>JAESUZ010005126.1:0-690000 GCA_017311185.1 Proteles cristata cristata | reverse complement strand
ACCCAATCAGGGCATTGTGTTTCAGTTTCTTTTATGAAATAAGTCACTTTCTGGCGATTGCTGTTTGCTTTTGAAAGCTGGAAGAGTCAATTTGGGGTCTAAGGGGCTGGAGAGGAAGCCCCCAACTGCTGACAATTGCTTCTTCCTCCGTGTGAGTTTGAAGCTATTGTCCAGACGAGAGAATATAGGGTAAGTCTGGCCTGATGCAGGGAATTCCTTATTTCAAACACACGTCATAGTGTTTTCTTTAAACATTCAGTTGGATGAACCTAAGTGTATAATAGATTTAAAAGCACAAGTGTAACTCAGCTCCTTTACCTGCAATCATGTAAGAATTGATTTATTTTCAAGGAAATAATACCTGAGTTGCATTTTCCCTCTGACATGCACTTTTCTTTCATAAAGTGTAGGATTATGCTTGTTGGTGTGAATAAGGAATGAAGGACTAGCCACTACCATGCTTTTCTTTTGAAAACTAATGAAAAAAAAAATCCTACCATCTTGGAAACATTGCAAGGAAACAGTGGTGACATCTGGTTTGAAGAAGACATGAACACGGTTTTGACTTTGGTATTAGAGGCCAATGACTCTGAAGTGGAATTAAGCTTTTAATTCTTTACCTGATCGTGGATGCAGTCAGGAGGGCTAAAAACTAAAAAATGGCGCAGGATGCCTTCACAGCATGTTTTCTTCACACCAGTGGAGATGCAAGAGAGGAAAGAATCATCTTTTAAGACCCTAGAATCTTGAATTTCTCTCCAAAGTAAAATTAGTCTTTCAGTCATGAATATAGTGGTATACTTAGGTGCCCAAATCTGTGCTGAATGCTGGTGTTCATGGCTTATAAAATAGGATTTCCTCTAATCAAGGCCCATGTCTAGTTTAAGAGCCATAAAACAAGTCAACAAGACTGCTTGGTGCACAATGGATTTACCTCCTTGTTTCCTTTCACGTAGGAATTCTTACACTTGGAGAAACCAGTCAAGTGGCCCAATTAAGGCAGGAAGTTCATTTATATTTGCATCCTGTGATATTTATTGAGTGGCGGGCAAGTACCAGAGACTGTGCCGGATATTGAGGGAGATGCCTGCAAGTTTAAAAGAGTACCGTCACATTCAAAAGAGAAGCCCATATGTGAGAAAGTTCAACAGCAATGCAAGGCTCTAAGGTATAAGAGGCATGTGCCACAAATGTTCTAAAGATATGCAGGAAAGAGACTTAATTATGAGGTCGAGAAGATAGTCTCGTTTAGCTGCTTATTGATCAGATTAGGTGTTTAACTAGTTCTGAAAGTCTTTCTCATAGTCATCCAGTTGACAGAAAAAGAAGTCTTTAGCTAGGTTAGCAAGTTTGTGTTAATGAGTCTGTGATGATATGTTGCAATAAAATCTGAGTAACAGTACCAGGTGCCATTTATTAATCTCTTATTCTTTGTCAGACATTGTGTACTGGGTGATTTCCACATACTGTCCAACTTCATCCTCATTACAACCTTCTGAGGTGGGTACTTGTATTATTCCATTTTGCAGACGCGGACACTAAAATTCAGAATGAATGAACTTGCCTAAGTTGTAAGCAGCAGAGGTGGGATTCACACCCGATCTGTACATACCAGAGTCATGACCTAGATGACCACAGTCAGCCACCTGGGTTCAATCTCATGTGGCTCAGATCCTTGGAACTGGGAGGGGAGCTGGCTTTCACAGCCCTGTGGCTCTTTAGCAACAGGTGTCTGGGATTATACAGGGTGAGTGCACGGAGATGCTGGTTCAGATCTGTCTTCTGTCCTGGGACGAGTCTACCAGTTTATCACTTCTGTGCGGTGGGTTTGAAGAAGGAGCTGAATGATAATTCAGTGACCATAGTACATGGCAAACTGGACTTGATTTAGGGAGAAATGAGGGTGCTGGAGGGTACAAAGATGAGAACCTGAGGCTGGAGTGTTTGTCATTGGAACTGTAGCTTGTTTGGGGACACACAGGGGGATGGGAGCTTTTTAACACAAAGTCACTAAGAGGCCATGGGGATTTGGGGCTCAGCAGTCCGTACCAACTTTCTGGGAAAATAATTGCTAATCAGTGAGCTGCTAGCCAATTGTTTAATTTCCCCTTAGGCTAACTGAACTCTGATCGTAAACACCCCAAACCAGTGCTCTCTGACAAGGACGCCTATAAGCTCAGTGCTCAGGGATGAGCCACATCTGGCTGATGGTGTCTAGAAGGTGTGGGTGAGGAAGGTCAAGGGAGGTGACACTTCATCATTGATATGAAGCAACTTTTACCTTCAGTCATTGCTTTTGCTGTTTCTCGTTGGGTGGTGGGGCCGTCAGGGGTTCCAAGAGATTTGCTCTCCTGGAAAGGCTAATGCATCCTGTTCATGGTTGGGTTTCATGGGCTCTTGAAAACAACTTCTTGACAAAATGTACTTCCCAGTGTTCAGCAAGCACTCCAGACATCCAACTCAGAAATAAATATCAATCCATTCCAACAGTTAAAAAGGTCTGATAAAAGACTTAATGTATTCCTAGAGCTGGCGGATGATTGCAGGTAATAGAGCAGTGATGAGCTGTGTGATTCTGAACAAATTACTTCACCTCCCTGAGCCTCAGTTTTCTCCTGAACAGGGAGAGTAATATTACCTGCTCTCAGGGCTGTTGAGAACAATAAAGAAGACAGTTCACGTAAAACACTTAGCACTGTCAGCTTTGGGAATTCCCTTTAAAAACAAGTCTCCTTTTAGTTTTTCAGTGAAAAGGTCCACTGAGCCCAGAAGCTGTAATCCTGTGATGAATTCTTGGTTCTCTCCCTGCATTTGTTTTTGGGAGTAGGGACATGGTTCACATAAACATGTCACATGGTATTGGGAAAACTGCCCATTTTTTCTCAAGAAGTTTTTAATATTTTTAGCTAAGCATGATGCTCATAGATGTGGGTCCTTGGTTTCTCTCTCCTGATTCAGAGTCCAAATATCCATCCAGTGTCCTCTTCTAAGTCATCTCAGCCCCTCAGGAAGTTTGTCCACCTCCATAAATGGGCAGGTACCACAGGAATCTATAACTGCAATGCCACTAGATGCCCCACTGCCCATCCCTCTCTGGACCTGTGGAAGGAGCTACTGGGAGCTCTGGGCACTCATCCTGGGTTATGGGTGTGAGCAGTTTCCAGAAAACCAAGATGGTGGGTCAGGTTAGGAGTCCCCTGTCTTTCTCTAAGATTCATTATAGGCTCTGATGAGAAAACAGGCAATTAATATGTGGACTTCCTATGCTTAAAACACAGAGTGTGTATAGGTGTATATATATACATTTTGTCTACATTTTAAAAATATGTATAAATGTAACACTCTTCTTTGCTCATAATGAACAAAATTTCCAAAGAAGTGCTTAAAATACATTTTGAACAAACAGAAGCTGCATCTGGAAACACGGTTAGTGGGAAGTACAACTGTTTGGAGGGGTTTAAAGTTTTTTTTTTTTTTCCCTTTTCCTAAGCAAATGCTCTGAAAAGTTCATTTTATATCAGAACAGCTTTTTCTCGAACCTGTTTTAAAGTTAATTATCAAAAGCTTGCATCTTCTATCTCTTGCCTATGGATCCCTGCTGGGTTTGTTGTTTAGCTTTCCTTGGGAAAGAGTCGCTCTATAGAAGATCATCTACATGATGTCACAGTCCAGGGACTCTAACCGTCCTAGCTAATCAGCTTAGAACATCAGTACCTCCTTAATGTGGGATTTGGGACCTTCTGGATGCAGGGCGAGGAGCTGAACTAGTCTGCAAGCACATCACTTTATTTCTTTTGCTTTAAGCAAGAATAATTTGCCTTTTTTCTCTCATCTTTCTCCCTTGTTGTTTTGCCCCTGAAAACTGTGCAGCAAAAGCAACCTCCAGGGTGGACACTAAATCTTCTGATGCAGGCAGAGCAGTGATAACATCTGAACTGAGGGTGCTTTTCCAGGGCATGCTTGACAGATGTAGCAGGGCCTTTTAGGATTTAGTGCTGGAGCATATCTATTACCCGCGCTGCAGCACAGCTTGGCAGGAACTGTGTGGTAATCTCCCATGAATTCTGTCTGACTTATCAGAGCTGCCGAGCAGGTTGCTGTAGGACGCAGAGGCTCTGCAGCCAGTTGGGGAAAGGCAGACCTTCCCCTGGAAGCTCTTTGAACTCTCTTCTCTGGGCACATTTCCCAGGTGGGTTTCTCCGTGCCCTGGAATGTGTCACCTGGCCCCTTTTGCTTTTGGAGATATCGTGTCAAATTTGCTTTCACCCCACTGGCTTCTTGGTGTACAGTTTCAAGAGACCAAATTTAATTTCTAATATGGCTAATAGGGCCAAAGTGATTGCCTTAATGGAGTGGCAGCCTGCCTGAGCCTTTGACAAGGGGAAGTAGGTCTGATACACTCCAAATTTTCTTTCTTCCTTTTCTCCCTTCCCTCCCTTCCCTCCCCCCCTCCTTACCTCCCCTTTCCTCCCTCCCTCCGTGTCTTCCTGCCATCCCCCTTCCTCCTAGTTTCATCTCTGGCTCTGACAGAGGCCTGTCTTCTCCCTGGTCTCCTCACCCAGCTTCTGCCCCAGGAGCCTCCTCTGCCTCTACGAGAATGTGCTGTTGGACAACTCTGTCCTCCACTGCTCTAACAATTACCTTGGCATTTTATAAAAATACCAAGATTGATCACAAACAGCAAATTGTTTAGATCACAGATTAAAGTTTAATTTTGGAGTTTCGCTGTAGGGTTAGAATTAGCTTCAGAGTGTGTGTCGCAGAGGAGGTGCTGTAATTTGTTTTAAGGATAAGGCCTTCGGGCAGCTGTGCATAAAATGAGCATGATTCCTTATTCCCACGGTTGATTTTTGAATGGGAGTGCAATTAGAATTTTTTCACCCAGAAGCACATACAGTCAGAGCAAAGATAATACCTTGAATGCATATCAGCTTAGGAGACCTCTCCGGGAAATATATTTATTGTTCACCAAGTCCTAATGCAAAGAGATCCATGCTTTCCCTAACAACAATAAACTCACCCTTTAATTTGAAGTCTGGTGTGTTTGTAGAGACTCTTGCAGTGTCCTTGTTATTATCAAGCAAGACTTCGATGGTGAATTTTAATGTCACTCATCGGTATGTACGAATGGTTATTCTCCTTCACAGAATAGAACCTCTTAGAAATTAAACTCTCATAGAGCAAGGGTGTCTCCACATCCTCAGTGGCTGCAGAGACGTTGCTGCTGTGTCAGGGAACCCCACTCCGGAGTGGCAGGGAGCACCTCCCTCCCTTGTAGAGTGGGAGGTAGATGATACTTTTCTGATTAATGATGCCGATCACATTTGTTTCCACTGGAGGAATGTGGAATCAATGTCTGCAGAATACTCATTTAACCTGGTAAACACAGGTGATTGCCTCTTGGTCATGTGGACATCATGGCCACTGAAAACAAGAATCTGGTTTCACTGACTGGTCGGTGTGTAAAGGGAGAGCAACTCCACAGGGCTCTGCATTAGATGTAGAGACTTACATCCTGCTGCAGAAAATTCTAGCAGAAGCATCTATGTAGCTCTCTGTCTCTTTCTATTTAATCTATTTCTTTTAGAGAGTAGAGTCTTAGGGGTCAGTGCTCCCCCAGGATGCTTTCTTTCTGGAAGTCAAGATGTTAGACTATGTATATTCATTTAGGGTTTTCCAAATTGAAAGTCTGTATACAGTTTTTGCAGGAAGATACCTATTTCATTGAGGTATATGATTTGAGTAAATATATAATATCCCTGCCCCGTGACTTTGTTGTCTTACTATGTATCTCATAGACTGTGTAGTGCCACTTTCTGAAAGAAGTTTGAGACTATCAATTGAACAATCACCTTCCCTTCCTCTGGACCCCTCTCCCTTCTACCTCAGCAAACAAAGGCACTTTATTTATACCCAGGTCAAGAGAAAACAAATCTACACCAAACTTCCTTTATTGAACACAAATACAAAGAAAATGGCCACTGAAGGTGTTTCTGGCTCTTATATGTGATGGCATGATTTGGATAATTCACACAGGCGCCCATGAGTTGAAAGACTCAGGTTGGTTGTTGACCAGCTGACTTCGTTTAAATGTTTCAGTGGGCAGTGCAGGAAAACAGGATGAGTTGGTGTGGTCTTGGCGACTCTCAAACAGGCTGTTAAAGAGATGAACGCCCTTTTTGTAGGCTGGATCCCTGCTTTCCCAGAGATGTGGAGATTGATGAGAAGGCGGGGTTTAGTCAGTTTAAGGCCCTCACGTTATTACTACCCATTCCTTGGAAAGAAAAACCCCATGGTACTTTGTTTATCTTGAAAAGCTATTCCCTCAAGGTCTCACTCCTTCATGCAGCCATTCCTGATGTAATCCTCTCATTTCACTTTTATCCTTTCTGGTTTCTCTTAAAATTCAGAAAACATAAAGCTTTATAGCATCTGATTATTTAAAAATTCTTTATTTTTTCTATGCATGTACACCACTTGCACACATTTTTCCTTTTTGCAAATTTGAAGTCACATTTCTTTGCTATTTTTTGTGTGTGTTTTAAAATTTTTTATATGTTTATTTATTTATTTTGAGAGAAAGAGCACATGATGGGGAGAGGCAGAGAGAAAGGGAGACAGAATCCCAAGCAGGCTCTGCACCATCAGCACAGAGCCTGATGCGGGGCTTGAACTCAGGAACCGTGAGATCATGACCTGAGTGGATCAAGAGTCGGTTGCTTAACCAGATGTGTCACCCAGGTGCCCCTCGTCTTTTGTTTGTTTGTTTGTTTTACCTAAGAACATACTTTGGATATCTTTGCACATCAATAAATATCTACAGTGTCACTCTTACTGTTCATGTAGTGTCTACTGTGTAGGTATGACAAATATCATTTAACCCATATCCTCAGTATTGAGTATTTGGTAAACTCCATTTTTTGTCTTTGACCCATAATTACTATATCACATAGCACTGTGTCTAAGTCTTTGTGAACTTTTTTGATTATTTCTATAGAATAAGTTTCTACAAGTAGAATAGCTGAATCAAGGAGATTTCAGAAATTTTAATGCGTTTAAAAAGTTTTGTCAGGGGCACCTGGGTGGCTTAGTCGGTTAAGTGTCTGATTTCAGCTCAGGTCATGATCTCACGGTTCGTGGGTTCGAGCCCCACGTCGGGCTCTGTGCTGAGAGCTAACTCAGAGCCTGGAGCCTGCTTCAGATTCTGTGTCTCCCTCTCTCTCTCTGACCCTCCCCTGCTCATTCTGTCTCTCTCTCGGAAATAAATAAAAACATTAAAAAAATTAAAAAAAAGTTTTGTCAAACTGTCCAACAGAATGACTCTACCAATTTATATTCCCACCAATAGCCATGTATGAGAATGCATTTGTCTTGATACCTTTGATGTTGTCATATTTAAAAAATTAATAATCATTTAATAGGTGAAAATTGGTTCTATTGCTTGGGTTTGCATTTTCTTGAATTCTTTTAATCTTTTCTTGAACTCTATATTTGGCATCATTCTCTAATTGTTCTGATTTGCATGATGATGTTCTTTTCCTCCTGGGCACAAGGGCTGTGGTTTGATTTTTCCTTTTTTTTTTTTTTTTACTTCTTAAAACTGGAAGCATAGCGGTGAGATGTGGTAGATGCTCTGGGGAGAAATTTGGGAGAAAGATTAAAAGTATATGAATTTCCATTAGAAATTAGAAGAATTTAAGAAATTTAACAAAATCAAGTTCAGGAGGATGTGAGTCAATACAATATTTTTGTATATGGCTATTGGTACAGTATCTTTGCAAAGTAGTTTGGTACTATCTCCTAAGGTGAATATTTGCCCACCTTATGGCCTAGCAAACCCACTTCTAGAAAAAATCTTGCACATATTCATGCACCTTCACAGCTGCCCTTCTCAGCCTAGAAAAATGTATGGACATTACTTGAATGCCAATCAAGAAAATGCATAAATATACTCTGTTATACAGTAAAATATATTATGTCGTAACATGGATAAATCTTGCAAAATAATACCGAATTAAAACAGTCAATTTTGAAAAACCACATGTGATAGGATACCATGTTTTAATTCTCAAGAGCAAACACAGCAAGCTTCAGCTTACACACATTTGTGGTAAAACCATACTTTAAAGAAGGAGTAAAAATTAAAACTGCAGTTATATCTGGAGGAAAGGAAGGTGGGCAAAGGCGAGGAGAGGTATATGTGCAAGTAGGTGCAGGTTAAGCATAGATTCTAATTTTTGAATTGAATGGGAATCTACAAATATTTGTTACATTGTGCTTTGTGGGTTACATGTGTTTCATTTGTAAATCTGATTGTTTCAGATAATATAAGAGGCAATAAAGGAAAGAAATAATGAAAATAGAAGGAAATGCTGGTAGCAGAGGGAAATTTCTTCAGTCTTCTTAAAGAAAATCTCTTTTAGCTTTGCTATGATTTCTTAGTTGTTATGGTTGCATATCTTCTTAATCCCCACTCCCAAAACTCTTTTCTTTAAGTCGTTGGTGAAAGTGCTTTATGGACAAATGTCCAAGGTGGTTTCTTAGACCTCCCACCTCCCTCTTGTCCCCTAATGATTTCTCCTCTGACGAGCATCGCCTTGTGGATTGGGATAATGGGCTGGAATAGCTTGGTTGGTCACTGATGCCTTTCTGGCCGACTAACACTGGTTCTCAGTCACCATGCAGGCTGAATGGGTGAGTTTTGGAAGTCATGGAGACAAAGTTATTTTCTGGTCAGAAAAACAAACAAACAAACAAACAAACAAACAAACTTATATTTGAGTCCAGACATTACTTTCTACCTGCCTAAAACAGTTCTTCTTGACTTTTTTGAAACTTTTTTTTCTCTATGTGTATTGGAGATGATTTTGTCCTCCAGGGGACATTTGGCAGTATCCGGAGGCATTTTTTGGTTGGGGGGAGGGGGCTTCTATTGACATCTAGTGGGTGCTGGTCAGGGATGCCGTTAATCACCCTACCATGCACAGGGCAGCCCCTGCAGAGAAGAATTATCTGGTTCGAAATGTTAACAGTGCCCAAGTTGAGAAACCCTGGCTAGGAATTTTCTTTTCCACTTGAGTACAGGGATTCTTGGGGGTGCCTGAAAAACAGAGGTGCTCTCTGAAAATTGATGGATTCAGTAGAGTGTAGGGGCTTCAGACAGGCAGAGAACTGTCATGCTGGTCTATAATACCACCATTTGTGATCCATTCTTTGTGGGTTTTTGTCATCTACATGCAGTTGTAACTTAGCTAAGTTACCTTCCTCTGATCGAGCATAAGCAACTCGAGGGCAGAACCCGAGGCTCATGCTGTTTTGTATCTTCCACAGAACCTCTTATAAAATACGTGCCCTGTAACATTCTGCTAAATGGACGAGTAATGAAACAGTCGCTACAAGAGTAAAGGTGAGAGCTTTGTTCACAGAGAACTAGTTAGGAGGGGCTTTGAGGGTTGAGAAGGGCTTGGTAGAGGTGGTGGCCCAGGCAAGGGTATTAATTATGTCTCCCAAGCCTTCAACTATTGTGGATTTATAGAATGTTGTTGTAGAAGGGGGTCATCTCTCTGGATTCCTTCATTCACAGGAGAAGAGTAAGACTAAGAGAGGTTGATTATTTTACATAAGTTAAAGCACAGCAATGTACTGGCGGATGTGAAAAAAAAGGGCTCCATCCTGGTGCTTCCTGTTCATTTAGCTGTGTAGCAGATTCTCTTCTTAGGAGCCTGTGTGAGGCCCTGAAATATAGGGCTTATGATTTGCAGGGATGATGTATGTGCTTCTGAGTGTGTATGTGCACACATATGCTGAATATCATGTATTTGAGTGTAGATGTCCTCAGACCTGTCCCTCAACCCTGGCAGGGGGGATTAGGTCCCTCTGTCCTGGGTACTGCTGGTATATCCTGTACTGTCCTGACTTACCGTGTCTTACTGGGATTGTGAATTTCACATCTGTCTTCCGTGCGATCTTTGGGAGGGCAGGAACTATATTTGTCTCAGTCAATGCTGAACACATAAAATATGCTCCATAAATGGTTTTCTGTGAATAAATACATAAATATTACATCAAGGATGGCCATTTTGGGCTCAGTTCTGAGGAGGACATGGTTCAGATGGGTTCATTGCTGGCTGGATAGAGATTACTAAAAAGGGTGGGATGGTTGAAGGCAAATTTTGCCTAGGTGGCCAATGTCAGGAGTCGAGCAACTCCAGAGCAGGCAGGATGGGGAAGGCGTGGCTCGTGGGGCACACACGAACCCTAGCTGTGCCTTCATGAAACCTCAGAGCCCTGGTGGCAGAGAACCTGGTTCAAGAAGTAGCCCCATCCTCAGTGTAATTTTTTTTTTATTATGGGGGCCATTGATATCTGTGTTTTTTTTTTTTAAGGCTATAATGTCTGAGCAGCCCGCCCACAGCTTGTTATATGGAAGATGAGATAGCTCATTATCCTGAAAATTCTTCAATAGCTGCTCATAATAGGGTCAGTTAAGTACAGAGTGTCTGCTATCATTCAGAATCTTCTTATTCTCATTGAAGTTGAATCCAACATTATTTTCACACCCTATTTTTCTTCATCTCTCAATCTGGGGGATGGGGAATACACAGGGCATAAAAATGGATGTCAGTTCAACTTGAGCCGAGCAGCTCCTGCCCGAGTCGCCTTGATGCTTCTGTAACTTCCCATGGACTCGGTTCACTAGGAGACCATTTCAGATGGATTCTTTGGGGCTCAGTGTTTATGTAGAATGACTCTCTGCTCTACAGAGGGCACCAAAAGAGAAGCAGAGCAGAGAATGGGGAGGACAGGCAGCGTTACTTTCTATTTTCTCTGGAAGCATCTGGAAAAGGATAGAAGTCAGAGAAAGTTCCGTCCTTGGGCGATTCTCCCTAGTCCCAGGGCCTTTCAGGACCCACCCTTTATTGGATGCCTAGTTTCCTCACTGTATCATCAATATGTCCCCATCAAACTCTTCTGGGTTCTTGTTCATGCTGTCACCCAATATGAGGAGCTCTCCCTGCACCCTTCCTTGACTCTAAGTCTGAGGATCCCTGGTTGCCCTTCAACACCCGCTCAAGTTCCCAGTCATCCATAAAGCCTCTAACGGGGTGGGAGGGCAGATGGATTTGCTTCCAGTTTTCCGTGAGTTCATCTGAGAGTGGGGAGATAACTGTGTTTATAGCAGACATCATAAATCTTTTCACTATATTATAGTAACATTTGACAATTATTGAGCACTTTTTGTATACGAGGCAAGGTTTTCAGCCCTTTTCAAGTTTTATTTTATTCATTTGTCACATCACCCTTTGAGATAGGTGCTACGTTATCTCTCCTTTAGAGGGGAGAAATCTGAGGCACAGTGAGAATAAGTCATTTGCTCAAGGTCATCTAGCTAGTAAGGTTGGGGCCGGGTTTGAACCTGAGCACTCTGACCTCAGAGACTATGATCTGGAGATACTGTGTCAGATGTTGTGGTTTAGTTGAAAGAGAGCTGGACCTGGAATCAGAGGCCAGAAGCAGCGATTTTAGTTTTGCCTCACTTTAACTGTTGGGCTCTGGGCAGGTGCCTTTGTTTCTTTTGGAGCCTCAGTGTCCTCATTTATAAAGTAAGGAGAATAAACTGGCATCTGTAATATTACATGTGCTACAGAAAGCATATTCATGAAATCTATTGCTAAACTCTCACCCTTCTGTAAAGTTAAGATTCCACATTGTTCAATGTGACATTTTTGGCTATTATTACCTGTTTATGGGACTGTCTTGCCAAGAGCATTTTATATTCACGTGGGCAGAGGCTATGTCTTATGCTTCCATAATATCCCACCATTCCACTCACTGGCCTGGCCACGCCTTACCTTTTAAAACATGCCTTTAATAGGCTTTTAATAGGTGCCATCTGTTTTCTTGGTTATACCCTAGTTGTCATCAATACCTATAACTATTCCTCCTCTGAAATCTTGATTTCAAGCCTTGCCCTTCTGAACACTCTGTCCTAGATTTCCAGGACCCACTCTCTAGTACTGTTCAGGCCCAGAGGAACCTTCAGTCTGTGGATTTTACCATCTCTCCTTTGGCCTCTTTGGCTTAGACTCATGATTATTGACACAGACACATATCCTTGTATGAGAGGCACCTGCTCCCACTCCATTGCATTCTCCTGCCAAACCCCCAGCCCTCTGCCTCCCCTGGATCCATATATCCAAGTAACTATATGTGACTAGAGAAATTACACAACCATGCCGACTTTACATTTATAATGACACCTCTCAGTCCTGTAATTTTACCACATTTCCTTTGTTTTATTTTTTATTTTTATTTATTTTAATGTTTGTGTATCTTTGAGAGAGAGACAGAGACAGAGTGTGAGTCTGGGGAGGAGGAGAAGAGAGAGAGGGAGACACAGAATCCGAAGCAGGCTTCAGGCTCTGAGCCTGAAGGTGCAGGGCTCCAACTCATGAACTGTGAGATTGTGACCTGAGCCAAAGTTGGATGCTTAACCAACCAAGCCACCCAGGCGCCCCCACCACATTCCCTTTGTGACTATACCTGCCTTCTCTTCAATACTATTTTAAACCTCCTCTCCGTTCAGAATACCAACTCTTCTCTCTTTCTTGCTGAGATTCTCGCTTCTTAGTTCCCAGAGACCAAGAGAAACCATCGGATGAGGATCCTCTCATAGATGCACCGTGAAATGAACTGGCCTCCCGCTTGGGAACCCTTGTGGTTGGCCTTCATCCTGAGTGGATCCTGCTGCTTCCAACATCACAGAGCCCAGCCCCCTGCCCATCGCACTGTAGCCAGGCTGGCCTGTACCATTTCCCTGGCACGTCAGGGCCTTTGTGTCTCAGGGTCTTCACACTTGCTGTTTTCTCAACTCTAGTGCTCTTTTCTCCAGATCTTTGCATGGCTCATTCTTTCTAAGCCATGGGTCTGCTTACACATCTCACTCTCTAAACAAGCTTTTCCTGACAACTCTTTCTAAAATAGGACCCCTTCTCATGTTATCACTTGCTTCCTCTTTGGTCTGTTTTAGTTTCTTCATAGCACAAATCATTATCTGAAATGCAGTCTTTATTTACTGTCTGTCTTCTGCAAGAGAATGTGGGCACCATAACAATAGGGGAACTTGTCTTTCTTGTTCCCTGCGGTGTTTCTAGCACCTGAAAAACTCCCTAGCATATAGTGGGTAGTCTGTTAGTGTCTACTGAGTGAATGAATGAACAAAGTCAGGACCATCTAAATAATCTTGGATAAGTCACTTTTATTGTTGTCAATTTTTCTTACCTACAAAGTATGAGAATTGGCTCTCTACTGATAACTGTTCTGGTTCTCTTCTTCCTAAATGAAGGTCATTTGGGGTAGCCACAGACATTGTCTATGATCCAGCCACAAGTTTAGTGTGTGGTTAGTACACAAATGTTCCATGTGAACCTTAAAGGACTCTGCTTGGCCGGACTTCTGCATTGTTTCGCTGCAGCGTTCTAGTCATGGAACTTGAGTGGTAGAAGATAAATAGAGAATGCTGTGGACATTTGAGGACATCAATGCCAAGAGGTCATAAAGTAATTTAATAAAGCCCCCTGCCCAGGTTAGGATACCTTCACAAAGCAGGCAGGGTGGATTCTCAGCTGTACTCTGTGGAGAGTTTGTGTTGGGCCGGGCTGACTTCCCTCAGGGGTAGCTCCTGTATGGTTATGTGCCCAGTGACCCCTCGATTCCCTCACACTTTAGCCTGACCAGATGTTGGGCTGGAGAACTTTGCAGTTTCGGTCTAGGCAGGATGGAGGTGCTCATGTTCCCAGACGGCTAAGGAGAGTCTATGAATCGTGGTGTGAATCCCAAAGTTAATAATAGCAATAGTAATAATAATAATAAATGCTTTTCCTTACATATGTGCCTGTTTTCCATGGTGCCATGTGTTTTATACATTGATTTAATTCACCCTATGGGGATGGTAAGTACAGCAGATGCTATTGCTGTGCCAACCATCTCCCTGAACCCACCCCTGAGGTCACCTATAGGTACACTGGACATTCCTCATGCCCACTGTTACTTTCTTACCTCAACCCCCAGTTTCTCAGTTTCTCTATCAGAGGGATTTTTCTGCTTCTGTATAGTAGCTTGCTCTGCCCACATGCAAGTTAGCCTAGAAGTATAGGGGTCTTAATGCCCCCAGGAGCAGTGTTCAAGTAATAAGGGATGAGAGTTAATGGGTATATACTCCAATTTCTTCACCCTTGGATGGGACATTTCTGAAGTGTGTTATACATGAATCCTAAGAAGGTCCTCAGGAGATAGAGCCTCGCTGCCTACCATGATAACTGGCTCATATCCTGGCTCTTCTCCCATCTTCGTCTTGTTTCCATTTCTCCCTTACTTGTGTTTCTTGCAATCATGTCTCAAATAAAATATTTGAGCCCAAATCCTTCTCTCAGGGTCTGCTTTTGGGGGAACCAAAACCAAGGAAATAATTGAACCCCATTTTGCAGTTGAAGCCCTTGCAAGAAGGGAGAGAGGGAGCGTGCCTCCAGTTCATGCTTCCTTTTAACCAGAGTGAAGCTTCTTAGCCTGGTTCTCATCTCCCTAGCTGAACCATAACCATCTTTGGTCACCAGATCCATGGGCCCAGGCCCAGCTGTTTCTGAGATATGAAAGTATTTGACTATGTTTGCACTCTGGCAAGGAGCAGGCATCCCTGTGGGGCTTGAGGTGGGGCTCATGTTGAGACATGCAGCCAAGACATCTAGGCCCACCTGGTTGAAAACGGCATGACACACATTCTGGAGGTGCCAGCTTCAAAGCCTGGGCAGTCGTGACTGGACAGGCTGTGTTTGTCTTGCTGTGTTCCGTGTTGCAGTGACTCAGGTACAGGCATGACCTTCTTCTTTCCCAGGGTCTCTGCTCCACCCCCAGAGATCTGGGCTGTGTGTGGGTCACAACATGTCCTTTGGCGGGAACCTTTTAGTCTGAGTGTTGGAAGGAAGGAGAGAGGCTTGCCAGCAGGGGCAGTGGAACCCAAGTCTGGGAGACGTGGAGTGATTTTTGAGGATGAAGTATTGGAGGAAGGAGTAGGATTATTCTCTCTTAATCCTAGTGATTCTCTGGGCCTTCCTTAATGACACTGTAGTGGATGCAGCACTCTACAGAACAAGCCTTGCTTGGTTAGGAGGAATATGTGGCAAGAGTGTTAGACTCCACCGTAAAACAGGAATTATGGCTCCGAGCCCACCGTCTGATATGAGGGATCAATTTGAATTATAACAGATGGAAGAACCAAGCTGTGTGGTGCTTGACTCAACAGCACAACACAGCACAACCTCTTGCCTTCCTACATGCCTTTCCATGGAATGACAAACAATTGAAAGAAAAACTTTCTCCCCCTTATGTCTGTGGTATGGAATGTGTAACATAGTATGCAAGAAAATGTCTTGTGAGAAATAGTCACTGCAGGAAAGGTCTTGATTATTTTATGGGAGGCTTCCCTTTCCTCCCCGTAAACTGAGGAAAGTCAGTAGTGAGCTGTTCATGAGAAGGACATCAGGTCTTCCAGCTTTCTAAGCTAGAAGGACAGTGATTCCTGAATGTTGGCATGGGTGAGAATTATCTGGTGAGCTTGTTCAAATGCAGATTATTTGGTAGTGCCCACAGAGATATTCTGATTTAGTAGTTATCTACATTTTAGTAAGCAACACTAGTGATTTTACCTGGTTCTCCTAAGAGACCACTTTGAGTGTGAATGTGCTGGTGGCAAAACTGGAAGCCCGAAATTAATGATGCCCTGTGTTTTCAGAGCTCCATCTCTGGTGTTTAAGGGATCACTGACAGGCAGGAAGTTTCCATGTTCAACAGGCCATTAGTGACAGCTTTTCCAGACCAGTTCTTAGCAATAACAAAATGGCTCCCATCCAAGGATTCCCATCTCATGAGCGTCACCCCCTCCTCCACAGGGGAAGTCCCAGGGTAGAGTCTTGGCATCTCTTCAGAGGGAATCTACCACTTTTAAACCAGTTCTTCCTTTACTTAGATTAAGGCACAGAAAACTTTCCCCTAGCTTTGACCTCATGCCTACCTCCTACAACCCAGTTCAAGTGTCCTGCCCTCTGGGTCTGGGATTGCATATTTGTCTGTGAGCTATCGAAGAATGTGAGGCAGCTCAGTTGTGATTTGATTTACTTTCATGGGTAGTGATGGGAAAAGTCTTGAGGACTCTTAGGGGGAAGGGTTGGCCTCCTCTTCCAATCCTGGGCAAAGAGGGTCATCCTCTCAAGTCCATAGGCACAAAGTCCCACGGCATTTCAAATCCCAGGGCAGCAGGCTGTGTGGTGAGCTCTGGACACTTACTGCAGGCCAGCAGGGCCTCCTGGTGTTGGGCAGCTGCCTGCAACCCTGCAGTCTGCTCGCTGCCTTGCAAGGAAAGCCTTTTCAGTTCTGTTTCAGCCCTGCTGGCTCTGCCTTCTCTGGCACCTACTTTCCTCTCCTCTCTCTCTCCCCTTTTGGTTTTCCCTTTTACTCTCCATTCCCTCTCTGCATTTTCCAGCTCTCTGCAGTTGAAACATCTGTCTTAAATCTGCAAGGCTAGTCCAAATGTTTACTAGGTTTATTTAATAAGAAGAATAATGATAAGTGCTTCTATTTGTTTTACTAAGTGCTCCCCAGGCAGGAAGAGAAGAAAACCCTCTGCCTAGAGGGAAGCTGCAGTCACCCTAAATTTGTATTCTTAAAGAGGAGGAGAAGACTAATATTGTGATATAATAATCATTCATCGGTGTTGGTCAGATATTTTGCTATTGTCCCATTAGCGGTGACCTTGCCATAGACTGAAGCCCAAGGAAGAAGAGCATCTTTGGAGGTTGGGTGAAGTGAGGGATGGTTGAATTACCACATTCAAGACCAAGTGGGGCCGTATTTTTTTTTTTTTAACAGTTGTATTGAGGTATGATTCATATACAATAAATTACATATTTAAAGTGGAAAATTTGATAAATTTTGATCATTGCACACATTTGTGAGACCACCACGATGAAGACAGTGAATGTATTATCCCTCAGAAGGTTTTCTTTTTTTTCTTTTTGGTCTCTTTGTAATCCTTTGTTGTTGTTCCTTTGGTACCCTCTGCCATCCCCAGGCAGCCACTGATCTGCTTTCTGTCACTATTGATTAGTTTGCATTTTCTAGAGTTTTATGTAAGTGGAATCAGGTAGCATGTGCTCTTTTTGACTATTTTCACTCAGCATGATTACTTTGAGCTTCATCCATCTCATTGCATGGTCAGTAGTTCTTGCTTATTGTAAGACATGTTATATTGTATATCTGTACCCTAGTTGTTTGTCCAGTCACCTCTTGATGTATCTTTGGGGGATTTCCAGTTTGGACTATATGCTAAAGCTGCTATAACATTTGCATACAAGTCTTTGTGTGGGATAATGTGCATCTTCTTTTCTATTGGGTAACTACATAGGAGTGGAATGCAGAGCCATACAGTTTCTTTTTAAATGTGTATTCATTTTTGAAAGAGCATGAATAAGAGAGGGACAGGGAGGGGGGTGGGCAGAGGATCCAAAGCAGGCTCTGCACTGACTGCAGTGAGCCTGATGCAGGGCTTGAACTCAAGTACGGTAAGATAAAAACCTGAAGTGAAGTCAGACACTCAACTGACTGAGCCACACAGGCACCCCAGAGCCATACTGCTTTTTAAGAAGCTGTAGGAGTGATTGGGAAGAATCTAGGTCTGGCAATCAGGAAGTCTTACTTTATTCTCAATTTTTCTAGTTATTAGCTGTGTTACCTTAGACAAGGCACTTAACAACTCTGGGTGCCAAGGAGCCTGTCTTTCAAATAACATGAAAACTAATCTCTGTCTCTCACACGCATAGATGAGAGGAGGACCAAGGGACATTGTCAAGGAAACTGCCAAGTTTAAAGGCGCTGTAATGCATGTGAAGCCATTATCAAGAATAAGCTCCCAGAAGGGATAATTCTGTCCTTTAGGTCTCGGTTTGCCAAGAGAGGGAACTGTCCAAAGGCTTTGGAGGTGAAGAATTGCATTTGGTGTTTGCTTGTTGGTCTTAAGTGTAATTTCTCTCTTTCCCTGCCTTCCATGTCCCCTTCATCTCCTGTTATGGTCCCCTCACAAAGACAGGCCTATTGAGCAATGGTGAACTATTAGAGGCATTGAGTGAACTATCTTTCCTCTCCTGCCTTTGGTTCATAAATCAGATGGTAAAAGCAATGCATAAGGGTAGTATCATAGAGCGTAGACCTCAAGAACAGCTTTGCAGAATTTTACTAGAGAAACATCACGAAAGACTGCTTGTATATGTGGGTCTGGTTTCTCAGGGCATGTTCTCTTCTGAGAAGTGTTATGCATCGTGGTTAGTGTCTTTGGGGTGTGACAGGCATGTGTTCGTATCCAGGTTTCATAATGTGCTGACCGATATGTCTTGGAGTTACTCCCTCATCTGCAAGCCTCCATTTCTTCATCTGTCAAATAAGAATGTTTATCCTCCATGATAGTTCTAAGGATCAACTGAAATAAGGTACACACTTACACTTTGAAAGTCTCGAGTTTTTCCAGACCTTTGTAGCTATCTTTCTTTTCACACTGCATGTCTTTTGGAATGGATGATCCTTCCATGGATGAATTGGGCAATCATTTACATTATGTGAGTTGGGGTGGGAAAAGTCATTCCTCATTGTCAAGATATCATCCTCTGTCTCTGAAATCCCTAGTATTGGTTACTACTTTGAGTTAAGTCAGTGTGTGCCATCAGAATGTAACTTTATTTCTTTATTTTTAAAGTTTTTTTAATGTTTATTATTTTTGAGAGAGAGAGAGACACACAGATCGCAATCAGGGGAAGGACAGAGAGAGAGGGAGACACAGAATCCGAAGCAGGCTTCAGGCTCTGAGCTGTCAGCACAGAGCCCAGTGCAGGGCTTGAACTCAGACCGTGAGATCGCGACCTGAGCTGAAGTTGCAGCTTAACGACCGAGCCATCTAGGTGCTCCTATTTATTTATTTTTAAAAATTTTATTTATTTTGAGAGAGGGAGAGGGAGAGAATCCCAAGCAGGCTCTGCATCATCAGCACAGAGCCCCATGCAGGGCTCAAACTCATGAACCTGTGAGATTATGACCTGAAGCAAAATCTAAAGTCGGAGGTTTAACAAACTGAGCCACCCAGGTGTCACTGGAAGGTAACTTTAAAGGACAGGTATGTGTATTCACAGCAATCATCCATAATTTAGTGTATAAATTACACCATTTTCCTAGCAAGTGACTTCAGAATATGGGTTATGGAGTGAGCTTAGGAAGAGTGGTTGGGAATGCAGAGCCCTGGATCACAGAGAAAAGTAAGGGTATTTAAGTGGGTATGAAATGACAAATTTCATTTTACCATTTTTTTCTAGGACTATTCCTGGCCACAGGTGACATAATGAAGGCTTGTTCTTTATTTCCTTTATACATTTTACTATTCTTTTCTTTCTTCCCAAACTTGTCCACATGTCTTACTCTACCATTGGGGGTAGGTAGCCTTTTACTAGACCAACATTCTGTTGGGTGAGAGGTTCTTTTGCATATGCCGCTTCATTTATTCTCAGGCCCTTTTCTGTCATTCAGAGAAGAAAAGAGATGGTGCTATGTGTATAAAGGTGGAAAAATGGAGTATAAAGAGGCCAAGGCTGTTTTTCAATATCTCAAATTTAGTGGCCAAACCAAGTGGTCAAATGTTCAGGGTCCAGAGGTACTGAGGCCGCCATCTGGGTGAGATGCTAGGGCCCAGAGATCTTCTCTGATAGGGGCTGATTGTAGTAACAGGAGGGTGACTCCTAATAGAGACAAAACTGGAGAGAAGTCCCCTATCTTTTCTTCTGAGGTGGTAGGAGTCGAATGTTCATTCCATCAGGTAGTCTATCCTGTTGTTCCTAGAGATTTTAAGTATATACAAATCACTTGGATAAACAGAGGGAAAATAATTTTGTCAACAACATGACTTCCCCACAAAAGACCCTGAGTAACCAAAGCAGTCTTGAGAAAGAGGAACAAACCTGGAGGCATCATGCTTCCTGAAACTATATTACAAAGCTATAGAAAGCAAGAATGTGGTATTGGCATAAAAACAGGCACATGGATGAATGGAACATAATAGAGAGCCCAGACATAAAGCCACATCTATATTGTCAGTTTATGACAAAAGAGTCAAAAATATTCAGTGGGAAGAGAACAGTTTCTTCAATATATTGTATTGGGAAAAGTGGACAGCCAAATGGAAAAGAATAAAACTGGACACAAAAATTAACTCAAAATGGATTAAAAACTATAATGTAAGGCCTGAAATCATAAAACTCCTAGAAGAAAACATAGGCATTAAGCTCCTTGACATTGGTCTTGGTGATGATATTTTGGATTCAAAACCAAAAGTAAAGGCAACAAAAGCAAAAATTAACTAGTGGGACTATATGAAACTAAAAATCTTCTGCATAGCAAAAGAAACCATCAATGAAATGAAGAGGCAGTCTGTGAGATGGGAGAAAATATTTGCAAATTATTTATCTAATAAGGGGTTAATATTCAAAATATATGAATAACTCCTAAAACTCAATAGCAAAAAAAAAAAAAAAATCAAACAATCCAGTTAAAAAATGGCCACAGGTACATGGAAAGATGTTCAACATCACTAATCAGGGGAATACAAATTACAGCCACTGCGATATATTACCTCACACCTATTAGAATGGCTTTTATTGGAAAGACAAGGTAACAATCTTGGTGAGGATGTGAGGAAAGGGAACCCTGTTGGTGCAGTGTAAATTGGTGTGGCCAATATGGTAAATAATACGGAGGTTCCTCAAAAAATTAAAAATAGAGCTATGATATGATCAACAATTCCATTTCTGGCTATTTACCTGAAAGATACAAAAATAACTTGAAAAGGTATTTTTACCCTCAAGTTCATTGCAGCATTATTTACAGTAGCCAAGCGGAAAGGTCCATTGATGGATGAACATGTAAAGACAGTGTGGTATATGTACAAAATGAAATATTCAGTCATTAAAAAAGGAAGAAATTCTGCCATTTGCAACAGCATGAATAAACCTTAAGGACGTTATGCTAAGTGAAATAAGTGAGACAGAGAAAGATAAATACTGTATGATCTCACTTATATGTGGAAAGTAAACAAAATTGAACTCAAAGAGAGAACGGGTTGGTGATTGTCAGAGGTGGGAGGTAGGGCAGGGTGAAATGGGTAAAAGTGCTCAAAAAGTGTAAACATCCAGTTATAAAGTAAGTCATGGGATGTAATGTACAGCATGTAGTTAATAATACTACATTGCATATCTCAAAGTCACCAAGAGACATTTTAAAAGTGGTCATCACAAGGAAAAAGTTTGTAACTATGTCTGGTGATGGCTGTTACCTAGACTTACCATTAAGTAAGTGGTGATCATTTTGCAGCCAATTCAAATATTGAATCATTTTATTGCCCTGCAACTAATATAATGTTATATGTCTATCATTTCTCAATAAAAAAAAAAAATTCTACCAGGCTGAATTCACAGTCCCGGAGCAGGAGTTGCTGTAGAATTTAACAAAACAAAACAAAACTGCACAAAAAATTAAGATTTCCCTTTCTTTTAGTTAACTGGGGCTGGCTCTGGCAAGGTTGCACTGTATTCGATGATCCCATTGGCCAGCAAATCCTGAAGAGGCATGTTGAATGGGACATCAGCCTGACCACTGTCTTTGTCTGCTAGGCTTTGTTGCTGCTGGAATGATACATACTCTACTTTCCCCACCTCCCCTCTCCAGCATGTTAAAGCTAGAATGGATTTTTGCAAAATTGTTGTTTTCCACTTTTTTTTATAAGGAAACTGAGGCAAAAAGAAATACGGCCATTCACTTCAGATTATCTATTTAGTTGAAGAAAACTTCTATTTTATTCTCATTTCAGTGGTCTTTCAGAGGCACTATGCATCTCCCTCCCAGACTTTGACAATCGGGCCTAATGGGCTTTTGTGATTTTACCTTCTGGAATGAAAAACACCATACCTACACTTATTGCAAGGAGGCCTTGAAGTAGTGTGCCTGCTTCTCCTCAGAGGTGGAGGCCACTGAAGCACTAGAATCTGGTTACTTCTCTGAGAATACAATGACTCACTGTCATGAGTAGCCACTGTTTATACCTTCGCCCACCCATGGGCTTCTGGCTCAACCCTTTTCCTTCTTGATGATCCATCAACCTTCTGAAAATGCAACCATATCCAAGAAATCTAGGTTGCCAGAGAACCTGATAGGGTGATTAAGAACAAGGAAATGGGCCAGCCTAAGCAGGCATTATGGAGTAGGTAGTATTTGCCTTTCGATCCTCTGACCAATCACATACCCACCTCCCCCACCCACACACCCCACCCCTGCCCTTTTTGTGTTTCTTTTTCAAGCATGAAGATACCAACCATTCCCATTCTTCACTGTACTGGACCCATTGCCACGGAACCAGTAAACTCTATTCCAGTGAACAAATATACGTGAGGATTTTGTGGTCAAGAATGCTTTATTGTGCCACGTTCTATGGGCATTTGTACTTTGAGGGGAGTCCTGAAGCTTACTATGACTCAATTGGAAGCTCTTGGGAATTGTAGCCACTGTAGCAGGCTGGTGGGAAAGGCTTACAGTGCTGACTGTATGGCTATATGACCCAAGGGTGTCCTATCACATGGAAACAGCCTGAGGAGTCAAGATGCCAACATCCATGGTGAATACCTGGCAGCCTCCCTCTCACCTGTTCATGTATGTGATGTTTCAAGCACCAGCTGATTGTCTGAATTTCCTCATTATTTTCATGGCCTCCAAATTCAATATGTCTTTTCTTGAACTTAAAAAATAAAACAATGGGGCGCCTGGGTGGCTAATTAAGCGTCCGACTTCAGCTCAGGTCATGATCTCAGAGCTCGTGGGTTCGAGCTCCGCGTTGGGCTTTGTGCTGACAGCGTAGAGCCTGGAGCCTCCTTCCAATTCTGTGGCGCTCTCTCTCTCTCTCTCTGGCCTTCTCCCACTCGTGATCTCGCTCTCTCAAAAATAAATAAAACATTAAAAAAATTTTTAAAAACACAAAAAAAATGTCATTTGTATGACCGTATGTATGTGGTCAGACCTCACCCTTGAAGGTTACTTACTGGGAACCTAAATGTACTGGGAATATGGCTGTAGCCCTACTCCTCATATTTGTGGGATCTAAGGCAAGAGTGCAAATGGAGGTCCATGTTACAGATGTCTAAATATTTTATAGTTGTAAATCAAGCTAATGGACTATTACATAAAATATGTCTATCCTTCTATCTTGACAATTATACCTTCCTAATAGCAAAACTGACAAATATGTTTAAAGTTGTTTTTGTTACATGATTGAAGGTTGGCAGAAAATCAAAGATGACAGAATTTAATTGTTTACTGTGCATATCTGAGTCATTTGAGTCATTTTTATGGTTGATGATGTTGGCTCAGTAATAAAATAAAGGCATGTATGTATGTATTTGGTTTTCTTTAGTTTTAACAAAAATCGCCATTTATTTCACACATTTGGTTTTCTATTAACAGTAGTGGTTTAAGAAATAAAAACTATCATTGCAATAAAAGTGTACAAATGAACATTTTTCATCAAACTATAATGCACATAAAACAAAACAAAAACTTGAAATTATATTTATGTATGCTTTCTAAAAGTTACTTTTTCTAAAATATTTATTTAATATGTAATTTGTGTATTACAATAAAATACAAAATATTAACTATAATGTCAAGATTTTAAATTGAAGTTAAGTAACTAAAACTGACATATTTAATTTAATTTTTGAAGATGTCATTAAATCTCATTTTTAAGAAAATAAAATTATTCTTAATTTTAGCATTTAATGTCCACCTATTTGCTAAGCTAAAGCTTCAGTATCATGCTTCCTGAATGTCATATCTAGAATTTTAGAAATACGTAAATTTAAGGGTAATGTGCAATGTTGAGTATCACAACATGTTTTCCTAGTCATCCTGTGCAACTCTTGTGAATGCTATGCGTATTCATGAGTACCTCTGAAGCCATGAATTGGGAGACAGAGAAAAGCAGGAAAGAATGCTCTGTCTTGCTGGGAAACCATAGTTCTGCAAGAATCTGTTGAATTCAAGCTATCTAAGAAGAAGGATTTGACAAGATCACTCATATGTATATATACGTTATTTTTTTAGCCAAATAATTCTCATGCTCAGTTTTTCCACATTCTGAAGTGATGTCACTATCAATGTCGGCTACTGCAACCCACAAATATTCCTGGCGTTCAACCACAGCTGCTTTTTGTTTTCAGGGTGCCGGGAGAAAATGTGGAGACTTTCCTAGGGCCTAAACAACGTTGATCATGGGAGTGGAATGTTGGGGCTAGGGTCATGCTGTGGCAACAATGAATTCTGGGTCTTGAATGACAGAGGTGCCGATGTGTTAATAAATATATTTTTACTTTGTTTGTTTGTGATACATAGTCTTCTCTGAAGTATGAGGCCTAGGATAAGGATCCCTCTTGTCTAGGTCAGGTACACTGTCTGGTACATGACTGTATTAATCAGTGTTCTCCAGAGAAATAGAACCAGCAAGTTTTTAAATATATAAACAAATTTATTTGTAAATAAATATAATAAAATGCAATATAGAGATAATTAAATATATAATAAATACATTAAAATAAATATATCAATAATAATACTTAATAAATATATTAATCTATTCTATAATGAATACAATATATTAAAATGTAATGAAATATACACATAAATACAATATATATCCTATATATATCCTATAATATATCCTATATATATATACATGTATATATATATAAAATACGTATCTGATATACATACTATAAGGAATTGGCTCACATGATTATGGAGTCTGAGAAGTCCCAAGATCCGCAGTTGCTAAGGTGAAGAAGACCCATCTAGTGCAGGTGCAGTCTTGAGTCACAAGGGCTGCGAACCAGGAGAGCAATGCTGTAAGTTTCAGTCTTAAACCTGGCAGACCCAGGAGCCAGTTCTTCAGTTGAGTCTGAAGGAAAAGAGCAAGGTCTTAGCTGCAGCAGCCAGGCTGCAGGAGTTCTCTCTTACTAAACTTTTTGTTCTATTTCAGTCTTCAGTTGATTAGATAAGGTCCACCCACATTAGAGAAGGCAGTCTATTTTATTCAGTCTACCTATGTTAATCTCATCTTGAAATATCCTCACAGACACTACACCCAGGATTATATTTGACCTCATGTCCAGGCATTCTGTGGCCCAGTCAAGTTGACACATGAAATGAACTGCCATATTAACCAAAACCCAGAAAATATAGAAAAAGATCTGTCCAAGGAGATGATTCCAAAAGCTTGGGCTATAGTTCATGGCTGTTCCTTGTGAGAAGGGACATTTGCACAGAAACACCATTTTTGGTATCCATGGTGGCATAACTACACCATAGGCTAATCCTGTAACATTTAATCTTTCTTTCTGAACAACCAAGCAGATTGAGATGCACATAGTAAACTTGGTATAAAAAGGTGAGGACATGTATAAAATGGTAGAAATGTCTCCATCTAAAATTATCTCAACATTCTGAGGAATATTTATAATACAGTAGGGTTCGGTTGTCAGGAATATTTAGAAGTGTGGATAGCTCATTCCCCGATGACTCGGATCACAAGAAATGCAGCTTTATGTTTGCATACACTGTATATATACCCAACACAGTAATTGAGTACTTGCTAAGAACAAGATACGCCAGATTTTTAAAGGGAATTATAAAAGAAGTAAGGAAGAAAATCATTGACTTTTGAGGAGCCTTCAGTTTTATAGAAAATTCAAAACAGGCCTAAATATGTACCCATTAACACAGGCAACAGAAATACAATGATTTCACCATTTATAATTGGTGATAATGTAGATCTAGGTCATGCCAAACTGACGTTGAGTTTTTTGGCCAAGAGCAGGATTTTCAAAAAACAAAACAAAACCAAAGATGGAAACATTTTCTGGATGCCCAACATGTGCCAGGCACTAAGATGGTTGTTTTACATGCAATATCTCATTTAATCCTTATGATAGTTCTGTGAGGTAAACTTTTTAACAGTGAGGAAACTGAGTCTCACAGCAGTTAAATATAGGTCACTCCAACTTCAAAGTTACACACCATTCAAACAAACTACCAAGAAAATGCTTAGAAAGTCAACCATTCTTGGGGTGCCTGGGTGGCTCAGTCGGTTAAGCTTCCTACTTTGGCTCAGGTCATGATCTCCTGGTTCGTGGGTTCGAGCCCCGTGTTGGGCTTTGTCCTGACAGCTAGCTCAGAGCCTGGAGCCTGTTTCAGTTTCTGTATCTCCCTCTCTCTCTGACCCTCCCCTGCTCATGCTGTCTCTCTCTCAGAAATAAATAAAAAAACATTAAAAAATTAAAAAAAAAAAAAAAGAAAGTCAACCATTCTTGAGAATATTAGAATATTAGCAGGTGACATGAACAAATATCAGTAAATCCATTACATTTAATCCTTATCTTTTTATTGGAGACAGTATTGAAAGACATCAACCAATTATAGGTTGATAGCCTGTTTTAATTTATTGAATGCACTCTGAATAACATTACCCTATGTAATAGTTAAATAATTGAACTTCTGGTTAATTTCTAGCCTGAGCTGTCTCTCATTTTAATCTGAATAAATTAGGGGTGCCTAGGTGGCTCAGTCGATTAAGTCGATCTTACTTTAGCTCAGATCATGATCTTGCGGTTCACAAGTTCAATCCCCTCATTAGGCTTTGTGCAGATAGTTCAGAGCCTGGAGCCTTCTTCAGATTTCTCTCGCTCTCTCTGCCTCTCCCCCACTCATGCTCTCTCTTTCTCTCAAAAATAAATAACATTTTTAAAAATTAGAAAAAAATTAATACGGATAAATTAAATTCAACTTTGGAGTTGCATTATGGAGTTCCAAAGAGCCAAAGTGTTCTGCCATGAAAGATTTTGTGAGATGACCCCACCAGGATGGGTGCTGGGGAGGGCATATTGTTATTTGTTCTGCCTTTCTAATCATTACAAGCAAGTAAACTAATGTATGCTATTGGTCTGTTAGACTGTCTTGTTCTGTGTGGACTAGTTTACACATATGACTCAGTCCAACCAGGCCCTCCTCTTCTCTGCCCATGATCTGGGCAAGAAGGCTCAGAGCCATAAACAAGGCTACTGTATATATAAAATATATTTATATTTTATTGTATCTTCTGGTATTACATTTTATTATATTTATAAAAAGTTTTCATATTTAATAAGATAGCAGTCCTCTTGTGCCATTATATAGTGCTTTACAGGGACAAGGCACAGAGAGATGTGGGCCCAGCAGTGTGCACCGTACGTGTTTAGTAAGTGTTACTGGTGACTGGGATGGAGTGAGTGTGCTGAGTGAGAGATACTTCATTCTGAACTTGGATCAGAATTAGAAAAAATTAGAAAAACACTGCAGAAATGAACACTCTGCCTGAGTTGAGATTTCTTACAGTACCTTGCTACCTAAATAAAACAGAGGCTGTGTGTTCACCAAATCTTTGCAGGTAATTAGTGTCAGTGATTTATCTCAGAGAAGTTGCATTGTTCCTGTATTCAGAGACATAAGTGGTTATTTCAGAATTGGCTGGTGTGGTTTAGATTTTGATCTGTAGCTTTGGTTTTCTTGTGATTCATATTGATTGCTCCAATTTGTATGCTGCTTTGCTCTGTGGGTTCTTGATCCACTTGTTTCTCTCCTCTTTGGCCATGGTTATAGGTTTATGTTTCTAATTTTCGATTTTCTTTTCTTCTCGGATTTTCAGTGTTTGTACTCAAGGTGGCTTTTTTTTTTTTTTTTAAAGTAGTTCTTGCTTTTGTTTATTTGCCCTGCTGTCAGTCCTGTTTGGCCTTGTCCATGATATAATGGAAATGAAAGTGCTTTGTAAGTTGTAAAGCACTATTCAAATGTAAGAGATGATTACTATTTTATTAAAAAATAGTAACCTTGCTTATAGCTCTGGGCCCTCTTCCTGAAATCAGGGGCACAGGGGAGCACCTGATTGGACAGGTGGGTCATCTTTATGCACTGATACCCTAGTTTGCAGCAGCTCTAGCAACCGGCATTGTTACCTAGATTCCCTGATAATGGGGATTACAGTCTGTGTCTAATCTAAGCTTAGAGGCATGAACCTAGAAAGGAGACCAATAGCCTGACCGGTCCTGCTCAATGTCTGGTTCGTAACTCATGTTCACACCCTGCTTTTGGAGGCCTGAAATACTCTAGCAGGCCTGGATCAGGCTTAGATCTTACCTTACTTCCTGTGCTCTGTCGGGGATTGTTGTAGGCTGTGTAGTAACATTAGGGGATGGCTTTGGTGACTCTCATGGTTCACATACAAATTCACCTCACCTTTTAAAAATCAGTCCTAAAGTGGCTTGAGAAGAGAACTTTCATCCTAGTTAAGTAGTTCTGCCTCCTCATCAAGAAGTCCCACTGAGTTTAGGCCTGGCCTAAAACCAGGCTGCATCTACAATTATTGTTTTTCAGTTGGTAGAGTAGCAGGCCCAGCATATGACTGTAGATACTTAAATGTTTAACTTGCTTTTATATCTTGAGCTAGTTACTAACTTTTAAAAAGTTGCTCTTTGTCTTAACTAAACTATCATTAGTGGAATTCATCCCAACTTTGGAGAAAAAGGTCTTTATTGGCTTCCCAGTAGATTGGAAATACAGACATTTTTTTGAGGGTGTGGGAAGGGTTTAAGAGTTACCCCCAAAAATGTTGTGTAGTGTGCCAAGAGTGGGTCTGGGATAGGGTTTTTTTTAAATTTTATTTATTTTATTTTTTTAATGTTTTATTTATTTCTAGGAGAGAGAGAGAGAGAGACAGCGTGAGCAGGGGAGGGTCAGAGAGAGAGGGAGTCACAGACTGAAACAGGCTCCAGGCTCCGAGCTGGCAGTCAGCACAGAGCCCGACGCGGGCTCGAACCCACGAACCGCGAGATCATGACCTAAGCGAAAGTCGGACGCTTAACTGACTAAGCCACCCAGGCGCCCCTGGGATAGGGTTTTTTAAAAGGAGATATGCCCAGTCTCTGTGACCGGACATCCTTAGGATAAACACAGAGAGTCTCATGAGGTAGACAGTATTTGAACCCATCTTTATGCTGCATTTGCACCTTATTATTTATTCATTCATTCAGCAAATATTTGTTCAGCACTAATTTGGTAATAGGCGGTTGCCATCTGTTAGATGCAACTGGTAATTGTCGTGGGTATGAAGGTCATCTTTGCTGTTGTCTATAAATGGACATTAGGTCAGACAGATCTGGGTTCTGGTGTCTTCTCCCTGGTTTGCTATTTTGTGTTACTTTATAAACTTATTCAATAACTCGTCACCTGGGTCTTGCTTTATGCATCTATGAAACTGGGTAACAGTTACACATTGAGCTGTGGTGAGGATTCTATAGATGATATATATAACACTCCATGTTAGACACACAGTGGGTCTCTCACTTATTAGTTGATGGTTGCATTCTCTATACTCATCTCTTAATCATTATCTTAAACTCACTTAAACTCACATTATCTTAAACTCTTTGATTGGAGCAATTAGCCTCCAAGTAGAATTTAATAGTGTTTAAGCTAATAGTGTTTAAATCATTTTATCTTTTATTTCATTACTATTGTTTTTTAAATTTGATTTTTAAAAATAGTTTATTTACTTTTTAATTTACATCCAAGTTATTTAACATATAGTGCAACAATGATTTCAGGAATAGATTCCTTACCTCCCCCACCCCCCAACCCCTCCAGCAACCCTCTGTTTGTTCTCTATATTTAAGAGTCTCTTATGTTTTATCTCCCTCCCTGTTTTTATATTATTTTGCTTCCCTTCCCTTATGTACATCTGTTTGTATCTTAAAGTCCTCATATGAGTGAACTCATATGATATTTGTCTTTCTTTGACTGACTAATTTCACTTAGCATAATACCCTCTAGTTCCATCACGCTGTTGCAAATGGCAAGATTTCATTCTTTTTGACTGATGAGTAATGCTCTATTGTGTATATATACATACACACACACACACACATACATATATGTATATATATACCACATCTTCTTTATTCATCCATCGATGGACATTTGGATTCTTTCTATATTTTGGCTATTGTTGATAGTGCTGCTATAAACATTGGGGTGCTTGTGCCCCTTTGAAACCACATACCTGTATCCCTTGGATAAATACCTAGTAGTGCAATCGTTGAGTCATAGGGTAGTTCTATTTTTAATTTTTTGAGGAATCTCCATACTGTTTTCCAGAGTGGCCGCCCCAGTTTGCCTTCCCACCAGCAGTACAAAACAGATACTCTTTCTCCACATCCTTGCCAACATCTGTTGTTGCCTGAGTTGTTAATGTTGCCATTCTGACAGGTGTGAGGTGGTATCTCATTGTGGTTTTGATTTGTATTTCCCTGATGATGAGTGATGTTGAGCATTTTTTCATGTGCCTGTTAGCCATCTGGATGTCCTCTTTGGAGAAGTGTCTATTCATGTCTTCTTCCCATTTCTTCACTGGATTATTTGATTTTTGGGTGTTGAGTTAATAGTGTTTACGTCTTTATGTGAATAGACATATGGATAACATAATTGCAGTATAGTTTAAGTCCTAGTTCAGGATTCCAGAAATGTACAAACACATTTCTATTTATATTTTCCTTTTATCAACATCATTAAATATTTTTTTTGAACAGTTAAATTAATCAAAATGGTTATGCAGACCAACTGGACAACAATTAAAATAACAAACAAAAAATTGTACATAGTAATCAACAGTAGAGATAGAATGAAATCCTAAAAATATTTAATCCAAAGAAAGGAGGAAACGAAGAAAAAGGGAACAAAGCATCATGCAAATATGAAACAGCAATGGTAGATTTAAACTCAGCCATATCAACAATCACATTAAATGTAAAGGATCAAAATATCCCAATTAAAAGACAGAATGGACATATTGGATAAAAAGTTAAGATTCACTGTGCGCTTTTTAGAGGAAACCTACTTTACATATCAGGACATAATTACATTTTAAGCAAATTGATGGAAAGGATATATCATAGTAACTATAATTCAAACAAAGCTGTAGTAGCTATATGAATATCAGACAAATTAGATTTCACAGCAAAGAATATTAACAGGGATAAAGAGGGTCATTTAATAAGATAACAGAGTCTACTTACTTATCAATAGGACATAAAAAAATCTTAAACATTTATGCAACAAATAACAGAGCTTCTAAATGTGAAGGAAAACCCGTGTGGAGATAGAACTGCAAGGAGATAAACATACAATTATAATCAAGATATTTTAGTACTTTCTCTTAATAATAGACAAAACTTAATAGAGACAAGATCCGAAAGGATGTAAAAGACCTAAGCAATATTATCAGCTAACTTGACATAACTGACTTGTATAGAATACTGCATGTAATGACAGAAGGGTACACAGCACTCTGCACCTGCAACAGCACACTCACCAATTCTGTCAACAGGAAGATGCTTCTGTAAGCAGTAAACACCACTGTTCTGGGCCTTGCTAGGCCATGAGAAATCCCACAGGATTCCTTTTAGAGTTGTACAGATCCCTCTTTGGGGCACTGCTGCTGAATAGCCTGGTAGCAGCTCCAGGAGAAGGTCGTTGTTTCAAGACCACAGCTCACCTGCCCAGAATGAGGTCCAGAATATGGACCAAAGTTCTAACCCACACATTATCATCTGGTTGGGGAGAACAGCCTCTAAACTTTTGCCAGACTTGTTAAAATCAACATAGAGGCTTGGCATTGAAAAAAAAAACAACAAAAAACATAACTATGCCAGAGTTAGACCCGTCCACAATTTTCTGCCATTTGTTAAAGGTATCTGGACTGTTGAAATCAGTTCAAACAATAGAGACCCTTTCCAAAAAAACCTTGAGAGATTATACTCCCTTAAGGTAATTCTGACAAGGCACATCTTCCTGCCTGCTAATTTTCCAAAGTGAGAAAATATGAAATCATGGGAATTATGATAGAACTGCCAAGTACAAAGGTAATCAGCTTTAACTAATACAGTGTAAATGTAATTCACATAATAGTGTAACAAATAGTAATCTTTTGATCAAGGAGAACAAAGGTAATCTAGAAGAATTATTGGTATAATGGTGACATTTTCATGGTGCCATTTTGTGAGTAGCCCTGTCATTGTCAAATTCCAACGAATTAGTCCTTGTGGGAATCAGGTGTATAAATGAAGGATGGAAGAGAATAATAGCTACAGCCATAATCTACCTTGTCTGCACCTCACCATGAACCTTGGCTGCACTGTGTGTTTCTACATTCCAGATGAGCTTCCTCCTCAAAGCAACCTGTCCTGTGAACATGAAGCTATGCCCAGATTATACTGCACATCATGATTTATCACAGCCTACCTTCAAGTGACATTCTACCACTCTATGTATAATATAAGAATGTTATAATAGTGTACTTCCATTTCTCTCCTTCTGGCCCTTGCTCCATTTTTATTATAAATTTTATTTTTTTTCAAATGTTTATTCATTTTTTGAGAGAGTGAGAGAGAGACAGAGCATGAGTAAAGGAGGGGCAGAGAGAGGGGGAGACACAAAATCTGAAGCAGGCTTCAGGCTCTGAGCAGTCAGCACAGAGCTCGACATAGGGCTAGAACCCACAGACTGTGAGATCATGACCTGAACCTTGAGATCATGAACTGAGCTGAAGTCGGTTGCTTAACTGACTGAGCCACCTAGGTGCCCCCATAAATTTTACTTTTATGTATGTTGTAAACCCTACAATATTTTTTTGATGTTTATTTATTTTTAAGAGAGAGAGAGAGACAGAGCACGAGCTGGGGCGCACACACGCACCCCCCTCCTCCCCCCCACAATCTGATGCATGCTCCAGTCTCTGAACTGTCAGCACAGAACCCAACTTGGGGCTAGAACCCACAAACTGTGAGATCATTACCTGGACCTTGCGATTATGAACTGAGCTGAAGTCAGATACTTAACTGAATGGGCCACCTAGGTGCCTCCATAAATTTTACTTTTATGTATGTTGTAAACCCTACAATTTTTTTGATTGTTTATTTTTAAGAGAGAGAGAGAGAGAGAGAGAGAGAGAGAGAGCTGACAGTGGAGGGACAGAGAGAGAGAGGGAGGGAGAGAGAGAGTCCAAAGTGGGCTCCAGGCTCTGAGGTGTCAGCACAGAGCCCTGTGCAGGGCTCCAACTCACAAATTGTGAGATCATGACCTGAACCAAGGTCAGATGCTTAATTGACTGAACCACCCAGGTGCCCTTACCCTATAATATCTTTTTTTTTATTCAAATAGTTTATGTTCATTCTTTTTTTAAAATATAGTTTATTGTCAACTTGGTTTCCATATAACACCCAGTGCTCATCCCCACAAGTGCTCTCCTCCATGCCCATCAGTTTGTTCTCAGTATTCAGGAGTCTCTCATGGTTTGCCTCCCTCTCTCTCCCCAACTATTTTTCCCCTTTTCCTCCGTTAAGTTCCTCCTATATGTGCAAACATATGGTATCTGTCCTTCTCTGCCTGACTTATTTCGCTTAGCATAACACCCTCAAGTTCCCTCCAGGTTGCTACACATGGCCAGATTTTATTCTTTCTCATTGCCATGTAGTATTCCATGGTATAGATAAGCCACATCTTCTTGATCCATTCATCTGTTGATGGACACTTAGGCTCTTTCCACGTTTTGGCTATTGTTGAGAATGCTGCTATGAACATTAGGGTCCATGTGCCCCTATGCATCAGCACTCCTGTATCCTTTTTACTCCTGTATCCTGTAAATTCCTAGCAGTGCTACTGCTGGGTCATAGGGGAGTCTTATTGTTCATTTTTTGAGGAACCTCCACACTGTTTTCCAGAGGGGCTGCACCAGTTTACATTCCCACTAACAGTGAAGGAGGGTGCCTGTTTCTCCACATCCTCACCAGCATCCATAGTCTCCTGATTTGTTCATTTTAGTCACTCTGACCGGCATGAGGTGTTATCTCAGGGTGGTTTTGATTTGTATTTCCCTGATGAGAAGGGATGCTGAGCATCATTTCATGTGTCTGTTGGCCATCTGGATGTCCTCTTTGGAGAAGTGTCTGTTCATATCTTCTGCTCATTTCTTCACTGGATTGTTTGTTTTTCGGGTGTGGAGTTTGGTTGAGTTCCTTATAGATTTTGGATACTAGCCCTTTATCTGATATGTCATTCCTACAATATCTTTTAAGCTGCTTTTGCTCAAATAGTCAATTATCTTTTAAAGTAATTTAAACAATAATTTTAAAAAATCTTTATTTACCCATTTAGTTACCATTTCCAGTACTCTTCTTTGTGTAGATTCAGATTTACATCTGCTGTCATTTTCCTTCTGCTTGAAGTACATCCTTTAACATTTCTTGTAATGTGATCTGTTGACAATGAATTCTTTTAGCTTTTGAATGCCTGAAAAAAAAATCTTTATTTTGCCTTTATTTTTAACAAAGTAAAGAATTCTACATTGACAGATTTTCCCTATTAAGTACAGTGATTCCATTGTTTTCTAGTTTGCATTGTTTTGAAAGAAAAATATACCCCCATTCTTTATTCCTCTGGATGTAGTGTAATTTTTTTTTCTTCAAGCTCCTTTTAAGATTCTTCCTTCTCATTGGGTTTTAAGACCTTTAATTATGATATGCCTTGGTGTAGTTTTCTTGTTTCTTGTGCTTGGAGTTTGTTGAGCTTCTTGGATCTGTGGGTTTATGATTTTCATCAGATTTGAAAAATTGTCTGCCAGTATTTTTTTTCAAATACTGTTTTTATCCTGTCTGTTTCAGGGATTAAAATGCCATGGATATTAGGCCTCACAGTGGTCTCACAGGTCACAGACTCTCTCTGCTCCTTTCTTCCCTCATTTTGTAACGTTTCTATTGCTGTGTTTTCAAGTTTACTGATGTTCTCTTTTGCAATGTCTGATCTGTTCTTAATCTAATCTAGTTTGTTTCATTTCAGACATCGTTGTTTTTATCTTTAGAAGTTAGATTTAGTCCTTTTTTTTTTTTACATCTTTCATGTCTCAGTTAACATGCTAAAGTATTCCTACCTTCTTGAACATATGGAATACAGTTTTAGTAATTCTTTTAATGTGCTTCTCTACTAATTCTACCATCTGTACCAATTCCGAGTCAATTTCAATTTATTGATTTTTTTTTTTCTTCTGGTCATGGATATATTTTCTTGCTTTTTCTGCATGCCTGGTAATTTTTAATTGGCTATTGAGAATTTTTCCTTGTTAGGTGTTATATATTTTAGTATTCTTGTAAATATTTTTGAACTGTTTGCTGGGACATTATTAAATTACTTCAAAATAGTTTGAGTATTTCAGTATTTTCAGTTTTTTATGCTTTATTAGGCAGAATCAGAGTAGGGTGGTCAGGGTTAACTTTCCCCACTACTGAGGCAAAATCCCTCTTTGTACAATTATGAGATCTCTGCACTCTGGCTGATGGAAAGAGATGCTGTTTCTTTTTATCTCTAATCCTCTCAAATGATTTCTCCCCCTTGGTCTTGAATAGTTTCCTCAAGTACTTGAGCTGATCAGTACTCAAGTCTAGAAAAGGACCTTCTTAAGATCTCTAGAGTTTTCTCTCTTGGTTTGTATCCGCCTCCCCTCTATTACTCTGCCCTGAAAACTTCACTGTCTCCAGGACTCACAGATCCATGTCTTCAACTCAAAGAGACCATTGGACTCCATATGGATTCCCCTCCTTGTACCATGACCTAAAAAGTTTCTCCAGGCAGTAAGTTAGAGCCATTTGTGGGGATCAGCTCATTTGTTTCCCATCTCTTAGAGATCCTTGATGTTCATTATCTGATGGCCAATGTTATACAATCCACAATTTTTTATGTATATTGTCTGCTATTTTTGCTATTTCTGTCAGGAGTGTAAACAACACTCCAATCCCTTTAACTTAATCTTGGCTAGAGGCAAAATCTGTAGTATCATTTATAATTAAAAAAAAAAAAGCCTTGTGCCTTTTCATTCTTTTCATTTCCTATATTAAAAAAAATAATGTTTATTTTTGGATGAGAGAGCCAAAGTACGAGTGGGGGAAAGGTAAGGGGGGGGCCACAGTATCTGAAGCAGGCTCCAGGCTCTGAGCTGTAAGCACAGAGCTCATTGTGGGGCTTGAACCCAGGAAGCGTAAGATCATGACCTGAGCCAGAGTCAGTTGCTTAGCTGACTGAGCCACCCAGACATCCCTTCGTTTCATATTTTTGAAAGTGGGGGTGGAGGAGCTCATGAAGATAAATAAGAAAGTATTCCTTTGGTTAAAATATCACTGCACATAATTTTCTCATTCTTTTTCACTATTATGATTCTTTGCCACCAGAGCCATCTTTCCAAATCTAATTATCTCTCATTTCTGCCTAAATTTGCCATGGCTCCTGAATGGCTACTCAGTAATGTCCAGTCTCCTTGGTGTGTCTGCAAGGCTCTTGTGTACCTGTTAACCCTCGTTTCTAGTACCACTCGTCTCTCCTATCATACTTTGTGCTCTAAGCCTCTGCTGTCTGCCACAGTAGTATGTATGGGTTCCCAAGGCAGAGCAACAGTTCAGATTATGTGTAATTTCCCTGATTTGGGGGAAATTAACTTCTTTAATATCTTATCTGAAAATAAGAGTAATTAATAATACTACACAACTGCCAGGGTTGTGAACACCAAATGAAATAATATCTGTGAAGTGCTCACCACTAGGTCTGGCACAGAGTAAGTGCTCCATTAACATAATTTATTACTGGGATGGCTCCTCAAATGCATCATGTTCTGCTTCTCTGCCCTCTGGGCCTCTAGACATGTTTCTTCTGTTGTCTGGAAGTTCTCCCTTTCCTGCTCCATATACTCTGTTACTTCCTACTTCTCTTTTCAAATGCCTCTCGAGCGTTACCTCATCTGGGAGGCTTTTCCTGACCTTCTGATCTTAGTAAGATGTTACATGATGCCACATTAATGTTGTTTTGAAATTGTTTCCCCCTTCCATCTTCATAGAGGATGGAGGAGATTGTGGATCATGGTAAGTGATCAATGTTTGTGGAAGGAAGGAAGGAAGGAAGGAAGGAAGGAAGGAAGGAAGGAAGGATTGGTTCTTTAAAAAAAAAAAATATATATATCTTTATTTATTTATTTTTGTGGTGAGTGATATCAGGGAAGGGGCAGAGAGAGGGGGACAGAAGATCTGAACTCGAACTCATGAACTGCAAGATCATGACCTGAGCCAAAGTCTGATGCTTAACCACCTGAGCCACCCAGGTGCCCCAAGAAGTTTGGATCTTAATAACTGTTGAATAGAATGATGAAAAGGACATTTACAATACGCTGACATAAAATGTTGTTTGAATGAATACTGTAGAGGCCCAAAATTTCCAGGCAAAAGGACACTGGGAGAACAGGAGTAGCATGCCCAAGGATACAACATGGCTGGTCACCACTGCCTTTTGAGCCTCTCTGTAAAACTGCCACAAGAGGCTGCAATTCAATAACAAGTGGTGCAACTTGGCAAGGAAAAGAGTAAAGCCTGGTGATGAGAAGGAAAAAACTGCAAGAAAATGAAAATCATGAGCCAAACAATATGAGAACAGCTTCCTACCCCCTTCCTTACCCCATGGCTCAGGCCCCCAGCTTTGATGGCATTATCTCTGCACAGCCAGAATTTTACAGAATGCTTGCCAATATTGACATTACCCCACATAATGAAATCAAGGTGGATTGGTGAATAATCACTTTAAAAGTTAATTGTTAAAAACCTGCAGGTTAGAGCTCTTAATCTAATGCCTGTTGGCTTGATGGCAATTTTGGTGCTTGCTCTTTTTTTTAATTGTTTTTATTTTGGGTCTCATCCTCTTGATTTTGATGGCAGAAAGTAGACTTCTCTTTAATTGTTTTTTTTTTTTTTTTTCCCCTAAGCCAGGTTAAGGGATGGCTTGCTTGGATTTCTGAGTGGTATTTTTGTTTTCTTACTCCCTTTTATACTTCCTTTCTCCATTGTTTGCTCTCTGTTTAGCAGTCCCTGCCTCTTGTCCTTTAGTGTTGCACAGACATTTGGGTATTTTCCTACCGTCTTCAACCTTCCTGAAGTCCCTGGAGGCTGTGTTGAAGGAAATTGTTCATGACTGCGGCATTGGTGACATACTCAGAACGCTGCCAGCATCTCCTCCTCACAACCAGTTCCTCTGGTCCTAGAATGAATCAGAGGCAGGAGACCTCTGTGTTTAATGGAAGATGTTTCTATCCTACAGATTGGAGTCTAGCCCATTGATGGCCCATCTGAAGGAGAGCCTCACACCAAAACTGATGTCTCCTTTTTCCCCTTTTCCTCTTCTCTTCAGACCTCAGACTGAGGTGAGTGAAAGCAGGGGATTAAGCCTGGCATAAATTTGGATCTATCAGTATATTTCCATTTATTGGTGAGCGGATCACAGACTAGCCCTGGGCATGTTTTCAAACTTAATGAAGAAAAGACAGTTTCTGCCACAAGAGCTCTTCATCTAACTGACAGCATCAATCAAGAGCCACTCTGACTCCTGGCTGCTCTCAGTAATGAAACCTTTCTTCTGAAAACTGGAGAGGCTGAGGAGACAGAATAGTGGGCCATGGGAGAGGGGGGCAAAAGACTAATTCATCTTAATTATTTCCTTTGCCTCACCATGGGTCCTGATAAAGGTGTGCAGGAGACCAGGGGGTGAGGCTTGGTGGTAGCCAGCAGGTCATGGGAAGCAGAGACAGTAGAGAATCTTTCCCCAAGGGGAATGTGCTATGGCAGTGGCTTTAGATTTGGAGGTTTTTTTTTTTTTAATTCCCTGTGGTGGAGAACCCACATTTAGGAGATTCTCCTTCCAGAAGTTTATTGTCCTTTCTATTTAGGACACAGAAAATAGAATTTCTATTCTATTCAGAAATCTGAGGCCTTAGAGATTGGGCATTTCAGTGGTTTCCAAACCTTTCTTTTGCTGGAGAACACTTTTTTCTTCCCTGAAGGAAAGCTACTGCCTCTGTAAGAGTCCAACAGGTAAACACACCAAAAAGAGTAATAAAGATTTGGTAGATTGGGGTGGAATGAAGTGGTGGGAGGTGTTTGTTAGGGGTGTAACCAAGTGGTCATATAGATGCACCAGAAATCTAGGTTTCTGAGAAGCACTGAACACCATGAATCTAGTTCAGTGCCCTTAAGTTGAAGAGCAAGAGGTCATGAGATTTGTTGAAGGGCAAACTTATAGTTCCTGGTGGAGCCGGTCTTCTGATTTCTCTTTTCCCCTTAAGATGAGGTATCTAATTTGTGCCGTGCATCCTGATGTGCACCAGTGATGTAGAGGGAGAGGGAAGAGAAGGAGAGGGAGAGAATCAGGCTGTGTATGGATCTAGGGATCTTGCAGCCATCCTTGAGAAGGTGTGGCCTTATAGGTCTCTAGAACATTCCTCTAATCTTTGCATGGTTCCACTAGCAACAATGGTGATTTCTCTTTGAAATAATTTATGTATCTCCGGCAGAGGGGTTTCATACTTCTGCCTTCCAGGAGAAATTATTTGCTACATTGGCCTCAAAACTATAAGCTATCCTTGTTACCTTCACCTCCCTAATCTCCCTTAATCAGCTCATTACCTAGATCTGCTGAATTGTGCCCCAAATAACCTGAGTTATTCTATCTTTATCTGAATACCCTGGTCCAAACCACCATAATCTTGCAAGACCTGGGAAAGGCCTCTTTATAGGCTCTCTTCTTTCATTCTAGTCTCATTTAAATTCATTCTTCACACAAACTGACATGATGTTTTTGAGCTGAATCTGACTATATCACTTCCCCCACCAGCTAAAAAGTCTTTAATGGCTTCCCATTGGTTTTAGGGTGAAGACCCCAATCTTTGCCATACTCCAGGTCCAGCATGTGTCTCCAGCCCAGTCTCACATCTCCTTTATCTGCCTTCCAGCTACACCTTCCCCTGCCTCCCCACCATGGGGACTTTGCCTATGCTGTTTTCTCTAGTTGGAACTCTGTCCCTACCCCTGTTCACCCAGATACCATCTCCTTAATCTCAACTCCTCATGCACTCATCAAGAGGGTCCCCACCTCCCCTGGCTCACTCACAGCCCCTTATTGTGAGCTCTCAGTGCATCTTGAGTTTCTCCTGTAGCACTCCCACAGGAGCAGTCCCGCGTTGCCTTGTGTGGGTCTGTGCTCAGTGTTTCACTTCCCTGTAGGGCTGTCAGCTCCATGGGATGGGGACCAGGTTTGTTTTATTGTCTTAATTTTCTGAATTTTTAAAAAGTTGTTAAGTTCCAATTAATTAACGTACAGTGTAATATTAATTTCAGGTATACAATATAGTCACCCAACACTTCCATACATCACCCTGTGCTCATCACAGGTGCCCTCCATAATCCCCATCATGTATTTCACCCATCCCTCCTCACCCACCTCCCTTTTTGATAACCATCAGTTTGTTCTCTATAGTTAAGTGTCTGTTTCTTGGTTTGCTTGCCTCTCTCTTGCTTTCCCTTTGCTCATTTGTTTCTTAAGTTCCACATATAAGTGAAATCATACGGTATTTGTCTTTCTCTGGCTAGCCTATTTCACCTTGCATAATGCTTTCTAGCTCTATCCTGGTTGTTGCAAATGGCAATATTTCATTCCTTTTTTTGGCTGAGTAATATGCTGTTGTATGTATATACCACATCTTCTTTATCTCTTTATCATTTGATGGACATTTGAGCTGTTTCCATAATTTAGCTATTGTAGATAATACTGATATAAACATTGGGGTGAATGTATCCTTTTAAATTAGTATTTTTGTATTCTTTGGGTAAATACCTAGTGTTCCAATTGCTGGATCATGGGGTAGTTCTACTTTTAACTTTTTGAAGAAGGTTGATACTGTTTTCCACGTTGCTGCACCAATTTGTACTCCCACCTACAGCGCAAGAGGGTTCCTCTTTGTCCACATCCTCGCCAGCACCTGTTGTTTCTTGTGTTTTTGATTTGAGCCATTCTGATGGGTGTGAGGTGATATCTCATTGTGGTTTTGATTTACACTTCCCTGATGAGTGATGTTGAGCATCTATTCATTCATGTGTCTGTTGGCCATCTGTATGTCTTCTTCAGAAAAATGTCTATTTATGTCTTCTGTCCATTTTTTAATTGGATTATTCATTTTTTAGGTGATGAGTTTTATAAATTCTTTATATATTTTGGGTACTAACCCTTTATCAAATAAGTCATTTCCAAATGTTTTCTCCCATTCCATACGTTGCCTTTTAGTTGTGTTATTTCCTTTACTATGCAGAAGCTTTTAATTTTGATGTAGTCCCTAATTTATTTTTCTTTTTGTTTCCCTTACCTCTAGGGACCTATCTAGAAAGAAGTTGTCATAGCTAGTGTCAAGGAAGTTACTGCCTGTGATTTTTATGATTTCAAGTCTCATGTTTAGGTCTTTAATCCATTTTGAGTTTATTTTCATGTGTGGTGTAAGAAAGTGGTCCAGTTTCATTCTTTTGCATGTTATTGTCCACTTTCCCTATCACCATTTGTTGAAGTGACAGTTTTTTTCCCATTGAATATTCTTTCCTGCTTTGTCAAAGATTAATTGGCCTTATAATTGCGGATTTGTTTCTGGGTTTTCTATTCTGTTCTCTTGATCTATTTTTAAAAATTGTTTATTTATTTATTTATTATTTTTAAGAGAGTGAGCAGGGAAGAGGTAAGGGTGGGGGGAAGAGAGGATCCAAAGTGGGCTCTGTAGAAAACCCAAAGTGGGGCTCAAACTCACAAACTATGAGATCAGGACCTGGGCTGAAACCAGACACTTAACCAACTGAGTCACCCAGACACCCTTGATCTATCTATTTTTGATCTATCATACTGTTTTGATCACTACAGCTTAGTAACATAACTTGAAATGTGGAATTGTGATGCCTCCAGCTTTACTTTGCTTTTTCAAGATTGCTTTCACTATTCGAGATCTTTTGTGGTTCCATACAAGTTTTAGCATTGATTATTCTACCTCTGGAAAAATCCTGTTGGTATTTTGATAAGGATTGCATTAAATGTGTATATTACTTTGGTTAGTATAGACATTTTAACAATATTTCTTCTTCCAATCCATGAGCATGGATATCTTTCTAGTTCTTTGTGTCATCTTTAGTTTCTTTCATCATTGTCTTACTGTTTTCAGAGTACAGGCCTTTCACCTCTTTGGTTAGTTTTTTTTCTAGATATCTTACTCTTTTTGGTGCATTTGTAAATGAGATTGATTCCTTGATTTCTCTTTCTGCTGTTTCATTATTAGTGTATAGAAATGCAACAAATTTCTGTACATTGATTTTGTATCCTGCGGCTTCATTGAATTTGTTTATCAATTGTAGCAGTTTTTTGGTGGTGCCTTTCAGTTTTTCTGTATATAGTATCATGCCATCTGCAAATCGTGAAAGTTTTACTTCTTCTTTAATGAATTGAATGTTTTTTATTTCTTTTTGTTTTCTTATTGCTGTGGCTAGACTTCCAGTACTCTATCGAATAAAAGTGGTGAGAGTGGACATCCCTGTCTTGTTCTTGACCATAGAGGAAAAGCTGTCAGTTCTTCCTCATTTAGGATGATTTTAGCTGTGGGTTTTTATATATGGGTTTGTTTTAGCTCTAGCATGTTGCCTTTTGTAGAGGAGGGGCTCAATGAATATTTCAAGAATGTACAAGGAAATGAATGAATGAACTGACTTTTGGAATAGGAGGTCTTTGCTCAATCATCCCTTTTGAGTGGTAAGGCAAGGTTTTGCTTCTTCCCCTGTTTTGACATTATTCTCTTGTCATTCAAACTGTAGAAGGTACCCAGAGCAAGACTCTGGGATCCTTGATGCCACCACTTACCTCAGGAAGCAGTGGGATGGGGGCACCTTGCCTTCTGTCACTGGGGAACATGGCCTTTTTCCTGATTTTTTCAGAGGTTAGCCCTTCTGAGAGCAGTCTCTTCATCCTTCCTCTATCTTCCTCTGCCAAATGAGGGGTTGGGCCAGGAAGGACTTTCAGATTCACTGCATAGTCAAGAGTGAGAGCACGAAGCCATCACTTTGATGAAGATGGGAGGATGGGAATGACATAAGTCACAGGCTGTGTCCTCTAACTAATTTTGGCACAATTTTCCTTGTTAATCCATCTTCTAAAAATGTATTTCGGTGTCTTGACTTCCCTTGATCTTGATCTTTGCCATCAGCCACTCTGCAAAGGGCATAACATTCATAATAGTCCAAACGTTGTTTGGGTCCAGAATTCAAGGGTACAGAACACCATTTTCTCTTTCCAGCCTCTGAGTCCCATCCAGCTAAATAGGGCAGATCACTGAGAAGTGGCATATGGTACAGAAAAGAGCAATGGCTTTGGAGATTGATAGTTCTGGGCTCTGACACTTACTTACTTACACTTAACACTTAGATACGTGACTTAAAGTCTCTGAGTCTAAATTTACTCATCTGTAAAATGGAGTTAAAATACTACAATGTTTAAGTTTAACTGAGGAATATATATAAGCTTCTTGGCCCGATGACTGGTCAGGATGCTTCATGAATATTCTCAGTTGGAGTCTGTCCCTTGGTGACTCCTCCCTGAGTTTCAGATCCATCAACTGTCTTCCTTAAGGTGAACATTAGGCTCCTTTTTCTTGAGCACTGATTTCTAGCTGCCTCTGCTCTGCATTTGACACACAAGGATTCTTATTCTCTGGAACTCTGCTTAGCCAACCTCAAAGCTGCCCAGCAGAGGCATTCCAAAGTCAGGTTAGGTAGGGAAAGTTCGTAATACTCACACTGAAATTAATTTCTAAGTCCGTACCTGGGGCTGCCACCATTGTTATTCCTGGGGGTCTCCACTGGAGTGCCTCTCACAGCCTTTTCACACTTTATAAGAGGTTGCCCAGGGTAGAATCCTTCTGGAGTTCCTGGTCCTTGGCAAGCATGGATGCCACTGGCCATGTTCCTATCAACCCTTGGAGCCAGAATCCACAGTCAGGATGCTGTTTTGGCCTGGATGTAGAAGGACGCTCTCAGCACTCCTTTTCTGTGGAATATTTTGGGCCTTCCATCTCTCTGGTCCCCCAGCAGGTAGCCCTATTGTAGGACTTGGTCACTCTTCCTGCTTTGGGTACCCAGGCCAGGGTCCTGGCAGAGGAGGCTGGATGGATTCATGTCTGGAACTGCTCTCTCCTTCCTAAGGTCTGGCCTGGCGCTTATGCCTACTGACCATTGGCCTGTATTTTCCTGCATCTCCTTATCTTCTCCTCTGGCCAACAGTTGATCCCTAACTTCTTGCGCTTTTCTCAGCTGCCACATGTATGATAGATAATTGTCATGTGTTCAAAACACTCCAAAACACATGTCCAAATTTTGAGCACCTCCTCAAAAACTTTGTGGAGGAGCCACAGCCTTGGAACAATTTATAATGGCTGCAGTGCTTCAGAGTGAATCAGTAGCCTATTTCTCTTGCAAACAGTGACACAGATCAGATGGTCTTCAGATTTGGCAATTTCCAGACAGCAGTTATATTTCTTTCCTTTCTTTCTCACTCAAATTCAGGTTCATTGAGTGAGAGAAAAGTAAGCTAGAATTTGCTTAAATGTGTTAAAAGACTTTTAAAATCTTAGAACGTTATTATTAGTAGTAAATTACTGTGATCTTCCCACAGATGGTGAAGACACTCTGGCAAGGACATGGTCTTAAGGTTAAGGGCCCAGTGAAGGATTTTCAAGATCATCTTTAGGTCTTTCAGATATTTTTGAGGTCATCTGAAGGTCGTCTTCACTGGGTAACTCTAGACTCATAATCTCTTGAGATAATTGGGGGCTGGCAGTTGAGAGAGACATTGGGTCTTACTTGAGGTGGGCAGGGCATTCTTCTCAACCCTTCTTGAGCCGTGGTCCTGTGAAAGGGGCCCACTGGGACACTTAATGAAATTGAATTCTGATCCTCCAAGGCTGGCAATGGAAGGGCAATGTGGCGTGGAGGGTGGGAGTGGTCTTGAAGTTGGTCCTCCAGGAGCCACATTCCCATTGCAGACTTTCCTCATCAGTGCTGCTCCTTCATGGAGGATATTAATAGATCGGAGTAGGTTCATCCAACTCAGTCCAGCTCTTTTTAATACTTCTTCCCTCAGCGTGTACTTCATATCACCCAACAGGGTCCTCTTGCTTCAGACTTTGATGCCTGATCCCTTGTGAGCTACCGCAAGGACAAGAACATGCCCTATCATGGTGTTTGTGGTGGTGGATGGTCCAGAGCAGAGTCAATGTTGCTCCTCTTGTGCTTCTTATCATCTCCCTGCCAGGACCAGGGCATGTCTCAGAGCCTAGCAGGACTGAGGACACACAGCAGCCTTGGCTTTTGAGGGGATGACTGGACAATGGCCGGGTAGTGGAGTATAGGACACTCTGTGATTCTGCTAGCCAGGTATCTTCTCTAGCTTTATACCCACTTAATCCACCCTCAGGGGCCCAAGCTTTAGAATTTATGGAGGCAATTATCATGTGTGCCCTGAGTCTTCAACAAGGCTTGGAGCTTTGATGTCTGTCTGCTTTGGTTGTGACTGAGGGTTGAGGGGGACAAATGCCACTTTAACCTCTCTTCCCCATTATTTCTGCCCTGGTGATCCCTGGAGCAGCAGAGAAAACTCCCAGCATGGAAGATGGGCCCTGGTCAGTTACGAATCCCCCAAACAGGTGCCTCTGGCCATCAGAGTCTTGAAGCAGTTAAACTTGCTTTCACCTTTGTTTCAGTTCCCTTAAAAGAAAATAGAGAGATCTTCGAAAGGTGGAAGGGGTGGCAGGCCAGAAACGTAAAGTGTGTGCAATCACTCAGATACAAGTGGCACCACTAAAAATTGCCTTCATATATCAGCTTATGGTTTACACACTCTGGCAGAAAGGACACTAAAAGGTCAGTGGGAAAAAAATTTATATGTCAGGCCTGGAGCTGTGACTCCAAAGGTGGTGAGAACACACAGTCGGGGAAGGTTCTAGAGGGACCGGCTAAGTGCTTGACGTGGCAGGACTCTTTTTTTCACTCTTTATTTTGTTTTATTTTTAAGGAAGTTGCTTGCAAACGTCAGCAGAGAAGCTAAGGTATAGACTTGGAGTAACCTCTCGCTCCGACCCCTGGTGACAAGACAGATAGTTCCATTCATCTATGGGTGAGCAGTGGAGGCTCCCTGCATTTTTTTCTCCTTTTTGCTTGGATTCAGGATATATTTGTTTGCAGAGAGGGATGTCATGCCTGTGAATGCACTGCTCAGTCATGTGCCGGGGGTGAAATCAGAGGAGGGGAGAAGAGAAGAGACAGAAGAGAGGGAAGTGGGTGGAGGGCAATGTGGGGAAAGGGCAAGCTATACTCTGGGGGCTTTGAGTGATGCCAGGTTAGATCCAGGAACAAATCTTCAACCAAATGCTAATGGAGAATGTGCCTTCCATCCAGAAGGATCAGCAAATATGCTGTAAATTAATAATGCACCCTTTTAGTGGCAATTGCCTTTTTGAAAAACTCTGGGGGAGGAGTATTTATCCACTCTCCCTTCCATCGCGCCTCCCATAAGAGAAGGAACTAGAACATTGTAGGTCTCTTGGAGTTTTGTTTAAGACTGACCCTCCCCCGCTTACTTTATTAACCGTGTAACATTTTAAGGTTGTTTTTTCCTCTCTGTCTCCTCCAGCAAGTCTCTATTGATCACTGTTTACAGTTATAATCCCTTTCAAATTTATCATCCATGACTAACACCACATGTATTGATTAGTGTTGACGGATGTCCCTCTACAGTATAGAACCACCGTGATCCCAGCCAGTGAAATACAGAGAGATGGAAGGAGAGAGAAATACACAGTTCCACCTTCTCCTCAATTTTCTTTCAGTAGTTTTCTGCTCCCACTTTTGTTCATAACTTTGATGACTTCTTTCCAACCTGAGCTGACGAATTGCTTTGTATATTTTAAAGATAATTTCTTTATTCTCACTGACACCTTTTGGGAGGAAAGGGCAGTTGCTCCTAGGTGGCAGCTTGGTGGTCGCTGACAGGTCCTGAAGGAGATCAGATTTATGAGGAACATCCACGTGTCTTAACCTAAAGCCTCAAGTACCAAAGACATAAAGGCTAGTTTTTTAGGGCCAAATGAGATGTCACTTGTGACTAAGGACAAAGTGTCTGAATCTCTACTGTAAATGGAGCCATTTGTTAATAGTGCAATTTTTTTGGCCCCATTTTTGCTTACTTTCTGTAGTGGCCTCTTTGCCTGTTGTGAGCCATCGCTTGCACTTGTGAAGCTGTGTATTCATCTGTCATGCCCAATCCACATATCCAGGGCTTCCTGTCTTGGAATGTCTTGCACGTGCATAAAAGTATGCACCCCACCAACCCACTAGCCTGGCATTGAGTTGGGGAGAGGTCTGGCCCTCACCTGCAACCAGCCCACTCATGCATCATAAGCCACCGTACAAGTCCTGAGCTCAGCTGCCTCCTCTGTGCAGTGGAAATAAGAATACTTTCCTTGCCCACCCAGTGAGGAATCTAGGGGGGTAACAGTTGTGAGTGCTGCAGAAAATCAGAAAGGATCACATGAACCACGATGGTCTACTGTATTACTCAGGGAGCATTCTCCTCCCTCTCTTTATCTCTGGGTCTCAGTCTCTCGTTTGTGCTCCCTCAAAGTTTTATTACTCTGTGAGGTGTTCTTCTCTTCCCTGGCACTTTAGCAGAGGGCCCAAGGACTAGTCTTGAGAATAGAAGAAAGAAGTCTCATAGCTTAACTCTTTACTTTGACTGGTGAGGAAACTGATGAAGCAGAAATTTTGGGAAGAACTTGTTTGATGCCCCATGGCGTGTGAAACATAAGCCCAGGAAGAGGACTGTTTCTTTGACTCCTAGGCAAAGGTCTCTCCTTCCATTTCTTCCCCTTCCCAAGGTCTCTCCATGTCTCTCCCTCTTTCTTCTCCCCTTCCTTCCTCTCCCTCCCCCTCCCCTTCCCTTTTCTCTTATCCACTCCCTGTCCCTCCCTCAAGCGCCCCAGGAGTATTCTGGGTCTGAGGGTAGAGACCCAAAACCCTTTTCCTCTGGAAGGTCACTTTTACTTTGGATGGCAGAATCAGTTTTTTAGGAAACTCTAGGTTTCTTTAATACAGAAAATGCACATTTAAAAAGTTAATTTTCTTTCTAAAGGAAAGAAAAAGGAAGACTGTTCAGCTCCCAGGGGAAGGCACATCTACCTATGCAGTGTGCCATGCAGTCAAGCTATAGTGCTTTTCAATAGCTATTTAGCTGACTCATATGTAAATGATATTTTGTCTTCCCTCATCGCCTCAGCCCCCACTATTGACAATAATTTGATGGGATGTTTTTTGCCTCTTATCTATTTTCCAAGTTTTCATGGTCTGTTTGTAATAGTGTTTTTGGTTCTTTGCACTACTTTAAATTAAGTTTCTCTTATGGGTCTTATTATACCTGAATACTGTTCAGTTATTTGATGACATAGTTGTAAATCCTCAATAAAAAGATCTTTAATAATCAGTTGGCATTTATTTAATATACCACCCATCTTATTAAATCTAACTCCTTAGATTTAATAGGACAGTTTATTGTATTTTCACTTCAGAATAGTGATGCTATAGTTATGCTTGAGAAGGCACTTTCATTATAAACTCCTGTTTTTAGGCACTTATAATTTTCTCAAGTAGCACATTTATTTCAGTGTGCAATCATTTTCTGTTCTCTTCTCCCTCCCTCTCTCCATTTGTACCATTTTTCTCATTTTTTTTTAAAGTTTAATAAAGAAGTATATCTTAAACTTCAGGGAGAAGAGCTGTGCAAAGTTGCCAGGCTCTTGAAATCCAGATTCTTGTACCTTTTAGTCAACTTGAGGCAGATGTTGAGGATGGAGGGTGCCAGCCCCAGGATTAGGCTTTCACAATGGGGGCAATATTCCCCCAAGGGCTTTCTCGTGTGTTTTTGCTGAGGAGGGTGTTAAACATTCTCCAGCTTTGGCCAGTGGTAGGAGACTGAGGGACTGAGCAGGCAGGAAACAGACCAGAATGGGCTAGAATGGAGACAGAGCCCCCAACTCCTCACCTGGTGCTTTCCCTTTCCACCCCACTCATGGTAAAATGGGGGCTCTGCTCCCTTGTGTTGTCTTCCCTTGCTCACTCTTTGCCTGGTTAACAGTGACTTATCCTTCAGATCTCAGCACGAGCATCACCTCCTCAAAGATACCTGTCATAACCTTGTAGGCTGAGTTTGGTTCCCGTGTTGTCTATTTTGTAGAATGGGGCTTCTTTGCTTTAGAGCACATACCTCACTTCCATATATTATAGTCGGCCCTATGCTGGAGTAGGCTCATATTATCTTATGAGAGCTGACTGTGTGCATCTCTTCTCAACTCCATGTTTATCTCAGTAGCCTGAAATCAATCATGGCGGGAATTTTTCTATCAAAGAAGTTGGCAAATGCTACAAATCAGAGTTCACTCTTCCCCTCTCCTCCAGGGATCTGGTTTGAAAACATTTACCAGCATGCAGCTTATGTGAGGATTTGTGAAACCTCTCCTCTCCACTAAACTGTAAACTCCATGAGAACAGGGACTTTGTCTATTTTGGTCTGTATTGTATTCCCCTCACAGCGTCTGGTGTGTAGTATGTGATCAAAGGACTCAGTTTATAAAGAGGTTTGGGAGTAGACACAGTCATATTTAAACAAAGAGCTGGGCCACTCAAAGGATCTTAATCTCACAAGATCAAGGTTTTCCAGGATTTACCTCTAAGAGTAATTCATTCTGCACCAGGATCTGGCTTCCTAAGAAAAGGAAGATTGTTCGATATTTAATTGGTTCCATTAATGAAATGACTCGTCAGGAAGCCCTTGAAACTGTTTAACCAGGTGCAGCAGAGATAATTCTGTTGAGGCAGAGGTAACGGCTGGATAATACACTCTGCTGTTTATTTCATTTCATACAAGAAGTTCTCTTGTGTTCTAGATAGTTGCTTCTATGGGCTGACTGCATGGGTTTTATGTGCCTGATTCTGAAAGAATGAGACATTTGCTTCTGCCTAGGCAGTCACTATCCCTTTAGGAGCCTTTGGTATCTAGTGAAAGGGTGTCATGAAGCCACTGGGATCGTGGTTCAGATTTGTTTGTGCCGTCATTTGTAGCCTTGGAAATGAATTCCATTCTTGGAGCATCAGTATCATCATGCCTAAAGTATGATATATTGCAAAACTGTTAAATTACATGAGATCTAACAGTATGTGAAGTAGCCTGACCAAAGTAAATATAATCATTAATTTTCAAACTTTTCCATCTTTTCTCCTAGACCTGGGCTGTGACTTTATTGTTATAGGTGAGGGATGGATGACAGAGAGATTGGAAATACATAAGGCTCACACAAGTAGCTTAGGTGGGGTGAGGGAAATGTAATTAACGTTAGTGACCCATTAAACACATTTTCTATAGAGAGTTTTGCATTCCGTAGTAGAGGGCTGAGTAGTTTGGACACCCATCCCACTGAGAACAACTAGAAAAGCTGGAAAAAGTGTGACAAACATCTATTGAAAGGCATAGTGGAGCTGATAAGACAGTACGAACTAATAGGGACAAGATCTGGGAGAACAATGAACCCTAGATAGGTAAGGCCCGTGTTTGGAGCAGTGTTCCCAGCGGCAGCTACTGGAATTCTCGAAGAGGTTACCTGGTGGCGGAGAAGCCCCACACAGATCCTGACGATCTCACAACACTAGGGGGATACTTAAGTTCAGGGACTGCAACAGAATGAGAACCTTGGGAAAACACTAGGCTTTCAACGGGGGTAAGATTGAGCTGGTTTTATAATTATTTGCAGGGACTAAAACTCAGCTTCAAATCATCTCAGTCTCCTACTGAAATAAGATGACTGGGAATGCTAATGTTCCTAGCCATCTCTTTTAAAGGAAATAGAAGTCCTCTCTGGAGGAAATGTTATAGTCTTGATCCTGAAATTAGTACAATAAGTTTTTATATGCTGTGTTATACACTCAAGCAAAAATAATCAAGCATATAAAAATATAAGATAATGTGATAAGAAATTAGGAGACACAATATATAATAGAAACAGACCAGAAAGGATCCAGATAATGAAGTTATCAGATATGAATTTTCAAATAACCACGATACATTGATATATCCAAGGAAATAAAAGGAAACATTGAGAATTTAGGGTATCAACCAAACACATACATATATACAAGTGTACTTACATCTGTACATATTCTAGAGCTTAAAATACAAAGACGTTAAGAAATCAGTGGATGGATTAGCAGTGAATAGCCACAGAGGAAGAGAGAGCAAAGAAACTGTAATATCAGTTAAAAGAGTATATTCACAATAAAGTGTTGGGTATAAAAGAAGGAAATGGAGAAAAGAGGAGAAAAAGGGATAATGACAGAGGATGTAGTATGTGTAATAGGAAGCCTGCCAGGACAGGAAGGAGACGATTGGGTAAAAGCATTATTCTAAGAGACCATGGCTGAGAGCTTCCCAAAACTAATGAAAGATATCACGTCATATTAAAGAACTGCTCTAAACCTGAAGTAGAATAAATATAGTAAAATTGTTTGCAGTATTGAACTGAAAACAGAAGACAGTAGGAAAATCTTAAGAGTAGCCAGAGAGAAAAGAGCAATGAGATTTACAGTAGGCTTTTCAACAATGAAAATGGAAACCAGTAGTTAATGAATGATAAGTTAAAACCACTAAAAATACAAGTGGCAACTTAGAATTCTACACCAATGGGAATATCCTAAAAAATGGTGGCAGAGTGGAAATATTTTTGGAGAAACAAAAACTGAGAGACTGTGTCACTGACAAATCTATACTGAGGGAAAGTATAAAGTATTTTATATTAAAATGATTTCATATTAACGATTGGGAATGTAGAAGAAATGAAAAGGATAAATATATGGAAATATATAAATAAATAGTAACCATAAAATAATGTCATGAGGGAAGAATAAATACATGTATGGAATTAAAATGCACTATAACAATGGCATGTAATAAAATGCAGTGTAACAGGGGCATATAAATTTGGGGGATTAATGAAGTTAGAAGTAATCGGGAGCATATGAATTGCCCAGGAACAAGTGAAAGTCTGAATTTACATTAGAATTTGATAAGTGAAGAATATATATTTTTATCGTTACGTAGCTACTAAATAAAATAAATATACTCACACTGAAAGAACACATAACAAAATAATAAAAGGAGTCTGTAATAAATTAATATACTCAGTGGATCCAAAAGAAGTAACAAATGATAGAAAAAGAACATATAAAAATAGAACAGTTGTAGGGAGAGGTAAGTAGGAAGATCACAGATCTAACCTCACATATATCAGTAATTGCACTAAATATACACAGACCAAATACACCAATTGAAGAATGGAAGTTGTCAGATTAAATAAAAAACAAACTCAATTATATGCTGCTTATAGAGACACAACATGAATATATGGATACAGAAAGGTTAAAAATTGAAAGACAGGAAAACACTTACCAAAAGAAACCTCAAAAGCTATAAAGATTACTGAAGATGAAAATGGACATATAATGGCAAAAAAACTGTTTCATTACAAGATATAACAGGTCCAAATTCATGGCCACCTAGTAGATAATCTCCAATTATATAAAACAACCTCCAAATATATACAACAGTTCAAAAGTGATCCAGAAGAGAAATAGAGAAATTCATGATCACAGCAGGAAAATTTAACATACCATTCTTTGTAACTGGTAGATATATAGACAAAAAGTTAATATAGAACCTCTAATCAACGTTATTAACCAAAGTGACCTAATTGCAACATAGAGAACACTGTAGCCAACAACTTTTTACAATTTTTATTTATTTATTTTGGAGGGGAGTATAGAGAGAAAGGGAGAGAGAGAGAATCCCAAGCAGGCTCAGTTGCTGTCAACAAGAAGCCCAATGTGGGGCTTGGTCCTAGGAACTGAGAGATAATGACTTGAGCTGAAATCAAGAGTTGGATGCTTAAGACGGAGCCACACAGGTGCCCCACCAACATTTTTTAAAAATTATAAAATATGCATAAAATTTATCATTTTAACTATTTTTACATTTATGATGGCTCAATGGCATTAAATATATTAACATTTTTGTGTAGCCATTATCACCATCCATCTCTACCAACTTGTTTTTAAATTCACAAAGAACGTATACCAAAACTGATTATACATGGGCTTAAAAAGCAAGTCTGAACAAATTCCCAAAGGACTGAAATATTTAACTTATTCTCTGACCAGTGGGTAACATGAAATCAGTGACAAATGGGTAACTTGAAAATCTGCAAATGCTTGAAAATTAAGCAGTGTACTTTTTAATAACTCTTGTGTTAAAGAAATAATCACAATAAAAATTTAAAAAATATTTTGAACTGAATAGTAAGGAAAATATCACATATCAAAACTCTTATGATATGGCTAAAGGTATGATTAGAGACATATACAAGAAATACACATAAGAAAAGAAAAAAAGGCTGAAAATCAACAGTCTGAGTGTTCATTTTAGCAAGTTAGAAAAAATCCGGCAAACTAGACCCCAAAAAGGAAAAGGAAGGAAACAGTATAGATAAGATCAAAAAGTTAATAAACTAGAATACAGCATAGATAAATTCAAAAAAAAATCAAAAGTTGGTTCTTTGAAAGATTGTAAACTGATTAGCCACAAGTCAGACTGATTAAGAAAAAAGGGAGAGGCACAAATTACCAATATCAGGAATAAGCAAGATATTTCATACAGATGAGATAGATATGAAAAGAGTTATCAAGAGGAAATTAGAGAAAATTTTATGTCAAAAACTCTGAAATTTCTATAAAGTGGAAAAACTCTGAAGGGAATTTAATTTATGAGAATTACAAGAAATATGTCAATTAAGGAAATTTAATTTGGAATGAATAATTTTCCATAAAGAAATTTTCATGCCCACATGACCTCACAAATTATTTGAATCCTTTTAAAGTCGTTGAAATTCATTTTAGATTCCATAATATGATCTATCTTGGTAAATATTTTTTGTTTTTTTTTAAATTATGACTAAAAAATGCATAACAAAGATTTCCATCTAAACTATTTTTGAGTGTACATTTCAGTAGTGTTAAGTTTATTCACACTGTTGGGTAGAAATTCTTCAGATCATTTTCATTTTGCAAAACTGAAACTTGGGACACCTGGGTGGCTCAGTAGGTTGTGCATCTGACTTTGGCTTAGGTTGTGATCTCTCATTTTGTGAGTTTGAGCCCTGTGTCGGGCTCTCTGCTATCAACACAGCACCTGCTTCAGATTCTTTATCCCCTTCTCTGTCTGCCCCTCCCCTGCTCTATCTCTCTCTCTCCCAAAAATAAACAAGCACTAAAACACACACACACACACACACACACACACACACACAAACACCAAAAAACAAACTGAAACCCTATACCTATGAAACAATTCCTTATTTTCTTCTTACTCCACACTCTAGCAACCACCATTCTGTTCTCTGTTTCCATCACTTTGACTGCTTGAGATACCTTATATAGTGGATCATAAATTTGTGTCTTTTGGTTTATTTTACTTAGCATAATGTCCTCAGAGTTTATACATGTTGTAGCCTGTGTCAAAATTTCCTTTTTAAGGCTGAATAGTATTCCATCGTATGTAGATACTGCATTTTTTAAATCTATTCTATCGATGGGTACTTGGGTTGCTTCCACCTCTTGGCTATTTTGAATACTACTGCGATGAACATGGCTGTGCAAATATTTCATTGAGCTCTTGCTTTCAGTTCTTTTGGATGTATACCCAGAAGTGGAATTGCAGGATTATGTAGTGATTCTTTTTTTAACTTTCTGAGAAGCTGCCATACTATTTTTCACAGTGGCTGCACCACTTTATATTCTTACCAACAGTACACAGCATTCTGATTTGTCCAAATCCTCACCAAGACTTTGCAACAAAATTATTTATAGTAGCCATTTTAATGGGTGTGAAGTGATAGCTCATTGTGGTTTTGATTTGCATTTTACTCATGTTTAATAATGTTGAGCACCGTTTCTTATGCTTGTTGCACATTTATATATCATCTTTGGAGAAATGTCTATTTAAGTTCTTTGCTTATTTTTTAATTGAGGTATTTTTTGTTGTTGAGCTGTAGAAGTTCTTCATATATTTCCTTATTATTATCGTCTTATCAGATATATGATTTGAAAATACAAACTCTCATTCCACAGGTTGCTTTCTCACTTTGTTGGTTGTGTCCTTTGATGCACAGGTTATAATTTTAATATAGTCCAATTTGTGTTTACTTTTCTGGTTAGTACTTTTGGTGTCATAGCCAGGAAGTCCTTGCCAAATTTAATGTGATGAAGCTTTCACACTGTGTTTTTTCCTGAGAATCTTATAGTTTTAGTTCATACATTTAGGTTTTTAATTCTCTTTGAATTAATTTTTGTATCTGGTGTAAGGGTCTAGCTTCATTCCTTCACATGTCAGTATTCAGTTTTCACTATTTGTTGAAGACACTTTACTTTCTCTATTTAATGGTCTTGGCACTCTTGTCAAAAAATCATTTTACCCATTATACAAATGTTATTTCTGGGCTTTTTGTTATATTCTACTTGTCTACCATTATGCCAAAAGCACACCATTTTTATGGTAGCCTTCTAGTACTTTGAAATCAGGAAGTATGATACCTCCAGCTTTGTTCTTCTTTTTCAAGACTGTTTTCAAGACTTCTTTTTCAAGACTCTGGGGCGCCTGGGTGGCTTAGTCGGTTAAGCGTCCGACTTTCGCTCAGGTCATGATCTCGTGGTTCGTGGGTTCGAGCCCCGCGTTGGGCTCTGTGCTGACTGCCAGCTCAGAGCCTGGAGCCTGCTTCAGTCTGTAACTCCCTCTCTCTCTGACCCTCCCCTGCTCACGCTGTCTCTCTCTCTCTCTCCTAGAAATTAAAAAAAAAAAAAGACTTCTTTTTCAAGACTTAAGATTTCAGATAATTTTTAGGAAATATTTTTATTGTTTTGTAAAAAGATTTTATTGGGATTTTGATACGGATTGCATTCAGTCTGTAGATTGCTTTGGGTAGTTTTGACTTTTAGCAGTACTGTCTTCCAATCCATGAACATGGGATATCTTTCCATTTATTTGTATCTTCTTTGATTTCTTTCAGCACCGTTTTGTAGTTTTCAGTGTACAAGTCTTTTGCTTCATTAGTTAAGTCTGTTCTTAATTTTTTAATTCATGTTGATGCTATTGTAAATGATTTCTAATTTCCTTTTGAATTGTTCATTGTTAGTGTATTGAAAAGCAATTGATACTTGAATATTGTTTTTGTATCCTGCAACATTGATGAATTCATTTATTAGTTCTAAAACTATTTCTTTGTTCTGTTTTTGTTTTTGTGAAATCCTTAGAGTTTTCTACATATAAAGTTATGTTGTTAGTGAATAGAAATAATTTCACTTCTTCCTTTCCAATTTGGATACATTTTATTTTTTTCTTGATTAATTGTTCTTTCTTGGACTTCCATTACAATGTTAATAGAAGTGGTGAAACCAAATATCCTTTCCTATTTCTGATTTTAGAGCAAAAGTTTTCCAGTCTTTAGTCATAGAGTATGATGTTAGTTGTGAATTTCTCATATAAGGCCTTTATTCTGTTCCAGTAGTGTCCTTTTATCCCTAGTTTGTTGAATGATTTTCCATATGCTTTTGAAGGTAATGTGTATTTTGCGGTGGGTGGACTGCTGTATGAATTAGGTCAAACTGGTTGACTATATTTTTCTGTTCTTTATGCTTAATGAATCTGATTTTTAAAATCAATTATTGATGAGTGTTGAAATTTTGACAGTAATTGCTATTTTTTAATTTTTCCTTTTACCTATCAATTTTGCTTTAGATATTTTGAAGTTTTGTTATTAATCTCATAAGTGTTTAACATTATTCTGCCTGTTTGTTGAATTTACCCCTTTATCATTATGAAATGACTGTGGTAACATTCTTTGCTCTGGAATCTACATTGTTTAATATTAATGTGGCTACTCCCACTTTAGTTAACCAGTATTAGTGAAGTATATTTTTTCCATCTCTTTTCTTTTAACCTGTTTGTATCTTTGTATTTAAAGGAAGTTTCTTCCCAACAAGGTGGGATGAGCACTGGGTGTTAAATGGAAACAACTTGACAATAAGCTATTTAAGAAAAAAAAAAATAAAGGAAGTTTCTTGTAGTCAGATCATAGCTGAGAATGAATTATGAGCAATGAGTAAAGATATGGATCAAAAGAATAAGCAAAAGAAGGCATTTTCCATTAATGTATAAATATCTAAACCAGTCTTACAGAATGAAGCTTTTACTCTGTTTCTATAATGTCAGGTTTACGGAAAAAGAAAGTGGCCAGATTAAGGGAACCTACATAATGAGGGATAGAGACTAGATTTAGGAGAAGTTGAAAAAATCCACAAATATAAATCTGAGCCTGTTTCCAGACTGGAACTGAAATTGAACCTCTAAAATGTCTCAGTATAATGGATGCTAATCTTTGCGTCTTTACCATTTCAGAATCTGCCATGTTGTGAGTGCACTAAGGGTCTACTTCAGTGCATATAAGTCAATTGGAAACTAGTAGGAATGTTTGGCAGAATGGCAGACTTAACACCCTGACCGACACCTCTGATTGTAATAAAAAAAGCCACATGAAATAGAAACTTACTTTTCATGTTCTGCAGCAGTGGCATAAGAGGAAGGAATATGTGGAGGCCAAATCGAAGAGATAGTGGGAAATAAGACAGGTACATGAGTACCACCAATACTGACTTGTGCTGAGAGTTTATGCTGAGCTCTCCTGACATTGCATTTTGACTTAATGTTGAAAAGAGGCATTGGAAAGTGGATGTAAAATCTACCCTTCTCAGTGCAGAAATTGTGACAGAGTCCCCCAAATAAATGTAGAACTTCAAAGGGATGAATTATAAGTATGAATATGAATAAGAAAAAAAATGCAGAAGAACATAGCAAGGATAAAAATCCGCCTTTGTTGAGGCACCTTGGTGGCTCAGTCGGTTGAGTGTCCGACTCTTGATTTTGGCTCAGGTCATGATCTCAGGGTCATGAGATTGAGCCCCATGTTGATCTCCATGCTCAGCATAGAGCCTGCTTAGGTTTCTCTCTCTCTTTCTCTACTTTTCTCCCCCTGTCTCTCTCTCTCCCCCTCAGCTCTCTCCCACGCTCACAGGCTCTCTCTCTCTTAAAATAAATATTGAAAAAATTTTACCTTTGTTTCTGATCAAAGGTAAGAGGAGGGATATTTCTTGAGAATTAATAACCTATACCTTGCTCTCATGTGAGTTTGAGGTCAGAATTCATGCTACCCGTATTAAAAAAAAAAAAAAAGTTCAAGTGGGGAATTTAATTGAAAATGGTTCTGAGCTAGTGAGAAGCTGGATTGCTTTCATTTTTTCTCTGAAAAAAAACCAACTTTAATTCATGCCTAAAATATCCTCAAGATGAAGTTGCAAAGCAATTAAACAGCCCAGTGAAAAACCGTAAAACATACAGGGAAGCAAGGTACCATGAATAAAGACTGGTGGAAATAACTGAAGGCAAAGACAGTTACTGTAATTATTAGACTCATAGTTTAAGTTAACAACGTTCAAAATATTTAAAGAAATAAAAAGAAAGCCTGAAAATAAAGACAAGAAACTGTAAAGCATGACCAAAATGATTCAAATAAATTAGTCAAATTGAATTTTCAGAGAAAAAATTTTAATAATTGAAACTTAAAGCTCACTGGCTAGATTCAAGTGCAAGGTAGACAGAGCTAAATAGAGATTTATTGAACTAGAAGAGGTAGCAATAACAACAATAGCAGACTAAGGATGCAGACCTGGAAGATAGGCATGAGTATAAAAAAGAGGGGTTAAGAGAGATACAGGGTGGAGTTAGATGGTCTAACATGTATCTCATCAGAAATCTAGATAGTTATTATAGGAGGAATAGAAAAGAGTCAACATATTAATTGGATAATTACTGAGAGCTATTCTGAATTACATAGTACACATTCTCAGCACCAGACAGCCTAACCAATGTCAAGGAGGATAAAAATAAATCCACACCTATATAGAAAAATCATAAAACTGCAAAGACAAAAGGAAGATCTTAAAAGCAGCCAGAGAGAAATGACACATTACCTACAAAAGATGGTATTTAGAGTTTTTAACAGCAACAACAGAATATGGTGGAATAATATAGTCTATGTGCTGAAAGAACTCTTGATGTAGAATTGTATATAGAGAAAATCTTGAAGAATAAAGCCTAAATAAGAACATTTCTGACAAATATAGCTAAACAACAAACAGCCTCATTAAAGGCTATCCTGAAGGTTAAACTTTAGGTAAAAGGAAACTTATCCTAGGTGGAAGGCCTGGATGAAGGAGGGAGCCATAAGCAAAGATCATTATATGTAGGTGGACACACTAAGGAAACACAGACTATATAAAAATAATGTCTGCTATTTTGGGGGTGATGAGAAACAGAATATAACCAAAATAATTAAGGATTGGGTTCAGGAATCAAACAAAAATTTTCTGGGTTCTTGTGATTCTTGGGAAGGATAGTCAGCTTCTGATTTTGATCATTTAAATCTGTATGTTAAAACTGCTAGGGTAACCACAGAAAGAGAAAATGTAGAGTGTATAGCATATAGCTTTCAAACAAATGGGGGAAATTGAGTGAGAAAAAGAGACTTAATCTAAAAAAATGGAATAGAAGAAAATTTTGAAAGAGATCCAGAAAATTTAGAAATAAGTCTAAATATAACAGTAATCATTATAAATAAAAGTAAGCCGAACTGTCCAATCAGAAATCAAAGGTTTAAGACTGATTTAAAAAATTAAGCTAAATGCTATTTATAAAAAGTATACTTAAAACATAAGCACACAGAAAGATTGAAAGAGACTTCATGCAAATTCTAATGAAAATAAATCTGAGATCACTATGTTAATTTCAGATAAAAATATTACTAGAGAGAAAGAAAGTCGCCACATGATGATAAAAATTCAAATTTCTAGGAAGATTTTACAAATAAATGTATCATATCTCTGAAATTTATGCAGCAAAAATAGGAAGAGCTAGTAGGTGAAATAGACAAATATTCCATAGCTTTTGGGATTTTACGTACCTTTCTTAGTAACTGATAAAGCAGGGTGAGGAAGTATTAGTAAGGCTATGGAAGACTTAATGACACAGTTAACAAATTTGTTTTAATGGATGTATGTGGACCGCTGTAGCCAACAACTGCAGAGCACATGTTCTTTCAGGGACACAAAACGCGTGCGCGCGCGCGTGCGTGCGCGTGTGTTTGTGTGTGTGTGAGAGATCAGCCACCATTTACTGAGCCATACAACAGGTCTTGGCTAGTCTCAATGTGTCATTGCCAAACAGACCACATCCTCTGACCATAATGCAATTATATTATAAAACAGTAACATTAACTAGAAGAAGCCATATGTTTGGAAATTAAGAAACATTCATCCAAGTAAGTCATGTGTCAAAGGAGAAATAACAAATTACTTAGAATTGTGTGACAACAATCGTTTATATACCAAAACTGTAGGGTATAGCTAATTGAGTAACTAGAGAAATACTGATAGCCTTAAATATTTGTATGAGAAGATAAGAAAAGCTCAAAATTAATGAACAAAGCATCCAGTTTTAGAAGACAAAAACGCAGAGCAGTATAACCCCCCAAAAATAGAAGGAAAGAAGTAATAAAGATAGCTATAGAAATGAGCAGAATGGAAAACATACAATAGAGAAGATCAACAAAGTCAAAAGTGGATAATCTGAAAACAGCAATAACATAGCATCTCTGGGTGGATTAATCTGTAAACAGAAAGAAGGCAAAAAAAAAAAAAATTAGAAACAGAAGAAGGACTGCGACCAATGCTGTGGAGATAAACAGATGCCTACCATGGCTAGATCCCTTGTGAGACCAGGAACAAACAAGAGGCAATTTAGCCTTTAACTGTCATTGTGTTTAAATACAATATCTCAAGTGGGAGATGCTGCAGGGAACAGGCTGAATAAACCCAAAGGAAAAAGAGTAGTCATTGTGGGTTGATTCCCTGAGATTCCTGAAGACCTAACGTCAAACTCGAAGACTTCGATGACAGATGACACATGCGGATGGAGAGCTGGCTGAGAAGCAGTCAAGATGGCAGCAACAAAAGACATGGTGGCAAGCTTGGAGGGCCAAGTAATTGGGGAGCTAGTAGAGACTCTTGCTCCACAGACATGGGCAGGGAAGTAAAGGGTGAAAAGAATGGGTAAAAGGTTGAAATTCAGACAGGTATCCAGAGCTTGGGAAATCTTTAGCTTTCTGTTTGGGATCTTGGTGCCCAGCTGCTGTTGCTGGATCCTGCACCGCCCTCGTGGTATTCCTTCTTGAAATGCCACCTCCGTGGTATCATTGCTCACAGGGAGAGCCTCCAAATCTAGGAGCATAAATAGCAATTCTCATTCCCAGTGCTGTATGAAAACCCAAATACTGACCTCTGCTCCCTTTCAAAAGCCTTAAATGAATTATTTGACTTTACTTCCTTTCTTTATTCTCACTTCCCATTCTTAAATGTGTTTTTCCTCCTTCTTCCCCTGCCTCCTTCCCTTCCCCTCTCTTTCCCATCCTTCCTTCCTCCTTTCCTTCCTCCCTCTCTCCCTCCTTGCTTCATACTTCATTCATTCCCTCACATCGCAAATATTGGCTGAGCTCTCACTATGGTGTAGATCAGGAATCAGCAAACTTTTTCTGTTAAAAGACTAGCTAGTAAATATTATAGGCTTTGGGGGCCAGGCCATCTCTGTGACAACTACTCCATTCACGTGTACTGTGAAAGCAGCCACAGAAGATATATAAAGAAATGAGTTTGTCTGTGTTCTAACAAGATTTATGGGCGCTGAAATTTGAATTTCGTGTCATTTTAATAGGTCACAAAACATTATTCTTCTTTTGATTCTTTTCAACCATTTAAAAGTGTAAACAACATTCTTAGTTCGTGGGCCACACAAACAGGCGGTAGCTCTGTGGGCCATAGGTTAATAACCCCTGGTGTAGAATCCTGGAAATACAAATAGAGTCTAAATGCCAGCCCTGCCATCCTTCATCTCTTCTGGCCCAAGTCTGTGACACCCTTGTGTGTGAGCTCAGGTTAGAAGTGGCAGGAGTAACAATGAGAAAGGTGAGATGATTCCTGGAGGAAGTAGCATTTTTATTGCCCCTTGAAGAATGGTTGAGTTCGAATGTCTGTAATTAGGCTGACTATATGAGTGACTCCCAGTTCGCATTTCATTTCTCCACTGGAAACCTCAGGCAAGGCATCTGCCTTCTAACTTTGAAAGGCAGGCTGGCTTTCAACTGGCCTGGATTCCTTCCTCTCAAAGGTTCCTCCTGTGATTTGGAACCCTTGTGGGATGTGTATGAGTGAGCTTTCCTGTTGAGGTCTTTTTCTTAGCTTAGGCAGGAGTTTTCAGAGCCAGAGTTTCATGAGTGGGAAGAGTAAGTCCCTGCTTCTAGCTTCTTGTCAAGACCCTATCTAGGAAATCCATTATGATGGCCCTGCCTGGACCCGCTACACAGTCCTTTACATTGAAACATGACCTGCTAGTGTACAAAAAAGTGGGCTCTGTTTTCCCGGTTCAGTTTTCCACTTTCTTTTTTGCCTCTCCTTTCCTTCTTTCCTTCCCACAAGCCTTTGCTAAAAGGCCAAGGTACTGAAATGTGAATTGATTATGCAAAACGAACAAAATTTGCCTGGGGCGTAATATACAGATTTTTCATTCATTTCCCTTAACATCTTCCAGTCCTTAAGTGTGTATATAAAGGATAGGAGTCCTAATTTATCACAGTGATCATAAAGAGATACTGTGGCTTTTGTCTTTGAAATTTTAATGATTAGATGGCATTGTTATTTAGAGCTGGGACTTGAGGACTGGGGAAGCTCTGAGAAGAATCCTGGTTCACGCTGGCATTTTTTATGATGAGAAAATGGGTCTTCCCTTCATCTCCCCAATCTGTCATGTAGTAAAAAGGAACATTGACCCTGAACCTTCAGAACCAGATTATGATCCCAGCTTGACTACTTGCTATGCTTATGACCTTGGGAAAATTATTTAACCTCATAGAAAGTCAGTTACAGTTACGTATTCTTTAAGATGGAGATGATAACTTTAAATTCATGGAGTTGTTGGGAGAACACTGTCAGATAACAGATATAAAAGTGTCTTGCCCAGTATGAAATTGGAAAACCTTTCTAGAGTGGACTCCAGATCACCCAAGACCTTGCTGAGCTCTCAAGGACCTTGCTAGAGAAGGTGATGAATGTCAAAGAAAGTGAAATTATTCCTTGGTATGGTTTAAGATTCCATTTAACAATCTCCACCTTCCCTTTTCTCCTAGTAGTGGAATTTTCCTTAGTCCATCAATGTCTTCTTTCCCCAGGTTCCAACTACTATTTGGCTATGGCTTGTTATGTGGTTTATAACATGCTGCCCCCAAACATGGGGGTTTTTAGTACTGAGTATTTTAAGCTGTAGTAATTAGAGAAATGGCAGGTGCAGAATGGATGCTCTGACCTCCCCCTTCTACCCTGAAGCATATCAAAAGACCACCATATGGGAGGTACCCTCCCTATACCCAGAAGAAAGAAGCATCCTTCTATTTTGAAGATGGGTATCCTTGCATCTTACATCCTTATGTGTAGGGAGACCAGAAGGGATCCAAACAAACAGGCCTTGCTAAATTTCCATTAGTTTACTACCCTTAACTCATTCTCTTTTGTCCTGTCACATTTTTCCATGACTTTCTACTTTTCACCTAACCTAGTGTAAAAATACCCAGCCTTAATTGCCTCTTCCGGTCTTGAGTTAGTTATGAAGGCTCTTGTGTCACGTAAAACTTCAATTGAATTGGTATGCTTTTCTCTTTTATTCTGTTTTTCTCAGTTTAATTTTCAGGCCCACCCAGGGACCCCAGAGGGCCGATGAAACAGTTTTTCCTCCCTTAAACCTACAAATTCCGATATTCCTTCCTATATAGGTATCAGTTCATTCTGAAACCCCTCCCTGTGGCTGTATGGAACTTTGGCTCTGTTTTCATGGCCACTTCCTCCAAGGAATGTTCTATAACTTCAGCTTCTAGAAAGAAAAGGATTGTCACTCTGACTTGTACCCTTTGGAATGTCATCACACAATCTCTTTTGTTATGTAAGCATTTCTTAAATCTGTGTGTGTGTGTGTGTGTGTGTGTGCATGCACAATTGTAAATGCTCTGAAATGTATGTTGCTCAGTGCCTAGGCAGTTCTGGGCCAGCAGTTAGTGACTGATACCTAGTTGTTTTATCAACAGTAAGTTAGACCATATAGATTGCTTGAATTTGAGTTTTTTCCAGGTCTCTGAGGGCTCTTGGGTTCAGTGGAAGCTTTGAATTCGTTCCATACGAGGCAGGTTTGCAGGAGTTGTTAGCAGAGTGTTAGCATGTTTATGTAGATGTTCAGCTCTTTGCGGAACCACCTGGACAACATGCTTAATGCCTGTGGGAAATCATACCTGAGTTAAGGTTTCTAGAGTGGTCCCCTGTCCCCATCCTAGAGCTGACAGAAATATCCATCTATAGATATTTTAATAGTCACTGAGGCCATTCAGGGTCCTTTCAAATTAGGTGGCTGTCGATGAATAATTTTGGATGTTGAATTAAACAGGTCTTTTCTACAGGGGGCTGAGGATGGTTTACTTGTTCTGGCTCCTGAAATAATATTAAAACTCAGGGCATGATATGCTCAGCTACCAGGTGGAGAAGAAGTAGATACACAAATACTTGATTATTTTCTCTTTGAGAAAATTCTGATTTGGCTCTTCTCCCTGGATTAGAGTATCTTAGAGTCAGTCTTGGTTTGGGACAGGCTGTGTGCCGCTGAGGCAGAACTTCTGGGAGCCCCAGAGAACACTGGTCTCTCTCTCTCTTTTTTTTAAAATTTTTTTATCAACCAGTGGTTGTCAATGCTGGCTTTGCATCAGAATTACCTGGGGAGCTTTTGCAGCAGCAGAGATGCCAGGGCCCTACACTCCAGAGTTTCCGACCTAGTTAGTCTGGGATAGTCTAGGCAGTGATTGTACTTTTGAAAAAACTTCCCACATGATTTTTAAATTGCACCCAGGGCTGGGAACCTCTCCTCTAGATCAGGGGTAAGCAAACATTTTCTGTAAAGGGCCAGGCAATAAATATTTAAATTTTGCAGGCCAGAGAGTTCCATAAGCAATTAATCTACTCTGTCATTGCAGTGCCACAGTAGCCATGTATGGGTGTGGCTGTGTTCCAATAAAACTTTATTTACCAAAACAAGTGGTGGGCCAGATTTAGCCTGTGGGCTACAGTTTGCTGACTCCTAGTCTACACTCCAGACTGTCACCTTCATGAAGACAAAACACTGTGCTTATGAAGTTCAACCTTGGATCCCTGGCATGCAACAGACGCTCCATAAATACTTACTAAATTGAATTCCATGATTTTATTGTACTCATGAGGTAATATATGAGGAGACAGAATGGCTAGCTTTGGGGAAAAATATAGTATTTTGAATAGAAAATGTTTATAGCTTAAAGATTTGGGACAGTTCTGGACATTCCTGTTGAACTTTGTTAGGTTTTGTTGAACTCTCTAGTGAAACTTTCCCAAAACAGATTCATATATTTTTGTGTGTGTGTATTTATGTGTGTGTGAGAGAGAGACAGAGCTAGAGAGACAGAGACAGAGAGAAACAGAGAGAGAGTGAAAGAAATATTTTCTGTACTATCCATTTCCTTGTGCCTATAAAGATATACAGCAGTGAATAGATTTCCCATAATTAGTCAATCAGCAAGTCAGTTTATGAAAAATTTGTTGTCAGTTGACTAGACTGCCCAGCCTAGTTAGTCAAACCAGTGAGTAGTAGCCTCATGGAAACAAAATCTCTCCATCTAAATGGTCCAGAACATACTAATTAGAGGAAATATGTGTTTGTTCTTTAAGGTTTGCCTTGGTGGGCACGAGGAGTAGGTATCAGCAGTAAATGCCTATGGGCAGTTGGCAAACCACTGAGTTAGAAGTGGAGGTTCTTCAGATACAGTCAAGTGACCCCAGGGATAAGAACACACAATCACTAGAGAGTAGTTTCAAAACAAAACAAAAGAAAACAAAACAAAAAAACAAAACAAACATAATAAGTGGGAAATTCCTACAAAGAAGTCACTCTTGCATCCAGATGCACAGCAGCCTTGGCCAGGCATCCATTTTTGCTTTTCCTCTTTGGTCATATGCATCAGTCTTCTTTTTAATCCAAGTCTACTCATCAGTTGCAATACAGAGACATCTTTTGTGTCAATTGGCCCTTCTCTCCTGACAGAAGTTTAGGGTTCCTAAATTCTGGTGTCCTGGATGTGGAAATGACACTGTGTGTGAATGGTTGTGTGACACCAGCATCCTGGCCTCAGCAAGTCTTTAGAAGGAACACATAATACTCAATAATGTCTAACTAACGGGGGCTGCCTTTCTGCAGCCCTCAGGCACAGTGCAGAACATTTCATCTAAAACCCTTCCTTGGCCTTGGTTGGAGACTTTGCACACATGATGATCTGTGGGCTCAAACGGCCTCTGGGAAGAGTGTCCTGCTGTGGGACCCTGATGTGGACGCAACATAGGGAGGAGGAGGGCCGTGCAGCAAAGTCATGTTTATGAGCAGTGGGTCACTGTACATTATGTGATCACAGTGATCTGTTATTAGCAGAAGGCTTATCAGAACAAAAGGGAACATAGCTATGGCAGAGCAGCAGGGAGAGGATTTTAAAGTTTTAATGGAAAACTAAAATTGCTTGGGAAAATATAAACTGCTTCCCTTTCTCCACATGTGACTTTTAAATTGAATTTCTTTTAGGCAAGAAGGTATTGTTTTATCCAGGACAGAACACAGAGGGGTCTGAGTTTTTAAGCTTCCAACATTTCTTTGTATGATTGTTAATGCAAGTCCCTTGGGAAACACGCCTTTCCATGCATGTGCCCTGTATTGTCTTTTCCTTGCCTTCCTCCTCCCACTCCTTCTCCTTACCGCAGAGGTAGCGATCTTCCTGCTATTAGCAAGATGTCTATTATAGTGTCATTAAAAAAGCCATAGTCAGTGCGAGGAATGACTCATGTCATGGAGGACTTAATAATTCACTGTAATAAAAGTATAAAGTTTTATGATAAACCACTCTCAGGGGAGTTAAATATAATCCTTAGCGGGTCACACACTGACTACAAAGCTTACATTTGTAATGGTAATTTGAATTTACTACATTGCCTTTAGTTTTTAAGCGTTTGTGTGTCATTAGACCTTATAAATTGATTTATATGTTTCAACTCCAGTATAATTCTGCATAAAGGTACAATAAATTTTATGGATTGGAGATATGGCATCTAAAACATTTTAATAAAATTATTGTTCTAAATTCACTTAAATGGCATTGATGAAAAGCTGCAGCAAAGATGCCAATGTTTCAGAACTTTCATGAAGCGGATGAGGTGGGAGTGACAGCTTCAGGTGGGGTGTTGAGGGATGTAATTCCCCATGCCCTTCTCCTTGCTTTGTGAGCAAATAGGGACCTCCAGGGCTGTTCTGGAAAGGGTGCCCACTGTCACTCGGCCGCCATGTGGGGACATCAAAGCTCTGGGTAATACAGGGATGATGAGTTTGCAGGAGAGAGGAGCCCATTGCATCCCTCAAAAGGACCTGTCTGTTATTCGTGGAACCAAATGGCATTCTGTCTTTCTAAGGAAACGAAATGAAGCTTGTCCAAGCCGGCAGCTTTCCCACTAGGAATTGAGAGCAGATCACCCATTGCTTAATTTATTTTCTCCTCCAATTTTTGAAGGAAAGGCATTCGGAAGAAAACAGCAACAAAACCTGCTTGGAGAGTGTGATGGGAGGGGGGCCGCTGGTGCCTGGCCCTTGGTCTCAGCCTCCGCCTCCGTACTTTTGAAGAATGTCTGTCAGCCACACTCTCCCTTTCGCTCTATTATCAGAAAAATAAAGGTCAAATAAACTGGATTATGAAAAATGAAAACTAAAACCGAGAAAAACAAAACTCTTGTTTATTTCACAGGCTTGGATCCAAATGGCACAAACTCAAGCTCTTGAAAGGAAGGGAGGGAACCGCCCCTCCCCGGTCCCTTCCCCGCACCTCCCCCCCAAATCCTCCTATTAACTTTTCACTTTTTCTCATTGGTGTTATTTCAACTAGCCAGCTAGGAGTGAGTTGTGATTAATTATATTTTCCTTTTGACTTTGCAGAATCAGGGGCGATTGCTCACTGGCTCCTGTCCTGTGAGAACTTTGTTTACATTTGGCAGTGTGCTTTTAGGTCACTTAAAGCAGCGCCGAATTTGGCTAAAAATACTTGATAAACTATACCGTCTGTTTTAGGCTTTCAGTAATCATCGGCTTTATTTTCCCCCTTCGTTTTGAATGCAGCTTCCCCCAAAGCTGGTATAATTTCAGTGCGGATCTTCAAAACCCCATTTGTCTAACCCTGTGTATAGGCTTTCCCATAAAGAAACTTAAAGGTCCAGGACCTCTCTGGTGGGAGGTTCTCATCTATTCCCTATAGCTCTCCCACATTAGAAAGCTTTATCCCCTCATCCAGAGCAGTTTTTTGTTTTGTTTTGTTTTGTTTTGTTTTGTTTTTGTGAGGAAAGCACCAAGGTAAACCTCTAGGGCCCCTCAGGACTCTGGGTGTGTCACTGTTAAATGACCCAGCCAGCTGGACAGGTGGAGGTACAATTTACTGGAAATATATTAAAAGTGTCTTGGGAAATGATTCTTAAAAATGTTCCCACTGCTGGTGTGATGCAGATTAGAACCCCAGTGTGCAACTGAGAAAAATTAAATTGTAACAAGAAACCCCTGATGGTACAATGATGGCTTGTGTGGAGGAGGGTTGAATTCATGGAACTAAAGGGAAAAAATTCAGCTTGGGCTGACTTTCTGCCCTGGGGCCCCAGCAAGGCCTGTCTGCACAGGGCAGGGAGCTGGAGGGGGCCTAAAGGGGCTGGGGAGCCTCCCTCTGACAACTGACATCTGTGTGCACTTCCCAGGTATTGGAGGTGTCAGACTCTGCATTCTTCTTTCTCTTGACCCTGCCCCTTAGTGACATCCCAAGGGAGCCAGAGCAGCCTTACACATAGACAAATTTGGCAGCCACTTGTATGATGTGATTTGTGCAGAGGAGAAAGGTTTCTGGCTGGCATGGTCACCTTTCAACTTGTTTTTTTTCTCCAAAGCAAGGACTCTCCAAGAATTCCTATTTCAAATGCAAATGGCACAGGGAAAGGGAGTAGACATTCATCAGTCATCAACACACCACAGTGAGAATGAGTGTCATCAGAATTTAGCAAGCTGAACAATCAGGACCTAAAAAGTGGGACCAGAACATAGGAATTTTGATGGGAAGAGAGAATTTCTTTGGGGTTGCTTAAGGCGAGCAAGCCGGAGTGGTGCACTGCAAGGTGGGTAGGGGTGACACTGGGGTCCTTTGAAGGGTAAAGACTGCATCACAAAGAATGCAGAAAGAGACTGTAGAATTGAGATGTGGGATAGCATCAGAGCAAATTGGCCAGCCTTGGACTTTGCCTTGAGTAGTTCTACAAATCTCGTCACTTGGAGTCTTGTCCTAGAATTTTCCTCTAGTATCTCTGGAATTTTCTTAGTCCATTGGCAGGTGGTTCTGGGCCCATTAAACACTAAAATGAAACAAAAGTTTATGAAACATATATGGCAAATATAAAAATATGCAAAGCACTTTCACATACGCCCCTTTGATCATTCTCATCTTCAGTCTGGCACATAGTACATGGTTAATAAATATTCAGATGAATTGAATATGTGGAACAGGTGTTAATAGCATTTGCATTTTATGGATGAGGAAACTGAGTTTCAGGAAGGTGAAGTGAGTTGCCCAAGATCAGGCAACTAATCATTGCTGAAGCTTCTTTGCTCTTAGTGCCCCCAATTTCATTAGAGACCTCCCCTTGTGGTACCCCACTTTGGCTTGCTCTCCTTAGGTAGCTCCAAAGCAGTACTTTCTGCTTTGTAATTCTGACTCCCAAGGCCAGCTGTTCTATGTTGCTTCCCTGTGAGAATAGTATTAGGTGAGGCTCTGTGTGCTCCCATTTTCTTAAAACAGATCCAAGTAAGAAAAATTGAGTGTAATTGCAAAGGAAGTCCTTGACCTTTTAATTGCAACCTGCTGAGTCTTCTGGACTTTAGGTTCCCAGCTGCCCCACCAGATTCACTTTCCCAGGCAATTTGTGGCCGTGGACAATATTTTATTTGAAAATAACTCCCATGTCTTAAACTGGGATCAGTGGCCCTTTTCTTCCATCATGATCATTGCGAGCACTGTTTGGTCCCCAGAGGGCCAAGGTCAAACATTTATATGATCCAGAAGTAGTCAGTCTTTTCAAAGTGGGATGAACTGTTGGAGAAAATGCCCTCGATATTATTGAGTAGTGGCCGAAAGCCAGGGACCACAGCGCTGGATGGTGCAGGCAAGACTCGGGTGGCGTGATAGAAGAGTAGCTGGGGTGATAATCTCAACATTGGTGAGTGCTTGCATAATAGACTGACTGTGGATGGCCTTTGGAGCATCAGATTGACTTAAAAGTAGAGAGTAAAGATAGGGAAGCCATATGCAGATTGCCCAACCTTGACCAAAATTTGTTTCTGTCATTTTATTCCATTCGGTGCCCCTGTCCCCCCAACCCAATCCGGGGCATCCTTATTGTCTCTGAGATATGAGAGTCACTCTTTGCAGATCCCAGAGTAATCCAGTGGCTGTTTGAATGAGATTCTCTACATCATTCTCTCCTCTTTTATGGTCTTGGTTTGATCCCAAAACATTCACAGATAATTCTCAAACATTCCAGCTGAGCCCCAAGGATGTTATTTCTTAGCATTACTGTCTCTTTGAATACACTGTGGCTTAATTATTTCATGCTACTTCTTTTGAAGTATTATAAGTCACATTTTCTTCCTTATTTCCTGTTTTTTTTTTTTTTTTTACTCCATGTATGTGTGTGCGTAGGTGTGTCTGTAATGTGTAACAACTAAATGTGTGTGGAGGAAGAAAGTGTGTGACCCTCTAGGCCCACACCATCCCACAGTTAGAGCTATTAGCCACTTACATGCACAATTAACCAGCTGATTCTTAGATTGAAGGCTGAGGGAGCTAATTGCAGGTACAAAGATTGCACCCAGATAAAAAGAGGTTGGTCTGGAAATTTAATCTTTGAGCCCTCTTCTTCAGGGTGACTAGGTAGTATGTATGTATGTATGTATGAATGTATATACGTTTTTATTTTAGGTTGACTCATCTCCCTGGTTTACATTCCTCATAATTACTAATGGCATCCAGCGGAATCCCCTATTTTGTCATAAATAGCTACTACCAAATCACATTCCATTTAAGTTCTGGCACAGAGGTCTGTTGCCTGCTCTTTGTCTCTTTATCTTAAATCTAGAATCCTTCAGTGATTTATAGGAAAAATATGAGTGGTGTGTCGGTGTGTGTATGTGTGTTTATGTTGAATATCTTATTAAGAAGTATCTCTGGGAGGGGAATTCATATTTATTGACAGCCTACCTTGTATGGGGCACCTTCATCCATTATCTTATTTATCTTATCAATAACCCAGTGAGCTTGGTAGGTTATTTCCATTTGATATGTGAAGTTTCTGAGGTTTTACAAAGTGAAGTAACCTACCTAGGGTTAATCAACTAGTCTTAGGTATACCTGATGCCAAATGCTGTTTCTTTGCATCGCTCAACATAACCTTTCAGCTTCATAAACGTCCATGAGTTAGAAAGACTCTATTTTTACATCTCTGTGTAGATGTAAAATGCTATAGTTCAAAACAGTTATCTACACTATCCCTGGAAGTTAGAGCCAGTGGTAGTAAGACCAAACAGATCAGCTCAGATTGCATGTGTTAAACAGATCAACTAGGCTTCATGTTCAGGCTTTTTCACAGTGGCACAGTGATGCTAAGGAAGCATTGTTGGCATTTTCTTCTCTGTGCTTCTCTTCTGTTTTTCATAACCATTTCTCTGACATTCCTACCTTCTGGATGCCTGGGAATTTTTTCCTTCTCTCAGGATATCCCCATTCAGCTTTGCCCTCCCCAGGCAGTATTTCATGATCTGGATCTTCCCTTCCTATCCGCATTGGGCTGCTTCCAATAGGAGCATAACTCCAAACTTCCTGCCCACCAGACTATGCTCTATGTTTTCTAGTTAGTTAATAATAATTCTACAAGAACATGGAGATTATTAGATGTAATGGATTAATAAATTATGGTGCCGCCTCTATCTCCCACTGTCAGTTTCCTACTTGGGAAAATGAAGGGGTGGGACTGAGGAAGCTCTAAGGTCCAGTATTTTTCAATTTCATTTCCCATCTATGATCCATGAACCTCCACACGTTATTCTTACATTTTGACAGGGGCCTTCCATACATAATGGGTCTTAAATGAGCACTCGTCCCTCTTCTGCTCCTTAAATGGAATGCCTGAGTTTAACACTTGGTCATCTCCTCTCTTGTGGGGGATTCCCATGACCCCACATTTATGCTAATGACTCCTAAATCTATGTTTCCAGTCTTCCTATGACCTTGAGCACCAGATGCCTATATGTAATTGTCTGCTGGCCATTTCCATTTGCGTTTTTCACAGTCCTCCCAAATTTAAGTAAATATAGAACAAAAATCCCCAGAATGGCCCTCATCAACTTTCTTAGAAATTATCGTAATGACAGGTTTCCCATCACTTAGTGCCATTTTATGCCAAATCTTCCTGTCCTGGGTATGCCCAAGGATCAGTGGGAAAAGCAAATAAGATAAGCAACATGGTCATGTTTTATAAAATTTAAAGTCTTCTGGGATGCTCTATTATGTTGCATTTCTAAAAAGACAGAGAGCTGATTCTGGCTTCTTGAGTCTTTGTGCTATTTCCTATGTCTAGAATGTTCTCCTTTCTCCCCCTCTTCTTTTTAAAATAATACCCATTCCTCAAGGCCTGGCACAGGCTCATGTCTTCCAGAAGCATGATCTAACCATCTCCACCCTTTTTAATATGTCTTCTTTGTAGTCACCTCTGTTTCTACTCCTTGGTCTTGGTTACTTATACTCTTGAAGTGCTATTTGCCTTTCTAGTCCAAGATCAGGTTGTAAGGTCATTTGAAAGTAGGGGCCATATCTTTATTCTTCTCTAAAGCATTTTAGAAGGTGCTCCAAAGTGATGGAAGGATGGATAGATGGATGGATGGATGGGTGGGTGGGTGGATGGATGGATGGATGGATGGGTGGATACTTCAGTGAACCTGCATTTGATTTGGCTTGGGATTATAAATCTGACCCATGCAATCTATATGAGGATTCCTACATTTCTTTGTCACAGAAGCTTAGCTATCCAAGCAAGGGAATAGTATATGGATCCTAAACCTCTGATTCCACTCAGGGTCAGAGGGGAATGAAGCTAGTAGAAATGCCATGAGCCAGTAAATTTATGACACCTTTCATACCTAAAGCTTTTCTTTCTTTCGTGGTGTATCAAGAAGAGATTGCATAGCCAGGTGCACAGGTGGGGCAGTGTACAAGGTGAATCTGCAAGCCTGTACTGCAGTGTGCATGCATCTTTCTAGCAAGCCTATCATGGTTTGTAGCCTGTCATTTCCTTTGCCCACATGGGCGCATTCAGCACTTCTCCCCGCAAATGTGGTCAGTGTCCTCTCTTGCTTATCCAGATACACAATTGGACAATAAATGAAACCATGGAAAATCCACAATGCGAGAGGTCTTTGTTCATTTCTGATTTTAAATGAACTTTGATGCCTAGCATAAAAAGAGCCATTAGCAGGAGAGAGTTTAAACTACATTAGAAGAGGGAAGAAAATTGTCCAACGTTTGGTCAGTCTGACAAGGTAAAAGGGAATGTGGGGTGGGGACAAGCTATTAGGGAAGGGAGGGCTTCCATGCACAATGGTGCTGAAGAGCAGGCATGGGGTGTATTAAAGTGCTGGTGCCGGACTGGAAACAATGCATAAACATGTGCAAAGTTACCAGGCGGGAGAGCAATTCTTTCTCTTTACAGCTAAAAACATTAAAAAGGCCTTCTTGCTTCCCTCTCTCTTCTCCCAACCCTGCCTCCTCCTTCCTTTGATTCTCCATTTGTGGAACTTAAGGAATATTTGAGGTGCTTAAAGGAAGCCTCCAACTACTGTTTAACAAGTCAATACTAATTATTGTTTAGCGCTGGATTATGGGCCGGATCATGGAATTAAAACAGAGCTGTTGGGACACCTTTGTACCTGGCAAAGAGTTAATGAGCACATGCCGGGTCCCTGTATTAACTGCCAGGCTGGTTTACTATTTTATTTCAGTGACACAGAAACAAAATCTAGTAAGTCATTTTACTTTTACCTGGATGCTTTCTTTCTTTATTAGGAAAATGTGAAAGCCTCATTGTAATGCTTATCACAAGTTGGGATATTATTTTTTTGATTATTCAATTAGTTGGTTATCCACAGAGTGGTGTCTATATTGGCAGAAGAAAAAAAGATTACAAGCAAATTTGGTATCAGAAAAAGGTACTGGCTTAATAGCATGAGCAAAGAAGATGATTTACCTCCTGAGACCCTGGGCGGTAACTGGACTTCCTCATGACCGTGTGCTTGTGTGGATTATGGATATAGAATACAGATATTGGAGTGTGTGTGTGTGTGTGTGTGTGTGTGTGTGCGCGTGTGTGTAGGTATGGCATGAGAGCCTACATTTCTAGAAGTAGAAGGGCAGGGTTTCTGACTCCAGGCCCAGTCATTTGGGGTCTCTTGGTAAGGGCTCCATAGCTAGGACAATGTGGGGGAAGGGAAGGAAGCCGGGTGCAACAGGAGTGAGTTACGAACAATCTGTTCTGATGAGATGTCCAGCTGGGATGGTGATCAGACTGCTCATAGCAACTTAATTCACCAGATCCCTGAGCAACTAAATGGTCAGGCTTTGGGATCCTGCCGACTGGAGTGAGATTTGAACCAGTGACCTGTAAGCGAGAAACGCTATTTGCTATATAGCAAGGTGAATGTGCTGTTTAGTTTGACCCTCTCACCTCCCGCCATGGGCTCCTCAAAATTAACATTTAGACATGTTTGGCACTGAAATGTGAGGTGCAGGTGACTGCCTCACTAAACCTGGTGAACAGACCTAAAGTTGGTTTGAAATGCTTTGGAAATGATTGGTAAAACTTACATTATTTGTATAAATTCAATAAGTTTTAATTTTAAAATGCAAAAACAAAGCAGGGGAAATAAGTTGCATACATAAGTCAAAGTATGCAAAAGATAATATGTAGTTTAATAACAGATTCTATTTTTCTTCCTATTAAGCCTTACTACTTATTTCAGTAATTTACAATGTTGGAGTTGCTTCACAGGAACTAGGAGTCCATTAAGATGTGTACATTATGCAGCTGGTATTACATATAATATATTTTTTAAAAAACTCTTAATCTTTAACCTCAGTATTGCATAGAGGTCCAGGGGATCAATTATAGATAAAAAGAGGGGAGATCCCAGAGAACTTGGAAACTTATTGGCAATTTCGCAAGATACGGTACTGAGTCTATATATATTGGTATTAAGTTTTCCATGGCTCAGACAAGAAGAAACATAATTGATTTTATTTGAAAGGAGGTGATGGGGCCAAGGGGGGACGTGTGGTCTCCACTTTTTTCTTTCAGCCCATATAAAGTAAGCTTGCTTACCAGAGGTGTTTAATGGTGTACTCTGACTGTTGTTTTTTTTTTTTTTTTTTAATACAAGTGTGAATGGATGCCTCAGGCTATAAGCAAGCTCCACCTCTCGGAACCTCAGAGGCTGTGGGAATGATCCCTGCCCTCCCGACCCATCCTTAATTGGCCTATAGTCCAAGAAGCAATTAAAACTAAGGGTCTGATTCATAAAACGTGAACGTGCCATTTAAATGTGTGCAGGGGGGGTCCTTGTTCATAATGCTGGGATAGAAGCAGCAAGGACTTTATTTTTATCCTCTCAGCCTACCTTTCATAAATTTACTTTACTCTTCTTCTCTGGGCCCTAAAGGCCCTCTGTCCTTTTTCTGAGAAATCTAAAGCCAGCTTCAGGGCACAGGTTGGGCTCAAGTCCTTGGGTGCCTGTCATGAGGGTCTGACGACCTAGTCCCTACTTTGCCTACTTAGGCTGGACATTTTAATCATGATTTTTCCATATGTATTCCTATTATTTAACCATTTTAATATTTTTCCTGGCAGTATATGGGAAGAAAACTCTAGAAACAGAGTTGAGCATTGCTGTCTACAGAGACTGAAGTTAAGGGAAAGCTGCCAGACCTTGCCAGAAATAAGCTTCAGAAATGAGCTGGGGGAAGAGAAAGTACCCTTGAATTCCACGATGTTTAATTACAATACCAGGGAAACCCTAATTTGACAATCACTATTTACGTTTTCCCACAATTTATATAGTCTGTGCTCTCAGCCCTCCACCCCACACTATTAAGCTCCTAGTGTTGCTAATGTATTGAGTTTCTGGAATCAGTGCAGAAGTTCCGTTACGTTGAATATGATTGCTTGGGAAGCGTTTCATGTGTTTTTCTATTTGCTTTAGAACCGACTCAGAAACAGAGAGAGTCTCTTACAGGAGATACTAATTAGGGTATAGGAATCATATGTTTTAGCTCAACTACATTTTCAAGCACAGGAGTCCATTTGAGATGCCTTTTAGACCAATGTCCAACCCCAGGAAAGAATTGTAATAATATGCCCTTGAGAATATGCCCGCTGTCTGGGACAAACTAAATTGACAAATAATCACTTGATTCAGTTCTTGTGTTTGCTTTGTCTAATAAACAATAGTCTTATTCTTTATTATTTCCTGCAGTTTGTGTTATACTGCTATTCGCGAAGTTTTAATTTATTTTCCAGAATGGTGCTATAGGCCTTGTTATCTGGGACTCCTTTTTTAGCTTTTCACAGGGAGCAGGGGGTTATCCGGTACTTTAGACTAGTAAAAGGCTGCATCTACACCACACCGAACAACCAAGCAGAAAGTGAAAAAATTTAGTCCATCTCCCAGATGGCCCCAGATGCATGGCATTGTGTAGACCGAAACAGCCAGATGGCTGAATGGATTTTTCACTTTCCATCTGGGTGCGTGACATGGTGGAGATGCAGCCAAAGTTTTGAGCCAAAAGAAAATGCCAGCCAAGGAGATGAGGTATTGCTACTTTCCAGGCACCTAATTCCTGCTGGGTGGTATTGTGACCTTGTATTAATTTATTCTTCCAAAGCAGTTCACTCTTAGGGGAAAAATGATTGTCAACCTCTAGAAATAAAGAGGGAGGCAGGCAGACCCAAAGAGACTTGTAGAGAATTCGCTTTCTCATTTGCTTTCGTGGAAGGATAGGTCTTTTACAGACTTGGTGGGAATAGTGACACCTTAGGAAGGTCCTCTCCTTCTAGGTCTCTAGAGGTCGGCAAGCTGGAAGCACTACAAAACACCAAGTGAAAATGAAAACATCAGGGGGCTTGCTGTCCATCATGGGCATCACTAAATCTTTTTGAACAACCCTGGGCAGTGAATTATGGCAGCATGGAATTGACTTACAGTTTATTTCTAGTAACAGGCAGTTACTGTGTCAAATCTGAAACCATTCAGAAAGGCCTATAAAAATATATGACAAAGTAACAGGCTACCTCTAGCTCCTTTTAGCATGTTTATGAGTTTAAACTGCATTGAGCTTGTGTTTATAGAAACAAATACAGGGATTTCTTACGTCCTTTTCTTCCTCTTTCTCCCTGCCCTGCCATCAGCTCTTTTGTGACCGTGGGCTGGTATCCAAGACCTTCGGAATGTTTGAACTCCCAACCAGCGTTGCCGTTTTCTTTAGAGGCAGTCTTACCGATGAGCATACAACTGTATTTTTCTGGAATAGTTGAAGTTCTTTTGTTGAGGAATGGGATAGTTAAGTGACAGTTGCAAAGGAAAAATCATTTCCAAGTTACCTTTCACCCACTCTTCCCCCCCGACGCTGTTTGACACTTACTGAGAAACTAATTGCAGCCTGAGTGGGGCCACGGGACAAATGCCACAATCCAGGCATAATGCGACACCAAATATAATAAGGTAACATATTGTTAAAAGTCAATACCCCAAGTCTAACAATACGGTGTCACAGACTCATAAGCGAGTAACCATATAATACATAATTGTCATCTGCGGAGAAAAGATCTAATTTTGATAATGCATATTGAGATTGGTTGTCTGAAAAATGCTTATGGCTCCAGAAGGTTTGACAGTCCTGAATATCACATAATAGCATGTAGCCAAGGAGCATAGGATGAAGGGAAGAAAAAAAGACTCTATTCCAGAACGCAAGCACTCCCACTCACAGTTTTATTTTTAAAAGAACACGATTCTGCTCAGACAATGAGCAAGTTTACTGTGAAGGGTGATTTGTTCCTGGGTTTCCATATCTGGAATCTCTGTGTGTGTGCACGCGAGCAGAGGTCCTAATCCAGCCTCCAGGCTCTGAACTATAGGATCCTGCTTTGATAGACACAGATATCCTGAGGTCGGTGGCTTATAAGGGGTTAGTGTAGCTTTAAATTCCAAAGAAATTAAGCAATCAATGGACTCTTGAGACATACTGCCTACTATCTACCATATTTCCTCGATTCTAGGAATTACCTTTTTAGCATTTTAAGATAGCTGTGGTCAGCATCATGCTTATAGTAGTCTTAACGTCTTTTTTCCCCTTCTTTTTCTTTATAAAGACACTGTTTTTAAATGAAAGACATGCCTTCCAACCTATGATGCCTTAGAGTTGAGGAGAGGAAATATTGTAATAATAAATGCGGTAGCTGCTATTTATTAGGCATATGTGGTGTCTCTAATATAGTAGAAGACCTGTGGCAAATGCTTCATTTCAATCTCATTTCAACCCTATGGAGGAGCTAATTATTATTTTCATTTTACAGATGAGGATTCCAAAGCTCATAGCCACTGAGTTATACTAGAGGCTTTCCCTATATTTGAGGATCTGGCCATCTCTGAACTTCGTGTCACCTCATGGCAAGGTATAGTTGCAATGCAGTGCTTTGGTCCCGTACCTAACTTTGAGAGGGTCCACTGACCTGGACCCACTGATCCGTAAATCCCATGAGCTCCTGTAAACATGGGTTCTAATTGATCTGGGTGTTGCTCTTATAATTAGAAGGTTTGCACCTATTTTAAACTTTGGGGGTATTTGTTTATACTGCTTGCCCCATTTTGTTATTTGAGGCTGCCCTGTCGATATGCATTTATGACATGCCTCAAGTCCCTTTACTAGTTGAAGACTTCTCAAGGGCAGGGCCATTTATGTCACGCTTCATTAGTCACACCATCAAGTATTTAGTTTGCATATAGTGCATGATCATTAAATAGGTGTGAAATAAGTACTTGGCATTAAAGAAAACAACAGACATCAGACTGTTACCATTTAAAGATGGTGAAAGGAACTTTGAGGTCATCAACCTTGCTTCTCACAACATTGGACTCCCTATAGCACTTCTTTCTTGATTTTCACTTATTCATTCATTCATTCATTCCAGATTTTTATTGTACATGGTTCTATGTTCAGAGCCTTGAGTCAGATGCGCTGAGGGAATACAGAGAAATAAGCAAAAAACCCTATGTCTTTGAAGGGATTATAATGTAGTTGAGGAGATCATGCAAATGTAAATATTAGAGGAGACTTTGAATATGTGAGGCCTATATAAGAGGTTAGATGGTTGTTTTTATTATTATTATTGAAATATCTGGCAGTCAATGCAGAATATGCTAATTGTTCTGGGAGTTGAGAGAATGGAACAATGTCGACCTGGGTGACTGGGGAAGGTTTTTTTTTTTCTTTTTGAGGAGTTGTAGTACATACATGTGGAAATGAGGCACGGCAGAAGGAAACCGCAGAAGGGTCTTGTGCAGCAGTCAGTTCCATTTTAGCGGAGTTGGAATGCTGGTGCAGGAGTGACCACAGCTGACATATTTGCTTGGGCAGAATCGTGGAGGACTTTGGCAGGCCAAGGTACTTGGGGAGCCGCTGAGAGTGTTTGAGAAAGGGAGAGGCCTGATTGGGTCTGGGGTCTTGGGAGGTTAGCTTGGCCTATAGTAATGTCAGTCTAATTTCAGGATGCCTACAGCTCAGGAATAGGAAGTATTAGGAGAGAAGGAAGATCATGAGATCATCGTTTAGAAAGGTGCTATTTTGTTTAAATATGTTGAAAATATTTTTAAATGACGGTAAAAGCTGCTCTTTGGAAACTAGACTTGTTAAAGCAGATTGTATGTGCTGATAATGGAACTGAGCACCTCCATCAGATGGCGAGGATGTGGTCACTAGAAATGCATGAGAGTGTGGCTGCTGTGGGGAGCAAATAAGCAAGGCAGCTGCATACAAATCCTAACTGGAAGATGTAGTCAGAGGCAGGGCCACCTCTGTGGATAGCAGGTCTGTGGAAGCATATTTCTTTAGATTCTCTGAGAAAAATGGGGAAATGGGGAAGAGCATGGTAGGAAAGTAACATTTATCAAGTTCCTCTGTGTGTCGGGCAGTATGTTGCTATGCTTCTTTTTTTTTTTTTTTTTTTTAACTTTGACTCCTTAAATCCCTACAATATTCCAGTGAGGAAGGTCTTATTATCCCCATTTCACATGAGAGAGAAAATAAGGCTCAAAGAATTTGAGTGACTACCTTGCCCAAAGTCACAAAACTAGATTTTGTGTTGAGCTTCATTCCAAGAGTTGTTCAAACCCTGTTCTCCCCCATGCTTTCCTCACTACACCTGATGGCATTATATTGACATGCCAGCTCATCACCTGTTGTTTAGACTAGAGTCTCAGAGATGGTAAATACCCACCTCCCTCAATGCCCATACATCTCTTGAACTGGGCTATCTGGATCTTACCTCTCTTACCATAATGGAGAAAAATGGGTAAGTCAGAGAAACAAGTTCCCTCCTCTAAGGACAGAGCAGAAATAGCTCAAGCCCTTGTTCTGTGTGTTCTTCCCTCAACATTCAATATGGGACCAGGGGAGGTGAGATGTTCTGACCAGATACAGAGCTAGTTGGAACCTTAAACAGGGAGCACAGTGAGGAAGGCAAGAGAGAAACACAGAATAGTTTGCCCCTGTCTAGTCTTATTTACTTTGCCTCTACTCCTCCCATCCATTAAAGCCTCTACCCTTAATATGAGGACCAAAATTGTGTGTCTCTAAGGACTCAAGTTGTCATTGATCCATTTCTGAGCTCTTCTACTTCCTCAAGGGTGGATTTGGGGGGAGTCAAGGTGGCAAAGCTGTGAGCTTTACCTGGCTAGAATAGTGCCTTCCATCATTTTTCACACCATGGCACAAATATAAAATGATATTTGTAGGGCTCTCTGGAGAAGATGGATGATCTGTTTATGGATGGAGTGCTGGCCCAGGGCTTTGACACCCTCCAGGCTTCCTAAGGCCTTACCTCTGGCTCAGATGAGTATACCTCAGTGTGTCCCCACTGGCTAGATGCTCTGGGCAGGAGAGGGCCACTGTCCATCACCTGCAGCAGTGAGTCCTTAGGTCTATCACCAGAAGTTAGTACATGCCCTTACTTGTCTGTAGTTTCTTAGGGCCTCAGTATTTTTTAAAATAAGAAAGGCACAAAATAAGGTTACACAATAGTGATGCAATGGAAATATGCTATTCACATTATAATCCCAGAATTCATCAAGTAATATTCACTCATAAAGTATGAATAACTCTATGACATAAGCTTAAAGCAAGCTGTGTGGGATGCATATTCTTTCAAACCTGTTGGGGTGTCTTGGTGAAGCCAGGTATAATTTCATCTGCAGAGGTCTGGACCAATTGCACCCTTCTCACCAGTCATTCAGTAAGTCCCAGCAGGTAAAAAGGATGATAGGCAATGAGAGCGTATTAGATGATTGCTGTATGCTAAGTACAGTGCTCCCACGTGGACTGTTTTGTCTTTACAGCATCTCTGATTACCCCTCTTTTACAGATGAGCAGACTGAGGCCTAGAGGGAGAGGTTAAGCAACTTGCTCAGAGCCACACTGCTATTGAGTGATGGTCATTTGATGTTAATACTACTGGTGCCAGTAGGCAATGCTGCCAGAATTCTGAGAATTCTCCTCAGATACAGGAGGAAAAGAAGAAACAAATTCTTGAGTGTTATTTGCTAACAACTGGCCTTAAAAGCTGATCCCTCAGAGGTGCTGACAACAGGCTAAGAGAAGTAAATATTGTGTAGCACAGTTAGTGGAGTCTTTTGTACTTACCCATAGCCAACGGACTATTATTTAGAGTTGCTGGATTTAGCAAGTAAAAATACATGATGCCCAGATAATTTTGAATTTCAGATAAACAAGAAATGTTTTGTTTGTTTTGTTTTTTAGTAAAGATGTGTCCTGAATCTTGCATGGGCCATACTGATACTAAAATTTATTCCCTGTTATGTGAAATTTTTATTTTTATTTATTTATTTATTTTTTAATGTTTTTTTATGTATTTCTAGGAGAGAGAGAGAGAGAGGCAGCGTGAGCAGGGGAGGGTCAGAGAGAGAGGGAGTCACAGACTGAAACAGGCTCCAGGCTCTGAGCTGGCAGTCAGCACAGAGCCCGACGCGGGGCTCGAACCCACGAACCGCGAGATCATGACCTAAGTGAAAGTCGGACGCTCAACCGACTAAGCCACCCAGGCGCCCCCCTGTTATGTGAAATTTAAACTCAACTAGAAGTCCTCTATTTTATTAAACATCATGAATGCTCTCCATTGGTAAGTAAGGATTTCCTTTAACTTTTAGGGTTCGTTGATAGCATTAGACAAAGGCAAGTGTTATTTAAAATGGTAAAATAAGTAATTATGACTGCAGAATCACAGGGAAACAGAACAGTGGAGAATGGTTATAGATAGCTTTGCTACTCTTTGTTATGAGTGACTGTGTTCATACCAAAAGTAGACTAGGTTTTGTGTCTTGCCCACAAGACAAACTAGAGGAAGCCACTGAAGCCATGAGCCCAGATTTAGGAAGTCTTGGTGCTGTGAAGATTTGGGAAACAAAAAGAGAGGTCTTCCCAGGAATGAGTCTTCCCTCATGTAGATTTTCAAGAGGAAGTAAGAAAGGGGATATTAGAGAGTTGAGAAGAGGTGAGGTGTTTCTAAGTAGTAGAAAGCAGACATGGACATACAGAAGGATAGAAGGACAAGCTTCTCAGAGCTATTGTAGAAGGAAGAGGGTCAGCTGACTTGGTATTTGGTCAGAATGTATTGGAAAGGGTGAAATGAATGAATGAATGAATGAACGAACGAACGAACGAACGAACAAACGAACGAACGAACAAATAAACAAATTTGCTGAGTACCAAGTACCAAATCATTCTGGGTTGAATAGTGTCCTCTCAGAATTCATGTCCCAGAACCTGTAAATGTAACCTTAATTGGAAATAGGGTCCTAGCAGATGTAATCAAGTTAAGATGAGGTCATACAGAATAGAGTGGGCCCTAACTTCAATATGACTGGTGTCCTTATAAGAAAAGGGAAATTTGGACATAGGATGAAGACACACAGGGAGAAGGCCATGTGGAGATGGAGGCAGAAATTGGAATGATGCATGTACTAGCAAAGGGACACCAAGTATTTCTGGGGATCACCAGAAGCTAGAGAGAGGCAAGGAAGCCTCTTCTCCTAGAGACTTTAGAGAAAGCATAGCCCAGCCAATAACTTGATTTTGAATTTTTATCCCCCAGAATCGTGAAAATGAATTTCTGTTGTTAATAGCCACCCAGATTGTGGTAATTTGTTATGGCAGCCCTAGGAGACTAATAAAAGTATATGCCAAATTCTGTTATTACCTTCCATACAAATAAAAAGGTCAGGTGTCATTGAGGAAAACTGGGGAGGAAAGACAATTTACCATGCATTCCCTACTTTAATTAGCCTCTAAAACAGACTCAGTCACAAAGGACTGGGATCAGCAAACTTCCTATAAAGGGTCTGATAGTAAATATTTTAGGCTGTGCTGGCCGTGGGTTCTCTGTAGCAACTACTCAATGCTGCCATTGTAGAGTGAAGGCAGGGTATGCAATACATAAACACATGGGCATGGCTGTGCTCCAATAAAACTTTATTTACAAAAACAGGTGCTGGGCTGGTGGGTTGGATTCGGCCCATGGGCTCTCGTTAGCCCAGCTGTGACAAAGGGCATGGCTTTTTCAGACCTCTCTTGCCTTGTGAATTTGTAGACATTTATTGCTGGCTACATTGAAAGTCCACTTATGTGTCCCTGACTTCTTGCATACCTGGTGGGACTGAAAATCATGGAGCTAATATTTCCTCAGGCTAAGTGACATCTCAGTGAGTGTTCTTTCAGTGTTAGTGCAGGCTGCCATTCTTCAAGATACTGTGCCTTTTACCACCACTCTCAGAAACAGGATTTGAACCAGCCAAGGCAAGTGGACTCATTTCTTCATAGCTGTACCTCATTTAAATCCTAGATGGTGTTCCCCAGTTTGATTACTCACCTTGTTCTGAGCAACTTTATGACTTATTCTAAGAGCCAAATTTACCCTCAAAAGATAAAATTGCTACTTTTGGGGGCTTTCCAGGGTATTTGCCAGGGAGACTGACAAGGAGTCCCAGTGAAGAGTTCCAGATCCTTCTTGTTCTGGTGGCATTAGTAGAGTAAATGCTCAGCTTCCCAGGACAGCTCTTGGGACAGGATGGAGCCTCTGCTGCATGTGTAAACAGTTCCAGGCTTCTTAAAAGGTCATTTCCATCATCTTCTAGGCTCACTTCATCTGACTGACTCTGGTGTAGTGCACGCATATGCATGTACTCCGGCAGTGTGGGCATAGATATTCCAGAGACTCGGGGACACCAGCCAGATTCACCCATGCAACCACCACCTTTCCTTCTCAGCCAGGTATTCCATGCCTCTGAGAAGCCACCCCTCCTGGGGGAGCTTTTCCAAAAGCATTGGCAACTTTCAGGGCTCAATCTCGTCTCCTCAGAGGAGCAGCTGTACACATCACAGTTTATCAGTATTTCTGAGAGGAGCTGGTTCCCCTGCTCTCTGCTATAGACACGGGCCTCAGAGGAGCCCTTCTGGCGGATACTGCAGGACGCTTTCCTACCCTCTCCACTTTAGAGTGTTAGTTTCCTACTCGCCACAGTGCTCTCTCTTGTCAGAGGGATGCTGAGTGTGTGAGAGCATGTAGCACCTGATACTCACTGGAGGCTGTCACGTGTGATGTCACCTCGTTTTCTGAGGCACTGGAGGCAGGAATGCTGAGTTTCATTTGAAAGTTGGGTCTCACTTGGATTCAGGAAGTGCTCCTCAGACCATCCATCCACTTCCACTAAGTTTTAAAATCAGATACAATGTAATGTGTTGTTCTTTATATTATAATGTACTATTATATAAAATTATACTATGAATGCTGTATGTTATTATAATTATGTTATTATTAATTATTAATTCTGGTGATGATACAACTTATGAGACTCCTTACGGCTAATATTTTTATGTGGAAAAGCACCTTAGGTTTGCTCAAATGAAACCTTCCCCAGGAACAATATCTGCAAACAGCTTCTAAGCTGAGCCCAGAGTGTCCACATAAAGTTATCATGTGAATTAAATCATTTGTCTGTGTTTTGAATCATATTTATATGCTAGACAAGTAATAACACTTAGGAAGCATTTCTTATACAGGCCCTTAAACTGTTTCTCTGCAGGCTGAATGTGAGTAACGTACACCTAAACCCTCTGGAGCCTGTGGTTTGGTGACATACACTTCCCTTTGTTTAAGAATTAGCCTGACCAGATAGAGAACAAGTATCCGTAATTTTTTCTTGTTCAGACAAGATATATGGACTGTCATTGCTAAATACATATAATTATTTCCTGAATGAAGGCAGAGGTAATTCTGGTGGTGCTGAAGCAGAGAACATGTGTACACCTTTGTTGATGTGGCATTTCGCAGAGGACTAGGCAAAAAGCAGTGTGTTGTCAGGGAGTAAAGTGGAAGGTCCTCTTGCTGGCATTTGAATGACAGACCCGGAAGGCAACTTTGAGGGGCTTTCCACTGATTCATGCATTTAAGTGGACCAAAAAGGTCTTCGAATGCAGTAGTGTGTGTGGTGTGTGAGGTTTCTCTGGCCCAGAGTGGGCTGACCTTGAGAAAGCAGTGCTGACCCTTTCCATGACATGAGCTTCCACAGCAGAACTTTCAGCTAATTCCACCATCGTCCACTCCTGGGTTACATAGGTTTACTCAGCAAGGCATTTAGATAGCCACCTGCTACAGTTATCAAGCCCATCTCCACAGGCTGGCTCATTTGTCAATGCCCGCTTCCCAGTGGTCTATGGCAAAGGCCAGAAAACTTCTGCAAATGTCCAGATAGTAAATATTTTGGGTCCTCCGGGCCATGTAGTCTTTGTCACAACCACTCAATTCTGCCATTGTAGTGTGAGTAGAGTCCTAGACGGTACACAAATGAACAGGCATGGCTATGGTCCAGTAAAACTTTATTTACCAAAACAGCAACAAGCATGATTTGTTCCGTAGGCCATAGTTTGCTGACCCCTGGGGACAGAAGGATTCTATTCTTAGACACTTGCAAAGCTTGTATTTATAGATTTAACTTGGAACAATATAAAGATCATTAGGAATGAGGAGGCATGAGCTCTTGTCTCGATGCTGCCACTACGTGCTTAACCTCTCAGGCCTTAATTTCATCATCATAAAACAAGAAGTTTAGATTAAATGATCTCTGAGGTTCCTTGGATCTGGAAGCCTCTGATCTAATAAGAGTTGGTGGTTCTAAAGGCACCTGGGTGGCTCAGTAAGTTAAACGTCCGACTCTTGATCTCAGCTCAGTTCTTGATCTCAGAGTTGTGAGTTCGAGCTCCGCGTTGGGCCCTGCACTGGGTGTGAAGAAAAAAAGAGTTGGTAGTTTTAAATTTCGGGCTCTAAGGAACATCCTTCACCACATCTTCATCATCATTGAAGGTTCTCGATGGCAAAGGTGGTATTACAGGAGGAGTCTGGGAGAGGGCGATGCTTTATGTAGTGCCTGTTCACTTGTGCAAGACTCTGCTTCCCTAGCCTGGGCCTGGATCTTTCTGTCTGGAGCCCCAGTTCTCCTTTCAGCGAATCCCACACTTAGTACATTGTCCACTGGCACCATTTTTCTTCACCAAATGACAGCAGAATCAGGAAGTGCTTTGCTTCCCACTTTTCTTCATTTGACCCCAAGAATGAGCTCATCCCTTGTGCAGCTATTGGAGTTTTTATTTGACTGACTGTTCTTCGCAGAGGCTTGGGATGGAGCCTACACTTCACGTCGGTATATCTTTTCTCACAGGACTTCATGTGTTAAAGAGCACACAGTGAGTACTTACTGTATCAGCAAGTACTGTTGGCTTGAGTCCAGGGGAAAATGTGATAGACTCTTGTCCACCATTACTCCACATTCACCTGAAAGATAGCTGGAGAGAGCTTGTGGGATAACTTCAAGGTGGGTAAGAAAACTGATGGTACAGTGGTGTACACTCTTGTGTGTAATGTTGGAACTCAGCCCAAATGCCCTCGGATCCTTTTTTACCATTTTTGTGTGCCACCAGCCTCTTAGTTTCCAACGATCAGCAACTGCATCTCCTTTGCTCATGGTTTGGAGGACTGAAAAGTGTCTGGGAATTTAGATCCCCTCAGGGAGGCCTTGACTGATGACAAACAGGCCCAGGCATGTGAACAGCCAATTTCTTGGCTTCTGGTGACTCTGAGGCATAACTTACACTCTCCAGTTCCTCTGGGGATCAGGCTGAAGCTACCTTCCATGAGACTTCACCCGAAATCTGGTTCTCTTCTGGCCATCTCTCCTTTCTTGCCTTGTTTCTCCATTCTCTTTCATACTTGCCTTGTGAAGACCTTCTTTGCAAATCACAGATGTGCACTAATCCTCATGGAATGTCTGATTCTAGAAGATGCCCTAAAACAAAAGTGTCTTATATTGCAGCCACTGTATTAGGCACTTGACACACTTTACCACTGATCTGCGGCCCAGTCCTGCAGGGTAGGTACTGTTGTACCCATTTTGTAGATGAGGAAACGGAGGTCCAGAGAGAGGAATGACTTTCGCAGGCTCATTCTGGTAAGAAGAAGAAAATCCAAAATTCCTTCGGAATTCAGACTCTGTCTCAAATCCACACTGTTTACTCTGTGAGGTTTAGTTTGCTCCAGACAAAGAGAACCATTCATTGAGGGAAGTTGTCGCAAAGATGCCAGAGGATCTTTGCAGATTTACCTCAGAGGGACCTCTGCCTCAGGAAGACATCTCTTTCGTACATGTCAGGACCCGAGGGATTGTACCTCCTCCTGGGAGAACTGGAAAACTTGGACAAATGGAAAAAAGTGTTATTTGCTTGCTTGCTTGTTTGTTTATTTAAATACAAAACCCCAGACTATGTAAAATGGCAGTTGCCAGAAATATTGTCCTTGTCTCTCTCCAAGTGCCAGTAAAAAATTAAGTTACGATCCTATCCTCTGCTGAAATGGGCTTTCCTGGGATTGGAATAGTTATGGTCCTAACCCATGAACTATTCATCATGGTGGCATTGGCAAATGTTTGCATGCGGTAACTTCCCCCCAGTGAATCTCTTGCATTTCCACAGCTAATGGTTAAACAGGACTTGGACCTGTATTTGCATCTCTCCCAGCCTCTGGCAATTTGATTATTAGTGCAATAAATATACAACATTTAATAACTCTTCACTTTTCCACTTTGAGGCCATTAGTTGTCTCCAGGTTGACTACGAAGAACTTCAAATTCAATTCATTAACATTTCCTTAAATAGTCCTCTTAACAACGCAGGTCTGGCTTTCCCATTATGTGCTGTCACTAATAATGGTTTTTACTTCTAACCTATTATTAATTAAAAAATAAAAAAAGAGCCCTCCACTCTCTCCATTTCTGCATAAGGTTTATATCCTCTGTGTATGAACTGCAAAGAGGCCTTTAGAGTGTGGTTTGTAGTGTTTGATAATTGCTATCAAAGTAAATAATTTAGCTGGTCAGGCAGTGTGCACTTCTCCCTACTTCGAGTGGACCGCTCAAGTCGTGGCCAGTCAGGGAAGCCAAACCCAAGGCAAAGAGATTCGGAGCTGCGTGAACCCTGGATCCAGAGCTAATAGGAAAAGGCGGCCTTTCCTAGGGGATGCCGCAGTGACCTCTGGAGCTTGCCATGACCTGAGCCACGGCTTTCCTTCCCAGTGTGCAGCCAGGTCAGGATGTCCGGACCCCCAGAATTCCATAGACGGAGGCATCTCTCCCCATAGGCTTTCAGGATTTTGCCATGAAGGACAAATGAACAGGCACAGATCCTCTGGATGCCCTAATCTTTTCTTTCTCTACTTCAAAGCCTTTGGAGTTGCCTCTGAGCCTGTAATTACCCTGGAGGTATTTTAGACTTGAAGCGACACCAGCAAAATTGCACTTCCTGATCATGGGAGTCTACAGTTGTGTTTAATCAATTATGAAGCTGGTCATGAGATGGGGCTTTTCAGCCATAACCATTAAAGGGGAATCATGATCTAGCCCAACTCCTTGTGTTCGGGGTAAGGGACCTGCGATCTGAAATTAAAGAAACACTAGCCACTTGATGTGGTTTAATTTAGTCTCTGCCTCCTTAATTAAAAGCATACCATTACCCACCCACATAACAAACTGGCACTTTTATGCCAGACTGTAACTCAAAAAAAAAAAAACAAAAAAAAAACCCTGCAAAAGTTAGGTGGAGCTAAAACACTGATTTTAAGACACTAAGAGAGGCCCCCAAACACTGCCATAGGGTCTGGAGTGTTTTAAATGAGAAGCTTTGGACAAGCTTCAAGGCTCTTTGAGAGTCAATTCTCTGTCTCCCTGTCCCTTGCCCCCACCCCCTCTGTCTTCTCTTTCTGTTCTTCTTTCTCTCTCTCTCTCTCTCTCTCTATTTCTTCCTGTCTTCCTGTCTCTCTGTTTCTATCTCTGCCTTTCTCTCTGTCTCTTTCTATCTTTGTCTCTCTGCCTCTGCCTCTCTCTCTCTGTCTCTGCCTCCCTCTATCTCTGTCCCCGCATATCCCTCTGTCTTTGTCTCTCTTTCCTGAATGGTCCCATGAACTCACGTTTCACATTTGTACACACACCTTTGCTTATTTGCCATTAACGGTCCAGAAAGGGAAGCAACAGTTCCTTGGAGTTCTTTTTGGATACCTGTGTGTTTGTGTGCACAAGCCTGGGTAGTTTCAGGGAGGAGAACTTCAGACCAACCTTTGGGCACACAGTCCTATAATCATGGCCATGCAGCAATGAGCCTTTAGAGCCCCGGCTTAGAGAAGGCTGGCTGTGGTGGCACAGGATGCATAAGCTGCGGTCTGTGATGACTGCTTAGAGACATCCAAAGGCTCTTGGAGACTTAAGGTGACACAGCAATGGAGCTGATTCCATATACTCAGGTCAGGCTGGGCTGCTTTCTGCTCAGATCTCTTGTATGGGCTCCAGTGTGGTACACGAACCCAGAAGCTTGGGGTAGCCCCACCACCAGTGCCAGCCAGCGTTCTTGACTCACCTTCTTCTTGCCTGCAGCCCAGCCTAGCCTACAGTACCCCCTTAGTGGCACCATGTTCTAGTTTGAGAGATTGTATAGCACCAGTTACACTGTTGCATTCAGCTTCTTGCTTTGCAGCTCAGTCTCTTCATCTATAAAATGGGGGTGATACAAGTAATGACTTCAGATGTTTTTCTAAGGATCCAAGGAGTTAATACAGGCTAAGTACTTAAAATAGCACTAAACAAACCTGAAATGTTACTCACTTAAACATTTTTTTAATGTTTTATTTATTTCTGAGAGAGAGAGAGCGAGCGAGTGAGCGAGCATGAGCAAGGTAGGATCAGAGAGGGAGATACAGAATCTGAAACAGACTCCAGGCTCTGAGCTGGCTGTCAACACAGAGTCCAGCACAGGGCTCGAACCCGTGAACTGTGAGATATGACCTGAGCCAAAGTCAGATGCTTAACCAACTGAGCCACCCAGGCGCCCCTGAAATGTTACTCACTCTTAAAACCTGATGCCACTTCCCCTTTCCATAACTTTTAATGAATCATGACAGGCTGGAATATACTCTCTCAGCCATTCAAAGCTGAGAGAGCTTCGTGATCCACCAGCTAGACCTTCCCATTTTTTAAATGAAGAAACTGAGTCCTGGCGAGATCAAGTAACCAGCGTTTTGAACAGTTTGAGTGGTGGAGTGGATTCTGCTTAATCCAGTGCCCTTTCAAACACACTCTTTGCAGATATTTCTCCTTGCTTCTGATGAGAGCTCCCTGGGACTTGGGATTGCTAGAAGGAGCAGCAACTCTGAGTGCACGGCTTAGTACTAAAGCCTTGCTAACCAGCCTCAGCTTCATGTAGGCAGTTGGTAGTCTCCTTGGGGGTGGCTAGAAGGATACTTTGAAGATCCCACATAGCTCCCCTGCCCCATTGCTGTGGACATTCCATGCTTCTTCAGTCATTATTTTTGGATAACAATTGTACCAGCAGAAAATGAGGCCTCCTTATTAAAAGCTGTGGATAGTGCTCTGAATATGCAGGAAGCTCCCAGCATTTTACCGTGAGTGAGATGCCTTCTGTCCTCAGATGCGCTTGGGAGCCTTAGGCCCTAGAGAGAAAATTACTTCTGAAAAAGGGAAAATGTATAGAAAGATCAGGAGCCTCCGAAAACAAGCTATTTGGACTCTCCAGTTTTGCCTAGGGCTAGCTTGATCTTATGTATCCAGCTGCGGCTCCCCTTCCCCTTGGCCGACTCTGCCTAGATGAATAATGGATTGGGAAAGAATGTTTGGAAGCAAGCCCTGGACTGATTGGGTGACCTGTGGTTGGCAACAAGTTACCCAGGGTGTTGGCCGTCCAGTGCTGGTGAAGGTCACCCTGTAAGGCACCTCAGCTTTCCAGCTGTGAGTCGCGAGGTGGGCCTTTCCTCCATGTCCACCCCAGCCAACCCCCCCGGGATTTGAGGCCTGGGCGGGGGTGATGCCAGGAACTGTGGTGGCGTCCTCCTCCCTGTCAGCTCTCGGCTGCCAGCCTGCAGGGCTCCTGCTGTGGGCCGCCCCCACGGAGCTTCACTGAGCTGATAATCATACTGCCTGAGTGAGGAGCTGGGGGTGGAGGTTTGACTCAAGAGGTTCAGATTTCTTCATTTTGAGCTAGAAGCCTGGCATGCTGCTGTCTGACGGGTGTCTCTGAGGACTGCATTCCCCAGTCCTGGTGCACAGCTCAGGTCAGAGAGAGAAAGCTGGAAAAATAGCATGTGCCTCCTGATGTGGTACTCCGAGGAATTCCTACCCCCAAATGTATAACCTGTGTCTAATCATGAGGTAACATGAGGCAACCAGAATCGAGGGACATTCTACAAAGAGCTGGCCTGTACGTTTTAAAAATGGCAACCTGAAACGCTAACCTGATTATAAGATCAATTCCCGGTCTTCCCTGAGACCCTGGTGGCTGCTACCCCGGAAATACAGCCTTCCTTTGTGTAAGGTTCTAGAACTCCGTGTTCCTACCAAAGCCCTAGATGGTGAAGGAAAGCAAGAACAACCATGCAAACTATGCTTCTCCCACCTTCAAATGCAAAGACCCACTGCTCTTCCTTTTGGGGAGGTGATTGGCTGGCAGCTCATAGATAGCATGTTTCATCAAAGCAGTCATTGCAGAGAAAGTATTGAAAGTTTGAAAAACCATCAAACCAAGTTGATAGAAATTGCCACCCTTAGTGAAGCTTGCATAAGCACAGCCCTGTGGCAGTGGCATCCTGGCAGTGGAGGGAAGGGCACAGAGCCATGCCATCCCTGAGAAAATGCCAGCTTGTCCTCTAGGAAGGTTGGACTGGTTTCTCCATAGCTTCAGACTCTTGACAGTTATTTCTCAGGACTTAATTCAGAAGATGATGCTTTCTGGTGCAGGACTTGCTCTGTGACCTAAGGTCTTCATTTCTTCTTCTGCATGGTGAGAAGTTTCATTACGGGCTCCTCAAACTCTGAAACTGAATTACTGTATTGATAAAACACAGCAGACTCTATGGATGTGTGTTCACTGAATGACGTGATACTGGTTTGAGATGTGTCCTATAAGGCTGGTCATTTAATATTGTTTGCAAAGTAATTTGGATGACTTCTGGGTAAGTCTGGGCATTTTGTTCATTAATCTCACTTAGAAGTAAGACTGCATTAAAGAGCCCTTATTTACAGCATTTATTTGGATCAAGTTGTATACCTGGAGCAGAAGAATATGTATTGTACCTCTTTTACTCTAATAAGGAGAGTCTCTAAAGTGAGAATTTCTGAACCGAAACCCCAGATTCTAATGGGGTCCCACTATCGTGCCCTTCAAACCTCTGAAAAACATAATCTCATATTCTCCGTAAGTAAGACTGTCGTTTCTTGGCTACAAAAAACATACTAGTAGTTTTAAACCAACTTTAGGTAGTAGATCTCCTTAAAAAATTGAACAACAGCAATGCCACTTTTCTCCTAAAGTGCATGTATTTGCAAAATATGACATACAGTATTGGGGGCTCCTGGGACCTTCCAGAAGGCCTTAAATGCCCGATCAAATACCTCTGTTATGAAGTTACAAATATGTTGAAGAGACAGGGACACAATCAGCTTTTTGCTGAGAGGAAGTTTGAAACAAACAGATCCTAAAATCAAGTAATTACAGGTTTTAGACCTTCCAAGGTCAGAAAGTAGCTAAATCTCCTGTACCTCCCAAACCACAGACCTTTCTGAGTCATTTTCTATTCAGTCTGTGCTGTACTTTCTAGGATATCCTACCGACTTCAGGCTGGGGGACTGTCCCATTTCTTGGGGACATGTAGAAGATCGTGGGAAGACCTGGGTAACTGGAGAAGTTGCATAAACCTAGCACCCACTCATTTCTCTGGGGATGGAGAAACTTTGTGCAAGTAGAGATTGCCACTTATCACGTAGCTTGCTGAGCATTCCCTTGGGGAATGCCTACAGATTTGCTTCCTGAGGCATATTGCTCTGTTCTCCATCCCCCACCACTTTAGAACTTCCAGAGACGTGCCAGAATAAGAGACAGAGTAGGTGAATCACATTTCTCTGTAGCTCTGGAGTTTTCTTTCTCTGCTTTTGAATTTTTGGTTGTTGACCATTGGCTAGGACCATATGGCTCTCCGTTGTTTTCATGCACATCTCTCCAACTCCCCACACAATGTTGGGACTGTTTGCAAGGCTCCTTTCCATCAGTCCGCCCAGCAGCATATGACATCTTGGGGATTTGCATTTTTTAGTTTAATCATTAGCTTAATGTTTGGGGGACATTAGTCATAGGAAGTTAGTCTCATTCATCCAGATGCATTTTTAAAAGTTACAGCTTTTCTCTCCCTACCATAATGCTCCCCTTGAGCATCTTTTCTCCCATTTCCTTTTAAAAACACTCTGTTCTCCTGGAACTCTCAAATGAAGATATCAAAGCTGGAAGGAATTATTAATTCAAAAACTACATTTGAGTCTTCCAGAGGAGCTGAACCTGGCTGGAGTTGCATAGGAACTATGCTGGTGTTTGGTCAGGAAATGACTTAAACCTGATCTTCCAGGGCCTGAAATTGCTCCCCTGAAAAAAAGAGGAGGCATTTCTCTTGCCTACAACCCTCTGGGGAGACCTGAGTCCAGTGTTTGCTTCTCTTTCAATGCAAATGAATGGATGAGTTTTCTCCCCAGGCTTCTGGCCAACAGAACTGGGAACCATTCATGGAAGTTGGGCTGCCTTTTGAGTCTTTGAGCTTTGTATCTTGCTAGGCAGATAAAGTTCTGGAAGGGAAGGTAGGGCTTGACATGGACTTTGGAAATGTTGACTTTAGATAAACGAGAGGAAGATTTTTCCAGGTGAGCAAATCATATGAATGAAAGCATGGAAGCAGGTATAGTAATGGATATTCTGGGCATCCTGAGTATATCCATCTGAATGTAAGTAGAAAATCAGAGTTGCTGATCCTGGATAGGGCAGGCCGTGGGTAGAAAGATTTCTTGCCATGTTCTTTAGAGTTTAGTTTTATTCTATGGATAACTTAGTGCCATTGGAAGCATATGAGTTCAAGAATTTCAAGATCAAGATGATTTTAGAATTGTGAGTTAGACAGTGTTAATTCCATAGCTAGTCTTGTGGGAGTCTCTTTCTGGAGCTTTCTTTCTCCAAGGCCAATGACAATGATATTTTTCTTGATAGTGAAATCCCATGCTCTTGGTGGTGCCCTTCTTTATATGTTTAAGAACTCCCTTTCAAATGTAAATATGGCTGAAGCACTCTTCCTATGACCCTCCCCGCTTTAAGTTTACTATTAGCTGCTCTTGTCCTAAGCACAGAGCCTCCAGAGCATTGACTTTGGAAGACATTAATACACTTAAGTGCCCTAGGCATGGTCCAGAGAAGCCATTCTTTTGCATCCTACATCCCTTTCTGGGCCACTGTCTTAATGCCCTTGTGACTTCCACGTGCTCTATGTTTTCCCCTCCCTCTCCTTGCTTTACTCTTTTAAATTAATTAATTAATTTTTAATTTACATCCAAGTTAGTTAGCATATAGTGCAATAATGAGTTCAGGAGTAGATTTCAGTGATTCATTGCCTGTGAATAACATTCAGGCTCATCCCAATGTGTCTTCCTTAATGCCCCTTATCCATTTAGTTCTTCCACCCCTCCCCGCCCTCCACAGCCCCTCCAGCAACCCTCAGTTTGTTCTCTGTATTTAAGAGTTTTTTATGTTTTGTGCCCTCCTTGTTTTTATATTATTTTTGCTTCCCTTTCCTTATGTTCTTCTGTTTTGTTAGTTAAATTCCACATATGAATGAGGTCATATGATATTTGTCTTTCTCTGACTTATTTTGCTTAGCATAACACCCTCTAGTTCCATCTACATAGTCGCAAATTCCTTGCCTTACTCTTTTATTTATTTATTTATTTATTTATTTATTTATTTATTTATTGAGAGAGAGAGAGAGAGAGACAGAGACAGAGAGAGAGAGAGAGAGAGAGAGAGGCAGGCAGGCAGAGAGGCAGAGAGAGAGGAAAACACAGGTTCCGAAGCAGGCTCCAGGCTCTGAGCTATGAGCATGGAGCCCGACATGGGGCTTGAACCCACGAACTACAAGGTCATGACCTGAGCTGACATCGGAGGCTTAACTGACTGAGCCACCCAGGTGCCCCCTTGCCTTACTCTTAATATGAACTTTTTCCAATAGCCACCTCCTCCAACAGGAAAAAAATATTCTTTCATTATTCAACAAACTGAAAGTAACTTTCTTCTTACAGCTCACCTGCTCAGTATCTCCACCGTAACACTTTTAGACATCATTGTGACCCTAATCCGTTGACTCCTCTTTCCCTCTATCACTTTCACATGCCATATATCTAGCTTATTATAATCACAATCTTAAAATACTCTCACCCCCTTTTCTTCCTTCTCACCTGGCAGGAAACCACACACTCTAGATGAGCTCAACAACATATTATCTTTGTGCCTGTAATTAGACAGCAGAACATTTATGGCAAGATATAGAAAGAGATTGAGAGATTGAGAAGGGATTGGGGCAGAGTAAGGAAGGAAGGAGGGGAGGGAGGAAAAGAGAAAATTATCACATGACCAAGCAGGGTATTTCCACAGTACACGGACCTTCGCAACCTTCAACTGGGCCCTCAACATTGCCCACCCTCTTTTCTGCATGTCTCCAGTGGGCTTGCTTTCGCACCCTTGATGGACCAATGCATCTTCTCTCTTCTCCTCTCTTTTGTCATCTTCACCCCCGCCCTCATCACTGGTCTACCAGACCTCATAATACATAGATAAATGCTTTTTTTCTATTTATCTTTATTTAACTTTATCTTCTATTTAACTTTATTTAAACTATTTTCTTTATTTTGGGCTCTACATTCAAATTGTCCAAAATTCAAAATGTACAAAAGTCATCATTGTATCCCCATTTTCTGTACTATCCATTTTCCTTCACATGGGCTACCACTGTTCTTAGTCTGTATACTTCAGAGATAGTTTATGCATATAAAAGCTAATATACATGTATATGCTTTCCTTTTTCTCTTTTACATATATGGTAGCATTTTGCTTTTTTTTTAATTTAATAATATGCTAGAGATGAATCTCTATTAGTATATAGAGAGTGTTCTCATTCTTTTTATCATATTGTACTACTGTTGATGGATAGGTTATTTCCAATATGCTATTACAAATTATGCTACAATGAATACATTTATATCCACATCATTTTGCATATGTGTTGGTATAATACGTAAGATAGGTTCCTAGAAATATTATGGATGGATCAAAGGGTATGTCATTTTCATTTCAGATAGATATTGTTGGATTTCTCTCCACAGTGATTACTCCAGTTACATTCCAGTAGTATATAAGAATGCCAGTATCTTCCAGATCCCCGCCACAGCATGCTACTCACTTTTTATCTTTGCCAATCTGATAAATGGGAAGGGTTTCTCATTGTAGTTGTAATTTGCATTTCCACAGAGACAATTGAAAGCATTGGAGAGATGTTTTCTCATTTTATCTCCACCATAACAGTAAATATACTTGATTCCATTCTTGTCCCTACCAACTCCCATGGCACTGAAAAATGCATACTCTCCTCAAAGACTGGTCTGTTCCTGTATGTTCTAGATCATATTCCTTTTTAAAAATGTTTATTTATTTATTTATTTCTGACCCCGAGAGAGCGAATGCATGTACAGGAGGGGCACAGAGAGAGGGAATCAGAGAATCTGAAGATGGCTCCACACTGACAGCATAGAGCCTGATGCAGGGTTCAGACTCACAGACTGTGAGATCATGACCTGAGCTGAAATCCAGAGTTGGATGCACCCCAGATCATACTCTTTTTTTATTCTTAGCCAGTAACCTTCATTGGCAAGCCCTCATTTCTGTTGCATCTTCAGCCTTTATTCCTTATAAGATTTTTTCCATTGACTTTCAGACAGGCATTAGTACTCTTCCCTCCAGTTACTACTCTAACCGTACCTCACAGCCAAACCACACGAAAGTAGTTTGTACAAATGCTTCCTCTTCCATGTCCTCACCTTGCAACCATTCTTCTGTATATACACGTGTGTCTTTTTTCTCTACCACTCCTGACTGTTCTTGTTAAGGTCACCAGTGACCTCCATTTTGCTCCATCTGATGTTGACTACTTCATGTTCATTTTTTGTGATCTCTTTTTACTAGCATTTGTCAAAGTTGACTTCTCTCTTCTGAAATACTGTCTTGGTATTCATGATACCACACTCCCTGTTTCCCTTCTGAAGGGAATGTTTAAGTTTAAGATGTCCAGAAATTAAATCTCTTTCCCACACCCAAGTCTTTATTTTCTCTAGTATTACCCACTATTGTAAGTGGCATCTTCAGCCGTATACTCATAGCTGCCACCAGTTTAGGCATTATCCTGGAAAACTCCCACAGCCCCAGTCCTATATCAAATATGTAAATATGTCCACTCTTTTCATTTCTGACATATATCTTCTTTCCACCATGTTTCCCCATTTCTAATGATTCTGCCTTTATCGAAGCCACAACATCTCTTTTCTGGACCACCATGATACCTTCTTTCCACTTTTAACCACTCTGCAGTCTATTCTCAGGAAGCACCCAAAGTTTTTAAGCACGCCAACTAGGTACTGTTACTTTCCTTCTTAAAAACCTTTATAGGCTTTGCATCATCCTGGCAGTAAAATCCAAACTCCCCATCATGGTATGGCAGAGACTACCTGTGGTCTTCCTGATATCCATTCTCCTCCATTTCTTGAGAAACAGAATCTGCCTGGTATAAGACTACATCTCCTCTTCCCCTCCCTTACAAATAGATGTGGTTCTGTAACAATCTGGCCAAAGATAGAAGTGGCACTGTCACCTGGAAGTCCTGGGAAGAATCCCTTAAGGAGACTGATTTAGGATGCCCCTTTGGCCTGCCCTCCATACCTCCTTCCTGTTGCCTGGTGCAAATATGACAGCTGCATCTCCACAAAACTTCTTGGACCATGATGGGACCTATCAGGAAGAAGCTGACATACTGGATGGCTGTGTAGAAATATAAAAGAGGGATCCTCTTTCAGAAGCTGTGATATTCACCCTGGAATGATTTCTTTGATGTGTGAGAGAAATAAGCTTCTGTTTTCTTCATCCCACTGTTATTTCTGCTTTTCAGTTATATACAGCTGAACTTAATGTTAACTGATACATATGGCTCATAAAGCCCCCCTTGATGATCTGGCCCTGGCTCTCTTCTGTGACCTCGTCGTGTGTGCCTGTCCCCCTGGATCACTATCTACTCCCCTCACTGGTCTGCTGTCAGTTTCTTGAACTCCTTCCCACCTTGGGGCCTTCCCACCTGTCGTTCCCCTGCCTGGAATGCTCTCCTACTCCTTTGCCTGGCTGACTCCTGTCATCTTTCAGGTTCAAGTTTAAATGTCATTTACTTGGAGAGGACTTCTCTGATTCTCTGATGTAAATTATGTTTCCTGTATCTCTCACACTACTACGATTTTTTCTTCACAATACTGATTACAATTTGAAATGACATATTTATTTGTGAGAATTTTTCCCCCAATGCCAGTCTCTCTTCCATTGCACAAATCATGTCTGTTTGCTCAGTGCTTATACCCAGAACTTAATTCTAGGCAAGGCATATACTCAGATAGTAATCAAATAAGTGAAAGAATATAGAGTATAGGTTAGAGAGTGGGATGAGGGAATCTAAGAGTCTGGGTTTTAATCCCAACTCTTACTGGCTGTGAGACTTAACCAAATTACTTAACCTTATTTTACTGATCTTTAAATGAGGCTAATAGAACATTCCTGAGGGAATTGTGGTGAAGATTAAGTGACCAAGTAAAACTGAAGAATTCAACATAGTGCCCTTCACAGAGGAAATGCTCAGTATACACTAGCTATTATTAATGAACAAATGAAGAAATCAATGAAAAAACCCAAGGTCATTTTTGGCAGCATGTTACCTGACCCAGGAAAGCAATCGGAGCTTCAGCAGTGGCCTTTGCTTGCTGAGGTTACAATGCCTGCAGCCAAAGGAGTGGTAATGTTTGTCACAGGCATTTCGAAAGTCTACCTTGACCCTTTTGTAGGGAAAAATCAAATGCTCCTGCTCCAACAAGGAATAACCTTTGCTTTTCATAGTTATTTCTCTGATTTCTAAAGCAATTTGACTCCCTCTCCAGGCACCTACCATAAGGTTCCAAAACTGTTGCTCTTTAAGCCCACATCCTGTCTATCCCTGGGGATGCCAAGCTCTTCCATGCTGCATCATGTTTTGTGTGCTTCTTCTCTCCTGGCTATCAAGTAAAATCCTTCCAAGAGTGAGATTTTAGTCTTTGTTATCAAATGAGAGTGAGAACCAAAACACCAAGAAGCGAAGAATGTGGGAAGGGAGGGGGCGGTTGGCTTCCTGTCTCTAAACCACTCCTTACCCAATTACTTCAAAGATGGAGAAACCACCTCAGAGTTTGTTTTGGTTCTATTAGGGAAACTCCAGAGCCACGGTTTTGGAAAGGCTTCAAACATTCCCCAGATGAGCCGTCTTTCCATTTATAAGATACTCCAAAGTCCTATATTTAGTAAGAGTGGAGCAGGACACACGCACACGCACGCACGCACGCACAAAGCACGCATACAACAACCCACTCTGGAGTTGCCGTAATCCTGGTTTGAACATTCAAGAGAATACTTGAATAATACTTACCTACCTCACTGGGGTGTTGTTAATGATTAATTAGTTAATGTTTGTAAAGCACTTTGCAGGTGTAAAGTGCTTGTATAAGTGCTAAGTATTATTATTATTAAGTGGAAGTTCTACGGTTTGGCTGAGAAAAGTATATATTTTGCAATCAGGAATTTAAATGTAAGTAAATCCAGTTTATTTATAAGAGGATTTTCCTTTTAGGGTCACCTGCTAGTTATTATCATTTCACTGATCTCTTTTATTTTCATTTGAGTTATGAATGGAGCTGCCTTATCCTGAAACCTTCTATCTTTGAGATGATTTCAAGAATATCCTAGAAAATAAATTCCAAAGGACAGTGCCCATATCATCAGGAGTCAGGCTGAGTGTGTATTTCTTCAACAAGGACTCTCTGCCTTCCCAGTATCCAAGAATTCCTCTGTAGATTTCTCATCCAACTTAGCTCTAAATTGGAAAAAAAAATTGCATACCGACCAGTGTCCTGTCAGATAGGTCAGTGGAATTAATTTGCTAGTTTTGATGAAGATAATAACGGTCATAATAACAAAAATAGGGGTTGGTTATGTTTTGGTTTTCATTTCTTCACTCTGTCTTTAGTCTCTTGGTTCTTTGGAAGAATGCGAAGAAGGTGGGGGTGGGAGGCTGAGGAAGAAGCAAGTGGCTTCTTTGGCACAGCGATATGCAAAATGTCCAGTGGAAGAGCAGCCTTAATGAAGTAGTTAACTGTCTAAGTCCATAACAGCCTGTGAGTAAAGTTCTTTCTTCCAGTGCCTTAGGCAATTCCATGGGAGTCTTGTGGATCTTTAAGGAACTCAGTAGACTATAAATCAGCAAGGGATATGACACTGGCGAAAGGGATGAAACTGAAGAAATTCAGACAATGAAGGCTGCTGCTGCCTCCTTATTAAAAAAGCACACTGTAATTTTGATGGATCATATTTTTTGGTATATTTTGGTATGTGTATTTTTTCAAGGTATGGTTGGATAGTAGCTATTTTTAGCAGGGGCTTAACTTTTCCAGATGTTGGATGAATACCATGCAAGGGTTATATCCTGAAAGTATAATTCTAGGGTAGGTGGGAACAGTCAAGTTGAATTACTGACATGGTAAGGAAATGAAAAGTCAAACTGCTGACCATGTATATTTTATATTATTTAATTAAAAGTAGATAACAGTGTTTGAATGAGCCACAAATCAGATAAAAATGGCAGCATTTTCTCATATTTAACACATATTTGACTTGTGGTTGTGTGACAGTTTACCAGAACAGGTCTGTGATGTCTCCAAATAGAAAATCAGGAGTGTAATTAAAAAATACTGCAGAGGAGAAGGAATATTGACTCCAGCTCTGAGCAGAGTTAATCACAGGCACATTCCAATTATTGTTATTCTCGTTTAATGAGAGTCTCCTCTATTTCTTTCTGTATGTTGAAATAAAAAAGAAATCATCAGAATTTTTATTTTAAATGCACATTGTGCCTTTTATAGAAATAAAGAAAATGGATAGATTACAGATTCTAGGTGTCGGGATTCCCTCTTTATTTATTCACTTTAATGGAGTCTCATTAAATATCCAACAGTCCGTCATTCAAAGTTGTCCCTCAGGACAGAACTGCTAATTCACGGGGCTATCTTTAGAGTTTTTTGGTTTCATCAGATGATCAGTTGTGGGGAATGTCCATCTACTCTTCTTCAGTATCACTGAAGGGACGATTCCCAAGTTGTGCAGAAAATATTCTCAGCGAATCCAGTCTTTTCACCATCCAGTCAAAATGTCTGGTATAACCAGAGCTCAGTGTCCTCAGACTCTGAGACAGTGTGACAGCCAAAGTCCTGACTCTCCCTGTCAGGCTCCACTTGGCATTCAGATTGAATGGGAAAGACTATGGTGTGTTCTCTGCCTTCTGGTCTTCAGTTATTTGATGACTCAGTTCACCCATCTTCGTTTAAAAATGTTCACAAAAATCTCTCATTATACTTTGGTTCTTCTGTCAGAGGGTGGGAGTGGAGTACATAAATGTATTCAATGACAAATTGATGATAGTTCTTTTATGTTTCAGCACCTTTTTCTGCCTTGGATTGGGCAAGACTCTGAGGTGTTTATGCGTTAGAATCTGGTCTAGTATGCCACTATTCACACTTGCTTTAGTCCTGAGTCAGAATAAATCCCCCACTCTTTAAATAAAAATCATACCTTCTCTTGCTCAACATTAAGATTGTTTTCCTAATTTTTATTTAAGGGTTCTCCTTGGAGCCAGGACCAAGAACTTGATAGTTTATTAATAGAAAGGATTCTCATTCATTGGAGGAGAGGTGTAGGCTGATGATTCCAAGTGAAGAACAACTTTGCTTATGTTCTTGTGTTTAGAGCAAGCCTGATGAGTGAGCTGCCCATAAAGGGAGGCAGCCAGAGAAGAAGGATCCTTGGCCAGATCAGCTGAGCAGACTGATTATCTCAGTCAGTATAGTAGGTACAGCTGGGAGTTGAGAGGATTTGGGAAACTGGCACTGTCATGTCTGAAGATTGATGTGAGGATGTTAGCAGAAGGCAAGGGGAGAGAGTCAAGAACATGGTGGAATTGAGTGGGACACATGGTTTAAGAGAGAAGTTCAAAACTATGAAAGTTTGGTGACTGTGGAAGGGAAAATTCCCATTCCCCCTATAATACTGCCCAGTTGGTGGTGTAAGAATGTTCCAGGCTGCTTAAAGCACTTTCTAAAGGGGTGGCAGGAAGTGGTAGGAGGCAACTAAGTCAATGGAATAGAGCTGTGGCATATGCTGAGATCTGAAGTGGGAAATAAATATAAAGACAGGAAATCTGTTTCATGGATTGTGAGAGATTCGTGGCCTCACATTTTAGCATCTCTAGTGTTGGTTTGCACCTCACAATTGATGACCTTTTGGATTGAATAAAACATGGCCTAGCATGAAAGACAGGAACATATGAGAAAAAGGTAAATCTTTGGCTATACCCAGTTCTTGACAGACTTGATGACAGACTTGAGGGTAGAGGTATACTTTCTTCTGCTTATTAAGTGGGAGTATTATGAATGTGACCCTTTTACCTATCACTGTGATTTTTCAAATGAAGTTTTTGGAAAGTCTCATTCAGATGCTGTATCTCAGGCTTCTGTTTTCTGATGTTGCCACACATTCCTTCTCACTCTGGCTCTGTCTCTCTCTGTGTCTCTTTTTTTTAATCTGTGTCGACTACATTATCTTATATTTAGAGAGAAGTGGGCATGGGAAGAGATCAAGTTAATTGTCAGCCCCTCAGAAGGGCCTGCCTTTGGGTGGCTCAGTCAGCTGAGTGTCTGACTTTGGCTCAGGTCATGAGCTCACATTTGGTGAGCTCAAGCCCCACATCAGGCTCTCTGCTGTCAATGCAGAGCCTGCTTCAGATCCTCTTTTCCCCTATCTCTCTGCGCCTCCCCACTCACGCTCCCTCTCTCAAAAATAAAAAATGTTTTAAAAAAAGGAATGGCCTGCCCAGACCACTCAACAAGTAACTTTCCTCCAAGCACTATTACATCACCCTACATTCTTCTCAGCATAGCACACTTAAGCTTTTCTGATAATTTCTTATTTATTCGTTGACTAATGTTGTTTATAATTCATCTTCTCAGAATGTATGCTTCAGATGTGTAAGGGTTTGGTTCACTGAAGTGTTCTCTGTGCTTAGAATGGTGCCTGGCACATAGCTGACTCTTAGTAAATGTGTATAAACAAGTAAATGGGTGTATGACCTTGAAAATAGTTGAACTCTTCCCTGGAGAGTTAGAGCTCCCTGGAGTAAAGTACTGAGCATTATATCCAACTAATGTGTTTGAGGGTGTTTCGTGGGTTCCTCTACATATCCCATATATCTTTTACTCAAATAAAAAAAACTTTAAGAGTCCTGAGATCCTGGGTCTTTAAGACAGCAACCCCTAAAATATAGCTTGAGATTTTCCAGAATCTTAAATTAAAGCCTCCCCATCTCCCTGTCTGGACTTAGGCATGCTGATCCAGCTTCAAATCAGCCAGCAGCTATTATTCACCCTAAAATTAAAAAGCAAGCAAATAACCTCTCTTCTTGCAAACATACATTCTTGAAAAGTTTTGGCCTTATTATGTTGGCTGTGGTCTTAGTGATCCATATTTATTTGGTTATAAAATATCTCTCACACATTTAAAATAGATTTATCATTAATATTACGCCAGTAGTTGAAATTACTGAGGTGATTGCTTCAACACATTTAAACCAACTAAAAATACCATCAAAAGAAATTAACCTACCTCCGCATAACAGACAGCTCTCAAAATAGCTCATTTATTGCCTAGAGATGGAGATCATGCTAGGAGAAATTGTGAAAATGGACATGAGTCATGGAACTAACTTTCAGCTTAACCTACATTGATCTCTTGAATAAGCATCACTCTCAGAATGAAATTAACCTCTTTGATTTTAGCAGATCAGCTCCCATTATGCCCTCATTCTAAGTTAAATGTAAAAATATAAACAAAACCTGCTAAAATTTTGAGTGTGTGTGATGCAAAGTTATCCAGGAACCATTTAGGAATAGCTCTCGCTAAATTTAAAAGCCTTTGAAAAGGCAGGTGTATATAAAGAGAATAACCCTTACTTGATCGTGTTGGAGTCACCTTGATACTGGTAGGCATCCTTGTCAGGCTGGGCAAGAACAGTCTAGGCAGTTATCATCATCCTCTTTAGTTTGATGGTTCAAGGATGAGACTCAGTACATACATACAGATAAATAGTGTTTGTCATTTCTTCATTCTGAAACCCTTGTTCTTCTGTATTCTACCAAGTGAGTGAACTTGTCTAAACTATAATGACCTAAGGGCTCATTCCATTCATCATGCATTCACTAAGCATCTATTTATATGGAAGGTTCTGGGCTTGGTTCTGAGGATACTAAGGAAGATCCTGATCTTTCCCTTCAAACTGCTGAGGTACGTCTCTGTTGTCGGCTTTCCTGGCAATATTATGGCAGTGTGTGAAGAGCTCTGGGATGTCTGAGTTCACCAGTGGAAAAGAGTCATCGTTTGTCTGGGACATGTCTTATTTTTAGACTGTTGAAAATTAAGGTGCAGACCCAAGTACCAAATGACTGTCAGAAATTTCCCTTTTGACTTAAGTGTTTTCATTGCAAATAGACATGACCATTGGGGTTGGGTCATTCCCTGGGTCCTTTTTGATTTGCTTAGATCTACTACCTTACCAGGTGTGTGGGATTGTCTTTTACCTTTGAGGAACCTGAGGTTTAGGCAAGTTTTGATTCCTGTGGCTGCTGTAACAAATTACCATAAACTAAGTGACTCAAAACAATAGAAACTTATTCTCTCCCAGTTGTAGAAGCCAAAAGCCAGAAATCAGGGTGTTGACAGGGCCATGCTCCCTTTGGAGACTCCAGAGGAGAGTTTGCTCTTTCCCTCTTACAGCTTCTGGTGGCCCCTGACATTCCTTGACTTGCGGTAGGTCATTCCAATCTCTACCTCTGTGATCACGTTGCCTCTTCCTCCTCTGACTCTGTGTCTCCTTTGTGTGTCTGTCTCATAAAGATACATGTGACTGCATTTAGGGTCCACCTGGAAAACCCAGGATTTCCTCCTCATCTCAAGATGATTAACTTCATCACGTTTACAAAGACCAGTTTTACCAATAATGTGACATTTTGAGGTTCCAGGGATTTCACATGGATATCTCTTTGGGAGCTCTTTCCAGTTTACCTTAGAGGTTAAGCCTATGTCCATAGTTTTGCATTTGGCAGAGATGGGGTTTGGATGTAGCACGCCTGACTCTAGAGTCCACTCTCTTAAGTCTCCACACTGATTCTCTGGGATCCATGTGGGCATTTGAGTGATGATGGAGTTTTCAGTGCAATTGCATAACTGCTTTTCACCTAGAAATCTTGCTTGAAGAACTAAGGTGAAGTTTCATTGACAGAAGTATTTCATTGCTATCTCCCTCCTGATTCATTCAGCCAGCATTTGCAGTGTGCCCAGGCTGTTCCCGGCTCTGTGCTGTCATGGAAACTTAATGTTAACCCAAAACAACCATTACTCTTACCCCTCCAAACTACGTGGGGGGACAGAGATAGATACTAAGTGACATGCAAATGAGTGTGTAATCACACACTGAGAAAGCACGGGGACATAGGACAAGGAAAGCTGACCGAGGCTGGATGTGAAGAAAAGATTTCCCTAAGGAAGCAATGTTGGAGTCAAATTTGAATGCAGAATAGGAGTTAGCTAGCTAGATCAAGGTGGCAGGCCGCAGAGAAAACCATTCCAGAAAGTGAGAATGGCATATGTAAAGGCCCTTTGGTCAGAGAGATCATCAGTGTCTTAGAAACTGAGATAAGGCTGGAGCACAGAGTGAGGCGGCTTTCTCAATATGAGCATTTGTTTCTAGGTGCCTTACAGGGCACAGAGTAAGACTCAATGAGTTTTCTATGTTAGCAAACCCTTTGAGGGCAGGGAATGTGTTTTATTCATCTCTGGGTGGTCTGGCCCAGAATAGTATCTGGAAAAGAATATATGCTCAGTGCTGTATTTGCTGATTGTCAGTGAATAGATGAATGAACAAATTAGCCTTGACCTTCCATATACAAGGTGTTTGACAAAACAGGTGAAATAGCCATAGTCCTTGTTTGCTAGTTTCTCCCCTTCTAAGCCAGAGGTTCATAGTGGACCCAAGTATATTCTAGCCAGTTGTTATACTCACATGATTGTCCCATGTGAGCAGAGGGCTGGTGATGGAACCAGGAGTCACAGCCTTTTTGCACCTACTTGTGAAATAATCTGGGAAGACTTTTGGCCTGAGGAGAGAAAGCTGGGGTAATAAAACCCCAAACGGCTTCCTCAACCCTCTTCACAGCTTTACCCCTGCACAGACATTGATGATTGCCTCTGGAGGCCAGAGGAGTGCCCATTGATTCTTTCTTCTCCTTTGAGGAGAGAGCAATGTGAAGCTTTGCTGCAGGCCAGCCTCTCTCTGTGGCTCCATATTCTGTTGCTCCAGAAAAGAGCTCGCTTTGGGTCCTAAAAAAAGGGACAGGCCAGGAGGAAGGCTTTCCCATCCTCCATTCTGAGAGTTTCACGTCCCTTGTTCACTGCACGCCACCTGGGCTGCCTCCTGTTAGAATGTATGCCTGTGAAATACATAACTTCTATTAACACTCATTTAACTTCTTTATCTGAGAGAGAACACAGTGTGTTTCTGTACAAAACTCACTCAAAAGGATGAGGTCTGAGAGATTGCCTTAGAGTTCATGTTGAGAGTTCTGTGTGGGATGAAACATGGCTGGTGGTTTTAGCCACACAAACACTGCAGGTATGAGGGTGTGTGTGAAGGTCTTGCATCTCACAGGTAAGAGGACGAAGGCCTTCAGAGGCCTGTGTCTGTAATTGCCACCATTCCATACAGGAAGCTCTCAGAGCTGGACTTATTGTGTCCTGGGCTTTGCCCGCTATAAATGGGGTGTCCACTCAGAGAGAGAAGTATGATATTTTAAATTTAGTCCTAAAATAGAAATGCTGCATTGACTTACTAGGCTTGTACTTCTAAGACTTATCTTCCTTCCATCCCTTTCTTGGCATCTTTCCTACTTCTCTCTTCTTTCTTCTTTTGTTACTTCTCTTGTGTTGAGATGGTATGAGTTATGAAAAATGGACAGTGAATTAGGAGAGCTATAGACTAGGCTCTGGCACTAAGGAGCTATGTGGGCTGGGGCATTCCACAGAACCTCTTTGGTCTTCAGTTTCCTCATCTACAACATGGACCACTGGACTGTGCTCACCCTGTGAAGCGTTCACTGCAGTCTTCCAGTCTTTCTTCCCCTTCTCCCCCACAGACAGTCCACCCTTCTTTTCCTTTGCCTACAAGGCCTTTATCTCTTTCCAGTCATTTCCTTCATTTCTATCCTTCTTCTCTTGTCTTTCCTCTCTTTTCCCTCTTCTTGTGTGGAGTAGAGGGTCACACATTGGATTTGGTATTTATTCTCTTTGGAGCATTATGGAGAGATTTCTAAAGCCCCAGTTGATAAGATGTCAGCCATAATTGTAAGGTTTGCACTACTTTGATAAGGACAGTCAGGGCCAAGATATCATGGGCTGGGAGAAGTCATGGACTGCCAAAATTTGGATGAGAAATAAGACATGAGGCATCTCTTTCCCTTCACATATCTGTGCCCATATTTGTTTTCCTTGTATCAGGGGCATGGTCCACATGTCCCCAGCTGAGAGGGAGGCCGAGAGACTCCCCATATGTGCCCCTTCACAGGGCGCCAGCTACTCCCCAACAATGGAAAATGTTGGCTAAACTCGCAGGAGCCTCCTCCTTTCATCTGCTCTCCTAGATTATACCTTCTTTCTTCTTTGTTTTTCAGAGACAAGACCACCTTAGAACGTGGCTTCTTCCAAAAGAGCATTTGGCAGCGTTCTTCCAAGCCTGAGGGTAGACTGAGAAGTGGTTTCTTCTTTTTCCTAATACAGGTATTAAGCTGACTTAATATTCACTTACTCTGAAAAATCCCACTTCACAGAAACATTTTTTAACATGAGCCAAAGTGTTTCTCCCTAATTCAGCCAATTGCGCCTGGTTTATATCCATTGATGTTAAATGATTTCCCGTTTAATATCAATTGGAAATGGCTGATTTCCTACCCCAAACAGTACTTAATGTCAATTATGGCAGGCAGGGCAGAGCTGTTTTTCAATTAACTACACCACTCCATTTTGTTTGCTGATGAGTGGCTCAAAATACATGTGCACAGAGCCACCTTGTGAAACAGTGACACAGAGGGATGCAGTATTGATTTTGCTTCCGGTTCCTGACCATTGGATTGGGAGGTGATGGTGATATGAAGGGTGGGGTGGGGCAGTGAGAACTTCCCTGTCGCTTTTCCCCAGGGACCAGTCATGGTTTAATGAAAACCTACCCTTCCTTTAGAAGAACTACTGGTGTGGTAATGACAAGAACTTGGGGGAAAACAGGACATTTAACTATCAACAGTCTTGCTGGAACAGAGTTTACAGACATGTGGAAGGGGGTTATGGACTCATAAAGTGGATGTGACTATGATGTGGATTCTCTGAGAATTCAAGGAGAGCCTGGGTGTGGTTGTGGCACAAGGCTGAGGATGACAGCTGTCATTTATTGAACACCTATTGTGGGTCAGCAATGTCATGTTATTTCATGTTATTTAATCCTCTCAATAACCTTGTAGGAGTATATGCCTGTTATGTAGATGTCCATGTCTGAGGCTGATAGGATTGCCTAATGCCATTGAGATATTCAGCAATTGAAGGTAGAGTTCAAATCCAGCGCTGTCTGATTTTATCTCATGGATCAGTCTCCCTTTCTAATGAAACAGATGGCTGAAACTATCCCTGGTGATTCTGTGTAATTAGGGTGATGCTCCTTGGGATCTTGGTGGGGTTGTACAAGTGGGGAATGGGCTATAGGTGTTTCTCTTCTCCTTGGTCTAGGATCCACAGCCCTACAGAGACTTTTCTCATGTCACCTCATGTTTCTCCACTTCTCTCTGGGTGGAAGCCTTTCCTCACACTTGTGCCTGTGCTAATCCCACACCTTTCAGGAACTAGCTTGAGTTGTCTATGAAACGTTTCTTGACGGCTCTGGCCACTGTGAGCCACTCCCTGCTGAGCTCTTTCAGCACTTGCGCTCTAAGATCCTTTGCTCACATTTTCCACATATGGCTGCAGCAAACTTTCTTCAGAGCAGAAACCAAACAGGAAAGAACTTCACATGAGGGGCTTATAGGTCAGAGCTGAAATTCAGTTTTGTCATTTCTTTTTACCTCATTTTTCTTCATTCAGTGAAGATTTATTAAGTGCCTACCAGGTGCCCGGCATTATGCCAGGAGCTGTCAGTGCCAAGGGGCCTTTGTATCGGTGGAGGGGACAGATGCTGAAGGGGCGTTTCAGTGCAGAAACACGGGCACTTCTCTGGGATTGCCCAGGACAGGGGCACTTCATCCCATGGTGGGGTAGGTGAAAGAATCAGGAAAGTTTCTCTGCAGTGGGCGTGTGAATTGAGTTTTGAGAAGAAGGGCAAGCAATAGCAGGTAGTGGTCAGAGGGATGGAAGCCTGAAGGGATGTTTTAGCACAGGGTCAGCAGCTGCACAGGTCTAGATGACCCTGGGCCTGGGAGGTTATTGAAGCTCTTAATCTCAATCTTCCATCTACACCTTCATTGCAGGGGTGGTGTGAGGATCAGTAACAGCATACGGTTGCTGAGTGTTTATGCTGAGCCTTGTGTTGTTATGAGCTCTTCACTTGTAGGAACTCTGAATCCTCGTGACAGCTTTATGATGTAGACATTGTTGTGGGACTCATTTTGCAGATGAGGAAACTGAGCCATAAGAGTTTAACTCTGTCAAAGTAGCCAGGCTAGTAAACAGTAGGGCTGGTATTCAGACCTGGTGGTCTAGCTCTCGAGGCTGATCTCTTAGCCTTTAATCTCTGCTGTTTCCTCAGCACGTGAATAAAGTAACCACTTCATTAGTAGTTATTGCTTTGATTTCTTTGCCTGTGCTTTAAAACAAAACAAAACACAGGGCACCTGAGTGGCTCAGTTGGTTTGGCATCTGACTCTTGTTTTCGGCTCAGGTCATGATCTCATGATTCATGAGTTCAGACCCCTCATTGGACTCTGTGCTTACAGCATGGAGCCTGCTTGGGATTCTCTCTGCCCCTCCCCTGATCATTTTCTCTCTGTCTCTCTCTCTCTCAAAAATAAATAAATAACCATTTAAATAAAACCAAGCAAACCCTCCTTTGGGGAAAGATAAGTTCTTTCTTATTCAGAACTCCACTTTGTTAGGAATGGACTGTGCTAGCTGCACAATGACCCCATTCCCCCTCACTGTGGGACCTATTTCAGTGCTGTGCCAAGAGAACACATGCAACAGAATGGAGCAAGCCATGGAGATAAATGCTTATCCAGAGGAACATGGCCAGCCAGACTAGGAAAAAGTGAAGTTTCTTGTTTCTAAGATTTATTTAGGCATCAGAACACAGATCATTCCTTGTCTGGGTATTGCTAAGTGAATGGGTAGCTTTTTCCTTGGTTATTCTTTCTAAGATGGTTTGCGAATATGCTTTCTTGAGGGAACGGGTCCTCTTGAGCTCTCAGATTCCAGGGTAAGTCATTCCAGGTGGTTTGAGTGTCATTATTGCTGATATACATTTTTCTGACCAATTGATATGGAGGAAATGTCAGATACCAGTGCATGGGCTGATCCCATTGGTTGAAAAGTACGGTATATTATCTAAATACTGCTCAGACCAGCATTTGAAGACGTACATATTTCTGTTTCCTCTTCCTGTATATTCTGTTGACCTACATGAGACATTGTGCATCTCTCATATGTGTCTCAGAGTCTCACGTTTGTGTAAAAATGTGTGGGATTATTTGGTAAGACCATTTGATGACAATTTGGATTTTCTTTGAAATTCTTACAGTAATAGGAATTTATTCTTTAAAACGTAATTACAGTCATCCATAAATGCTAGTCATTTTTATTTTGCTATATGTTTTTGAGTTCAGATCAACTTTAAACACTAAAAGGAAAGAGAATAAAAGAGAATGGACACACGGAAGGGCCAGGACTCAAGAGCCTTTACTAAGTTATTGAGCCAGGCTATCATTGTTTTAAAAAATGGTAGCAGTGATACCTCTTATGCAGTAATTTCTAGCCTAAACAAACAAAAAGGGTTTTGTTACTTGACATTAGACAGTATTTATGGAGAGCGTTTCATTCATCCTTTCAGTACCCCAGAATGCCATGAGAATAAATATCTTCTTTAATTCAGACTGGCTCAAGGTCGATGCACAAAAGCCAGACCTTTGGACTCCTTTTTACTTCATGTCTGATTCCTAGTGGTTGAAAGCATTATTCTCTAGGGTTGGGCTCTCAGAATTATAAAGAATGGACAAGAAAATGTTTTATGAAGAAATGAGTTTATAAGGAATACCTCTTATGTGCCTGGTACCATGCTAGGCAGATTTAAAACACATTCTTAATTCTTCAGGAGAAGCCAGTTCTCTATACCTGATGTATGGCCCCTTTGGCATAGTCTTTACAATAATAGCTGGTGATTATGCCAGAGAATCTTAGGCCTTGCCAAATGAAAAATAGGTATTTGACATGATCTGGGGTAGTAGGTCCACATTATTGTATCTGTCTCACAAGTGTGGTGGAAAGACGGTCTCCAGGTCACTGGGTAGAAATTCTTGACACTTGGCTTGGGTCTCTCTTTGGTGCCTTTAGTTGCTCACCTCCAAAGTATCTAATCCAACTGATAATTAAGAGAAAAATAGAGACAGCAGATGAGAAGTGTGACTTCCCCCTCCCTGCTTTCGAAGCAATTTAAACCTTTGGAAGATACACAAATGTAGTCCTATTATTCAAGTTAATTTACAATCCTTCCCTCGTCCACCACAAGGAATTTATGAACCTGGAAGAGCGGGAAGTCCCTTAGCAAAGTAAACAAACTGTAACTCAGGATTGCATACTTTCAAGGAGGCTCTATCAGCAGGTTTTATTTTCACACCAGAGGTGAAAGATAATTTGGTGAGCCGTACTTTGTCTCATTGGGAGCAGGCAACAGCCTGCCTGCAACGTGCAGGAAGAGAGGGTTAACACAGAGCTGCTGTCATTGCCCTGGTGATAAGGATGACGGTGAGCACTGGCATTGAGCTGTTGCCACACCCAGGGACCATCTTCCGTGTTTCAGCCCCACCATACCCTTTGAGCTAGACACTGTTATTATCTACATTTTACAGATGAAGAAACTGGGGCTTTTAGATGCTTGGATATTTTTTTCTCTAGAAACAAAGTCAGAATGTGACTTCACACAATGTAGCCACAGATGGGACATTATCTGAAGCAGAGTGTGGACTCTGGAGAGGGTGGGGGGAGATTGGATTGTGTTTTGTTTTGTTTTTTTAGAAAGGGGACAATTTCTTGTCCTTCTCTGTAGCCCCTTACTTTTCCCTTTTCAAGCAGATGGTGAACACTGAACTAGGAGTCAGGAGGCCTGCATCTAGTCCTAGCCCTAAAACATACTGGCCACATGATCTTGGACAAATCCTTTTCCCTCTTCTGGCATCAGTTTCCTATTTCTAAAATGAGGAGGACAGCACAGGTAGCTGGTATCTAGGCCCCATGGCTCTCCATTTCAGTGGCTCCAGGATTCTGTGAACGTGGGTGATTGATCTTTGCCTTTTACCCCCTCCCTCATCCACCCTTGTGTGTGGGACAGTGATGCTTCTCTTGGATGTGCTGGGCACTGAAAAGAGAGAAAGGTTTTTTTTGTTTTTTTTGTTTTTTTTTTTTTATGTGCTGTATACCAGACGACCTTGATGTGATGGACTATGGGATCTGGTGACACTGCACACTCAGTACTATTCAACACTTTGCCTGAAAGGGAGGAAGGAATGGATTTATTGACTTGCGACTTTGACTCGGGCCTGTGTATCAGGCCCGTTATTATGTGGAATGATTAGGCTGCAGTGGCAGGGACAAGTTAAACTAGAACAACAAAAGACCTCCTTAACCTTTACCTGGACACAAGGCCATTCATAATGACTTGCATGGTTTGGAAAACCAAGTCTCTCCTGATGCACTCAATACTTTTGCAGCCCCAGCAAGTGAGCAGGATAGGGAAAGATGGATGGTTGAGGGAGATGAAATGTAATCCAATTCTGCATAGTCCTGTTTAGAATGCTGAGTTCAGGTCTGTGTCAAAAACACAGCGATGCCTTAGAGATCATCATCATTTTCTTTGGCTTGAAAAAGGAATTTGAAACCAGATACAATGGTTGCTCGCTGAGAAAACTTCAAACTATTTGTTATCCACTAGAGCAAATTATGCTGTTTCTGAAAGATATTTTCCCTCTTGAAGGAACCATGTGCCTTCTATTAATGTGAAAGGAACTGGATACATGGAGCTTACACACACACACACACACACACACACATACACACACACACACTCATTCAGAGTCTCAAACACAAGGTCTCCTTGAAAAGCTAAAATAACCATCTCAGGCTTGCCTCACTTCTGATAAATACTCTCTCCTCCTCTAGCCCACCTCCTTGGTTCAGCCAGATAAGCCATAATTTTTGGTGGAATGGCTGCAATGTCAGCTGTTTCACAATCTTGGGTAGCACGTTATTTTACCCCCAAACACTTTCCCCTAAATATTGTAAGTTTTAATGGAGCTGGATATAACACAAGAATTAGAGAATCACAGAGTATTATAGTGTAAGGAGACCTTACTGATCATCTTACCCAAGGGTAAATCCACCTTTTCTTCGAAGGGCCTGGTGGCAAGTATCTTAGGCTTTGTAGGGTAGTCAGTCTTTGTCACAGATACTCAACTCTGCTGATATAGCAGGAAAGTAGCCATGGACGGGACACAAACAAGTGAGCGTGGCTGTGTTCCATGAAACTCTACTTCCAAAAACGGACAAGTGGCAGGCCAGATTTGGCCAATGGCTATAGTTTGCTAACAGTGATCTAACCTGCTGATCAGATGATGGAGACAGAAGCCCAGAGATGTCAAGAGGGCCATCCAGAGAAGTGAAGAAGACTGGAGTTTTGTGGTGTGGGAATCAGATGCCTCATTCTGGGGTCCCTGGTCTGGAGAATTTCTTTCAGCAGCATGGTCTTAGTCCACTTGAGCTCACAAATATTTCTAAGTGATTTGTTGTGAAGATTCATTTATAGGGTAGAATGTGGAAACTGTGCTTGGTTGGTAGAGGTCATGGCTGGCATGAGCTAAGACTTGAGTGTGGTTGTTGGTGACCCTGAAACCAAACACTTTCTTACACACATCATCCGGGCAGGCTCTGGCCATCTGTGGACTTACGTGGGCCTGTGCAAAGGTACTTAAATGCTTTCCATTACTGGGACTGGCATCACTGGGAGACTTGAGTGAGGTTGGTTCCAACAGATGCCAGCTCATAGAAAAAGACACTAGGGCACAACAGAGTGAAAAAGTCAGGTAGAAGTGGCCCAACATAGCTATATTTGTAAAGGCCCATAGTTCTGGGACAGTTAAAAGCTCTATTAAAGTCTAACTGACCTAGTCACTGGGGGTACCCATGAATTGGCCACAATAAAAATTTTTAAAAAGTGAGCTTACTAGGAACCCAAGCATCTCTGCAAGGAAGTTCTATGTTCCCTCACAAAATAGCACAGCAGGAAGAGCATGCCATTTCTTTTTCTGATGGAGATTTATATAACCTGAAAATCTGGCATGAGGCAGTAATGGAGCACCAGGTAGAACAGCTGAGAAGATGGGCACCAAGGGATGATGGAAGTCATGAGTGAGTCAGTGCCTCCACCCAGGTAGCATAGACAGGCACAGAGACACAAAACACAGAAGACCCAGGGGCAGACCACAGTAATGCACACGGGCAGTGGCAGAGAGAAGAGACTATGCAAAGTGTTGGTTGTAGGTGGTGGTGTACAGTGAGTTGACATTGGTGTGGTAGGGACTCAAGCTGAGCATCAGTAATGTGGCAGGTCAGTGTACTTGGCACAGGTGCGGAGGAACCCAGAAGAACAGATTTGTCACTTCACAGTTTACCATTTCTGAGCAGTCACTGTGTATCAGATGGTATGCTACCTGCCTCTCAGTATTACATCATTTGATCTGTAGAACCACAGCCACCCTTCAAGGTAGGTACTATTACTTTCTTTTATGCCAGTTGACTATTGTTGCGTAAAAACCCTCCCCCAAAACCCAGTGGCATAACACATAAAGTGTTTGTTTGTTTTTTATCATTCACATTTTATGAGGGCTGTGTGTCAGCTCTGCACCAAGCTGAAGGTCAGCTGTGGGTCTGTTTATGTGTTTTCTCATCTGGGACCGTGGCTGAAGGAGCAGTCCTTACCGTAGACATGTTGTTCTCGCAGTGGGACAGTGGAAGAAAAATGCAAGAGCAGGTTGAACTTTGTAATCACTTCTAAAGCTTCTGCTTGGATGTTGTGTGCATCAGATCCACACACATGCCACAGGCCAAAGTAAATCATGGCCAAGCCTGACAGTGGGGTGGAGAAGCAGTCTCTGCCTCCTGGGAGGCAGGGCCAGTCAAATGACAGGGGAAGGAAAGGGTACTTGTGACTAATTTGATCTATCATGTCATCTCTGTTTTATAAATGCGAGAGGAGTCATTATATCACATTGCCATTCATTCGTAGCTACTCATTACACTATACTTTCAGTGCTAAGGAATACACAGCTGACTTAATTCTATGAGAGTTCTCTTAGGCTCTTTTGTCCCCAGTGCATATATATATATACACTAAGGTGAGGCCATCCGGCAGGTGGAGGAAAGTGTGCCTGTTGAAGGAGGAACACACATGGGACATTTTAATTTAGAGTCTATAAAGGTGAAGGCTGGACAGTATTCAGATTACGCTTGTAAGATTCATGGTAGAAATACTTCCCTGCTATCATGTAAAAGGCTTTCCTTCTACTATGCCCATCCTCTGTGGTACCAAGATCTCTCTGATCTTGCAGAGTCAATAGGATTATTCTAGAAATGGGAGTACCCTTTGAAGCAGGATGACTTGTCAGGTTGCTTTGGGTGAGATTTGAGGAAGACGTCCCCCTGTCTTTTTATTATTAACATTTTGAAATCTGCAGAATGGTTGGAAGAACTGTACAGTGACCATCAAGTTTCAACAATTGTTATTTTCTCTATCTGTATATATGTAAACATACACACACATTTGTATGCACACATACATACATATGTATATACTGAGCTGTTTGGAAGTCAGTTGCAGACATCATAATATTTCACCCCAAAGAGTTCTGAAGGCAATCCCTAGAAATGGGCACATTCTTCTAAATAACCATATTACCATTACTATATCTAAGAATAATTCCTTAAGTTTACAAGATGTCATTTGTAGCTGGTTACATTTTGGTAGCAGGATCCAGTCAAGGTTTATGTATTACATTTGTTTGTAATGTTTCTTTAGATTATTTTATTTAGAAGAGTTTAACAATACTCCCACTTTTTTTTTTTTTTTAACAGTATAGGTTTTGTAAAGAGACCAAGACAGCTGTCTAAGTATCCCATCATCTGGATTTACTTGATCATTTTCTCTTGGTGTCATTCGACTTGTGCCCCTGTCTCCTGTATTTCCTATAACTGGAAATAAGCTCTAAAGACCTTGAAGGATTCCCAGGAGACCTTGATGGCCAGAAGGCTTTACAGGAGGTATTATGTGTTTGACATTGCTTCTTCCCAGGAGGGACATGGACCAGGACATCCCATTATCAGTGATCTTAAGTTGGATCATTTGCTTAAGGTAGTGAGTGTAAGCACTTTCCATGCTAGCTTTATGTTTTTCCCTTTGAAATTTAGAGTGATACTTTGAGATCTTATGACTGTTTTGTTCCTCATAAACCATTTACCTCATAGTTTTAGCAAATAAACGTACAGATGCTCAGTTAAATTTGAATTTTGGATAAACAATAAAAAACACTTTTTTTTGTATAGTGTGTCCCAGATATCACATGGGATATATGCATACTCTTATTTTTTCTTGTTTATCTGAAATTCAAATAGAACCGGGCATCCTGCATCTTGTCTGGCAAGCCTAGTTTCAGAGCTCAAGCTTGGATATATTGGGGGTGGGGTGCTGTGGAAAAGGAGGGGAGAAGGGAAGGTACCCAGTGCTAAGGACAGACTGCATGGATGTAGTGAGTCTGCCTGAAGACAGACTTGTATCTAAAGGTTTTGATAAGAAGCGATTGTATAGGTTTGGGAATGGTCACAGTGATGTGTGAGGGTCCTCTGAGGGGTATGCTCTTCTGCCTCCTCCTGCATGCGTACCCTGGACTCAGTCCCAGTGCAAGTCCCATGGTGTTCTCATGCTCACTTCTCCAATTCTTTAGTGCATTTTAGCCAATGGAGGGGCTTGGAAGCTTGCAGTCTGGGCAATTGTATGGATCAGTGTTTCTTTAACACAGTATTTATACTAGTCATGTGAGAAGCTTGTGAAAATTCAGTCAGTGTGGACTGGGGCTTGAGATTCTGACCTTCTAACACATTCGTGTTGCTGCTGGCTTCTTGGATGGTCTTCTAGCTGTTTGACATGATGGGTAAGTGAATGCTCTTGGAGCCAAAGAAGCCTGAGTTCAGGTCTCAGCTTTGTAGCTTCTGATGTGTGTCGTTGGAGAGTTACACCATCTTTTGAAGCTTCAATTTCCTTTTCTTGAAATAATTATGTCTAGCAGGGCACCTGGGTGGCTCAGCTAACTGAGCATCTGACTCTTGATTTTGTCTCAGGGCATGATCACGTAGTTGTGGGATCTAGCCCCGCCTTGAGCTCAGGGCTGGGTGTGGAGCCTGCTTAAGATTTTCTCTTCCTCTCCTAATCCTGCTGGTGCGCTCTCTCTCTCTCTCTCTCTCTCTCTCTCTCTCTCTCTCTCTCTCTCAGTGAATGAATGAATGAATAAATAAGTCTAGCAAATAGTTTTGATACGAGGATTAAGTCAGGTAGTGGCTGAAAAGTGCCTATCAGAAGGCCTAGCATATTGTAAAATGTGTAATAAATAGTTGCTGTTTTTATTAATATTAGCAACAATCATATATGTGAATGAATAGATATCTCCAAGCTCATGCATTTTATTCTGCTGGAGTGGATGATATCCACCCCCAATTTGACATGACTTATTATACAATGTACAAAGTACAGTAGACAAAGAGGGCAGCTGTCCTCTTATTCAGAGTAGTATATTTCTTTCTCAGAAAAAAAACATACATATTTTCCAAGAGAGTACAATAGATTAATTCCATGAAGAGAAGAAAGCTGTTAGATACAGAACTAGGAGCAGCCTTGAGATCTGAAAAGTAAAAGGTTGTGTATGTGTGTGGAGGGGGGCGTATTAAGTAGATAAGGCGACTTGAATGTGCATCAGTGTGGGGTTATTTAGTGTGAGGGATGAACAGCCTTGCTTCTTTTCTTAATCGCTACTGGAATCCAGTTTCTCAGAGAAAATTCGAGATATCATAGCAAAGGCTGATATACGAGGACAGTAGAAATTCATTAGAAACAAGTAACACTCGACTTTTGATTCTACCCTATAGAATTTCCTGGGATTATTTGATGAGTCCATCCATTTTTTAATGATGGTAACATGGCTGGACCAAGAGGGGTTCATGACCTGTAAGCAGAGTTGTGAGTTTGGGAGAGCACATGTACCTGTGGCTGTAGCATGAGCTTTTAAGCGAGACAGATTTGAATCTCTGTCCAAGGCACTAGAGGGTAGTGGTTAAGAGCAATAGTTCCAGAGTCAGACTGCCTGGATTGCGTCCCACTTCTACTGCTGGTTAGCTATGTGACCTCAAGCTTATTATGTAGGTTTTCTGTGCCTCAGTTTCTTCATATATAAAATGGGGCTAATAATCATATCTTCCTCGTGGCATTTTTGTGAAGCTTAACTAATTTAAACTATGTATATATATAATGTGTTCAGTAAATAGTAGTTCAGTGAATAGCATCATTACTGATTCTTCCATTACTGTATAAATGAGAGACAACTCTTTTTTGTTTGTTTGTATGCACAACCCTGAAAGCTCAGTATTATCTGTCAGGGATAAAGCTCTGGCAACAGCCTGGGAGCATCTCCTCCCTGTTCAAGTGAGGATGGCAGGATGTGCAGCAGCTTGAACTGAAAACTGGTTGGCTGAAGTTGAGGCAGAAGCGGGGACGTGGCGGTGATGGGAGCTCAGATGATCGGAGTATGAGGTGTGGAGGCGTCGGGTATAGAAAGCCAGGTGAATCCCTGAAAGGCACTATCAGGAGACCTGGTCCAGAAGGTCGAAGCTGAGACCAGCTAGCTCATTGTGGAGGTTGGAAGGTGAGGAACCAAGCATGCACAGGTTGGAAAAGGTCAGACAAGTAGAGATGTGGTGGTGAACATGGATCAAGACCTCAGTACCGGCTGTGGTTTGGCCAAATGTCCCTCCAGTCACATAAACCGGAAACCTGGATGTCATCTTGACAACCCCTCAGCCCACATGTCCAGTCCAAATCTCTTTGCTTCTATGTCCTAATGCATTCACTTTCCCCCTCATTTCCATCTCCAGCACCACCCTTAACAAGCCAAATCATCTTTCTGTTGGACTGTAAAAGACTCCTGTCTGATCTCCTTGTCTCCATGCTGGCTCCCTTCCTTTTTTTTTCCCATCCTGCAGCCAGAGGGACTTTTCCTAAAAACCAGTATAGTCGTATTGCAGCCTGCAAAAGCTTTTCATGGTTCTGAGGACAAAGGTGCAGTACTTATGAGTGTGGTTGAACTCCTATGTATTCTTCTGCAGTTGTGTCTTCTTCCAGGGGCATCTTCATGGTATTCTCCTGTAACCCTGGTCTTCCTTCAGTCCTCCTGCTTGCCACACTGCACCCAGCAACTGGGACTGCATTTGCCTTTGCCTAGAGCACTCTTCGTTCTTTTATCTACCCGATGTCTCCTTATCCTCCTAATCAGAGGTAAAGCATCAGGGGAACTATCCTTGATCTCTCTGATCAGTCCAACCCTCCATCCTCATCCGAGGCTCTCAAAGAACACCATGAATTTCTCCTTTGTCGTACTTAACACATTTGGAATTCCACATTCAGTTGCATTTAATTATTAACAAGCTCCATGAAGGCAAGACTCATGTTTGGTTTTATATCTCTAAAGCATAGCTTGATGTGTAGAATATAGTCTGTACTTGATAAATATTGGTTGAGTAAATGGATGCATAAATAAATGAATTGATGTAAAAGCAGAGTGTCAGGCAGAATCAGGATGTACAGGTTGATCACGAGACCCTGAAAGCTGAGTCATCTTCTCAGGAGATAACTCAGATCTTCCTTGATTGTTCCATCCCTAGAGCTCACCTTTTAAACCATGAGGGTCTTACTCTCCTACAAGGTTCAGGAATACAAAGGCTTCATTATGGTTGGTTCATCTCTGCATCTTTAGCTCAGCATGTAGCATGTAGTAGGCACTTAATGCATTCTCCCCCCTACCCCATGAGTGAAAGAATCATTGCCAGGGGAGGAATAATTCTCCACATTCTCATTTTATCTACTCTTTTACCATTGGGCACTTGGTCTAGGACATCTGGTTTCTGGTGGAATTGGTACAGTTGATGCCTGTGAATGTATCTTAGATCCACCTCTCCTTGAGAAAGGATTCTGAGCACTGCTTTGATGTTGTAGATCATTCATGATCAGAGTTTTGGTCTCTTCAATCCACTTCTGCTATGTTTTGACCTACCAAATAAACCTAAGGCTCCGCATTCTGGAGTGAATTTGGACCAGGGCTGTTGTCATTCTCCTAGGGTGCTAAGCTGAGTCAAGAATCTTCCTCCCATTCAAGCCCTGAGAGTACCTCTCTTTCCTCAGTTGTTCTGAGGAAATTACTTTTCTGGAAAGAATAGACCCAGGCCCCAGTTTCTTGGCAGCCAGCACTGGAGGAGAGTGTAAGCTGAGCCTCATCCTTTCTCCTTGCACTTTACAAATATCTCATTCTTTATTTCCTTCCAACAACATGTGATGACCCTTTGGCAAGTCCTTAGTGCTAAATTTCTTTTTTATGGAGGCAGCAGTAAAAACTCTAGGGCCTTTGATAGGCAGTGCTGGGATGTTGAGCGGATGTAAATCACTTGAACATTGGCTGGATTCAGTTGACAGATTTCTAGGTTCAATGAAATGTTCCTTTTCCAAATAAATCAAATTCTGACCTATGAAGGTCTATGCTGGGAATACTTCTGAAGTGACTGAATTTGGACTGAGTTTGGAGGTTGTCCTGTTTGGGTGATGGGCATGGATTTTGTAGTAAACATGAAGGGAAAACTCACATTGTAGTTTTTTTTGTTTTTGTTTTTTCCATATTTCCCTTTTGCTTGAGGCTTTTGGTACTTTCTGCTCCTGGTCCTTTAAATGGAAGCAAAACATCTAAATGATGAGGTCTTGGAAGAAGCATGGAGAATTGAGCCCCAGCTTTGATGATAGAGACATTTTTATTTGAAAAGAAGTGTGTGTGTGTGTGTGTGTGTGTGTGTGTGTGTGTGTGTGTGTGTAACTCTAAGCTCTATGAACTTGTTGAAGAACAGCTATGGCTGGGCCCTTATAAGGGATTTGTATGTAGAATGGCATTGAGATGATCTGCTTTTAGAACTTGGAATTCTAGAAATGTTCCCAAAGTGTCTGTTATTTTGCAGTGACTCAAAGTACCTTGAGCGTCAGAAGAACCTTACTATTTGCTATTTGACTTAGTTTTATCATTTCAAGTGGTAAATTGTTTCCCCTTATAACTGAAGTGCCCATAAGCCTGTTTACTAGGGGTCCTGGGTGAAGATTGTTTAGGGTCACAAGGTGTCCAGAGTGGGTAATTTAGGAAAGCGCTCACTCTCCCTCTCACCTATGTGGGTACCATCACGAATGGAAATGCGCAGCTTCTCTGAAGCCAGATATCAGTCAGGTGGGGGACTGCTCTGACACTCACTAATGGCCCAGTTATCACGGAATAGCATAGTGCCATTAACAACTGATTATACACATTATTGGGTAGCTCACAGCTAATGGGACCTGTCACAAGATCTCAGAAGACTGGGCTTATGATCTGTTGATAAATAGATACGTGGTACACGTGGGTCAGTCATTTCCTTGTTAAGAAGAAGGAGGAAATGAAATGACAGCCTCAGCAGTTCCACATGGACCATGGCTACGTGCCTGGCTGGAGCTTGGTATCAGGATGCTCATGAGGCCTGAGTGGGGGCTGAAGTGCAGTGGGATGTGTCTGTATACTAGACCTGCAAGTACAAAGAGTGGTTGAGGCTAGGCAATGCCACAGAGATTTTAAAGAGTGCCTCAGAACCCCGGCGTCCCCACAGCAGGTGCCTCCCTTCTAGCGGACCCTTTGAGAAACCGGAAATGCTTTCTTGTGAGGCTGCTTTTATTCTTGTATTTTCTTTGTGGGACTTTTTTGGTGGGGTGATGGTATATATCTTTTTTGAGTATCCTCAGTTGTGTCAAATCTTTAAAGGAGCAGTTTACAAATGTGAAATAAACAAGGATAGGAATATTTACCAGATTAGAGCTGTGTTTACGTAAACAATGGTCGAAGTCTACTTTCTATGCTGATACAAGTATCCAGGGTGATGGTAAATTAGATCTGAACTGTAGGCCACAAATGCAGGCATATCACACTATTTTACTGAAATCAAAGCTCAGATGAGAAATCCAATCTCACTCATTTTGGTGGAGAGAGGAGGATAAGGACATATCTCCAGGTGACTGGTATCATTCGACCTGGGTATTATTCAGACTCTAACCTGCACTGATTCCTTGAAGTCTGGTGAATGCCATGCTTCCGTGGCACCATATTTTTCCGCAAGGCTGGGAATCTGTCTAGGGTCAGCCTTGTTAGGTGCATTCTGCCAACTCTCCACCAGAGGCCCTTTTACCTCCTCAGGGCATTGCGGAACCCTGGAGTCTCACTCCCCTCCAATCTCATCCCATTCTTGGGAAACCTCTCAACTAAAAGTATTTGCTTCTTTACCTACGTCTCAAGGAGTTCAGATTTCTAGAAGGGGGAAAAACTGGTAGGGACCTCTCTGAAGGCAGTTTCTATGTTTAGCCTTTACGATCCACTGCTAACGTAAGGGAACACAAAGAGCCTGGCTACTTTTTGGGAACTAAAGAGGGGGAAATTTAGTGAGAACAAAACACACATTAATATCTCAGCGCATTATACTGCCGTGATAATGGTGGTGATGACAGTGATGGTGATAAAGATGATGATTTATATTGGCATAAGGCTTTAGAATTTCAAACCACTGCCTGGCATGTTCCCTGCAGTAGGTCCGTAAGATAGGAGAGTGTGCCAAAAGGAAGTGAAGACTCAGAGAGGTTTTGTGAGTTGGCCGAGGCTGCACCATAAGTTGGTAACCACAAGTCCTCATTTGGCAGTTCAACATCATTTTCCCTGAAAAGAGGCTACATGTTGCCGTTTTTGTCTGGAGAATATCAGACCCACCCTTCTAGGGCAAAGTGGCTTCGAAGCGACTTAGAGACAGTTGGGGTCGTTGACACCCAGGGATGTTAACAGAGGAATCCTGAGACTTCTAAACCCCTAAGAGGCTTCCTGCTTTCTGGGCAGCAGGGGTGCCTATCAGGTCGGACCGAATTTGACCGCCTGCCGTGGGAATGGATTCTCCCAGAAAAGAAACCAAGTTTATTTTGGTCTTCTTTTTCTCCTCTACATCAATCTCCCTAAATGTCGGCTGCTTCCTCCCTTGTACCAGGGCTAGCTGTTTACTTAATTTTTCTGACAGTGAGAGTAGTTAAGGGTTGGACAGAGGAGGCAGAAAAAGATTGTGCTGGAAGGAAAGAGAAACGTTCTATTTTTTCAGAAGGACACAGATTTATTTCAGTTTTAGTAGTTCTTATTCAAATTCGTCTGAAGTAATTAATGAAAGCTAGAAGAAGACCTATGCACACGCGCGCGTGCACACACACACACACACACACACACACACACTCCTTCTTAGGATTTTTTTCACTTCTTACTTGAATTATGTTGAGCTGTTTGGTCTATTGGTTCAGTACCCCAAGCCTAGTGCAGTATTGTCATCCCTTGCTTTACAACACAGTCATTATATCCCTAAACCACATTGTGATACACAGTGCCTTCTGTTTACGACTCCCGAAACTCCCACTCCATATATCACCTGCCATAAAACCCATCAAACTGCTGCTACTAAAATGGTGCACAGTGGTCTAAGCAGGAGCCAGGCAAATTGTGTGATACCCTACTGTGGTTAATGAGAGTGAAAATGTGGTTAGGGTTTTATTCAGGCGATGTTCATTTGCAGGGCCATTGTAGTGAGATGGCAAAGAAAGATTCTTTTGTTAACTTGAATGACAGTATATTTTCTATTGTATGGAGGGGCTCAGTGCAGAGTTTGCCAAGTTATTTGTCAATTGTAAATAAGTCAAACTGTGACCTTGAACAACGAGATTTTTATGGCTTGGAGGTCTTGAAAACTAATTAATATACTGAAATTGTTATTTTGCATATCAGAAACCTGTTGCCAGGTTTTAAAGTACAGTGGTGAAATCCAACCCTAATACAGACAGAAGCAAAAGTTAAAATAGAATGTCCGTTTTTCGTAGAATAGATAAAATTTATTGTGTCTTTTACCCTAGGGGATTTTTTTAAAAAAATATGATGGACAGGAGAGATGGCATTGTACCTTTTGAGTTTTTTGCATTCTTCTGAAACTTGCCCATATGCAGAAAGTTCTTAGTAATATCTGCAACCATCATGAGCCTCTGAAAAGAAATGTGAGGATCTTTGCTAAAAAATAATTAGAGCAATTGAACAGCTTTGCTCTGTAAATAATCTTAATTCAAAGGCATTCTCACCTCTCTCCTCACCCTCCCCTGATCTCCAACTCAAGAGCCAAGAATTTTTGACTGTAGTAAAGGGATTTCTTAAGGGTTCAATAAATGCTGGCATTTTACTCAAGGAAAAGAGAATGTAAACTTCTCTCTTGTTAATAAAGCCACCTTATTATTGTCTCACAGCAGTTTCTTTTCTTCCAAACAACGAACTGTGTGCCATGAAAGACACATACCACTGATAATAGAAAACTTTCTTGGGGCACCTGGGTGGCTCAGTCAGTTAAGCTTCTGACTTTGGCTCAGGTCATGAACTTGCAGTTTGTGAGTTTGAGCCCCGTGTAGGGCTCTGTGCTGACAGCTCATAGCCTGGAGCCTGCTTTGAATTCTGTCTCTCTCTCTCTCTCTCTCTCTCTCTCTGTTCCTCCCCACTTGCACTCTGTCTATCTGTCTGTCTCTCAAAAATAAATAAAGATTGAAATAAATTAAAAAAGAAAAGAAAACTGGGTCCACAAGCCTAGGTCCACTTATGAGAACTTTAAAGAAAAAATTAGCACACTGTATATACAGCATGTCTGATCTCATTAACTCATTAATTCATCACTGAGATAGGAGTATCCCCAGAGACCACTCTGGACAATGTTATGGAAGCAGAACTTATCTCTGGCATATTCTTCTTCTTTGTTTGATCTTTTCCACCGTTTTCCTCCACCGCATGATTGGGGTCCTGGGGCTGTCCCTGCAATAGCATTGTTATCACTGCCAAAGCTGCTGTGGACATCCCACCAAACCCCAAGGTCTCCACTAAGTGCTCCCTACATGTTATTCATTGACACATACAAAAATGCTATGACGTGGGTTCTAGTGTATGTTCCACTTTACAGATAAAGCAGACATGAGGCCCTTGGAGATTAAACAGTTTTCCCAAGTTCAAGTAAATAGGAAGAAGCAAGACCTATATTGGTTCCCCTTCTTTTAGATCTTTTTCTTCTTCTTTCTGATCACCTTCTCCTGGGGTTCTCTCCACCCCCAGTCATTTTACACCCATCATTTCTTTAAAGTCTTATTCTCTTCTGGAGAAAATGAGTGACCAGAGGATGAGCTATATAACCCCTCCCAATGCCCATATAAGCACCGCCTAATTTCAGTGAAGGGCTTTTGTTTCCTGGAGGTCCTTAAAAATGATGCTCTTCCTGGGTATGTTACACACTAAGGCTGCAGCAGAGAAGCTGTTGGGAAGGAGGTACTAAGCCTTCTTGCAAAGTATTGCAGGCTGGCCTCCTTTGCAATGAACAGATTGCCTTTGAGATTCATGTCTGTGTTTGTATCTTGGTAGCCCTAACCATGGAAGAGAGTAGAATTTCTATTACCAGGAAGGACTAAAAAGCGGTGAAAGAAATATACAACCCACAGAGCATTTGTGGGTGATACTAATAAATTCTGTGTACTTTTATGAGACTTTGTTCATCAACCCAGTACTACACCATCATAATGCTGAGACACATCATTCAGGTAGAAACAAAAGAATAGCAAAGGAAGAATACCATTCTCCATAGAATGACCACAGGCTATGGGGCAGAGTGTTCAGCTTGGGTCCTTCTGTGATCTGTTTGACTTCTTCAGAGGAAATCTGATTTCACTGGAGTCATATTGTTTTAAAAAAATTCCAGCCCCAAATAGCACCACAAAAAGGAAATTAAACTATAAAAAGTGCATTAAGGTAAAGGCAGGGATCTAAGTTACTGTCTCAGAAACAAGGCAAAATCAAAGTTAAGAATAGAACCCATAAGTTGCTCTAGTTAGACATTACAGATACCACTGTTATTTACAATTGCTTGATATAAAACAGTCTGTCTTGCAGTGGAGTCTGACATCATAAATAGAGCACTTAGGACTTGGGGATCTCCAAGTCCTTTAAAGCATCCCTTTACTTATTTAGTTCTTGTGGAAAATCAGATAAATACAAAGGACCATTATCTAAGCCACATGGATAGAAGTGCTCCAGTTGGAAATTCTCAATATGGGGGTTTAGTGATGATTTGGAGCCCAGCAAAGTGTTGTTGGCCCTCCCAAGGCTTGGCTACATTTTCTTCCTGACTCAGCATTTCTGCACTTTGTAATTCGTATTCTGGCATTAGAGATCTGCGTTAAGATAGGCAGTTGGGGACCCCTGGCTAGTTCAGTCAGTGGGGTGTGTGACTCTTGATCTCAGGATTGTGGGTTTGAACCCTATATTGGGTATAGAGATTGCTTAAAAAGAAAATCTTAAAAAAAAAAAGAAAAGAAAAGAGAGGCATTTGGGTAAAGAGAACTGTTTATATTCTAGCCTTGGTGGTGCCACTAGCTAGCTATGCCCAGGTGACCTTGGGCAGGCCACTTATCCTGTCTCCCATGCCTGGTGCCCAAGGTTATTTACAGATAAAACATAACTATGTAAATAAATAAATAAACAAATAAGTAATGTGGTCAAACCTAGGAAAGTCTAGAGTGTGAAGCACTTGTATTATTTTTCTATAGGAGAAAAAGAAGAAAAGTGAAGGAAAGATATAATTTAAAAAGCTAAGTTGAAGATTGGCCACAGTGTTTTGAAGGCATGTAAATGTAATATCAAATTTAATTCAGGTATGGTTGTGCCCTTCCTAATTATTTCTTACACCTGGATGTGGCCCATGGGAAAATTCTCTCAGAGGCCATGTATTTAGGGTCTTGTATATTTTCAGGTTTCCTTATTAAGTAGAAACCAGAAGCCTTTTTATATCTCCATGGGGACACCTCCAGAGCTTGTATCAGCAAAAAAGAAACCATAATATGAGGTGTTGGGGTTAGGACAGAAAGTCTGAAGGGGCTCAACCCCAGAGAACGGGAGACCAGTTCACTGGTTGGCCTTAAGTGGGCTGCACGTCCCTATGGTCTCTACCTAGACATCGGATGGTTGTTGTTGTGTCTAAAAGGATCTTTGCCTTTTAAAGAGGAAAGAGTTTAGAGGGGTGTGTGTGTGTGTGTGTGTGTGTGTGCGTGCGCGCGTGCGTGTACCCGTGCACACGCGTGTGCGTATGTGTTGTGTTTATGACTCTTATGTTATGTGTTGTGACTCTTAATCAAAAAGTATCTTTACTAGCAATGGGGAGGAAGTATCTGAGAAGGAAGAGAAGGGTAAAAAATAGCTAAGAGATACTAATTGAACACTTGGTGATGTAGAGTATTGTGCAGTCTGTTATCTGTGATACCCTTTTTGAAAAGAGGTTAGACATGGCCATATTTTTTACTCTCACCTGCTAATTGTTTTCAAGCTCACCAGATCATTCTTTCAGATGGTTAATCCACTGCACCCTGTATAGTTTCAAGCTGAGTCCCCTGGAGTTCCAAAGAAATCAGAGTCATGCTACTAACCTAGAGAAATTTACAGATTGGTTAAGGAGAATATACTGACACAAGGGAGAGCATAAAGTGCAGGGATTTGCAGTTAAGTGATGCATGAAGTGGCAAAGACAGCTTATGCTTTGAGAGGTTCAGAGAAAGGGAAATTTCAGTACTGGAGAAACAGGTAAAGGAGTTGCAGATTGAGGTAGGGAGATCTCCTGGAAGTGCTGGGACCAGAAGTGGCAGAGAGATGTGGGTAGAATTTGGAGACTTACCTCTATAAATACTTTGGTTCTATGAGTCTGGGACCAGCAGAGGGAGCACAAGGTAATAAACAGCTTTGGTTTGAGAACTTGACTGTGCTCTTTGAAGCTCAAGGAAAACAAGGCCAGGAGCAAGATGGCATCATTTACCACTGTCGTCTCTCCCCTTGTTTGTACTTGTCACCTTTTAAAAGTCTACCACATTTTGCTCCCTCACTTACTTACAAAACATGTTCATGGTAAATGCAGAAACAAACCCCAAATTAAACTAACCAAAAGAGCCCGCAAGCAGACAAAGAAAATCTACACAAAAAGGAAACAATAACACCAGTTATTAATTGTTCTTTAAACCAACTTTAATTTTTTAGTCTCATAATTTTTTTGAATAAACAGGTAATATGAAGAGCTCACAGACTATTATAACTCAGAGACTTGTCAGTTTAAGTTTCTCTGCCTTGGGGAAATGGGCTATTTAACAAAATTCAGCAAATCAATGACTGTTGGAAAGGAACTAATGCAATCTTTCTAAGGCTTCAGTGGTGAAATATGCATTAAAAAAGGCTGCAGACTCATGTTTATTCTCAACAGAACTACTTTAAATTTCTAGAAACTTGGTCAAATACCGTCACAGATATATTAAAGTGAGCCTCCAGCTTTATTGAGCTGGCTCTGCTTGGCTCTCCCTGGCTCTCCCTGGCTCTCCCTGGCCCATTTAATGGAACTTCCATCAGTTCAGCAAAGAACAACACAAATCTGCCTGCTTTGGGGTCTTTGCACATGCCATTTCCACTGGAAGCCCCATTATCTATCTACTCTTCAACCTTTCTTTGTTCAACTCAGTATTCTGATCTCAGTTCAGGCATCACTTCTTAGGAAAGTCATCCATAACCTACAGACTCGGTCTTTCTGCCATACATTCTCAGAGCACTTTGCACTTTTTATTCATAATGCTTACCAAAGTTTGCAATTGCATATGTATTTTTGTGACTATTCCATTCATCGTTCTTTACCTTATTAGATGAAAACTCTAGGGTGCAGGGACTCTGTCCTTCTTATATACTGTTATATTCTCAGCATGAAGTATAGTGCCTAGTACCTAATAGACTCAATAACTACTCATTTACTGGATGAAGAAATACATAAGTATCAACTGCTAATAGCAGGTGTTACATTCTGCTAAGGGAGGTCTGTGGGAATAGACAGAATAACTTAGATTAAGGGAGGATAGTAAGGTCAGGAGAGCCTTGAGTAATACTAGTTCCTGAAGGACAGAGATGGAATGGGGAGGAGAGTGGGAAGGTATTTGGAGAGAGGCTGGACAGGGAAGCATGCATAGTACTGGCTGAGGGGTATATGGAGACATATGACAGAATATATGGGGATAACTGCCTTGTGACTCAGATAGGTTGAGGTGCCAGTCATAATTCAGTATACTGTGATCTAATGTATGTTACTGATAGTGCTAGTTATTCTTCATCCCTAAACTTATTCTATTCTTTATATCTGCTCTGTCTGCCAACAGACTGATCCTGTCTCCTGGTTGGGTTTGGCTAATGGAAGGCACTGGCATGACCTGGTGGGAGGGAAGGGAGAGGAAAGAAAAGGTGGGTATGGCCACTCCCTCACTTCTTTGAGTGCACATCTCTGGTGGCATCTGTGACCGCTCTCCCTTGGCCAACCTCTCCCTGACCTCAGGAAACTATTTCCTACCCTCTGTCAGCCTTAGGGCTTCCTGCTAACTTGAGTCTCTCCTTGCCTCTCTGCTCGTTCCTTTTTCCTTGTTTGTTTCCTTAACTCTGTTTAATCCTCTGTCAGTAGCCCCTTCTTTAAAGTCTCCTCCTTTGAATCATCTGCAGACAACTCTGTTTCCTGTTGGGATTCTGACTGATGCACTTAGTTTCTTCAAGTGATGGGCATTTGTCTAGGTTTACAGTAGAAATATCCTCTTTATTTTGGGGTAGCACATTGTCTGTTAGATTCTTGGCCCTGTTGATGGAAGGAAAGGCATCTTTCCACCTCTTCTACTGTACATGTGATGACTTTACGGTTAACACCCTGATCCCAAACCTAAAATCTCTGAAAAAATGTGACTTTGAAAACCCCAGCTGACAGGGGCATGGAGCATAGAACCATTAGCAGGTAAGAGTGCTTATTAGACATCCAGTCTGCAAAATTCAGATCACCAAATTTTTTTGAACTGGGTTATTTTGCTAGCTCCCTCAGTTTTCTAATTTATTTTGCTGATGCAGACCCTGGGTTTGTACCCCTTCTTCTTCCTCTGCCCCCAAATGTAAAGTACAGCAAAGAAGAACAGGAAGATTATAGGTGTATGAGAGTCTTTCCTGGTTCCAGTCCTATTTTGATATCATCAGCTAGTTAGATTTTTCTCCCTAGACATATTGAACGTGTACCCCCAGATCTATAAAATGTCCAATTAAGAAACCAAATGAAAGTATTCAGGAACCAACTCACTTACACTGGTACATAATGTAAGGCTTTCAAAAATAGAAGAGAATAATTTAAATATGTTTTTAAACTTATGGCGTAATATTTCTTCTGACACTCCCCACACTCAACTCCCTGCCAGATACCCAGAGCAAGAAAATACTAAGAGTGAGTTTTCTAAATTAGGAATGGAGAAATGACCCATTTACAGAAAATCAAATGCAGGCTCTCTCACGTTCTGCAAGTACCTGAAGAAAATATATAGATGACTCATTTTAGAATCTGCCACAGAAAGGGCGAACCCTTGATCTGTCGAATCCTTTTCACTAAGGAAACCTTTCCTCATAGGATGGAATGTTGGAATAGAAGACATCAGGGCCTGGGTCCTGTCTTCACTTGGGCTTAATGGGGCTGGGCTGGGATGCCACTCAGAACTCAGTGACCTGGAGGAATGGAAATATTATGTTGGGTATTTAAGGTGGAATGGCTGTCTGATTGTTTATGCTAATTTTAGTTTCCTTCAGATTACTTTGAAGAGCACTCTTGTATTATACAACTTGTACTTTTCTATAAATACACTCATTCTGTTTGTTTTGGGGCTCTACTATCTTTCTCTAGAGTTCCTGAGTGGGAAATTCTTCTCAAAGACTACTGTCCATAGTTGCAGGGCTTCAAAGGAGAGCTGACATGCCCCCTCACTGCACTTCCATGTGTGGACTCTCCTCTCTGCCAGTTCTGTGATGGGGGTGAACAAAGATAAACAAAAAAGTAATCTGGATTCTACCTAAATTAAACCTCTTGACATTCTCCTTAGCCAACTTTCCCACCCTTTCCTTTCTCAGGAGGTGTATGGCTAAAGGAAAATCATGATCTCTACGATTGGTCTTGGAGTATTTGCCATATGTAAGTGACTGTTTATAGGGCAGATTTATAAGTATGTTGACCATGGTTCACAGCAGAAATTCACTTAAGTAATAACTCCAAGCCTTACTGTGTTGGTGCTCCAGGCTGGCTGGACTCACTTCAAGGAGAGTGAAAGGATGCTTGAAATAAATTATTTTAAATTCAGTTTCATTTTAAACCTATAAGCCCACTAGTTGTAGTGGCCTGGGAGTCAGAAACAGAGCTCTCTTTCTGCTATGAGTTTCTTGTGCAATTGGTGGCCATTCCCTTAACGCTTCTAAACTTCACATTCCTGTCAGTGCGAGGAAATGTTTGGATACAGGACCTCTGGGTTGCAGTCTGCAGGGGGCGCTATTACATGGTAGTTTGTATGGTGCTTAGAGGTGCCATTCCCATATCTCACAGTGAGGATGGTGTCCCCTGGAATGAATGTTAGATTGCTGAGGCCTAGGGTTGACTGCTAAATCAAGTATCTATTGAGTATTCATTATGTGCCCAATGGTAGAGAGGCAGGTGGAGGAAAGGGGCACAGTGCCGACATTCTGAGGTGGGGGGTGGGCGGCTGATGGAGGTTAAGCATGTGTATGTGTGTCGGTATACTTGTTTCACAGATATGTGTAAGGAGTCTACCAAGTGCCAGAAATTGTGCAAGGTGAATCTGTATTTTTTCTTCTAAACCCAGCTCCAACCTGATTTCCTTCGTGAAGATCCAGTTTCTGCCTCAAAGAGCTCACAAGTGTGTGGAGAACAAACAGAAAGTTCTGAATACTATCACGGTAGCAAGTGGTATGAGCCAGAGACATGGCAAAATTGAGCCATAGGGATTTTTGGATTATCTCATGTTTTATATTACTCACATTTCTTTTCTCCATGGATGAGTAATTGAGATGTCAGTGTACTTCAGCTAAGATTCCTTGAGTGGGTGAAGCACTGTTAAGAAGGCATAGGTGGGTGACATGTAATGTGTGCTGTTGAGGATTAGGAAAGTCAGATCCATTGATAAATAACACGAACGGACTTTGCTAAGGGCTTAGGAGTGTGCTGTGGGATCCTGAGAGAGGATGAGGGAGCAAGATCACAAACAAATACATGCACACCTGGCTTGGAGGATCAGAAAAGTGTCCTTGCAGGACGTGCCATCTCGATGACTTATCCTGATCCGGGATTGACAGTCCTGATCCGGGATTGGTTTACTCTCTGTTTCACACTTTGTAGCTCCCAGTACTTTGCCTTGATAACATATTTCCTGGTGGTAATTACACATGATTTTGCCATTCGAATAATGTCTATGCCACTTGACTGTAAGCTCTGGGAGGGTAGAGACTCTGTTCTTTTTGCTTAGTGTTATCTGCCAAGTCTTACGCAGTGTCAGCTTAGAAAACAGTCAGAAATGTCTAATGAATGAATACGTGGGCAATAGATAAGGAGGAATTAGAGTACAGGTGGAGGGAACTGTGTGAGTGATGGCCATCTGTAAGTGACCCCTTGTTCATCCTTGGAAATTCTACGAATGTGAGAAATGGTAAACTGCATGGGATCCTTTCACTCAGCGACCGGAGGGCTTTGAGAGAAACTGGCAAGTGCACAGTGTGTCTAACCTCTCCTTACTAAACTCAAGAAAGATTTGTCATCCCTGATTTCACTTAAGCTCTTCTTGAACTTAGTAGGTGCTCGTTAAATATTTGAAGACAGAATTAGAGCACGGATGGATTTGCTGACGTTTTCTGTCCCACAACCTTTTGGAATAATGAGTTCTCATTGCGCACCCCCTGCCCCCTCTGCTTCTCACTTAAGCCATGTCTTTATGCTGTGAGGAAAATGGTGCAGTACAGGGAAAAACCAGGGCATCTGGTTCCCCAGATATGCATATGGCCGCAACATATGGCAAACCCAGGGCATTTGACCATCGTGCTCATTAGGACTTGCCGGCAAACCGGATGCCGCACGTTCCCCGTGTCTGTGTCGTTTTTCTCTCAGCATGTCGACCTGGTGTTAATCATCAGGGCACACTTGCCTCTCCTGGGCAAACCACTTCCTCCACTCCTTCACCTCCTCTGTCTTCTGAACCGCCCTCTGTGTGAGTGCTTCCTTCGCACGGGTTGGTGGCCTTCACATTTGCAGGACGGTCTTACTCTACAGATCCCACTAAAAACATCGAGGAACCAAACAACAACCAAAAGCCACAGTAGCAGCTTTTCCGCTTCTCAGGTGGTGAGAAGAAAATGCAGAGTTCATTTACATTAAAGCATTAAAGGAAATTTTTCTTTTCTTTTTCTTTTTCTTTTTTTATTTTCTCAGAGAGTCTGGGATAATTAACTTTGCACAGAAGAACAGAAAACCCAGCCCACCCTAGGTCTCTTGATTTTCACTCAGATTTTCCAACTTCAGGAAGAGGAGGGACAGAGAGAGTACAGCCCCACCCCCCACTCTGGCAAACAAAACAAACCACCAGCAATTCAAAGGACGAGATTGAGAGTGGGTCTGTTTTCAGAAGCCAGTGGAGCTGTTCATTCATTTTGTGTGTTTGATAGTTTTCCCCTAAAATGTTGCTGCTCCAGCTTTTCCAGGCCCTTCTGATGTTTCTATTCCCCTCTCCCCACAGACCACCACCAACCACTGCTCTAAGGAAATTCCATTTTTCAGTTTTTGTTTGGCAATTGCTACACCATTCATTTAGTCCATTTGCATATTTCATTTTTGTCCAGGTTGCTTCTCTCCCATTGCATTTTTAAAAATGAGAAATGAGATCAAAACTCACATTAACCTCGATGTCATCCCCTTTGCTTTTTGTTCATTGCTATTCTTTGTTTATCATCTTTCAGCAAATTTTCAATCCATATGACAATACTCCCATCGAAATCAATTAGAACCAGTTTTACAAAATAGACTGACTGATGCCCTCTGTCAATCTTCTCTTGAAATCCAGCTGTATACTGTTGATGCACATTCACTTATTGCTAGATATACATTATTCCTTTCATCTGCTAGTAACTATCAAAAACGAGTCACGAATTTGTCCGGAAGGATTTATTCCCCACATAGTTCCCTTCTTTTCTTTCTTTCTAAGTATTGGCTGATGATTTGATTGAACTCAAAAGAGTTACAGATTTTTCTCATTTAATACCCACTCCATTATTTCAAGGCAGGAAAAGTGCAGATTTTTTTTTCTTTTAAATAGTTTTATAGACAAAGTGAAAGATTTTTCATTCTTGCTTCAAATTCATTGTGAAAACAGAAGGCAGTTTTCCCAGATGGAAATCTGTCATATCATTATGGAAATGTCAGATTTCCACCCAGGGCATATTGACAAAAAGCCATGGTTTTTGCCCAGGGGGTGGAATTTCACAAATTTTCCCAAGAAGAGCTTCACTCCCTGGTAGAAGACAGAGGCAATTTCTTTCCCCTTTTCAGATTTGCGAGACTGAGCTCTAAGAGATTGGTTTCAGGCAAATACCTAAAGAGGAGAAAAGAAGATTTTCGCATCTCCATTACTGGCCACAGCAGCCTGGCTCTGCTTCATGCGTCAGTCCTGGCTGTATTTACTTTAGTGTTACAGTTACCCTGAGCTGTAACTCTTGGCGATGTCACATAAAATGAATGTGTTACATGGTGGGACAGAGGAGAGAAAGTTCATTCTTTGACTTACCTGATTTCCCCCATGCAACTGTCTCCCTTTTAGTTAATGGATACGCTCTTCTTAAAGTCTCTCTTAATTTTGTTAATTGTATTTCTTCCCCTTGGGAATGGAGCATTTTAAACTTCCGTTAGTGAAGTATTCATGCATGCATTAGAAATATTAGCAAATCATGTCCATGTTAATGAATGATAGGACATTTAGAGGAAAATAAAACAATCTCCAAACGTTTTCATACATTTATAGTCATCGGAATCTCACGCTTTAAATAGATGAAAGAGATTTGTGAGTGGCATAAGTCACCGCAGAAATAGCCTTGGGACATGAGTTACTCTACTCTATTACGTAAAAGTCTTGCCGCCTTGTATAATAGCCCTGTCGATTAGCAAGTACAATGCAAAAGATCTAAATATTTTTCTTAAATAAAGATTTGCTGTTCTCAACTGAAAAGCTCCTCCAAGGATTATGCTAGTATAGGTACTCTGCTCCATTAGTATATACGACGCTGATGTGTATTTTTTCCTAGCAGAAATACCTGCATTAAAAAAAGTGCAGCAATAACTTCAAACTTCAAAGGTCTAAACTTCAAAAGCTTTCTTGCATTCTGCTTGATGGGACAGCATCTTATGCACTCATGCTTTTTTCCCTGCTAAATGCCTTAATAATGAGCTTGGGTTCAGATTTTGTGAATCGGAGCCAAGTAACTCTATTTTATTATATTTGCTGGGAAATGAACTAGCTCAGGGTAATTAGGAAAGCAATTTTATTAGCTTCTATTTCATAAAGATTGTTTTTTAATCAGAGTCAGAACTTACTAGAAATGATTCTGTGCTCATTGCTCGGGTCTCAGGAAATGAAGTGGGGCACCATAGGTCCTAACCCACAGTAAAACCAATGTGACGAAGACAGAAGCTTTGCTCTTAATCTCTAACAATGCTGTAAAAATAAACCCAATCTGATGGCATTGTAAATAAAACGGTCACAGCTAACGGTTACCCGTGTCTAGTTTATTATAGACTAGAGCCTTGATAACTAAAGGAGTTAAAGCTTCCTTCTAATTGACTGGGGAGTCATGGGTTCGAGTCATGAGCAGTCCTGGTTTGGGGGCCGGGGCTACTGGGGCAGGTAGGAAGAAGAGTGAACCACTGGACCAGGTGAATATGTCTTCAGGAGACAAATGGGAGAAGGAATTGGGACTGATAGTGTATTTAGATAATGTAGTGCAGCTCTGAAAAAGACAAATGCTCTACTGAGCCACACAGCCTACAAGGAGGGTGTTGCTTATAAGAAAATGGAGTTCCTGTAATCAGGCCTCTCCTGGCAGCCACTTATGGAGCCCGGCATACTGTTTGGGGCACCTCATTATAAAGAGAACATCAATACTGTAAATTAGAGAGAACTCAGAGAAGGGTGACAAAAAAGATAAAAGGATTAGAAGAGGTGACCTATAAAGAAAGGTTAAAGGAACATAACATTTAAAGCTTTCAGGAAAAGGAGCTAGAGAGATGGGAGCCTATGCTAACTGTCTACAAATATTTGAGCAATAATAATTTTAAGGAAAGAAGAGGATTGCTTGCAGTGGTTGAGAATAGTCTAATAAGAAGTAACGGCTTGAGACAAGGAAAGGGGAAAATGTCGGTTCGGAGACATTAGGAAAAATTTCTTCCCAGTAAGGGCAATTAGGCACTGAAGTGAACTGCCTGGGGAGGTGGCTGAGGCCCCGTCACTGCAAGTGGCGCAGGTATTTCACGGGGAGCTAAAAGGCTCGGGGCCCTCCTGAGAAAGGGAAGAGAGCCTTCCTTTTCCGAAGACATTCCTGTACCAGAGAATGGGGCTAGAACACCCAGGAGGACTTTCCCACTGGCCCCGACTGTAATATACATCTCGTTAAGTGTGTGGTGGGTGGGGGGTGGAGGTGGTAGATTTCATCCAAGAGAAAAGCCCATCCTACGTGTACGGGGAAATACCTTTCTGGAAAAGCTGTTATTTTCTACCGTCGGTCATTAGTGTTGGTGGTCCTCATTTCCCTCTACAGTCATCACGGCATTTACATAAATCACCGCACAGCACCTCCAGAAGTCAGAGCTAAGGTGGGAAAGGGAGGGATGCCTCTGACAAGGAAGCCCATTTAAAAATGAATGGTGTGAGGTTGTGTGCATCAGTTTCTGTTGTGCAAGCAAAGGGAAATAGAGAAAATTGCCATGTTTTATCATGTCGGATGAGTTGGAATAGGTGACACTGTGATCAGGTGTGCATGCATAATCACTCCCCCAAATAATCGCCATGTGGAATAATTTCCCCCCAAATCTTGCAGCTTCAACTTATTCTCTGCGAGTGACTCATAAATCTTGGCCTTGAACGTGAATCAAGATTCCAAGCTGCAGGCTCAGGGGTTTGTTGGATTTATTCAACTTTAGTCTTTATTTATAGACATAAAAGTGTATTATTGGTTGTAACATCCAAACAAAAGAAAACAGATTGTAAGCATCCATTAATGTTTTCCCAAAAGGGAAATCGCACGTTTCTCTCGGGTCTTTCATTCTCTCTCTTGTAATATTAAGATGATGTCATAAACTCGTAATTACTTTGTGATGTTCTTGTGCACTTTATATCTGTTGGTTCAGAGATGCAAATTCCCTTTCTGATCAGAATGCAGAAAACAATAAGCAATGCAGGTGGAAGATAAGTCTTCAGTGGCCTGCGATTTAGAAACCTCTGAAGTTTTGAAAGCATATTATTTAAACTGTTCTCTGGCAGGGGAAAGAGGCATTTGAAAAATTTTGGGTCTTGCATCATATACATGAGATGAGGTGTTAATTTGCTGGAACAATTACTCTTTCTACCAGAAAAGAAAATTATTTTGGCTAACAAATGAACACGGAGGCTTTGTGAAAAAAAAAAATTATTGTATTAATCGGATAGAACTTTTTCATCCATTAATCATATCCAGGAAAACAAAAATACTTTAAAAGAAGGGGTATGTTTCTATGCATATTATTAGATGTTTGGCTTTCAAGTACTGGTGATATTGGGAAAAACAAAAAATGCAGAACATAGGTCTGTGAGAGAGAAATTGATCACAAGATGATAACTTTCTCTTCTCTTGACCAAATCTTTGTTCTTTTACTCTCAGCTCATGTCTTCAATTCTGTGAGAAAGAGGCCATAAAGTATCCATTTCCAAGTCCTCTTTAAGCCTTGCTCAGATTTCTTATTGCTCATTACTAACCATTTTAATTTCTCACCTCTTCTGCCCCACTAGGTATAGACCCATTCACTGACCCTCTAGGATTTCCAACTCGGTGATTTATGTCCTTGCCATATTCATGTGAAGCGCCAGCATCAACCTCACAGACAGGGCGAGAGAGAGAGAGAGAGAGAGAGAGAGAGAGAGAGAGAGGGAGGAAAGAGGGGGGGAGAGGGGAGAGGAGAGAGGGATGCTTTCCTAACATTCTCCTGCTTGGTGTCAGAACAACTTTTCTTTCTGTTTCTCTTTTCTTACAATCTTAATAATGATTAAATGTCCCCAGCAATGTCCCTCCCCATCCCTTAAAGAAAGAAACAAAGAAAAGAAAAGAACTCCTCTTTTGAGTTTTCATTGCTGGAGCTATTACAGACTGAGAGGCAATGTTGCCTTGAGTTGGTGGAGTTTGGGGCAGGATGGAATGAGAAGTGATCCTACAGTCTATAATCTGATCAATGAAACTACTGGCTTCTGGGAGAGTCAGAGAGGGGAGGGGAAGCCCACTTCTGCCTTGGCCTTTGTACCCATTGCCCTCCTTGGGGAAGCAGAGCCTTTTTGCCTTTACTATCAAGCTATTGAGGGCTATGGAACCATCTGTTTGAAGGAGCTGAGCCGCTCACGTCACTTAATTAGTACATGCCTGGTCTAGTCTTCTTGTAAGTTGACAAGTAGACCAGCAAAGGTGGGTGTGACACGCCATCCTCGGCTGAGTCCTTTGCTTGCAAGATTTGAGTTAAAGGTGCTTTGGCTTTAAATCTTTCTGTTGCCAGTTTCGTATTATGTCCCTTTCTGTGTCTTCTTCTCACGCCTGTGTTTAATTTTCAGTCTTTCCCCCCACTCTTGGCATGCTTTGCAAGTTGTAGGTCTCCAGCAAACACCACTTCTCATGTGAGCCCTGCTCGAGGCTCAGACTTTATCTGTCTCCCACCGAGGCGTGTGCTGCGTGGTAACACTATTCAGAGTAGCATACGAATGCAGACTAGTGAGCCTCTTTGTCAGGATATAGACGTGCCCCACGCGTCGATCCTGTTTAGTTATTAGGATCTGAAAACTTAATCATACACTCAAAGAAAAGGCTTTGATAAAGAATTTTACTCCTGCATGTTCATTTAAGATTTAGACTTGACATATTAACGCCAAATTTAAAATTGTGTCCTCTTCATTGCAATCCTCTGTAGTTACAAGGTTCTAATAAATATTATGTCCTCCCATCATGCAATTAAAATTTTCCACCTCATTTCACAATGCAAAACATTCACATGTTGTCAATCATTTTGAAACATGATTTTTTGACATCATATAATTTCACTTCGTTTTTTCAGACAGACATCGCACTAGGAAATTATTTAAGAAAGAATCCTATTATATCTTTACTTTTCCACCAAATTTCACCTTCAGATGCAGTCATTTGTGTACATTTCAGTAATTTCAACAATAAACTTGCAAGGAGAGGGAATGGCAACCCCTCAGACAGACGTTTGCATATGGGCTTTGCTGCTCTTGCGAGGCTGTGACTCAGTTGTGGGCACCTGGTTAGAAAACACAGTTTTAGCCATGGGAAGTTTACAAGTCTTGCTGCACAAAGTGAAAAGGTTGCTGCTTGAAACAGCTACCACCTGGGAAGCTGGGAGAAAAAACATGCATGTGCTTTTGAACTTTCCTCTGTTTAATAACTAGCAGACACTAATGATTTGCCAAGCGTCCTGATTTAAAATGGTGGTAGTCAAAAGCGAGGCTGCCTGCTGGCTGTCAGGTAGCCCACCTGTTCTCCAAACCAAAGTTCCTCTGACCTGTGCCCAACACAAAGCTGTTATCCTTTAAACCACTGCTAGATGTGAGCGTATGCCTTGTCGGTTTCTCCCGCCAGCATTCTGGCCTGCTGTCGGAGAGAAGCTTCTTACTAGAAGCTCCATGCCGCCTTTTTTTATGAAGGAAGATCCTTGGGGAATGATCCCTTGGGGATTCCTTGGGGAATGATCATGCACAGTCTTTGGGAAGATTGGGGTGGGAGGTGGGGTAGGGAGGATGAGGGCTCATCTTGTCTGAGCGGCAAGGGACAGTTAAGTATGAAATCTTGACGGAGACACTGCTCAGTTCAGCATAGGAGCAGTATCACTTCCTAGTTTTTTAAAAAAATAGTGGGGTGGGTTTTTCTAGAAGGATCAACCATATCATTCATGACTTGTTGTAGTTTCTGTGAAAGGAAAAGTACAAGACAGCCAGTGGGTGAGGCTGGGGGAAGGTAAGACAGAGAAAGCAGTGTTGAAATGGTATCTGTAGTCTCAAGGAGGGTGAGCAGAGGGGGTTTTTGATTAAAATAGAGGGCCCTGGGGGGGTGGGGGGGTGGGAGAACACCGTTTTCTGTGACCCAAAGGAAGAAAGTGAGTAGGAGGGTAAATTTATTAAGTGTCAGTTTGGTTATCATTTATTAACACAAGTAAGTTCATTTAATTAGCCCTCTTAGGATAGTCTAACTATGGACTTTGTGATGAGCCAGGTTACTCTTTCCTGCCAGCCACCTAATGGCTGTCAAGCCTACTCTTGCTGTTCATGATCTACTACTATTTGTTTAAGATATTCTAGGTTTATATAGCGACTGTAATGTAGATATCAATGGATATATCAGAGTGAAGCATTCCATAGTATAGGAGGGAATTCTTTTAAGATAGTTCCATCTAATACTGAGCATTATATTAAAGTGATTACATTTAGAGTTTTAATAATGGTTAATCTGTGAAAGCACTGGGCATGGAGTAAGATTTTACACACAGTTTTGAATAGCTACTATGTACTGTGTTTTACAAGTAGCATGTCATTTAAATCTCACAGCAACCCAACACGATTGGTATTACTATCTCTTTTTTACTGATGAGACATCTAAGACTCGCAGTACTAAGTCATATGGCTAATAATGTGTCAGAGCTCAAAATCAAATCTTCCATACCCTAAATGTTTGTTCAATGAATGTTGACAATTAAATCCATACCATATTCACTTATGGATATTCATATATGCTTGTTCATTAATTATACACACACATGTCAGAATACCCATCTGTTTTTGTTGTTGTCATTTGATGAGATGGTTAGTAAGTTAGGAGATTCTTTATGATAGGTGAGAGCATGCCCCCCCGCCCCTTTATTCTAAGTAAAGGCCTTTGTAATGTTCTTTAAATCCCAATACAGAGAGTTAGTCTTCAGGGACCAGAGAATGCTTAACTTTGTTCTCTCAAGCCAGTTGTGCTACAGATGAAGATAGCAGTTAGCATTCATCATCCTTGGTGATTTTTATCTCACCCTCTGGGTTGACTTAGCACTTAGCACCATGCTACCTAAGTGCACTGACATGTTTGCTAACTTCTCATGAAACAATACCAGGAGAATAGCCCTTCCTCTCAGCTGCTCCATGCCTAGGTCACCGATAACCATTCAATTTTCTCAGTATTTCAAGTCCTTCATCATCTGAACTCCTCTGTTGTTTATACAGATCCAAACTTCATGCAGTGAAATTCTTACCTGATCATCATTTGAAGCACAAGATATATTGAAGAGTTCATGCCATGGCATGCCTACTACTTACTACTTGTTTTAGGTTATTTGGTACAAGGAAGAGAATGTAGGTGAATAAGCTAAAAAAATAGCAAGAGTTTTTAAAAGGTTTCTTGGGCATCTCCTGGAACACAGGTGTACGGTGGCCTTAGCCTGCAAGTTGATATGACTGTTCAGTTCTTATTTCCCACATCAGAGTCATGCAGATTCTGGTTTTCCTGTTTTTAATTCCTGGGAGAAAGTACCTGCTGAAGCCCAGGTCACCTATCTACTCTTGGTTTGAGCAGTTGTAATGGTGGCAGGTGATGGAGAGGAGGGGTCCCGCCTGCTAAACTACTTCCTAGAGACACTGGGGATGTCTCCAAAGGAATGAATTAGCTGTAGAGGGCTTTGTCTTTTTAAAATCAACAACACTTGATCCTTGAACAACATGGGTTTGAGCAGCATGGGTCTACTTATACATGGATTCTCTTATAGTGTACATTAAGTGTATTTTCTCATAAGACTTCCTTAACATTTTCTTTTCTATAGCCTTATTGTAAGAATATAGTATATAATACATGTCTCTCAAATATGTGTTAACCAATTATTTATGTTATTAATAGGGCTTCCAGTCAGTAGTAGGCTATTATTAGTAGTCGAATTTTTGATGAATCAAAAGTTATACGTAGATTTTGGACCGTGGATGGGATTAGGGCACCTAACCCCTATGTTATTCAAGAGTCAACCATATAGTGAGGATGGCAGGGGGAAAAAAAATGGACTCAATTGTGTACAGTGATGGATTTTTAAGTCAATATACTTAAGAGAGAGGAACTAAATTCACATGCAGAAAACCACACCTCAGACATTTTTAGACAAGAGCACTTCTCTGGGGCACCAGGCAAACAGAAGTACCTGAACTTAGATCTAAAGACAGGAATCCCTATTCTTTCTGGACTGAAATCACAAAGTATTTCTTGGAAGACTTCATTTCTGTTTCTACATACAAACCCATTATTAGAATCCAGGGAAAAGAGAAATTTGAATTCAGCCAAACATTCTTCCCCCCTTGACAGTGCCTGTCAACTCTACAATACACTGGAGAATCACCTTTTCCCCCTCTAGTCCATGTGTTTTTATATGCAGGCACAGCCACTACTGTAGTATTGTTGGTTTCGTGCACGTGGTCCTCAAAGTCTTGAAGTCTCCTAAAAGTTCAGCCAGCTGTTCAGATATTATTGTCAGGTTGATTATAGGTCATGGGAGAAATTTCTAATGATCCTGAGTGGATTGCTGTGGTTAGCTGAGGAAAGGATAACTTATAATCAGTTCTTGGGAGAGCTTCAATTGGGCAGCAGCTTCTCTCAGTGCCTGGGAGCCACCTCTTCCTCTCGTCCACACCATCACCGTCTGGTCTTGGGTAACTTCACTCAGTTCACTTGCTTCTTTGCCAGATTTGTGTGGCACCCAGGCAGCCCCTTGACACTCACTGAGAAACAAACGTCAGTATTTGAACAGAGTGAGGCATCATGTCCCCCCCATCATTCTGAGGTTCTAAGCAGAATTCTTATGCCATCACAAGATGACCAATATGGCCTGCCAGGTAAGAAACATGATTCCGCCTCTTATATCCTTTCTGCAGACTTTCTTTTCCAAAATGTGCTTTTCGCACAGGTCAGTGGCCCCGTAGTATGTGGCAGAGGGTTTACGAAGGGCTGATCTCTCCAAAAGTGCTTCACTCTCCATTTGGAGACAGACATGCCTACAGGAGCTTGAAGTACTGTGTTCTAGTTCTAGCGAAGGGGAGTTCCAACACAAAACACCTCTGAGTTTTCCCTGTCTTCTGAAAACTATTTAGGAGTATTAAGCTTTGACCTCTTTAGTCTTTAGCCTCTGAAAGAGACCTAACCTTGGAGGGGGGGAGGGGTGAAGGAATACTATTGAATTTTAGGTAAAATATAGGAATGTAATGAACCCAAGCTTCAATGGATTTATACAACAGAATCACCTGAAAGAGCCACTGGTTTCTAATTTCTTGTCCTTTGAAAGCTTCTTCCATGTAGGCAAAAGATACCAATAGCTCCGAGTCTCTGTCCCTTTCAGAGTTATGTAATTTAACAACAGAAATAGCAACATGTTAAAGTAAGCCATGCACTGGGCACTGTTTAAGTTAGCTTCACCTGGATCATCACATTTAATTCTAAAACCATCTTTCAGGGTAGGTATTTTTATTATCCCAACTTTATAGATAAATAAACTGAGGTTCAGAGAGGTTAAGTAACTTGCCTTGAGTCACAGAGCATGAAAGGAGTGTATTAGGCTTTGAACCCATTGTGAGTTTGAACTCTGTGTTTGGAGCACCCAGCCAGTTGGAATGTGATCATTTCAAGGGCATGACCAAAGTGCCCTTCCCTTGTGATCATTCCCTTCCAATCATACCTTAAATCTCTTCCTCAGACCTGAAACCTAATAGTGCTTCCAAAACCATTTATTATGTGGGGTTTTGAAAATAAGGAGAAAAAGGAGTGGGGGCAAGATCAAGAAGAGAAGAAAAAGCTAGGAGCTAGGGAGGGAGGGATGAATAGGAGGAGCACAGAGGAGTTTTAGAGCAGTGAAAATACTCTGTGTGATCCTATGATGATGGACACATGCCGTTACACATTTTTCCAAAGCCATAGAATGTATGCCAACGGTGAACCCTAATGTGAACTGTAGACTCTGGGCAATTATAATGTGTCAGTGTAGGTTCATCAGTTGTAACAAATGTACCGAGTCTGGTGGGGCATGTGGACAATGGGGGGAGGCCATGCACATGTGAGGACAGGGGAAATCTCCATACCTTCTGCTTAATTTTGTTGGTAACCTAAAACCGTTATAAAAAAATAACGTCAAAAAGAAAAAAACGAAAGCTGGGAGGAGAATGTGGGAGGAGTGCTAAGAAGCTTGTTTATGATCCTTTGAAGAAGGAGAGTGGGAGAGAAGGGCCACACGGCTTCCCTGTTTGGAATTGCTCATCTGTTTTTAGCGGCTTCTTTCTCTGCTAAAGGCGCCCCACAGATGACAAAAAGCAGGTCATCAGAGAATAGATACTATGGAAGCCTGAGAGGAAAGGCCCTTCTGAGTTTGGGATGATCACCTTGGCCGCAGTCTCCCCTGATGTTGTGTTCAATGAGGTAGCCTCACTGAAGAGTGTGAGAGGCAGAGTCTGGCCTGTCAGGGAAGAATCAGGAATCACAAGACTCTGGGTCTGTCTGTGCCTCTGCCTCTGACATAGGAGGGGTGAGGTCAGGGTGGGACTCTCACGGGGAGAAGTTTTAATGGGAACATTTGCATAAAACCAAACAGTGTAATCAGACAGGTCAGATTAGTGGTCTGAGCTTGAAGAATCCACTTCCCTGTGGGCGGTGTCATGTGCATCTGCAGCAGGCCAGTCCCCAGTACGAAGCCCCACCTGCTCCCACTCACCTCCTCCCCCTCTTGCCTGCTTTTCTCCTAGTCCTTATTGTCATGGATCGTACTGTACATCTTACACGTGTAGCTTATTTATTATTTAGCTTCTTCCATTGTGGAATGTAAGCTTCATAGGGGCAGGGATTTTGAATATTTTGATCACATTGTAGGGGTCTTCCTAGGTGCTCAGTGAGTACTGTGGAAGGAAGGAATGTTGTTGCTGGACATCCCAAGAGGACATTCTGGCCGGAGGACCTGCCTTTGTTTTCCTGTCACAATAGCCATTCTGTCTCCCTCGCTCGTTGTCTCAGGTATCAGCTGTTTTATGGTCAGGGGGCCAGCTGAATAGGTTTTTCATTTCTGTCCCGGGCTTTCTCTTTCTCTTTCTAGCCTCGACACCGTATTCCATTCAGTGTTTCTCACTGTCAGTAGGGACGGGTTCCTCTCTCTCTGCAAAATCTTTAGGCTAAGTCATAGTGTAGTGTGAGAAAGGTGAGGATGAGAATGTAGGGTAGACAGGGTGGACTAGCAGGTGGTCGAAGAGCATCCTGATGTCAGGAAGGCCGACCTCAGCGGGTGCAGCCATCCTGCTCTGGGTCTGTAGGACTACATTACCTACACGGAGAGTAAAACATTGGCCCACATCCGCACTGGATTTCAGGATGAAATGTTTTGCTTTTTATGGGAAGGACGATTTCACACACACACACACACACACACACACACACACACACACACACACCCCGCCTTGGAAACATTTCCTGGATAAATACCATGTATGGGTATATTTATTGATTTAATAAAGACTTCTTTAATGCTTATTATGTGTCAGACATTGTTCTAAATGACTCAAATAGAAATATTAGGGCATACCCAAGTAAGTACTATTGTTAGTCTCTCCCCTCCTATATATATTGTGATAAAGAGCTAGCTGCAAGAAGAGGTTAAATAACTTGCTTGAGACCAAGAGGTCGTAGTGGCCGAGCCAAAATTCATACCTTTGTGTCCAGATCTAGCTCCAGGGGCAACACTTTTATCTACTAATTAGGCTACCTCTCCAATGTTTACTAATAATTTTACAGTATTAGTTGTGATATCATTGAAAATATTCCATAATTCTCCAGATCTTTGCAATGGAGATGGTAAAAACCCACAGTAGAAGATACACAGCTATTCTAACTTCAAAGAAAGCAAATTTTCTGTTCTGATTTGTTTTGTTTTAATATATTGATTATCTGGTATGTATATGTATATACATATATATTAAATATAAACATACATAGATCAGAACATATACATATATATATATATATATTCAAATGCTACATGAATATATTTTGCCTAATCCATACAGAGCTTCATCAGTATTTCTTCTTTATTCTCTTTTATGCCAGCAGCTTTCTTTATGTATTTCCATTTTCCACATTTTTCAGAGTGATTGGATTAGGTTGCATATACTTCTCCTGAAATATTAAGTGCATACAATCTGCATCCATACGTATTGGGTCTATAGTTATGATCTATCATTTCGAAAATCCACATGTTAAAAAAGAGCAGAACAGGGGCTTGAGTGCTATGAAGTATTAGGTCCAAAGAACTCCCTGCCATTTATCTTCTCACTAATGCAGGGACTAACAAGACCCCAGAGTTTCTATCTCATTGGCAGATCCTTTGTCCTAAACCACTGAAGCCACACACACATACACACACATACGTATGCATACCCATACTCACTTGCTCACATCTACTTTATATATCTAAGAGAATTAACCCATTTCATAATGAGTTAGTTGCTGCATAGTCAAGTAGAAGAAGGATATCTAACTAGCATGCCATTTCTGAAATTTTTGCAGGGGACGTGATATCAGTACAAGTGTCATCAGATTGTTGAGCTTTGTCCCCGGGACGATTTGGGGACAAACTAGATACAGAAATGGTTGGGCAAGACATCATTTTTAACTTATAATTGCTTCCACCTGATGTTGTCTCTCCCTCTGTACCATTTCTTCCTTACTACCTTTATCATTAAGTATTTCCAGCGTCTGAAGGTATCACCACTAGTTCTTCCCCATTTATTTTTTCCTCTCATCTCTTAAAAATATGATAAGACAGTCTTTCTTGCTTGACTTATGGAAATTGGTCTTGCTGCTTTGGAGTTAAGCCATGCTTGTTGCAGTATAATTTCCTGGCTGATGGTGTCTCACTGTGCTTACTTTCTGGACACCCCCATGCTTGTATTGGGTCCACAGATTCCTTTCTCCCCATTTCATCTCAGTGGATTTCTGCTATGATGTGTGCTCACACTTCCAAGCATACCTTCACTTTACTTCTGTCTTCCGTTGAAGTCCACCACTCATAACTTCTGAGTCCCTGTCCTCTGCTTGTGAATTTCATGACTGGTTTAAGGTTGAATCTATGAGTAGAACAAAACTACCAGTCCCTTCAATATGTTTTTAGATTAGTACATAAGAAAAAAAAATCGATTGATTAGTTTGTTCAAATGGAAAAATCTTCTGTCCTGTGCAAACATGATGTTATTCACTGGGTATTTTAATTGCTATGTATTTATGCCTATAAAGTCTACAAAGCCCAAACACGCCAGATTTGGTCAGTCATCGTTGTCTGTACAATTCCCCAAATAAAGATACTCTTACACACACATAAATCCCGATGGTTAACATCATGGACCAAACATCCTGATTATTTTGTGAATTTTTCAGAGTGCTTCCCAGTAGGTATCTCTTTGAATCAGCTTTATTGATGTAAAACAAAGTTTCATTTGCTCAGAGGTTTCAATTTAAAAAAGAAAGCTAATGGATGTTGGATCGCGTTCTTCAGTGAAGGTAATAAGCCTCGTATGTATATATTAAAAGCTACCGCCTTCTGATTGTCAAAGTTTACTTCTTTCTTTTCAGATTCTTCTTTGTATTGTTTTACAATCTAGGTATATCTGTTTAACATGAAATGCAGAAAATGACAGGGCTCAGACAGCTACTGCATCCAGTGACAAAGATTACTGTCATCCTGGCTCATCAGTTAATTCATCATTGGCAATGGTCCATTCCATTTCCTGGTAGCCTAGCAACAGCCAATGATGGGGAGGGCTGTTTGCCATGTGACAATGGTATGTGGTACTTTCCAGAATGCTTTTACATAAAAATAGGATGATAATTTATAAATTTACATTTTTATTTTAATAAATGGGAATATTTGGTTTTAGGGGTTGACATTCAAAAGGGAGACAATTTTATTTTGCAGACCATGACTTTAAAGTGCTGGACTAGTGACTTGATAACAGAAATGGAGCCATCAATTTCACACATAAACAGGGTTTAAAGTTGAGCCTCTGAATGCCTTACTTTACCTTAGAATGAATGATATTCCCCCACAGAGTAACTATAAAAAATATAATTAAATGAGAGCTCTTCTTATACCTTACACACACACACACACACACACACACACACACACACATGCACACACACACGCACACGCACACACGCCTTAGGATTTCGAGTCTGAACTTTGGCTCCTAATTTTCTTTACCACTGGATAGAAAAAAAGCAAAGAGATCCATGAGCGACAATAATTACTGCTGTCCTCAATATTTAAAAAAAAAAAAATCTTTCAGTTTCTCACAGTCCTAACCCTCTATTGATGATTCATGGTTCGGCAACTCATTTGAAAATCTGCTCATTTGTTTTCACTGATTGAACTCCCTGATTGTTAGTGTGTATAAATGTGTTAGCTACTTTTGAAGCGATCTTCTGTTAAAGAATTGATAGAAAATCCTATTTAAATGTCATAATGCTTTTTCTCTTGTTATGACAGTATCATTGAGTAAATAGTTTTATTTTAGTGCTATAGTTAAGAAAATCTATAATCACCTCCTCAGAAATCTTTTTTTAAAAAATCTATATTTAGCCCCATCTGCAGAGATAGGAGTGGAAAATAGGCGACTACCTAAGACATGAATTCCGTTAAATATTAAAGAGATCTCATCAATGATTTTATTAGTCTCCGAGCTCAGTAAAGGCCTCACTGACATCTAAAGCCTAATGATTTTTTTTTAAATATATTTAAAGCCTTGCACTGCACCTTTAAATATTGAACAATATTGAAAAATATTGAAGCCCTTTTTTTGTATATTAGCTTTAGGCAGAACTGTTGTATGATTTCCACTCCTTTCATGACATTGTAATGATGTTACCACATACAACTTTATCTTGCATGAAAAGGTGAAGTCATGAGTGATTTCTCCAATTTAAAAGCACTCAACCCTCACAGTGCTAGAAATGAATATTTTGCATATATTCATGCAACAATGATTCAATTTAAGATTTCTATTTTCAAACATTGCTTGAAACCTTCACTATGTTAGTAGTAAAATTGCCAAAATGTGTAATAAGATTTATTATAGATGAGTAGCATTTTATTTAGTATTTCATGTTAACACGCTTTTAGGGTTACCTGGTTTAGCAGGAGAATTCATCTTTCTTTTCTAATCAGAGATAACATTTTATTGTATTTTAAAAAATACTCTTCCCGTACACATATATATTGTGGGACAAACTGAATTTTCTCTTGCTGGCAACACAAACCCAAACATTGCTCATGTCAAAGCTCAGTGTACCTTCACACAAAGACGCTCTGATTTAAAAAAAAGAAGAAAGACTTCCATTTCTCCTTTGTGGTCACTGCCCCCTCTCTCCACAATCGCTGTTAAACCCTTTTGTTGTACATCCTTAAAATGGGTTCAGACTTTTGTAGCAAACTTTCCCTTTTATGGGGGTCTTGTTGCCCTCTTGTTTATACTGTGTAGACACTTCATGCTGTAACAGTATAAAAACATGTAACATTGTAAGTTTCCTAGAAGCCACATCACGGCATATGTTGCAGGCACAGAAAGTATAGGTTGGCGGGAGCTCTTGGTTGAGGGGCTGTGTTTCTGAAAGAGGCTTGCACAGATGGAGGAAGAGATGTATCAAAACGTGGTTACCTGTGGGCTTATAGATGAGAGACTAAGGAAGTGTGTAACCATTTCATGACTGTACCTATGATTGTCATAGGGGAGGCAGGAGAAGGCACGGGCTCTTAACTATTTCTGTTTTCATGATGTGTCTTAGGTCCTTAAGTCTTCATTCCCCTCCAAGTTTTCAGCAGTGAAAGAGGGAGCCTTCCCTAGACCCATTTTGTAGGCATTAAAACAATGTTTTCCCCCCTCTCCCTAGTGTATTTATAAACCATATGTGGACACACACATGCAGTCAGGTAAATACACACACAAAACAAGGCTCTGTGTATGTGTGTGAGCTTATGTATATATAAAAATCCTTATACACAAAGCACATAGTTCTGCCTCCAGGAAGGAAATGCTAACTTGATTTTCATTTAGAAGAGACCTGCAGTTTGCTAGCAGCCACCCCCATTTGTTGGTGCAGAGCTGCTCACAGATGACATATCCATACAAATGTGATCTTTTTTTTGGTTACCTCAAATTTTATAGTAAGAAAAATGCTATTGGCAACTGGAGATGCAACATGCTGCTTAGTGGCTTGTTCTGCATTTTGGGGAGGGAGAGAGAGTGGCGATCTTATTAGGCCCCTGGGTGGGCCAAATTTTCCTAATTACATGGAAATCAGAGGAAGCCCCTAGACTGGTCTCTTACCTGCATGGAGTAAACACTCCCCTGCTGTCACTAATGTCCTATAAATCATGTTAAAGAGAAGCATAATTAACATTTTTTATCAAATCAGGCTTCAAAGTCATGAGGTGCTTGAGCGAATAAAGCCCCATTTCAGCATCAGCAGGGGGAACAACAGATTCTCCAAAGAAGGTTTAGGATGGTCTATACTCCTCCCACCCACCTCCCCCTGCCCTTTGCATCCCCACTTGAGGTGAAAGGAACATGGGTGAGAAAATCCCCGCAGCAGACCACATTCAGTGTCATCTAAGCTTGCCAAGGAGGCAGAGGGCACAGGGTAGAGAGACGGGGAAGCAACCCCGTGTCGGAGAAGAATGAGCAGATTTATTTTTTCAGTCCGATAGAAGGGTGTTCTCTCATGGCCAAATTGATTCTGCTCGTCTGTCAAGCCATTTATAGAGGACGACATTCCTAGTTAATGGACAGGTAGTTTTGCCTCAGTCATTTCCATCTTCACTTTTTATGTATCTTGAGAGAATTCTGAACCAGTTGCCAAAGGCTAATTAGAACTCAAGCTCACCTGGAGGCAGGTGCCCACGTGGAAGAGTTGCAGCTATTTCAAAAGTTTCTTGCCTCTGGGACATCAACCATATAGAACCCTAGAGCTCCTGTCCTAGGAGACAGTGCTTTACTTACTTTTCAATGACAGAAGAGACTTTTTAGTTGCAAATTTCCCTGGAAGTTACTAGTAAACTTGGAGTCACACAGAAGTACAAGCAGTTGATAGCAAAGTCTTAGTGAAGGGAGTGAGCAAAGGGTGGGGAGGAAGAGGCCCCCCCGCTGCCCAGCTAGGAAGGAGAGGGAGGTGGAATAGAGGAGGTTGTGTGACATGTAACTTTCTTCTGAAATAGCAGTTTTCACCTGGGTTTCACTCCAGCTCTGAGAAGGTCTCAGTAAGCATCAGTGTCCACACAGAGGTGCGGTGGTAACGGAGGACCCACTGCCTCATCTGCCATTTAACAGGAGGAAGGAGCTCTCCCTCGGTGCCTCCAATGGCAGTTGGTACTCAGGGAGGACTGTGCTCTGGCAGCACGGGAGCCTGGGATTAGGGTCTGTGGCTTTTCCAACATCCCTGCTGGCTCTTCCCGTCAGCACGGTCTGTGGATCTGCCTCCTTCCAGCCTCCCTGCAGTAAATGCTGGCTTTATCTCTCTGGCAGTGGGTACATTCTCTACGAGGACAATGCAGGTTACATTGGTTTTGAGACTCACTTATGGGAGCCATAAGTTCTGGATTTCTGGAGTCGACTCCAATTTTAGAGTTTCACATCAGGGGCGCCTGGGTGGCTCAGTTGGTTAAGCGTCCGACTTCAGCTCAGGTCATGACCTTGGGCTTTGTGGCTTCAAGCCCTGCATGGGGCTCTGTGCTGACAGCTGAGAGCCTGGAGCTCCTTCGGATTCTGCGTCTCCTTCTCTCTCTGCCCCTGCACCACTTGTGCTCTGTCTCTCAAAAATGAATAAATTTAAAAAACTTAAAAAAATATAAAGTTTCAAATCGTTTTTAATGATAGAGGTATGTGTGTGTGTTTTAGTAAAGTATACCTTTTTGGTAATGTAACTGTCTTTTCAAGGAATTAATTTTTTAAAAATATTTATTTTTGACAGAGAGAGGAAGGGTGGTGGAGAGAGAGAGAGAGGGGACCAGAGGATCCAAAGCAGGCTTTATACTGACAACAGAGAGCCCGATGTGGGGCTCAAACTCACCACTCATGACTTCATGACCTGAGCTGAAGTTGGACACTTCACTGACTGAGCCACCCAGGTGCCCCTCACGGAAGTAATTTTTTAAAATAACAACCAAATGTAGTTTAAATTTTATAACTTGGGAAAGCTTTTTATCCAAATGAATTCACAAATGAGAAAAAGACCTCTTTATTAGGTTTTGAGTTCTAAGTTATGACTTATGAGATCTGGTCACTGGAGGTACACAAGCCGCCCTTCTTTCTTGGGTCTGCATGTTTGGAAAACCAATGGCTGACAAAGGGAAATGCAGACAGACTGGTTATTTGACTGCTTTAGGAAGACCAGGCCCTGCTCTTCTCTCCATCCTGCCCACCAAAGTTTTCTTTCCTTTCATTTTGCTCCACATTCTTTACCTCGCTGAATGCAGACGGATTGATCTGTGTTTAAACCAAATGATAGTTACAAAGTTTGCACGGTTCTGAGAAGAAAAAAAAAGTTTCCTCTTTGTACGGATTCTGTTACCTTGAACTTGTACTGTGGCACAGAAACTGTGATGGGTACGAATCTTCTGTGGGGTCCATGGAGTGGTTTCCTGAGGTTACGCTTTCAAGAGGTTGCTGGGTCAGTTTGCTCATCATTGCCCCTAAATAGGAACAGCTTATGCAAATACATCGTTTGCTAAGGTTGTATCGAGAGAGACATGTGATCATTACTCCCGTAATACCCTCTCAGGGAAGTCTTTACTGACCGTCACATACTCTCTGCCCTCATTTTTGCCCTTTGTCTCCAAGGGACCTACAACCATCTGATCTAGATAGTTTAATGATCTATTTATTGTTTGTCTTTCTCCCTCCAGCCCCAGCCAGCTTCTTAACAAATAACATAAACTCTGAGAGCAAGGATTTTTGTCTTGTTTTGTTCACTGAATCCTTAGGAATAGTGTCTGATACATAGTAGACACTCGAGAAATAATTGTCAGCTAAGTAAATGGGGCAAATAGATTGGGTTTATCAAGCCACCTGTTTTTATTTTAAATATATAATACACATTTAAATTGTATTAATTAGCCAGGTTGATTTTTTTCTTTTTTGCAGTCTTCTTTTGTCTTTCCCGTTTGGGTCATTTTCCTTTCTATGTCTTGTTCTTCTGACAATTTATGTGACACCTAAGTGTGGGGAAAAGAAACCAAATATCCATCATAAAAGTTATTTTACCTCATGTAGACCAAGAAAACTGGCTATGTCAGCAAATTTTTCACCTTCTGACTGGTTGTTTTGACACTTTGAGGACACCACTTCTGTTTTATGCACTGTCATTTAGTCTCGTGGCTTCAAAGCACAGGAATTTGATCATAGTTCACTTGACACATTCCCCAAAGTAGAGAAACTGGAGTGGGTAGCTCGAGGCTGCCAACCTGAAGTTTTGGAGCCTAAAGATTGAAAATGCTGAATGGTAGGACCTTTTCTATCTTTTGACCCTCAGTGACACAGATAGAATTTATATCATATGTAACTATTGACAATCAACAGTCATTAAAAACCTAGTCATGGCATCTTATCCTTTGTATATTTTTTGGGTTGGATATATATGTATATGTATATACACACATGTATGCAATTGAACATTATGTATATTTACAGAAATTACATATGTATGTGTGTGTATATAAACAGGAGGGAGGGGGTATAGAGAGGGAATGAATGAAGAAATAATATGTTGAATAAGGATTGAATCAGCAAAACAGCATAGTTCTGCTTTTTGCTCTGGGCTGCTCTTACCCTGCATGGAGAATCCATGCCTTTTTACTTTCTGCCCCTCTTTGGCTTTCTTCTGGACGAAGAAATATGCCCTACACCTGCTAGTGCATTTTTATGAAATGTTTGGGATATTCTGAGGTCTTCCCCAGAGATGACTGTGTTTTAGTGGTGAGCAAATAATGTAAAACAGTCTACAGGCTGTACACACTGAGTAATCACTGGGAATTCTACAAAACAATCTCAGGTTGGTAAAATTTTCCACAGAAAATAATAATAACAGTAACAATGGCAGTACCAGTAACAATAAACATGATATGCCCTGTACGCTTCCACCCAATTATTAGCTAATAATGCATAATTATGATTAATTCTACTCTTTAAATGCAGATTCTAAATAGCAATAACCATTTATTTTATGTTTTCACGTTATTTTCCTGCACGTCCTTTATGTCAATTATGTGTTTTCAGGCACATCTGATTGTGCTCTACTGTGGTTTCGATGGTTTGGTAATTGTACATTAAAAAAAAAAATAACAACACGTGTTTAGTATAAAAATTAATTACGTTAAGCATTCCTACTAATTTTGCCAGGCAAAAAAAAATGGCATCCCACAAATTTTCAGCATAAAGCTGGTGGCCAGCCCACTTAGGAGCTTTATGATCTGTGGCTGGGTTTTGTGAGTGAGCTCTGTCAGGGCACTTGCCTCAAAGCTGGAGACGGAATGCAGTGAACGGCAGCATGCCCCTGCTCTGGTCCCCGTGTTCCCTTAAAATTCATCTCTGGTCTCCATCTCATCAGCCACTTCCTAATTACAGTTATAATAACAACGCTGAAAATATCGTTTTGAAACATTGCTGCGGTCCAAATTGACAAAGCTTCTGGCAGCAAGCTGGACGGTCAGGGACCTAGCTCCCCTCTTTTGGTTTGGTCCTGTTTTTAAGAGGTTGATCTGTGGTACTAAAGGGAGAAATATTAGATATGCTGTAAAAAAATCTACCCAGAAAATCCATGGGAGCAGGCAGGGAGAGCAGTCAGGGGGAGGAGAAAAGAAAAGGAGGGACAGAACCAGAAGAATGGGTGAAGAAAGTCTGCTCACTATTGCAATCTTTCAGGAATATTTTCTTGTGATGCTTTAAAAATATCTGATTATTAGAACAATTTTCTGCTTCTGTAACTCAAAATAGGGCTCAGTAAGGGGGAAGGGGAATGTAACAATTAGTTGGCTTTATTTCTGAGGTTTTGCTACTTTGATTCTTTTTGATTTAATCAGCCACGGATGCAGCTACTAGCAGACGGTGACTTTTCCCTGAAATGTGATTCCTGCCCAGAACGGTGGCTTGTGATTGTAGGTTAATGTTAATGAAACATGAAAAGGCAGACCCTTTTTAAGCAAATTTGTTATTAACAAATAAAGACTTGGTAACGTTTAGAATCACACCAGGAATCACACCATCGAAAATATGGCTGTAGCAGATCCTGGAGCCAGCCCGCCATGCTCAAGTGATAAATTTGTTTACATCCTTTAAAAGTTCTAACTCAGTACAGACGAGGTGACGTCCTACTTTTCACATTCATGTTCAATTCACAAACATAAAGAGACTCTGAGCCATTAGGGAAGCTTTCATTTTGGCTGGGGAAGGATGAAATGATAGTGATAGTGGCTTTCATAGCAGAAAATAATTGTATACTTTTCTTATTATTATTTTTGGCAAGGCGTGCACATTTTGGCTTTCCGGTGTATTACATCATTACATTGTATAATGCATCATAATGATAGAGTGAATAGAGATGAAGAAATGCCAGCGTCTGCTGCAAGTTAAAAGAGAGAGACATTGCATGCAATTTCAGCTGGGGAGGCTGCTGTTCAGCGAAGTGTTCTCTGAGATGAAACAAAGCTGCCTTCCCACTTGGCATTCACATTAATTGTGGACTTGCCAGCCGGCCAGTTTCATTGGTGTATAAATTAGTGGGGAATAATTCCACTTGTCTCAAAAACCAGAATATCTGAGGAATGCTTCCTGAGACGGTGACTTACTTGCTTTTTGGTGGTCTGTGTCCAGCTCCCAGCAAACCTCTAAGATCTGCTAGGCACACACAAAAAAGCTCTGTATCCTACCCTGGCATACCTGTGTGAGAGGTAATGGCTGTCATTAGGACAAATAGAAGTTTTATTATTTTCAGCGGCATATTTTGCAGATGTATTAAAACAAATCATTTTGCAAATCCTCTTTATTGAAAAATGAAAATCCATTGACATCTCTTGAGAGGAAAGTTAAACATGCTGATGGTTATTAATAATAATACTAGTAAATGCTAATTGAGAGTCAATGATAATCTAGGAGCTGCCAATCAGGATGTGTCAGTGGGATGCTAAGATAACCAGTTATGGAGGAAAAAGAAGATTCTAGTCAGTTTGTTTATTTGTTACATTTGTTTGCTATTATGTTGCAAAATAAATGCTTTTTTGGTGACTAAAATATGTATTTTTAATAACCCAGATTTAGCCAAATCTATCTGATGCTGCCTCCATCCCGTTCTACTTAGCAGTTCTACCACAGACAATTACAGTGAAGATAATATAGTCCGGGGCTTTCATTGTCCCTTTAACCTTTTACACTTAGAATTAACTGGCTCTTAAACATTCACTCTTTCGTTCCCTAAATGTGAATGTGTTGTGTGCTTCTATGGTGCTGGCACCAGAGATACAAAGGTTAACGACAGACTCGGACCCTCTCTCCTTGGAGCTTATGGTCCAGAGATCTAGACTTCGTTACACCAGAACAACTGGGTGGTTCTGTCAGCCCAAGGGTTGTAAGTATACGAATCTATTCCGATAGTCCTTTTCAGTTGGGCCAATTAGCCTTGAATTTACTGAGAGGCCACGTGGTCTTAATATTTATTCAGTCTCCTTAAGTGTTAGTAGAAAAGAAAAAAAAAGTGTTAAACCATTTCATTCGAAGCAAAGTACATGGGTGTTTCCATTGTTCCTGTTTATATATAGGTGTCAAGGGGACCCACATTATTTGGTCTTTCAGACAGCAGAACATTTTGGATTTTCACTAGCCCTGCAAGGCAAGGCTTACATAACCCAATAAAATAGAGGTGTATTTAGTTACTGAGAAAATTTGAGTTAGCTGGTTAGCTAGCTGGTCTCTTATCTGGATGTTTGACTGTGTTTATCTGTACCCATACATATTATAGCTGCCGAATGCTTTACAACTTATGAAATGTTTTTGAGTATAGTACCTCATTTGCTCACTGGTGAAGATCACGGGCTTTGGAGTCATTTCGATGAATAGGCCTGGCTTCAAATAGTCATATATATATGACATATATATATAGCGACCTTAAATTCTGATATATATATATATATATATATATCAGATATATCATATATATATATATATATATATATATATATATATATATATATATATATATATATATATATATAGTGACCTTAAATTCTGTGAGCTTTGGTCTTCTTGTAAAGTAGGGATAATAGCTATTTCACAAGGTTGCTATGAGAGACAATAAGATAATCCATTAAACTAGCTTATGGGAAACACTCAATAGACGGTGGCTACCTTTGTTATTGTTGCTTTTTAATAACTCCTAATCCTTATTACAACTTTATGAAGCAGCCTGCTAATGATCCCATGAAATCCTCCTGTTCTTTTCATCTAGTGCGGATGTACAGGCTGACTCCAGGTTCCTGGGATTCCAGGAAACCTACCTTTACTTCATTTAAGGATTTCCTACCCATTCCATAGGGCCCAGTTAGAGGTCTTTTCCTGACTTCAGCATTTCAGTTCGACACTCCACAAATACGTAGCCTCTCTGTATGCAAGACACTGTTAGGTGCTGCAAACCCAGGAACAAAAATGAGAGAGATAATTGTCCCTGCCACTGTGGAGCTTATGTTCTATCAGAGGAAGCAGCCTCTCAACAAAGACTGCAAAGATAAGTGTTTACTTTGGGTTGGGTGGGTAATTTTACTTCACAAGGTGAAGCACAGGGTATTACGAATACATACCCCTGAAGACTGACACAGTCTGAGGTTGGAAAGATTTCCCTGAAGAGGAGATACTGGGTTGGGATGTAGAAGATGATGAGGATTAATGCAAGGGAAGAGGGTCAGTCAACAGAGGGAGAGACTCCACCACGTTATTCACCTGTCCAAAGCCTTGAGGGGCATGTATCCTGCCTGCTAGGAGCTTCTAATTTAAGGGAGTATCTTTTCTAACCATCCTAGTGAACAATAAGCTACTTTTTCTTGGAAGTCCAGGAATGCTTACTGTTGGAAGTATTTTTTTTGAATTCTTTCCAGATATGCATTGTTTATCAATTGATTCATTTATTCAACAAATATTTATAGAAATCTAGGGAGATTCTCAAGTATAGAAATGTCCTTGCTTTACATGCATTTATATAACCAACTATCTTTAAGGTATATTTTCATACCTCTAGATATGGTCTTGTTTACCACATTACAGTCCTGACTGCAGAAGTCATGGCTTTCATCACTTTCTGTCTCATTCATCAGCTTGCACACAGTAGGCATTCAGTGGATGTCGATGAGCCCAGGTGACCCCTGTTCTGATCTTTCCCATGGCTATTATCTGCCATACTTTTAAAATCCCTGGCAACATCTTGTGATGTTGAATGTTTCTAGCCTAACAAAAAACATAATTAGGAAGGTAAATCTGCTGAAGCTGAAACAAATCATTTAATTCATTCCACAAGCCAAATGGAAAATGATTTTGAGATTATCCACCGTATTGGGTTATCTGCTCTACTGCTCCGTACCATTAGCTCAGGCAGTTGGGAATTGCTTGCAATTCACAAAGAAGCAGATTGTGTTTGGTTTGCGTTGGCTGTGTACCCTCCTCTGAAGTGGCTGCAAGTCCTCTCCAATTCAGCGAAGACAGCCAGTTTGGGTGGCCGATAAGCCAAGTAAGTTTCTCCCACATCGGTGCTTCTGTGTAGTGTGAGGCTTGTGTGCACACGTGTATGCCTACCTCACTCCGCTCTAGTTCCCCGTCAACTGAGGGTGGTGCCTGGTACATACTTAGTCATCTGAGTTTCTGGATGACAGACAGCTTCCTGTCAACCTTTCATCTTTCTTAGGAGTAAAAGCGACCTGATAAAAGTGTCCTCCAGAGTCATTTTCCTTTCACAAGAGGTGAGTGCTGCCTGTGTTTCCAAGAGGTTATGGAAAAACACCAACTACACAGAAGCCCCCTTGCCCGTGGGAGGGTTCAGGGTGCTGAGATTTTTCGCAGTTGAATCTACTCATATACTTTAATGTAATTCACACTGCTCTGAGATCTCTTCCTGCTTCCCTGGCGTTTGAAAGCTCATGTGTCTAATATGGCAAAGTAGGGTTGTGCCATCCTGAGACACTTATTGCAAGCTTGGGAGGAATCTACCTTTGACCACCTTGCTTTATTCAAGGGCGGTATTGAAAGAGAGTGGCTGATAAAAGCTGTACCACTGAAAGGTGCAGTTTTTAGGTGTGTGGTTCCAAGGGCGCTGGGGCCCAGTGCTTCAGTTTTAAAGAGGGTTCAGATGGCTATTCACAAAACCTGGGAACGAATCCTTCAGTAATTGATTGATGGCAGAGAAGGTGGGGAATATAGACATGGGAAGGTAGATAGCAGATAGATGGACAATTATTAGATACATAACACCCTGAGGACTTCTAGGACTTACTTCAGGCTTGCTAGGGTGTTACCTAGGTGGTCTTGAGAGTTCTTCTTTATCACATTTTCTCAGTAAATCTGGGGGCCCTCCTCATCCTTTGGACTGTAAAGAGTGCAGAGACACTGATACTTCATGTGCCTGGATGCTCCTGCATGGCACTATGGGCCATCCTGGCAAGGCTCCTGTGAGGCCAAGACAGCAGATCTAGGCTTTGGCAGGTGTCACGCTCTATTAGGGAAGCTGCCTATGAGTTTGGTTGATGTCTTGGGGGAAATAAGTTAATAAAAAGAAAACATCTGACTCAAAGCAGGTGACTTAAATAGATTAGGCAATTTGCTAGTGTCACAGTACAAATGATGCTTTTCTTATGCTAACCCAGATCAATTCAAAGACAACAGAGAATGTTTGATAAAAAGTATCATAACTTTTGTGTCAAAAATATTGTTGTAATCTGAATGCTTGGTTCCTCCTACATTAATATAAAGACCATGGACCTATAAATCTAGCATGATGGTAGTGTGACTCTCTATGATAGACACTTCTGCCTAGAGTATTTGCTCAGGGAGAACTCTCACTCTGTTAAAAAAAAAAAAAGGATGAGATCGTCTTAGTCTAATAGTACTGAAGAACACTAGCTCATGAACTATGGTAGCAGTTCCCTCTGGATCTCCCTCCTCTGTGTGTGTTCTCATTACCTATGCCTCTACTTGGAGGTTGACTAAACATGTAAGTCAGGGTGTGATTCTTTTTTTTTTTTTTTTTTTTACAAATAGTTTATTGTCAAATTAGTTTCCACATAACACACACAGTGCTCATTCCCACAAGTGTCCTCCTCCATGCCCACCCTCCTCCCCCCCACATCCACCAGTCCTCAGTTTTTGTCAGCATTCAAGAGTCTCTCATGGTTTGCCTCTCTCCCTTTCCCCCACCATTTCCGCTCTCCTTCTCCCCCTTGGTCCTCTGTTAAGTTCCTCCTAATCCTCCTATACGTGCACACATATGATATTTGTCCTTCTCTGCCTGACTTATTTCGCTCAGCATAACACCCTCAAGGTCCATCCATGTTGCTACACATGGCCAGATTTCATTGTTTCTCATTGCCATGTAGTATTCCATGGTATAGATAAACCACATCTTCTTGATCCATTCATCTGTTGATGGACACTTAGGCTCTTTCCAGGTTTTAGCTATTGTGGAGAGTGCTGCTATGAACATTGGGGTACATGTGCTCCTATGCATCAGCATTTCTGTATCCCTTGGGTAAATTCCTAGCAGTGCTATTGCTGGGTCATAGGGGAGTTCTATTGTTAGTTTCCTTGAGGAACCTCCACACTGTTTTCCAGAGGGGCTGTACCAGTTTACATTCCCACCAACAGTGTAGGAGGGTGCCCGTTTCTCCACATCCTCGCCAGCATCTAGAGTTCTCTGATTGGCTCATTTTAGCCACTCTGACTGGCGTGAGGTGGTATCTCAGTGTGGTTTTGATTTGTATTTCCCTGATGAGGAGCGATGCTGAGCATCGTTTCATGTGTCTGTTGGCCATCTGGATGTCCTCTTTGGAGAAGTGTCTGTTCATATCTTCTGCCCATTTCTTCACTGGGTTGTTTGTTTTTCGGGCGTGTAGTTTGGTGAGTTCCTTGTAGATTGTGGATATCAACCCTTTATCTGATATGTCATTTGCAACTATCTTTTCCCATTCCGTTGGTTGCCTTTTAATTTTCTGGGTTGTTTCCTTGGCTGTGCAGAAGCTTTTAATCTTGAGGAGGTCCCAACAGTTTATTTTGGCTCTTGATTCCCTTGCTTTTGGGGATGTGTCAAGTAAGAAGTTGCTGCGGTGGAGGTCAAGGAGGTTGTTTCCTGCTTTCTCCTCTAGGGTGTTGATAGTTTCCTGTCTCACGTTCAGGTCCTTTATCCATGTTGAGTTTATTTTTGTGCATGGTGTGAGAAAATGATCTAGTTTCATTCTTCTGCATGTTGCTGTCCAGTTCTCCCAACACCATCTGTTAAAAAGGCTGTCTTTTTTCCATCGGATATTCTTTCCTGCTTTGTCAAAATTGGTTGGCTGTATACTCTTGGGTCCACTTCTGAGTTCTCAATTCTGTTCCATTGGTCTATGTGTCTGTTTTTGTGCCAATACCATACTGTCTTGATGATGACAGCTTTGTAGTAGAGGCTAAAGTCTGGATGGTGATCCCTCCCGTTTTGGTTTTATTTTTCAGGATTACTTTGGCTATTCGGGGTCTTTTGTGGTTCCATACAAATTTTTGGATAGTTTGTTCTAGTTTTGAGAAGTATGCTGGTGCAATTTTGATTGGAATTGCATTGAATGTGTAGAGTGCCTTAGGTAGTAATGACATCTTAACTATATTTATTCTTCCTATCCATGAGCATGGAATGTTTTCCATTTCTTTGTGTCTTCTTCAATTTCCTTCATAAGTTTTCTATAGTTTTCATCATACAGATCTCTTGTATCCTTGGTTAGGTTTATTCCGAGGTATTTTATGGTTTTTTGTGCAATTGTGAATGGGATCAGTTTCTTGATTTCTCTTTCTGTTGCTTCATTGTTGGTGTATAAGAATGCAACCGATTTCTGTACATTGATTTTGTACCCTGCAACTTGGCTGAATTCTTGGATCAGTTCTAGTAGGCTTCTGGTGGAGTCTATCGGGTTTTCTATGTAGAGTATCATGTCATCTGCGAAGAGTGAAAGTTTGACTTCCTCTTTGCCAATTCTGATGCCTTTGATTTCCTTTTGGTGTCTGATGGCTGATGCTAGGACTTCCAGCACTATGTTAAACAGCAGTGGTGAGAGTGGGCATCCTGTCGTGTTCCTGATCTCAGGGGGAAAGCTCTGAGTTTTTCCCCGTTGAGGATGATGTTTGCTGAAGGCTTCTCATAGATGGCTTTGATGATGTTTAAGTAGGTTCCTTCTATCCCAGCTTTCTCGAGAGTCTTTATTAAGAAGGGATGCTGTATTTTGTCAAATGCTTTTTCTGCATCTATTGACAGGATCATATGGTTTTTATCTTTTCTTTTATTGATATGATGTATCACATTGATTGATTTGCGAATGTTGAACCAGCCCTGTAACCCAGGAATGAATCCCACTTGATCTTGGTGGATGATTCTTTTGATATGCTGCTGGATTCGATTTGCAAGGATCTTGTTGAGAATTTTTGCATCCGTATTCATCAAGGATATTGGCCTGTAGTTCTCTTTTTTTGCTGGATCTCTGTCTGGCTTGGGAATCAGTGTGATGCTGGCTTCATAAAATGAGTCCGGGAGTTTTCCTTCGCTTTCTATTTTTTGGAATAACTTGAGAAGAATTGGGATTAATTCTGTTTTAAATGTCTGGTAGAATTCCCCAGGGAAGCCATCAGGTCCAGGGCTCTTATTTGTTGGGAGATTTTTGATCACTGATTCAATTTCTTCACTCGTTATGGGTCTGTTCAGGTTTTCTATTTCTTCCCGTGTGAATTTTGGTAGTGAGTGTGTGTTTAGGAATTTGTCCATTTCTTCTAAGTTGTCCAATTTGTTGGCATATAATTTTTCATAGTATTCCCTGATAATTGCTTGTATTTCTGAGGGGTTGGTTGTAATAAGTCCATTTTCATTCATAATTTTGTCTATTTGGGTGCTCTCTCTTTTCTTTTGGATAAGTCTGGCTAGAGGTTTGTCAATTTTGTTTACTTTTTCAAAAAACCAACTCTTGGTTTCATTGATCTGTTCAATTGTTTCTTTGGTCTCTATGTTGTTTATTTCTGCTCTAATTTTTACTATTTCTCTTCTTCTACTGGGTTTAGGGCGTTCTTGTTGCTCTGCCTCTAGTTCCTTTAGGTGAGCTGTTAGATTTTGGACTTGCACTTTTTCTAATCTCTTGAAATAGGCCTGGAGAGCAATGTACTTTCCTCTTAGGACTGCCTTTGCCGCATCCCATAGATTTTGAATTGTTGTGTTTTCATTTTCATTTGTTTCCATATATTTTTAAATTTCATCTCTAATTGCCTGATTGGCCCATTCATTCTTTAGAAGGGTGTTCTTTAACCTCCATGCTTTTGGAAGTTTTCCAGACTTCTTCCTGTAATTGATTTCAAGTCTCAAAGCATTGTGATCTGACAGTGTGCATGGTATGATCTCTATTCTTTTATATTTATTGAGGGCTTCTTTATGTCCCAGTATGTGATCTATCTTGGAGAATGTGCCATGCGCACTTGAGAAGAAAGTAAATTCCCTGGCCTCAGGATGTAAAGTTCTAAATATATCCGTCAGGTCCATCTAGTCCAATGTATCTTTCAAGTCCATTATTTCTTTAGTGATTTTCTGTCTGGTTGACCTATCCATTGCTGTAAGCGGAGTATTAAAGTCCCTGCTATTAGCACATTCTTATCTATAAGCTTGTTTCTGTTTGTGATTAATTGTTTTAGATATTTAGGTGCTCCCATATTCGGTGCGTAGACATTTATGATTGTTAGTTCTTCCTGATGGATGGACCCTGTAATTATTATGTAGTGCCCTTCTTCATCTCTTGTGATTGTCTTTAATTTAAAGTCCAGTTTGTCTGATATAAGTATCGCTACTCCGGCTTTCTTTTGATTTCCTGTAGCATGATATATATTTCTCCATCCCCTTACTTTTAATCTGAAGGTATCTTCCCATCTAAAATGAGTTTCTTATAGACAGCATATAGATGGATTTTGTTTTTTAATCCATTCTGCTACCCTATGTGTTTTGATTGGAGCATTCAGCCCATTTACATTCAGTGTTATTATTGAGATATGTGGGTTTAGAGTCTTTGTATCTTTTGTAGGGTTCATGTTTGTGGTGGTGTCTCTGGAATCTTTGTTCCTTGCAACCTTTCCTTCAGAGCATCCCCCTCAGGATTTCTTGTAGGGCTGGCTTCGTGGTGACAAATTCTTTCAATTTCTGTTTGTTTGGAAAGGTTTTTCTCTCTCCTTCTATTTTGAATGACAGGCTTGCTGGATGGAGGATTCTTGGCTGCATGTTTCTACTGTTCATCACATTGAAGATCTCCTGCCATTCCTTTCTGGCCTGCCAAGTTTCAGTAGATAGGTCTGTCACCACTCTGATAGGTTTCCCTTTGTATGTGAGGGCCCTTTTCTCCCTGGCTGCTTTCAAAATTCTCTCTTTGTCCTTGTATTTTGCCATTTTTACGATGATATGTCGTGCAGAAGATCGATTCAAGTTATGTCTGAGGGGAGTCCTCTGAGCCTCTTGTATTTCCACATTTACTTCCTTCCCCAGGTCGGGGAAGTTCTCTGCTATAATTTGTTCCAGGACTCCTTCAGCACCTTTCCCTCTCTCTTCCTCTTCTGGGATTCCTATGATACGGATATTGTTGTGTTTGACTGTGTCGCTGAGCTCTCGAATTCTTCTTTCCTGTTCCTGGATCAGTTTGTCTCTTTTTTTGTCAGCTTCTTGTTTTTCTATAATGGTGTCTTCTAAATCACTTATTCTCCTTTCTGCCTCTTCAATCCGTGCATTGGAGGCCTCTAATTTATTATGGATCTCATTTATCGCATTTTTAATTCTTCATGCCTATTTTTATTTTCCATTCTGTCTGTAGCCATAGTTTCTTTGATGTCCCCTATGTTTTTTTCAAGCCCTGCTATTAATTTCACCATTATTATTCTAAAATCTTGTTCACTTATGCTGCTGATATCTGTTTTGAGCAGTTCATTAGCTGTCATTTCTTCTTAGAGTTTCTTTGGAGGAGAGGTCTTTCATTTCGTTATTTTAGTTAGCTTTCTGGCTCTTGTTGGTTTTAAAGACCTGTTATGCTCTCTGTTTCTATGAGCGCTGCTATATCCAAGAAGACTCTTTGACTTTCCAGGGCCTATCCTTTCAGAGATTGTTTTTGAATGGTATCCCTCGGTCTCTCTTGTTGGGACCTTAGTTATTTTATTTTCCTATTCGTAGTGATATTTGGGACTCTTCACCTTGTGTACTCTGGCTTGTTTCTTGAGGTAACCCTGGAAAAGGAAACAGGCAGACAAACACACAGGGAGCAGGAGTACACAAACGCACAGGCTAATTCAACTAACATGCAAAGCAAGAGGGAAAACGAAAAAGTTAAGAGAAAAGACGGAGGAGGGAGGGCGAATAATATGGAGTATAGAATACATAAAAGGGTCTAAAAGGGGAAAAGGAAAGGAAAAAAGAAGAAAACCGATGGACAAAGAACGGTTTAAAGCATATACCTGGATTTCCCAGCTACAGTTAAATAGCCGTGTGTATGCAGCGCTGGTTGAAGAGCATAGAGAAAAAGGGAGAAGGCAGGGTGAGACAAGGCAGATTTGGAAATAGAATGAACAGGCAGAAGGGATAAGAAGCTTTTTTCAAAGAGGTAAAGGGTAGAATATGGTTGGATAGGTGAGAGAAGGATGCTGGAATTATCCAGAGAAACTATATAGTCTAATTACTCCTGAGAGAAATAGTTGAAAATGTCGGTAGGTGTAGAATTTACATTTACAGAATGGACTCGTTGTGATTGTTTAAGCAAGCTGGCGACCAGAGTTAATTAGGTCAGTGTTTTGGGGAAAAAAGCGAGAAAAGAGAAAGAAGAAGAAAAAAAGAGAAAAGAAAGGAGAAAAAAAAGAAGAAAAAAAAAGGAAAAAAAAAAGGGAGGAGGGCACCTCTCAGGCAGGGATGGGCGTGGTGTGATCCGATGCCTCAGGCGGGGGTTCTGCCTTGGCGATTGTGGGGAGGAGAGTGACGGTGCTCCAGTCCCTTCTTGAACCCCGCGCTGCAGCTCGCTTTTTTTTTTGGTGTGTCAACTCCCCGTTCCGGGGACGCAGCCGAAGTTGGTTGCACTCTTCAACCCAGGCCAGTTCCAATCTCCAAATCCCAGTCCGTGCCCCGCTGAAGTTGCCTTAGACACAGCTTCCCAGACAACCCCCTCGGGCTATTCCAGGCTCCCTGCTGAGCTCTGGGGGCAGAGTCAGGATCGCTGCTTCCTTCTCTGGGTCGGCTCTGGTGCGCATGCGCGGGGGCTTGCCTGCCGGGTCCGCGTAGCCTGAGCCCGCTGGAGTGAGGAAAACTGGGTCCCTCTATGGCTCGTCACCGGAAACACGAACTCAGAGGCAAATTTCCCAGTTTTTAGCTCTTTGCCTTCCCTCTCGAGTTCCAGCCAGCCAGGAGCGCGAACGCCCGGTGTCTGTGCGTCTCCTTCAGGGGTCCCAGTAGCGCTGGAGCTACAATGGCGGCAGGCGCGCCGCCGCTGGAGTGAGGAAAACCGGGTCTCTCTATGGCTCGTCACCCGAAGCACGAACTCACAGGCAAATTTCCCAGTTTTTAGCTTTTTGCCTTCCCTCTCGAGTTCCAGCCAGCCAGGAGCACGGACGCCCGGTGTCTGCGCGTCTCTTTCAGGGGTCCCAGCAGCCCTGGAGCTACAATGGCGGCTGGCACGCCCGCGCCGCTTTAAAAACCAACCTCCAGTAGCGGCACAAAGAAGCAGTTTGTGTGCTCAGCCTCCCCCAGGACCAGTTGGCGCGAGGGGACCCGGTGTGCAGGTATTTGGCAAGTACGGTCTTTCTATGCACCGAGCGGAGATTTTTCTGTCTTGGACTCTCTCCTTTTCCCCTCTCACTCCCCGTAGAGGGTAGAGGGGGATCGCCTCCCACCCTGGAGGCTCCGATCCCGGCCCGATTTTACCTTCCCGGTTCGCACTCACGTTAGAAGGCTTTCTCAGTGGATTCTGCGTCCTTTTTTCTCCCAGTCTCTCAGGTTTTGTATGGTTTCCAATGGCTTCAGATCTTTTCTGTGTGATGTATGGGCGCGAGTGCAAGTACGGAGCTCCTTACTTCTCCGCCATCTTGCCTCCCTTTCCTCGATTGTTTTCCTTCTTAACCCCTTTCTTATGCCTCTGTTTTATTTTTCTTGTCCAACTGAACTGACTAATATCTCAACTACAGCATTGAAAAGCAGCAGAAATAGTAAGCATCCCTCACTTGTTTCTGACTCTAGTGGAAATGCCTCTAATGTTTTTGCCCATTAAGTAAAATACTGGCTTTAGAATGAGGTGTACCATTCTGTGGTATTTTACCATTTTATGGAAGTAATCTTCAGTTCCTATTTTCTTTGATGTTTTAGTCATGGGTGAGTGTCGAATTTTGTTCAAGGAGTTTTCAGCACATACAGAAATAATTACATAATTGTTTCCTTAGATATATTAATATACAATATCAGGGGACTTTCTAATATTAAATCTACATGGCATTCCTGGAATACGTCTCACTTCATAATAGTGTGTTACTTTCTTCTTATGGTGTTGAATTCACTTTGTTAATAATTTAACCTAGTAGTTTTGCATCAGTATTCATAAATGATATTGTGATATTACTGTGTATTTTTCCTTTATTTTTGATATTGTCTCTTTCAGCTTTAGGTATTAATATTAAAGGTGCCTGGTAAGAGTAACTAGGGAGTTTTTCTTCAGTTTGAATGTTCTTGAGCTATATATAGAACATTGGAACTGTCTTTTTTAAAGACTTAGTAAAATTCCAGTATGAAACTATCTGAATCTGTTGCTTTTTGTCATGTAGTTTCTTCATAAATTTCTCAGTTTCTTCCCTGGAAACTAGTCTGGTTGATCTTTCTGATAAAGTTTCTAATTCTAATGGACTCAAATTTGGCTATCTGTAATTTACTGTGAAATTATCTGTTTCATCTAGGTTTTCAGATTTACTTGTAAAGGCATCTGCAAAGTTGTATCTTATGAATTTATTTTTAAATTTCTGTGTTTGTGTCTCCATTTCATTTCATATTTTACATTCTGTGATCTTTCTTTTTTTCCTTCCAAATTGGCTAGTGGTTTGTCTATTCTTTTTTAAACAAGGATTTTGACTTGTTGCTTAGGTCTATTCTACTTCGTTGATTTCTGTTTTTATCTTTATTTCTTCCTCTTGTTCTTTCTTTTGGTTTATTGTATCTTTTTTCATTTCTTGATCTGGTAATTGAATTCATTTATTTTCATTCTTCTATTTTACTGATGAAAATGTTTCGTACTATAAAATTTGCTCTGATCATTGCTTTAAATATATTCCATAAATTCTGGTGAGTAGTGTTTTTATTTTCATTATTTAAAAATCTGTAACTTCAGTTTGTATTATTTTAAGAGTTATGTAATAGTTTTAAAAATTTTCCAGTGTAACGGCTGTTCTGTGTTTTTGTTCATAACTTCTACTTTTACTGTAATCACATCAGAGAGTATTTGTAATATTTCTACTATTCAAAATTACAACTTTTTGTTACCTCTAATATTTGATAATCCTTGTGAATGTTCCATGAGTCCTTGAGAGCAAGTTTCTTTTTGTATTTTCATATTGTAGAGATTTATATATACCCAAAAGTTTTACCTTGTTGATTGTGTTGTTTATGTATTCCGTGTCTTCAGTTTTTATTTGCTTGATCCAAATTATACTATGAATGATTATGTAAATTGTGTATTTTTAGTGGGTTTTTATCCACACCTCTTTGCACCTTCTGTATTTTTTGCTTCATAAAGATGGTTACTGTGTTGTTTGGTGCATAATTATTCATCAGTTTTATATTTCTTTTATGAACTGTGTCCTTATTTACCATTTGTTTTGGCTTGACTTCTGCTTTGTCTGATGTTGGGATCATTACTTCTCATCTTTTTTCCTTTCCATTTGTCTGATATACCTTTGCATGTCATTCATTTTCCTGCTTATTTTTATTGTTTTAAATTTGTTTCTTATATCCAGATATACTTGGCATTTATTTTATGAGACAAATTGAAAATCTCATTCAATTAATATGTGTGTTAAGTCTGTTTTTTATTGATATGACTAGTATGTTTGGTTTTAGTATTTTTAAATTATGCATATTTTGTTATATTTCCAGTTTTCTACCTTTACAATATTTGCATCCTTCATCCTGTAATTTTAAAAAATGATATTAGATATATTTGTATTTTTATTTTTGTTTTGTGCTTATATATATTTTTAAGCTTATTTATTTATTTTTGAGAGAGAAAGAGCATGAGTAGGGGAGTGGCAGAGAGATAGGAGATAGAGAACCCAAGCAAGCTCTTCACTGCTTGAGTGCAGAGCCCAGTGCAGGAATCAATCCCAGGATCCATGAAATCATGACCTGAGTCAAAACCAAAAGTCAGACACATGACCAATTGAGCCACTCAGGCACCCCTTGCCTGTATTTTTTAAATCATTTAGTCCATAATTTTACCATTTAATATTTTATCTGTTTTTTATTGGTATCCTTTAACTTCTAACTGTTGTCTATATAGCAATCAATTATTTTTATTTTATTTATCTTTCTATTATTCGATCTCATCAAAAGATATAATACTGCCCATTGGTCTTCCATTCCCATCCCTACTGATGTTTTAGTCTCAGATGTATTATCAGTGGTTCTCAACGGAGAATAATTTAATCTCCTTGCAGACATTTGACCATGCCCAGAGACATTTTTGACTGTGACATTGGGGGAGGGATGTTGCTTCTGGCATCTAACAAATAAAGGCTAGAGATGCTGCTAGATATCCTTCAATTTATAGGATAATCCCCCTAACAAAAATTTATCCAGCTAAAATGTCAATAGGCCCAAAGTTGAGAAACTCTGACATACATTCTGAATTTATAGTGTTCACCATCAGACCTCTTGCCGAAGTTTTAAAAGTCATACCCCTAGTAGGTAAAGCACAGAATTCAAATTCTTGCACATGGAAAACTGTTTCATGTCCTCAAATGCCTGCTGGAGTACATCTAGTTCCACTTAGAGTGTCATTTTGCAGTTTTCTTCTGTTTCATGATTGTTTTTTTCTGAAATGGATACTGACTTTTTGCAATACCGCTGAATGGATCTGTTGACTTTCTTCTTGTTTAGCTGTTTTTATTTTCTTCTTTTTGTGGTATTGAGTGTTTTACAAGAACCCTAGTTTAACTACTGTTCTTCTGTCAAATTCTTAAGTGGAGTTTTGTTTGGTGATAAAAGATGAGTTGTAAGAGGTGTGTGTGTGTGTGTGTGTGTGTGTGTGTGTGTCTGTGTCTGTGTGTGTGTGTGTGTCCTTTCTTTGTTAAGGTTTTTCTCCAGCAGAATCTCCATAGTGTCTAAACCAAGTGCTGTGGTAGTCTTTGCTTTAGTTCCCTACACACTTCCCTTAGGATTTCCTTCCTTGATAAATGACCTCTCTCCCCTTCCCCTTTATGTAGACTTTCTCATAATCACTGGTACTGTTGTAGCTATCTCATAAATTTTGGATACCACTGTTAAGTCTTTTCAGATGATAACTCTAGCTTATGTCATTTCTCAGTTCTCAGGTTCCTTTGCTCTTATTTTTTATACTGGACATTGGACACTTTTTAACAGGCAATTTCAGTCTCCAGTTCTTTCTACTGTCATATTTAGTGATTTTTTTCTTATTAATTTCTCTTGGTTTCCCAACTAGAAACCCAAACTGGGATACAATATGGGGAAGGTCTTAGTATTTTCTATCTCAGTAATCCTTAGTGCAGTGCCAGGAATTGAGTAGACATTCAGTAAACACTTGCTGCTTGGTAAGAAATGGAGCCTAATTTTAGTTAGGAAAGGAGAAAAATCTGTGAAGCAAAGCAAAGCCATCAAGTCAATGTAACTCTCCCTTCAGCTGCTTTTGACACATGTACCCTAGCAGCTGAAGAGGGGAGAGATGTTTGGGACAAGCTGTGTTATGAAAAGCTAATGAACAGTGGGAGGAAAAGAATGCATCAGCAATGCTTTGTTCACACCACTTCCCAGTATAATTGCTCTTTCAACCAAAAGATAAGCAAACAGGTCCATCTTCCCCAGTTCCATGGTTTGGCACAGCTTGCCTGGTCCTAACCTTAATGTATATGTATATATTAAGGGGCTGGCATAGTGAGAAAAGCCAGGATTTTAAAGGTAGTCAACTTCAACTACTGTGTTTACCAGTTTATTAGCAAGTAAGTTAGCATCAGCAAACTGTATAGTCTCTGACCTTGTCTGGTCATCTGCAAAATGAGGGATATTAATAATGATCCCATGAAATTGTTGGGAGGATTAAATGAGAAGAAGGCGGCACAACTGTGTAGTTGACTGCCTGAATCTGAATCTGTGATTTGGGGCAAGTTATTTCACCACCCCTGCATTAGCTCTTCATTTGTCATACCAGGATGTTAATATTATTTACATTCTATGGCTTTAGTGAAAATTAAATGGATCTGTGGACAGTCACTTAGGACTGTACCTAGCATATAAGGCCTCAGTTAAGTTTTATTTTTGACTGTGATGATGTATCTAAAGCACAGTGTCTGACACAGAGTAGGTTCTCATAGAATTTAGCTCTCATTAATTCATTATTTAATAATAATTATTAAGAAGATTGTTGTCCCTAACAACAATTCTTGAGGGAACAAACATTCTTCTCTAAAGCGTTGGAAAGGTTACAGGAGACGGTGATTCTAATAGCCACACAGCCTTTAACCATGACCTTGTTAATTACTCAGTTCTCCGGGCCTCTGTTTATTTTAGCTGTAAAACAAAGTATTTAGGAGATGGTCTTAAAGCTTGCTTGCAAGCTGAAAACTTCTATGGTTCTATAAAGAATGTATGTCTGCCCACTCATACCTTGTGGAATAGGCCCAAGTTAGCTTGAGGCTGGAGCAGTAATTCTCAAACAACGGTCTTCAGACCACTAGCATCAGTGTCACCTGGGAATGTGTTAGAGATGCAGATCGTGGGGCTCCACCTCCAAACCCCCGAATCAGAAACCCTGGGGATGGGCCCCCACGCCTGTGTTGAGTAAGTCTCCTAGGTGATTCTGATGCTCATTAAAGTTTGCAGAGCCCTGAGCTGGACATTTTATGAAAGAGAGGATCTTAGTGGCTAGTGAGATTCTAAGGAGAAGTGGTGGTTCTCAACCCAGTCTGGACATCAGAACTGTCCAGAGGGAAAAAAATTCCAAGCACCAAAGTTAGGCTTCAGTTTCAGAATTCCTGATTTGTTTGTTATGAGATGAACCTCAGGGTTCAGCATCTTTAAGAACACCTCAGGAAATTCCTATTGATGTCCACAACTTGTTAAACAATCTCATTATGCAAATGAAGGGGGTGCTCTGAGAAATGAAATTGCTCACCAAGGTCATAGAACTAATTTGAACTCTAACTCAGGTGTTCTAATCCTTCAGCCAGTTTTAATCATTTTTATTTTGTTGTATTTATTAATTAAGTTCTATAATCATCCCCTCTTGGAAAAACCAGAGTCACAATATTCCCAGTATTTAGTCATCTAACATGTTTGCCCAAAGAATGTCTAAATCTTTCCACATTAAGAGGTTATTGGTGGTTTTTTTTCATTTTATCAGTGGTTGTCCAAATATCTTCACACACACACACACACACACACACACACACACACACACACACACCATCTAGAGTTCCAGTTTCGTATATGTGTATGTGAACTAGTTCAAACAGGATATCAAATACAGTGTCTTGTAAGTTAACATTTAACAGAATTATAGCAATGGAAACTTGAAAATAGCAATCTGCAAACTGGCGAATTTCCAAGAAGGGTGTCTCAAAGAGAGATAGGATAGAACCTATGACTGGTGTTTTCTGGACATATACTGGACGCATTAGTTGTTAATGGCTTTTGGAGTCACTACCTAACCAGGATAATTTTAAAAAGTGAATTAATAGCTCTGAAGGCATTTTGCTCTTAAAGGAACTGGAGGAAGACTTTTTATACTGCAAGAATGCTAAACTGTACAGCTAGTGCTGTACAGAAACTTGCTAAGTGAAATATAACAAAATACAGCAATATAACTGTGCCTTTCAAACTATGTTTATTCCTCAGATGTGTTTATACATTCTACAAATTATTTAAATCTCCTTTTTATACTTTATTTAAAATTATTTTGCAAGTTGAATTAAAAAGAAAATATGCACATTCAAATGTGTTATATGACGTTTAACACATTGAAGATGACCAATGATTAGCTTTATTTATTGATAAAGCTTTACAAGTATACGTGATAAACTTGAACTTAGTTACTATTTGTAAATTTAAAATATGTGAATAGATGTGCTTTTGTTTGTTTTATTTACTGGCAGTTTGTGTGCATTTCATTAAATACACATGATTCTATGTCTACAAATTTTGAAAATCACTGTACTAGAAAAAGATAAATAGAAGTGTGTAAGAAGCATCAGAGCTACTGGCTAACATCTTGATAAAATAGCTTCCTGGAAAGAAAATATTTTTAGGTGTCTGAGGGCATACTGACATCTACTGATTTATTTGGATAGATTACTAGATTAATTTTACATGTATGTATGTGTACATGTGTATGTATATATTATGAATTTCAGAAAATTTATCCAGAATATCTATTAGAATTAAATTCCATGGATCACTACTTCTTTCCCTTTTTATAGTGTCATGGGTTGGTGATATTTCCCTGATCCCTACTCTCACAGTGGTCAATAAATAAAGGACTCATTAAACTTGCCTTAGAAAAGAAAATTATAACCCCTCCCCCACCAAGAAAGAGAGAAAGAAAGAAAGTGATCCTTTTACAAAGTTTCTTTTCTTCACCAGGTATAATCTATATCCAAAGACTGAAAGTAGAAATATGTTCAGGAATAGTAAATCCCTAATGGCAAACGTATTAATATTTAACAAATGTTTGTACTCTCTTATTTATTGTATCACAGATTTCAACACCTATGATCTCCCACAAACCATAAAGAACAATAGCCATTGCCTTCATGAACCAGGGTTTGTTTAAAATGACCAAGTCTCATGTCATACGTAAATTAACCATAGCTCATGTCTTCTCTCACTTCTTGTGCTTACCACTGGCTCAGCTAGGCCCCTGTTTTAAGATCTATAATTTTTATCTTCTTTTAGGCAACCTCCGGATTTCTATAATTATGCCAACAATAAAGGATCTACTAAAGGAGAATGCCTTCTAATAGAAAAACCTTGTTCATTGCACCTTCTTAGCCATGAAGAATAATGGACAAGGGAAATTCTTCCAAAGAATAAAACTGAAGGTGGCCAGGTTACTTCAATAGGAAGTCTGTGCTTTTCCTAGAAAGGCAGATATGGTACTAGATATTGCTTTTTATGTTCTGCTTTTCAATACTATAATTTAAAAAAATTAATGCTTTTTTAAATTTTTGAGACAGAGAGAGAGACAGACAGACAGACAGATAGAATTTGGGCGGTGGAGGTACAGAAAGAGATGGAGACTCAGACTTCGAAGCAGTTTCTAGGCTCCAAGCTGTCAACACAAAGCCCAACACAGGGCTTAAACTCATGAACCAGGAGATCATGACTTGAGCCAAATCAGACTCTTAACTGACTGAGCCACCCAGGCTCCACTCAATACTGGAAGTTTTAATGTGATGATCTTTGTTTTATTTATTTATTTATTTATTTATTTATTTATTTATTTAGTATCTTGCAAACTGGAAGTATTAGAGATGCCATTTTAGCTCACCAATTGAAAAATTCTGGGGAAAGTATATAAGGCCTGATTAAACTTAAACATGGGATGCAGAAGGTGGACATAGTTCTGGCTATCCTCTAGTGGGGAAGATCAAGATATTTGTGGTTGTGTATAAAGGGTTGTATTGTGAAAAGCAAGGATATTTTTTCAAATTGTATGTATTGGAAAGGGTTTATGTGTGTGTGTATATGTGTATATAATGTATTAGATACAAACTGGGGTGACTATCTGGCTTCCAACGTGTCCCCAGTGGCTGTTTCTATGGTTCCTCTCCCTTCTCCAGATAGGAACCTAATTCTTTGGCCACAGTAATTTAGCATGAGTAGATAGACCAATCAGGTTCAAATTCCAGTATTTTTCAGGCAAGACCTAGTGGAAAAGAGATGTTTTGGCCTTTGGTCATAGAGCTAATGTCAGTTAGCTAATGTCAGAAAATGTCAGTTCAAAGCTGTCATTTTTATTATTTACATTTCCACTCACCACAGTCACACTTTGTGTTCCCTTTGGACTTCTCCTCCCTCCATTTTTTCCTTGACTGACCGCCGCTAATCACTTATTTCTCAAGTCAAACATCACTTCCTCAGAGAAGCCTTTCATATTTATTTATTTTATTTATACAAATATACACTTATTTTTATTTATACAAATATTTATGTGTTTGTGTGTGCTGTTTGTTTATCCATCTACTTATACAAATCATAAGTTGTCTGCCTCACTGACCAACCTCACTTCTGTTCCACTTCCTTTCCTTTCCATAATCCTATGTCATTTTCTTCATTGCCTTTCTCATTACTCAAATACATGGACTTGCATCAGTCTCAGAGTCCGTCCCTTCCCTCTGTGTATGTCTGTTCCCTCAGGCTCTGAGTTCTGATAATACCACTCTCATGGCCTCACTGCTATGACTCTATCTCTAGCTACTATTTCAGTTTAGCTCCATCTTCTACCTCCATGATTTCATAGTTTAAATCCCTAAGATAATTTGGCCGTATTTTTTTTTCTGAAGCCATGTCAGATGGACACAATCAGGGGAAGTGTAATGTAATCTGGGGGCAGGTGCACACTCTTCCATTATGAAGAAGAGTCCTCTACTCTCGCTTCATTGTCTCATGTGGCTGGGTTGGCACCAGAAAAGTGCTTTCAATGTGTGGTTCTTAGACCACCAGCATTAAACACCACTTAGGAATTTGTAAGACATATAATTTTGCAGGCCCCACCCCTGACCTACTAAATCAGAAACTCTGGGAGTGCTCTAGTAATCCACATCAATCCATATTTTAATGAACTTTCTAAGACTTTCAGGCTGAAGCAATGGTGGTTGCTTACCTTCCTGTCTCCCAATATTTCCTCCAGAAAAAAATACAGAATAATAAACAGGGAAAGGCAAAATGACTCCAAAACAATGTCTCGACATAACAAAGACAGAGAATGCCCAAACTTCAAAATAACTGTAAAGAAAAAGACCAAATTTTAGTGCACTCTTTCTCAGATTCTTTACGCCACCTCTCCTCCACAGCAGGGGTTTTGGCATGCAAAAACAGGCTAAGAAAAACTGCAGGGAAGGCAGAAAAGTGAAGACAGTGAAGATACCAGGGGTCAATCTCAACACACTACTAGAGACAGAGTCTACCTTTAGTGTAAAATTCCTATAAAAGTGTACACATAGATCGGAGCACAGAGTGTAGCAAGAGAACTTAAAAGTATGTGCAGTTTGAAGCTTCAGTCTTCAAACATATAGATTCTGGGAGAGAGAATAAAAGGAAGACTCAACAAAACTTGGAGGGAAAAAAGGAAGAAAAAAGCACCTTTTGATAATAGAAAAAGAAGCAAAGAGGAAAAATGGAGCATCCTGAAATTCAAAAGCTGACTACAAACAATAAGAAAACAAGCCACCCAATTAAAACATGAGCCTTAACAGGCACCTCAGCCAAGAAGACAGAGAGACAGGAAATAAACTTATGAAAGGATGCGCCACATCATATGTCATGAGTGAAATGAAAATCAAAACAATGACATGCCACTACATACCTGTTGGAATGGTAAAAATGTGGAGCGCTGACAGCACCAAGTGTTGGTGAAGAGATGGAGCAACAGGAACTCCCATTCATTGCTGGAGGGAATCCAAAATGACATGGACACTTTGGAAGACAGTTTGGTGTTTTCTTATAAAACTAAACATGCTCTTCCCATATAGTTTAGCAGTTGCACTTCTTGGCATTTACCAAAGGAGATGAAAACTCATGTCCACACCAAAAACCTATGCACATGATGTTTATAACAACTTTATCCATAGTTGGCCCAATGTGGAAGCAATCAAGATGTTCTTCAGTAGGTATATGGATAAATAAAGTTTGCACATCTGGACAATGGAATGTTATTCAGCAGTAAAAGGAAATGAACTATCAAGGCATGAAAAGACATGGAAGAAACTTAAATCCATATCACTAAATGAAAGAAGTCAAACTGCAAAGGCTACATACCGTATGATTCCAACTATGTGACTTTCTGAAGAAGACAAAACTATGGAGTCAATAAAATCAGTGGAGCACAAAGGATTTAAGGTGGTGAAAATACTCTGTATGATGTTATAATGATGGGTTTGTCATAATACATTTGTTCAAACCCATAGACCATACAATATCAAGAATGAAACCTAAGATAAACTATGAGATTTGGGTTGTTATAATGTATCCATGTAGATTCATCCTTGGTATAAAAAATGTACTTTTCTGGTGATTGATATTAGTGACGGAGGAGGCTATGCATATGTGGGGGCAAAAGGTATATGAGAAATATTTGTATCTCCTTCTCTCAATTTTGTTGTAAACCTAAAACATCTCTAAAAAAATAAAGACTTGAAAAAACCCCACAACAGGCATGCACACGTGCACACACACACATGCCCTCCTTTACCTCCAAAGATCCATTAAAGTGTCTTTCAAAAGGAGGGTTGTTAAACTTGAACTCTTGTAAAACATAGAATCCCACAAAAAAATCACTTGGTTTAGGCACAGAATAGGCTTTGTTGGAGAAACTTACAAGAAAATAATAAACCAAATAGAATGTATGGTCCCATACCATACTGCTATTCTGTGGAGTCATGCTTGATGTTTTTACAGTAAATGCTTAGGAGGGAATCCCACAAGCAGGAGAAAAACATTCTGAACTTTGGCAATTGCTGCTTGTTGAGAAACAATTCTTTATGGGTCTCTCACATTTCTGCACATTGACTAGCCTTTGTTCAAATTATCTTGTTAAAGATGTTTATATAGTGAACAGTCTTAGAAGAGAGAGAGAGTGTCTCCCTCGGAGCAAAAGGCAGGTTTGATGAAAGTCTTGGAAGGTAGAGTGGATGTTTCCCTCCAGTAAAAGGGGCAAACATGCTTATGTCCATTACAGAAGGATGGGTTTCCAAAGCTCTGGGTTTTACACATGGAATGCAATTCCGTTGCTGGTGACGACCTCATATGTCCTTCTTCGTATCACTATGTGGGAATAAGGTTTGGGTAACTAGAACAAAAGCTGTTATTCTGATCAGTGCTATTTCTGTGAGTAATAAATTGTCCTTGGTCTCTAACTTAGTGGTTTAGTGTCTTCTGCGAGCATCCATGAAAATGCAGTGGGTTAACTCATTAGCTTGTAAGTAAGGTAACATTTCAGGCCCGTAACAGTTATAGAGATATGCATTTATGACATTTAGGGCCATTATAGTCAGAAGCCAGGCAATTTGTTAGAACGTTGGCTGATTTTCTTGGTTGGGAAGGACATGTAACACTTGTGCAGGAAGAAAGGTAACAGCAAGATCGTCTTATGGCTGCAGCCTATTATGCAAACCTTACATCTATTTGAAGATGGCGGCAAAAAGTCTCAGGGTTTTTTTTACAGTAGAACTTGACAGCTGTACGGATATTTAGCTCCTTGTGGAGATTTCCCTGAGAGAGACAATATCCTATGGAAAATCATAGATAAGGCAGTGAATAATACTAAGCTCTTATTGCCCTGAAGTGTTTTAATACTGTTCAAGTGACCCATTGGAGAATGAGAAACTGTCCCCAAGGAATTCAAAAACATCCTTGTGATCAGCCCCATTGTCCTAGATCTCTCTTAATCCTAGTATTGAAGCCAGGCAAGAATTTACAAGATGTCACCAGGACAGGGAGGCAGCAATGCTTGGCATCAAGACAGAATTCTTAAAAAAGAGCGCTACTATGGCATAAGAATAGACATATAGACCAATGAAATAGAATTTTAAAGATCTGGGGCACCTGGATGGCTCAGTCAGTTAAGTGCCCAACTTCAGCTCAGGTCATGATCTCACAGTTTATGAGTTTGAGCGAGCTCGGCGTCAGGCTCTGTGCTGACAGCTCAGAGACTGGAGCCTGCTTCGGATTCTGTATCTCCCTCTCTCTGCCCCGCCCCCGTTCATGCCTCTGTCTCTCTCTTTCTCTCAAAATAAGTAAACATTAAAAAATTTTTTAAAAGAATTTTAAAAATCTAGAAATAAACCTTTATGTTCACAATCAATTGATCTTCATGAATAACAAGGCAATTCAATTTTTAAAGTTGAACATTTTAAACAACTGGCATACATGTATAAAAGGATGGAATGGGACCCCTTCCTTATACATAAACAAAAATAACTCAATGTAAGAGCTAGAATTTTGAAACTCTTAGAAGAAATTATAGTGGTAAATCTTCATGGCCTTGGATTAGGTAAAGATTTCTTTGTTAAGACATCTCAAGAAAAAGAAAAACGATAAATTGAATTTCATCAAAATTAAAATCTTTTGCACTTCAAAGGACGTCATCAAGATGTCCTCAAGAAAATGAAAAAAGCTACAGAATTGGATAAAATATTTGCATATCATATATCTGATAAGGGATTTGCATATAGAACATACAGAGAATGTCTACAGTTTAATAATAAAATTATAAACTCTCCAATTAAAAAATGAGTAAAGGATATAAATGGACATCTCTCCAAAGGAGACATGTAAGCATAAATAAACACATGCAACAATACTTAGTATCATGTCATTTTAAAAATGCAAGTCAAAATCACAATGAAATATGATATCACACACATTAGGATGGCTATAAACAAAAGGACATAGAATAACCAGGATGGGTGAAGATGAAGAGAAATTAGAATCCTGGTATATCATTGGTGGAACTGTGAAACCACTGACTTGGAAAATAGTTTGGCAGCTCCTTCAAGAGTTAAACATTAGGTTAGCATATGACTCAATATTTCCATACCTAGTTGTATACTCAAGAATATTGCAACTATATGTCCACACAAAAACTGGTAGATGAATATTAATAGTGGCCTTATGCGTAATAGCTGAAGAGTGGAAAAAACTGAAATGTCCATCAGCTAATGAATGGATAAATAAAGCATGTTATTCATATAATGGAACATTTTATGTTAAAAAAATACTTAAAAAATACTTAAAAATACTTAAAAAAATTGAAGTACTGACACATGGTAGAACATAGCTGAATCTTGCCAGAGGATAGAAGGAATGGGGAATCGCTTAACAAGTACGCAGTTTCCCGTTGGGATGTTGGAAATATTTTGGAAATTGATAGCAGTGATAGATGCATAACATTGGGAATATACTAAAAACCACTGAATCCTATGCTTTAAGATGGTGAAGTTTATGTTGTGTGAATTATATCTCGATCCTAAAATACTGCAAAGAACACACAAAAGGCCACATATTGTATAATTCGGTTTATGGGTTTCCCTTGTATTCTAAAAGTGTGCTTTATGCTGCATTGCTTTCATAAAAGAGCCATGTTAGATCTGTTGTTAACTGGAAAAAATATGAAGAGGATTTTCACTTTCATGCAGTGGTAATTGCTTCCTTGCTTTAGGCCATTTTGGCTTACGTAAGTTTCATAGGAACATTCTACTTTTGGATAGCAAGTGAAGCCTGCATATGAAATGTCCAGAAAAGGCAAATCCATAAATACAGAAAATAGAGTAGCGATTGTCAGGTGTTGGGGTAGGGGTGGAGGTGAGTGGGTAGGGACTGCTAATGTATATGAGGAGTCTTCTGGGGTTGAAGAAAATGTTTTAAAATTGACTGTGGTTGATGCACAACTCTATGAAATATATGAAAAACCATTGAATTGTATACTTTTATTTTATTTATTTATTTTTTTTGAGATTCCAATAGCCCTTTATTTTTATTTTTATTTTTTTACAAATAGTTTATTGTCAAATTAGTTTCCACATAACACCCAGTGCTCATCCCCACAAGTGTCCTCCTCCATGCCCACCCCTCCTCCCCCCCACATCCATCAGTCCTCAGTTTTTGTCAGCATTCAAGAGTCTCTCATGGTTTGCTTCTCCCCTTTTCCCCCACCATTTCCGCCCTGCTTCTCCCCCTTGGTCCTCTGTTAAGTTCCTCCTAATCCTCCTATACGTGCACACATATGATATTTGTCCTTCTCTGCCTGACTTATTTCGCTCAGCATAACACCCTCAAGGTCCATCCATGTTGCTACACATGGCCAGATTTCATTGTGTCTCATTGCCATGTAGTATTCCATGGTAGAGATAAACCACATCTTCTTGATCCATTCATCTGTTGATGGCCACTTAGGCTCTTTCCATGTTTTAGCTATTGTGGAGAGTGCTGCTATGAACATTGGGGTACATGTGCTCCTATGCATCAGCATTTCTGTATCCCTTGGGTAAATTCCTAGCAGTGCTATTGCTGGGTCATAGGGGAGTTCTATTGTTAGTTTCCTTGAGGAACCTCCACACTGTTTTCCAGAGGGGCTGTACCAGTTTACATTCCCACCAACAGTGCAGGAGGGTGCCCGTTTCTCCACATCCTAGCCAGCATCTAGAGTTCTCTGATTGGCTCATTTTAGCCACTTTGACCGGCGTGAGGTGGTATCTCAGTGTGGTTTTGATTTGTATTTCCCTGATGAGGAGGATGCTGAGCATCGTTTCATGTGTCTGTTGGCCATCTGGATGTCCTCTTTGGAGAAGTGTCTGTTCATATCTTCTGCCCATTTCTTCACTGGGTTGTTTGTTTTTTGGGCGTGTAGTTTGGTGAGTTCCTTGTAGATTCTGGATATCAACCCTTTATCTGATATGTCATTTGCAACTATCTTTTCCCATTCCGTTGGTTGCCTACTAATTTTCTGGGTTGTTTCCTTGGCTGTGCAGAAGCTTTTAATCTTGATGAGGTCCCAACAGTTTATTTTTGCTCTTGATTCCCTTGCTTTTGGGGATGTGTCAAGTAAGAAGTTGCTGCGGTGGAGGTCAAGGAGGTTGTTTCCTGCTTTCTCCTCTAGGGTGTTGATAGTTTCCTGTCTCACGTTCAGGTCCTTTATCCATTTTGAGTTTATTTTTGTGCATGGTGTGAGAAAATGACCTAGTTTCATTCTTCTGCATGTTGCTGTCCAGTTCTCCCAACACCATCTGTTAAAAAGGCTGTCTTTTTTCCATCGGATATTCTTTCCTGCTTTGTCAAAGATTAGTTGGCTGTATACTTTTGGGTCCACTTCTGAGTTCTCAATTCTGTTCCATTGGTCTATGTGTCTGTTTTTGTGCCAATACCATACTGTCTTGATGATGACAGCTTTGTAGTAGAGGCTAAAGTCTGGGATGGTGATCCCTCCCGTTTTGGTTTTATTTTTCAGGATTACTTTGGCTATTCGGGATCTTTTGTGGTTCCATACAAATTTTTGGATAGTTTGTTCTAGTTTTGAGAAGTATGCTGGTGCAATTTTGATTGGAATTGCATTGAATGTGTAGAGTGCCTTAGGTAGTAATGACATCTTAACTATATTTATTCTTCCTATCCATGAGCATGGAATGTTTTTCCATTTCTTTGTGTCTTCTTCAATTTCCTTCATAAGTTTTCTATAGTTTTCCTCATACAGATCTCTTGCATCCTTGGTTAGGTTTATTCCGAGGTATTTTATGGTTTTTTGTGCAATTGTGAATGGGATCCGTTTCTTGATTTCTCTTTCTGTTGCTTCATTGTTGGTGTATAAAAATGCAACCGATTTCTGTACATTGATTTTGTACCCTGCAACTTGGCTGAATTCTTGGATCAGTTCTAGTAGGCTTCTGGTGGAGTCTGTCGGGTTTTCTATGTAGAGTATCATGTCATCTTCAAAGAGTGAAAGTTTGACTTCCTCTTTGCCAATTCTGATGCCTTTGATTTCCTTTTGGTGTCTGATGGCTGATGCTAGGACTTCCAACACTATGTTAAACAGCAGTGGTGAGAGTGGGCATCCCTGTCGTGTTCCTGATCTCAGGGGGAAAGCTCTGAGTTTTTCCCCGTTGAGGATGATGTTAGCTGAAGGCTTCTCATAGATGGCTTTGATGATGTTTAAGTAGGTTCCTTCTATCCCAACTTTCTCGAGAGTCTTTATTAAGAAGGGATGCTGTATGTTGTCAAATGCCTTTTCTGCATCTATTGACAGGATAATATGGTTTTTATCTTTTCTGTTATTGATATGATGTATCACATTGATTGATTTGCGAATGTTGAACCAGCCCTGTAACCCAGGAATGAATCCCACTTGATCTTGGTGGATGATTCTTTTCATATGCTGCTGGATTCGATTTGCAAGGATCTTGTTGAGAATTTTTGCATCCGTATTCATCAAGGATACTGGCCTGTAGTTCTCTTTTTTTGCTGGATCTCTGTCTGGCTTGGGAATCAGTGTGATGCTGGCTTCATAAAATGAGTCCTGGAGTTTTCCTTCGATTTCTATTTTTTGGAATAGCTTGAGAAGAATTGGGATTAATTCTGTTTGAAATGTCTGGTAGAATTCCCCCGGGAAGCCATCAGGTCCAGGGCTCTTATTTGTTGGGAGATTTTTGATCACTGATTCAATTTCTTCACTCGTTATGGGTCTGTTCAGGTTTTCTATTTCTTCCCGTGTGAATTTTGGTAGTGAGTGTGTGTTTAGGAATTTGTCCATTTCTTCTAAGTTGTCCAATTTGTTGGCATATAATTTTTCATAGTAGTCCCTGATAATTGCTTGTATTTCTGAGGGGTTGGTTGTAATAAGTCCATTTTCATTCATAATTTTGTCTATTAGGGTGCTCTCTCTTTTCTTTTGGATAAGTCTGGCTAGAGGTTTGTCAATTTTGTTGACTTTTTCAAAAAACCAACTCTTGGTTTCATTGATCTGTTCAATTGTTTCCTTGGTCTCTATGTTGTTTATTTCTGCTCTAATTTTTACTATTTCTCTTCTTCTACTGGGTTTAGGGCGTTCTTGTTGCTCTGCCTCTAGTTCCTTTAGGTGAGCTGTTAGATTTTGGACTTGTGCTTTTTCTAATCTCTTGAAATAGGCCTGGAGAGCAATGTACTTTCCTCTTAGGACTGCCTTTGCCGCATCCCATAGATTTTGAATTGTTGTGTTTTCATTTTCATTTGTTTCCATATATATTTTAATTTCATCTCTAGTTGCCTGATTGGCCCATTCATTCTTTAGAAGGGTGTTCTTTAATCTCCATGTTTTTGGAAGTTTTCCAGACTTCTTCCTGTAATTGATTTCAAGTTTCAAAGCATTGTGATCTGACAGTGTGCATGGTATGATCTCTATTCTTTTATATTTATTGAGGGCTGTTTTATGTCCCAGTATGTGATCAATCTTGGAGAATGTGCCATGCGCACTTGAGAAGAAAGTAAATTCCCTGGCCTCAGGATGTAAAGTTCTAAATATGTCCGTCAGGTCCATCTGGTCCAATGTATCTTTCAAGTCCATTATTTCTTTAGTGATTTTCTGTCTGGTTGACCTATCCATTGCTGTAAGCGGAGTATTAAAGTCCCCTGCTATTAGCACATTCTTATCTAGAAGCTTGTTTCTGTTTGTGATTAATTGTTTTAGATATTTAGGTGCTCCCATATTCGGTGCGTAGACATTTATGATTGTTAGTTCTTCCTGATGGATGAACCCTGTAATTAAGATGTAGTGCCCTTCTTCATCTCTTGTGATTGCCTTTATTTTAAAGTCCAGTTTGTCTGATATAAGTATCGCTACTCTGGCTTTCTTTTGATTTCCTGTAGCATGATATATATTTCTCCATCCCCTTTCTTTAAATCTGAAGGTATCTTCCCGTCTAAAATGAGTTTCTTGCAGACAGCATATAGATGGATTTTGTTTTTTAATCCATTCTGCTACCCTATGTCTTTTGATTGGAGCATTCAGCCCATTTACATTCAGTGTTATTTTTGAAATATGTGGGTTTAGAGTCTTTGTATCTTTTGTAGGGTTCATGTTTGTGGTGGTGTCTCTGTAATCTTTGTTCCTTGCAACTTTTCCTTCAGAGCATCCCCCTCAGGATTTCTTGTAGGGCTGGCTTCGTGGTGACAAATTCTTTCAATTTCTGTTTGTTTGGAAAGGTTTTTATCCCTCCTTCTATTTTGAATGACAGGCTTGCTGGATAGAGGATTCTTGGCTGCATATTTTTACTGTTCATCACTTTGAAGATCTCTTGCCATTCCTTTCTGGCCTGCCACGTTTCTGTAGATAGGTCTGTCACCACTTTGATGGGTTTCCCTTTGTATGTGAGGGCCCTTTTCTCCCTAGCTGCTTTCAAAATTCTCTCTTTGTCCTTGTATTTTGCCATTTTTACGATGATATGTTGTGCAGAAGATAGATTCAAGTTACGTCTGAGGGGAGTCCTCTGAGCCTCTTGTATTTCCACATTGACTTCCTTCCCAAAGTCGGGGAAGTTCTCTGCTATAATTTGTTCCAGGACTCCTTCAGCACCTTTCCCTCTCTCTTCCTCTTCTGGGATTCCTATGATATGGATATTGTTGCGTTTGACTGTGTCGCTGAGCTCTCGAATTCTTCTTTCCTGTTCCTGGATCAGTTTGTCTCTTTTTTTGTCAGCTTCTTGTTTTTCTAGAATGGTGTCTTCTAAATCACTTATTGTCCTTTCTGCCTCTTCAAGCCGTGCATTGGAGGCCTCTAATTTATTATGGATCTCATTTATCGCATTTTTTTAATTCTTCATGCCTATTTTTATTTTCCATTCTGTCTGTAGCCATAGTTTCTTTGATGTCCCCTATGTTTTTTTCAAGCCCTGCTATTAATTTTACCATTATTATTCTAAAATCTTGTTCACGTTATGCTGCTGATATCTGTTTTGAGCAGTTCATTAGCTGTCATTTCTTCTTAGAGTTTCTTTGGAGGAGGGCTCTTTCGTTTTGTCATTTTAGTTAGCTTTCCGGCTCTTGTTGGTTTTAAAGACCTGTTATGCTCTCTGTTTCTATGAGCACTGCTATATCCAAGAAGACTCTTTGACTTTCCAGGGCCTATCCTTTCAGAGATTGTTTTTTGAATGGTATCCCTTGGTCTCTCTTGTTGGAACTTTGGTTATTTTCCTATTCGTAGTGATATTTGGGACTCTTCACCTTGTGTACTCTAGCTTGTTTCTTGAGGTAGCCCTGGAAAAGAAAACAGACAGACAAACACATAGGGAGCAGGAGCACACAAACGCACAGGCTGATTCAACTAACATGCAAAGCGAGAGGGAAAACGAAAAAGTTAATAGAAAAGACGGAGGAGGGAGGGCGAATAATAGGGAGCATAAAATACATAAAAGGGTCAAAAAGGGGAAAAGAAAAGGAAAAAAGAAGAAAACCGATGGACAAAGAATGGTTTAAAGCATATACCTGGATTTCCCAGCTACAGTTAAATAGCCGTGTGTATGCAGTGCTGGTTGAAGAGCATAGAGAAAAAGAGAGAAGGCAGGGTGAGACAAGGCAGATTTGGAAATAGAATGAAGAGGCAGAAGGGATAAGAAGCTTTTTTCAAAGATGTAAAGGGTAGAATACGGTTGGATAGGTGAGAGAAGGATGCTGGAATTATCCAGAGAAACTATATAGTCTAATTACTCCTGAGAGAAATAGCTGAAAAAGTCGGTAGGTGTAGAATTTACATTTACAGAATGGACTTGTTGTGATTGTTTAAGCAAGCTGGCGACCAGAGTTAATCAGGTCAGTGTTTTGGGGAAAAAAGCGAGAAAAGAGAAAGAAGAAGAAAAAAAGAGAAAAGAAAGGGAAAAAGAAAAGACAGAAGAAAAAAAGAAAAAAAAACCAAAAAACAAAAAAAAGAAAAAAAAAAGGAAAAAAGAAAAGAAAAAAAAAAAGAAAAAGGGAGGAGGGCACCTCTCAGGCAGGGATGGGCGTGGCGTGATCCGATGCCTCAGGCGGGGGTTCTGCCTTGGCGATTGTGGGGAGGAGAGTGACGGTGCTCCAGTCCCTTCTTGAACCCCGCGCTGCAGCTCGCTTTTTTTTTTTTTTTTTGGCGTGTCAACTCTCCGTTCCGGGGATGCAGCCGAAGTTGGTTGCACCCTTCAACCCAGGCCAGTTCCAATCTCCAAATCCCAGTCCACGGGCCCCGCGGAAGTTGCCTTAGACACAGCGTCCCAGACAACCCCCTCGGGCTATTCCAGGCTCCCTGCTGAGCTCTGGGGGCGGAGTCAGAATCCCTGTTTTTTTCTCTGGGTCGGGCTCGCGCGCATGCGCGGGGGCTTGCCTGCTGGGTCCGCGTAGCCCGAGCCCGCTGGAGTGAGAAAAACCGGGTCTCTCTATGGCTCGTCACCCGAAACACGAACTCACAGGCAAATTTCCCAGTTTTTAGCTCTTTGCCTTCCCTCTCGAGTTCCAGCCAGCCAGGAGCGCGGACGCCGGGTGTCTGCGCGTCTCTTTCAGGGGTCCCAGCTGCCCTGGAGCTACAATGGCGGCAGGCGTGCCACTGCTCTGAAATCGAACCTCCAGAAGCGGCACAAAGAAGCAGTTTGTGTGCTCAGCCTCCCCCAGGACCAGTTGGCGTGAGGAGACCTGGTGTGCAGGTATTTGGCAAGTACGGTCTTTCTATGCACCGAGCGGAGGTTTTTCTGTTTCGGACTCTTTTTCCCCTCTCACTCCCCGTAGAGGGTAGAGAGGGATTGCCTCCCACCCTGGAGTCTCCGATCCCGGCCCGATTTTACCTTCCCCTGTTCGCACTCACGTTAGAAGGCTTTCTCAGTGGATTCTGCGTCCTTTTTCTCCCAGTCTCTCAGGTTTTGTATGGTTTCCAATGGCTTCAGATCTTTTCTGTGTGATGTATGGGCGCGAGTGCAAGTACGGAGCTCCTTACTTCTCCGCCATCTTGCCCCCTTCCTGAATTGTATACTTTTAAAAGGTAAACTTTATGGCATGTGAATTATATATCAATAAAACTGTCATAAAAAGGACAAAAATTTTATGTTTAAGAAGTAGAAAGTTATGCAGTACTTATAAATAAGGAAATTGTTTAATAAACCTTCATATCCTATGATCTACAAAAAAAGGTGCTACTATGCATGTCAAGCCCAATTTCACAAAAAAAGTAAACCCCTAGGTCTTAGGTGGAAGATAGTGCTCCTATGGCTGTGGAGTCAAAGGGTTCCCAAAGCTGAAATAGATGGGCTTTGAGTGGATTAAAAAAAATTTGAGATTTCATTGGGTTCAGTCTCAGGTTGCCCCCATATTTCTCAAAACTGAAAGTAAGCATACTTGGTGATTAGTGCCACCTAAACTCTCCCCACCCTCTCCAAACCCAGCTGCTTTAAGGAGAAGATAATTAGAAGTAGGACTGAGATCTGCCTGTTCTCAATGACTACCAAAGGCCAAATATACCAGTCCGTATCAGTCTGAGTATGGTAGGGAACTTCTGGGTAGGAGCAGGGCTTAAATTCCTCCTATGGTTTTATTGATACTGGCATCTGAGTTGCCATTTTATTCACTCTTTTGAAGGAAGGGTCCAACTCATGAGCTTTGGGAAAGAATAGTGAAAAAGGAAAGTTAATATGACCTTGTGGGCAGGGCTTTGAGAGGATTCAATGTACTGATGTTTCTACTTTAGTGAATGCATTGGAGGAACTTTGAGTTATATGCCTTTATTTCTGTCTCATAAATGATGGAGAAGATTATATTGATTAGAAATCATTGCATGTAGAGAGATACTCATACCTTTGGGGCCCTTTATCTCTAAAGACTACTGTGAATTACAAGTCTCTGTGACTTACAAATTTACCATTTGGAGCTTCCAGCAATGAGAGCCAGCCTCTGCCTGGAAGTATTTTGGATTCGTTGTCTCCCTTTTGAAAAGCAGCTAATAGCTTACTATTGGACTTTTGTCAAAACCAAGTCTTAACTTATAGAGGATTTGATATTCTACAACTTGATGTTTCTATTTTGGAGTGTATCAATTCATACTTAACTGACTAACAAGGTGGGAGGGGTCCAAGAAGACTTGTTTTTCAGTTGGAAATGACATATTCAAGAATATAGAAAGCCTGGCTCAACCAGTATCTCAGTTTTCATAAAAAGTGACAGCTATTCGATTTGTGGGAAATTTCACTCCCAACTCCACTGCCTGTAGCAAAGTCACTGGCTCAATGGGACTCTTGATTTCCAGGAGTTCTCCTAAATAATTGGGCCTGGTGACCAGACGGCATGGCTAAGCTGACACTTGATGGCATCCTCTGTGTGGCTGCACCAGCTATGTAACAGTGAAAATGGATGTGCTTGTTCCATTCCAAACCCTGTCCACTCCAGTGGACAGGACAAGGGTTGTTCTCGCAGCTTTGACCAATACCTGCCTTTGTAAATTTATTATAATTTTACTGACTCTTGAGCTTTTGCCAATGGTCTGGCTGTTTGATCTGCCTCTTGGAAAACCAGAAGCAGACAGATTATAGACACCCTTTGGGGCAAATTAAAGGCACCCTTTGAAGCAGATTAAAGGCACTTTGGAGACTGCTGATTGAGCCATCTGTGTCACTCACAAAGAAGCTCGTGGTAAGGGCCTGTTCTCTGATAGGAACAACTGTAATCAAGCTGCTCATGGAAACTGAATTACACAAATCACCACTTATGCCTGGGTCTAGTGTCATACCATACATAGGAATGCGTCTACCACTCTAGACCGGGTGCAAAAGACTTTAATGTAGCTGAGTCAGGTAACTGTGTGGCTGTGTCACTCCCATCAGCTGACCTGGGCCTCACCATGTGGTCTTTGAAACTAGTTGTGCCATGTTTTCAGCTTTTCAGATAATTTCCAGACTAAAAATATGATGTGGTATACATATTATTGCAACAATTGCTCAACAATTGTTAATAGTAAAGATACTTGGTGGACTTTCCACATTCCTTATCATATCATCAGACATCATTGGGTGTCTGCTATTATGGAGCTTGGAATGGTTTCCTCAAAAGTTGACTCAAAAACGTTCTGACTCTACCTCTTTTACCTGCTCTCTACCTTAATAAGGCTGTGTGGTCCCTGCACGAGTTCTCCCTAGAGGCGGTTTGTTTCCTCTTAGCTATGGGTAATGATGAGGATGAATGAAACAGGAAATGATATAGACCTATTTTGTAATTTTGAGATTCTTCCATGATCATTATTGGGGATGATGCTTTTGTCTTTTCCCTAATGAAATACCCAGGTCCAGCTGGCACACCCACTGAATGACAGCCCAAACAAAAGGGGACCTAGGAGACTGAAATTTAGTTCTGGCTCAAGCTTTTAGATTCTCTTGTTTGGTTGACTGGGTCCAAGAGCATAAAGATAATAACCACTTCATTGATTACATTGCTTGTGAATTCCCTATATGGAGGCCCTCATGGGCCAAAATTGGGGGATATAATGGGTCCATGTAAACATTCACTTTCCCCCCTTGTGCTTGGCCCTTCTAGACAAAAGTTCTGAGTTCGTATAGAGAATATGTCACATTATTGTGTGAGAACAAGTCTTGGCACCTGGGAACGAACATCTTAGACCCTGAGAATATTGGGGGGGGGGGGAATATTAGCGATTTCTGTCTTTCAGAGTTGTCTCTGGAGTTTTTTCATTAAAAATAAAAAACCACCATACTGTACTGCTCCCAAACTCTTGCCATTGAACTGAATGTTGGGTCTGCCATTCCTGATGAGATAATCCTGACCATAGTTTGATAACATTTTCTCTTAAACTTCTGACATGTTTATCAAGGGACTGCTAATAATTGTGGATGGCCCCATTTCTACTTGTCATCACTTTCTTATGTCTTCTCCACCCTGTTCTCAGTCATTCACTCTGGGGTGGATAAACATGACAGATTGAACTGACTGCCCTTTGGATGGCCCTCCAAAAACACCTATTCAAATTGAACTGGAAAACCTAAGACCTGCCATCTGACTGGGAGGCTATTCTGGAGGTATTTTCAACCTCTGCCTTCAGACTGATACAAAACCTGCTTGCAGGCCCTAATAATTGTGAACTCTTTCAGGTGGTACCATTTGTGCCCTCAGGATTGTACTTCTTGTGAAGAGGTCAGGCATTTCAATACTTTGCCTCTCCCCAAAAATATGGTGATTGGCACCATATTGGTGATCATGAGAGACCTTCAAGTATTTAAGGAAACACCAAAAATCGATCATGTGGCCCTTCTGTGACTGCAAGATCTCTCTAAAGTAAAGCTACCCTTAGATATCAGAAGGAAATTCTTGGAATGAGCATAAATGGTTCATTGTTTATGCTTACCTTGCAGACAGTTATCTGTGTGATGGACATTTATCCATATGATAGGTGCCGCTCAACTTGAAAAAGTGGTAAGCAGGGCTCCTGGGTGGCTCAGTCAGTTGGGCAACTGACCTCTGCATTATGCCAGAAAAAGTAGGATGAAAACAGTAAGATCAGGTACATTAATCTGTTTGCATTTTGCAAAGTGAACTGTGAATCAAAGAAATAAATGCAATTCAACTAACATATTGAAGATATTGAATACCTACTGTGTGCAAAGCCACTATGCTTTGTATAGATTTCTACAAATGATGCAGAGGTGAACAAGATGAGAACTAAAAGATGGCTTATAATTTGGCTGGGAAAAATTTTGTATAAAATCATAATGCAGACGTGAATAAAGTAAATACAATCTATTGTATAAATAGATAGAAGCCACAAAGGATTCAACATTTTGGAAGAAGAAAGTTAGGTGACTTTGCTCTGTTTCAGAATGGCTCCATATGTGTGAGTTCCATATTCCTGGTTTGCCTACACATTTCCAAGAGAAGTTAATGGACAATCCTTTCCCTATAGATGGATCTACTCAACACCATTGAAGCTTTCATGGCATTAACCTGGCTTTACTCAATGCATGTCTTAGAGTTAGGTTCACTTATCAGTCACTGAGTGGAACATTATTAGAGATGAGGAGAGAGCAGAGATTCAAGGGAAGAGTATGTATATGAAGAAAAAAAAAATATCCTTCATCTTCTTACTGAGGGATCTACTTCTGTGCTTGAATTTATAGACAGAGAGAGACCCAGCACCTAGATTCCAACATATATCTCCATGATTGCTCACAGCCAGTCTGAAGGCATCTCAAAGTAAGTCCTTCCCTGGACCACATCATGGTGGCTTTTCTCCTCAAGCACCTGCACATGTGGGATGTGCAAATTAAGTCTCTGATAAAGTGATGTTTATTAAGGTTTATACTTTTGGGTTAAAAAACACCCAAAGGGGACAGAGAGAAGGGGACAGAGAATCTGAATGGGGGCTCTGCACTGCCAGCCCGATGTGGGGCTTGAACTCAGGAACTGTGAGATCATGACCTGAGCCAAAGTCAGATGCTAAACCGACTGAGGCACCCAGGCACGTCTAAGGTTTATACTTGGGAATAAAACTTTTGAAGAGTTACCTTTATTTGCTAGTGAATTTTAAACTCAAAATTTATAGTCTTACTCTAGCAATAAACTCCTTTGGGACCAGTTACAGGGTGGTTGTGAGGATTAACCAGAGTTAATAGATGTGGAAAACACTTGGTAAATAGTAAAATGTTGGTGAATATTAGAGTTTATTTATTTGTTCATCTGAAGCTTTGCTTCAGGAAGAAGTTAAGGCTTATTATTTATATTCTATTAAAAGCTGGTCATGTACCTTTTGGCTGGGAGCAAAGCAACTCAGATATCTTTAAACATTTATTCTGACTCTACCATCTCTTCCCAGAATTCCTATGCTGGAAAACTCCTTTCTGCCTAGGGTAGGTGTGCCTTTGGGAAGACTAAAAGAAGAAAAAATACATGTGTTTTAAATTTATTATACTTATTTTTATTTATAATATATATTTTATAGAACTCCTTTTCTCATTACACATTTCTATCTCAGAATATTTAGAAGAGGGAAGACAGCTGGAAAAAAAATGAAAATTACCCTCAGAGACAGCTATTGTTGACAATCTTGTACATACTTTATACCTTTTTTCTAAAGATCATACACATTGTATGAGAGCCTATTTTTAAGTGTTTTTCACCTAATGCTTTATAAACATTTTCTCATGTTAATAATAGTCTTCAGAATCATAATTTTTAAGTTGTAAATATTGTTTCATATTCCATTTGGAGATACCACCATTTGTTCATTTAATTATTTTTTTTTATTTAGGGAGTGTTGAAATTTATTCACCTAAAGAATTAGACATACACCTACCACATGGTTGATAAGCCAGTCTATTGCTTAGATAGTTGCCCAAGAGAACATGAAACATCTGTCCATACAGAGACTTATAGATGAATATTGTGTCATACCGCAGAGTGAAAGTGTTAATGTATAAGCAAAATGTGGTATGTACCTACAGTGCAATAGTACTTAGCAATAGAAAGGAATGAATGAAGATGGATGAATCTCAAAATCATTGTGCAGACCGAAAGAATTGAGACAAAAAACAATGTGCCCATCATGCCGTTTCCATACACTTTCATAGAATACAAAGTGCTTTATGTGACTGCAGTTAACTGAGAACAAGGGTGAGGGAGGGTTGGATTCCCCAGGGCCCCGAGCAAGCTTTTGGAGGTGACGGAAATGTTCAGAGTCTTCATTTTCTGATTGTTTCATGGGTAAAAACATGAATCAAAATTCATTGAGTTGTACACTTTAATTATATATTGTTTAGCACACACAAATGAAACCTCAGTAAAGTAATTCAAAATCTACGGTGTGGTATGAAAACAATGTGTTGATATGTGATGACCAAATGAGTCATAAATAGATTTTTACAAAATTCTGTTTTGTTCCATTTTGTTTTTTTAATATATTTATAGATACTATTTTCCTGGGGAAAATGGTATGAATGTTTTAGGGCTTTGGGCAAATATTGTGCAACTGCCCTTGAAATTGATGTTAATATTTAGAGTCTCACTAGTACTATAAATGTAGGTCCATTTTCTGACACCTTGGGGTGGGCTACTTGTATTTGCCCATTCTTTTAAACAGTATGAGTTAAACTCACTTTGTAGCCTATACAGTTCTTTTCTGGGTGAATTATTAGAACAGAATCAATTTCTTCCCAAACTGGACAGTGTTTCCAAGAATGAGTGCTTATGGAGCTGATTCATTGGTAGGATTGTCTGTTATTCACCCCTGGTCAGAACTTTACCAAAGAGAACTTGGAGTTATCTAATTTTTTTTTAAATGTCTATTTATTTTTGAAAGAGAGATAGAGAGACAGAGCATGAGCAGGGGGAGCCAGAGACAGAGGGCAACACAGAATCTGAAGTAGGCTCTAGGCTCCAAGCTGTCAGCACACAGCCTGATGCAGGGCTCGAACCCATGAATGGTGAGATCATGACCTAAGCCTAAGTCAGCCACTTAATTGACTGAGCCACCCAGGTGCCTCGCTTCTTGGAGTTATCTAGACTGCCACCTAACACAAACTGTCCAGTCTTATGGGTAGACCAGGAACCTGAACACATCCATGTAAGCATGGAGAGAGATGAGCATGGGAATTCCACATTTGCGCTTGGTCAGGTGAAGAGACTAAGGGGCTTAGTCCGTTAAGACTCCAACTCTTGGTTCAGGGGTTTGAGCTGACGACATGGAACTTGCTAGAGATTCTCTCTCTCTCTCTCTCTCTCTGCCCCCCTCCCTCCTGTGCTTTCTCTCTTTCACACAAAATAAGTTAATAAACTAAAAAAAAAAAAGGAACCTGGGTTAAGGACCCAGCAGATCTTCACGGTCCATGAATTCCCACTTGGCTTTCTCCATTGCTGCATTCACTAACATTCTTATGTATGAGGACCACAGAAATACAGGTACCCCGTGGCTCCTCAGCAGCAATCCTTTTTCTTTATTCCTGAAGAAAATATTTGTAATAAATATCAGTCTTTGTGATTTAGTGGAAGGGCCAGCTGTTGGAGCTGGCTTCAAATACTTGACTCAGGACAAGTCATTCATATCTCTGAGGCCGATCTGGGCAGCAAAATTTATCTTGCAAGGTTGTTTTGAGTAAAAGTGAGATAATATATATAAAAATTTACAATGCCTAGTGCTGTGTTAAATATTAGCTCCCTTCTCAATGGGAGAAAAAGGAACATGTGCGAGTCTCCTCCCCCACGTAGATTGTTACTGCATCTTATACCAGCTGATCTGTTGTTGGAAAGAAAGCATGAACAACTATGAAAATGTATCCTAAACTATAGAATGTCACACATATCTGAAATGCCAGTTATATTTACCTTTAAATCCTATAACACCTGGATCAAAGTTAGCTCTTCTGAAAGAAACAGGAAGTCTGTAGTGGTTGAAAGATAAAGAGTAAAGAGCCTAGTGTTCAGACACTTCAGCCAATGCCAGAATGCTAACTTACAATTTTTTTTAATATAAAAGAAAAGCTCTGTGCGGACTATGTCTGCTGGATAATTACCTGAGGATCCCAGTGTCTGCTGTTGGCAGCAGTTCGGAATCATTGTGGAGAACCTGGAGTGGAGCCAGGCAATTTTATTTAAGGGAGGAGGGTTGTTGATGAAATACACTCACAAAAGCAGTAATGGCTCTGGTTTCTGACAAAGGGGAGACTTCAAGAAAACTAGGCTTGGAAATAAAAAAGCATTTCCTTACCCTTGATAACCGAGGTCTATGTTGATAGCCACTGTGAATTTGGAACAGCTGACCTGCTGTTAACAAAATGCTTACGCGGACCGCAAAGCTGGGAGGGAAACCAGAGAGCCCGTTTCCTAAGGGGCAATGAGAGCGCCCATACGCTCGCTTCAAACCTTATGACAGCTTGGGAAATCTCTGAAGTTACCTTGTATTTTTGGAAAGTGGGAAGTCAAAAAAAAATCCTGGGAAACCATCCAAGTTTTAAAAGACATCTTTTCTCTTCCTGGACCTCCTGCTGTTATTTCAACTCTCTGCAAAGAAGGACAATCAATAGTTATTTTTAGATATTTAACACACCATGAGATTGGTAGTTAACCAAGGCAGTGTTTCTGAAAATAGTTTGCTTCTATATATGAAGGCATTTGCATGAGGGATCCCCCTCCTTACAACAAATGCTTGTTAGCTCGGTGCAGACTTTAATCCCTGCCAGTCATGCACACAAAGGTTATGATTATCTGTCTTGCCGCAAATTGTTTCCCTACCTCGTACCAAACCCAATATAACAGAATGAAAGGGAAGGGATTGAAAAAAATCTGAGCAAGTGGTAGCTAAGAGAAGGTGTCTGGAAGCACCAGAGCATTGTATTCCTCTTTAAAAAGGCAAAAGATGAAGTAACACGTCAAAGACTGAGAGATACATAAAGGAAAAAAGAGGTAATAGCTGGTAAGTTGTTCTGATAGCAGGTGAAAGAAAAATAAGATAATGTTATGGGCCATTACATTTTAGAACGATACAAAAGAGGAAGCTCTCAAGCAAGAAAATCATGTTTATTTTGTTCTAAACAAGCATATAGGAAAGAATGAAGATGATTATTCCATATTTAATAAGCAGCAAGCTGATTCCTTGTTTCCATGTTCTTTGAAGATGCAATCTTTTAAAATAGTATATATATATATATATTTTCCCCCCATTAAGAGTGGGAGGTAGTCTCCTCACATGTCTCCATGTTCTGTGCCAGAGCCATGGCACTTTCTTATAATTGTAATATCTGCTTCCGAAGCATGACATCCACGGGAGAGAGATGCCAGGACATTAGCACATCGTGAACATCTGACCTCTGATTTGGGGAAATGATGAAAAATTAATGGGTGCAGATGTGTTCACCCTGCAGTGGACAGATGTTCTCTTTACACACCATTTAGAATCCCCTGGTGTGTCTGACTACGGGATGATGAATAAAACAGCTAAATGATGTGAAGATCCGCCAAAGTGCTTGGAAAACGAAAGTTTGTGTTACAGGGTGGCCACGTTGTTCTCCACCAATAGGCGGTGCCAGAACTGAGGGTATACTGTTGGGAACAAGGCAGCTTCACCTGGAGGCAGATACCATTCATTGATCAAACACACTATGAGTCATACCCTGGTCTCAGCAGAGCATAAAGTAAGGACATATAGTTCTTGATCCAAACTCAGCACGCAAAGCTCAGTAACTTAGAGGTGGACTCAAATCACTGCCTCATCCGAGGATTCAGATCATATCCAGGACAGCCTGCAACAGAATTATCCCGCAGGCTTCATTGATCTATGTGCCTCCCTTAGTATGGCACCAACAGACTAAAGTTTGAGTTGAGAAAGCGTTCCCTTAAAAGTGGCTTTATCATTTCACTGCACTGCTCAAAATGTTCAATGGTCTCTCATCGCCGAAGACATTTGAAAGTGACTTGTAGTTTATCCAAATGGAGCCTCTTACATAGCAAGAAAGACTACCTGAAGTGTCTCAGAAGAGGTATCTTTAGAAAAATCAAAGCTTGGAAAATACTGACTATGTGTAAAGGTTAAATAAAGAAAATAAACAAGTCTATTGAAGAACAGATAGCTTGCTGGTCAGATAATAATAGTTTTTATGGAGAACGGTATAGATGCTTACATTCAGCAATACAGGAAAGGGGGCCAGAGTAGAAATATCATGACTAAAGACATTTGGAACCCAAGAATGAGATAGAAGCACTACTTGGAATCCACTTCCTTTAACATAGGACAAACATTTCTCTAACAGGAAAGGTTTATGAGCCAAATTGTCTAAAGAGAGAAAAGTGGAATGAATCAAAGACTGAAGATTCCTTCCAGAAATGAAATCTTACAAGACTACTAAGGAACAGGGGTACCTGGTAAAGCCCACATTACAGTTACTTCTTTGATTTCTTCTCAGATTACAAAATCGAGAGTGTTCCCAGTCTTGGCAGAATCTCAGAACATCCTCCTTTGTTTCTTCTCAGTTGATACGCTAATCTGAAGTTAGGGAGTGTATTTCATTTGGTTACTAGTATAGTGCCTCTTCCCCTCATAACATGTATGACCTATGAGGGCAGAGACCTGCCCATTTCTCCCCAGCATAAAATGCCTTGGGTTATATGTAGCAGGTTCTCAATAAATATTTGTGGAAAAATAAAACCACACATGCAGTCGCTGGAGTGACGGGGGAAATGAGGTAGGAAGGGCTGAAAAAAATAGAATCTCCCCTTTCTCTTCATGTCTCAACTATTTACATCAGAAACTGCTTTTTGGAATTACTTCAATTTTCTGCTTTTTGTAATGGAATGGAAGACAGGCTGGCAGTGAAGTTTCCCCTGATTGAAAATGCAGGCTGTGCATAGGTTAGCCCTTTCTCAGGTTTCTTGAAGATCATTAGGTACCTCCTGGTCTGAGTCCTTTTGCTCCAAGGGTTGGCTGCCTTTCCTGAAATTATTATTATTTTTTTCTCTTCTATTATGCTTGTTCGATGTGGCTCTTATACTTTAATGCCTTATAGATAAAATGATCTCTGTCAGTCTGCACTTCTCATGTCTGGAGAAAGTTTTACTGCTTCATAAAATCCTGTAATGCCCCAGTGTTTAAAAAAGATCTATCACTCTATCAGTGGGTCTTTATGGGCTCTGTGTACATTTTTTTTTGCAATGCAAGGTTGGTTTTTGAAGCAAAAAAAGGGACAGAGATATATGGATCTGTGTGTGCTAACAAATGTCAAGAATTCAGCTCAGTATACGCTGAGGTGGTATTAAATAGCTAAAGCAAATTGTAAAATATCTCGGATGCAACGGCATTAAGCATCACGAAGGAACTGTAATATAAGGTTTCCCCTTCGTAAGTGGTTATGAGAAGATGGCTTTTTTATTCACTGGTTTGGGTGAGAGAGTCTGAATGGTTACAGCTTCAATTTCTCCCTTCCTGACAGATGCTCAGAGGCCCTATGCCTGTTGGGTTCAGTTTGCAGACAGGAGACATCGGACATGACCTTCTTCCTGCCACCTGCTTTACACCAATCATCGCTGTGTGCCTTATAAAATCTTTTAAGGGCATCTTTTCAGGGAGAGCTGTCAGATTTCAGGCCTGAGACGTAGTTCTCTAATTTGTCAGCTTAGGACTGACCGGTTTCTGTCAAGGATGCAGATAGGCGTGCGTGCACGTGTGTGCACGTGCACGTGTGCAAGATCACTCACCTAGACACGTGGCCAGGGGATTGTGTCTGTATGTGTGCAGGTGGCCCAGACTGGCCCAGTGGCAAGAGAGGTCACCCGGAGTGTTAGGATTTCTAACTAGTTTCTTGCCTCTGCGGTGCTGCCGGCTCTCTCCTGGGTATGGACAGAGCCTCGGTCTCCCCGGGTCGCAGGTGTCTGCAGGGCGACGATGAAGATGGCATCACTTGCCGGGCGGCAGGGCGGAGAGAACGGAGCTGATTACCTGTTGCGGGGTGAGGGGCTAAGCAAGCATTGCAGCTCCACTGCCCATCCCTCGGCCACAGTAGCCACCCCTGTCGCCATCCCTGGACCGCGGTGTACCTTGCGTTCAGAAGCTGTCAGGGCGCAAATGAGCTTCTGCACTGCACAACAATTCCTTGTGTTAGGCTCAGAAAGCGTTTACGAGGTAGTTTATTTATGCCCTGTACTTTGATAACAACTATGATGAATACACATGCAGTGGTAGTAACTGAAAATGGGAGCCGGTGCAGGAGTGCTTGGGGAAGGCAAACCAAATATTGCAAACAAGTAATGGAAAGGTGGTAAGCGGGAAGCAGGCGGCGGCTCCACCGATGTGCCCTTGAGATCAGCCCCGCTGCACACACGTCGGTGGCCGGACGATAGCGTGCTGGGCAAATGACTATGGGGCACCCACGCCTTGTCCCACCTCTTCCGAGGAGATCAGCCACAACTCATAGGACACAAAAACCTGCTTGGAAGAGTTGGGTTTGACCTTCAAAGATGTGATTTTATTTTATTTTAAATGTTTATTTATTTATTGTTGAGAGAGAGTGAGCACAAGCAGGGGGAAGTTAGAGAGAGAGAGAGGGAGACAGAATCTGAAGCAGGCTCCAGGTTCTGAGCTGTCAGCACAGAGCCCGATGTGGGGCTTGACCCTACAAGCCGAGAGATCCTGACCCCCTTAACTGAGCCACCCAGATGCCCCTAAAGTGATTTTAGAAGGGAGAAAGAAGGAATGGTCTGTCAATATGGCGATGGTTAGAAGCCCCATTCACATTCCCACTGTAATGCATGAATAAAGCCCTCTTAAAAGACCAGTGGCCTGGGAAGGAGAAGGCAATGGCAAGGAGGGGCTGTGTGTGAGGAGAGGCAGATTCTGGTCACACAGCTTTCACACTCCTTGTGTTAATACGACCTTGTTCTTTCAGTCTCAGTTTTCTGGGCTGGGAAAATAATGTGTAAGGGAGGAAAGGATAAGAAAAGGTTATTTTATGGACTTCTCAGGGTTGTTGTATGGGGAAAGATGTTGCATGTGCAAGGGCTTTGTGAACTGGGTTGGGCTACACCAGCTAGTGATTAATCAGAAGGGGCGAGGAGGGTCAGGGCCAATGACAGGTGGGAACTGGACACAGGAGAAAGGGATGCCATGGGAAGAGCACTGAACAGGCAAATCTCCATCCCCTGGGCACATGTGGGGCAGTTTTATGTTCCTTGCCCAAAGCTCTCCCTGCCCCTAAAGGCACTGGCATAAAGTAGGACCTGGATAAAAGATACCTTTTATTATTATTTTTAATATTGTTAACATTGCAATTCTAATAAATACCTTGTAACCTCCTCTAGTAAATACCTTGTAATTTCCCCAAAGCAGTACTAGACCCCAGCTGAGGGTCACTCTGTAATATTACAAAACCAATGACTTTGGAAGAAAAACATTAATTTATAGGCCATTGGAGGTCCAAAGCAACCATGGAAGATGTGAACCCAAAAGCAAATACTGCTCTCTTTACACCAAACCATTTGGGTGCGGGAGGGCTCTTCCTGACCTGTGTGAATGTTTCAGTTCAGGTTGCTATATATCAAAGAAGATATGAAAAAAACAGCATGACAGCCCTTGCCTGAGGACCAGCTGTCACAGAGAAGGATCAGATATCTGTAGTTCTGAGTGTGAATCAATAAGTGCTGAGCATGGCATCCTGTGACAACGGGGTCTAAATGATCTGCCGCCTGGGTAGAGTCTTTCTAAAGATGGCCCTTCCCTCTACCCTGGAGGAGTCCAATCTGTGTCCCTGGGTTTCTGTCCAGGGTCTGGGCTTGTGCGCCAGCTCCCTTGAAGGACTAAAGCCTAGCTGAGTTCATTGATTGGACCCTTCTCTGCCTTTCCCTCTCTGCAGGCAGTAGATCCCGCTCACAGAACCTTAAGCTTAGTTAGGGACCCAGCTTCATTCAAACAAGTCTCCATGTAACACAGGATCCTGTTCTGGAAACTAATTTCTTTTCTTGAATTCCTGATGAGCAAACCCTAAAAACTTTGTTGTTTAAAAGCTTCAAGAGAATGTTCTACCTTTTCAAATGTGGAGGTCTTATTTTTTTTTCTGCATAACTAAAATCTCATGTATTATAATTTCCCCCAAACAGGGACTCTGCTATAATAACGATGTTTAAGAATTCTAATCCTCAGGGAACCTGGGTGGCTCAGTTGGTTAAGTGTCTGACTTCGGCTCAGGTCATGATCTCACGGTTAGTGGGTTCAATCCTCGTGTCGGGCTCTGTGCTCACAGCTAGCTCAGAGCCTCTTTCAGATTCTGTGTCTCCTCCTCTCTCTGACCCTCCCCTGCTCATGTTCTCTCTCTCTCTCTCTCTCTCTCTCAGAAATAAATAAAACATTAAAAATTAAAAAAAAAAAAAGAATTCTGATCCTAAACAAGAAATGAAAGACTGGCATCTGGGGTAGATCATGTTCTTTGAGGAAAAACTTATTAATGTAAGCTGAAGTTTAAGAAGGAAAATTGACGTATAATTCAAATTGTCCTTCTAGCCCATCAAACTGAGTTGGGAGTTATATGATTAAGAGACAAGATCTGTTAATTATAAAATTACTTACGAAAAAATTTGTGAGTCTTTATTCTTTTTTTAATGTTTATTTATTTTTGAGAAAGACAGAGAGTGAGCAGGGGAGGGTCAGAGAGAAGGACACACAGAATCAGAAGCAGGTTGCAGGCTCTGAGCTGTTAGCACAGATCCCAACATGGGACTTAAACTCATGAACCACAAGATCATGACCAGAGCCAAAGTGGACACTTAACATACTGAGCCACCGAGGCACCCCTGTGGATCTCCATTCTTAAGCAAAACTGCTTTAGGTACCAGGTGACAAAATGTAGCTCAGAGTTAGAAAGAAAGACGCTCTCTCCACTTTTGCACAGAACCTAGCCTGCTGTGGCAGCATTGAGACCGTCACAGACTATATCGCTGTCTCACGTATTGTGACTCTCATTATAGTCAGCCTGAGCTGTGGTGGCAGGGAGACTTCATGGATGTGACAGTGGAAGCCAGAGTCAAAGAGGGCATATGTCATCGGGGTGCTTATAACCAAATGGTTGGTCTTTGGACACATTTCAAATGCCAGTTTAGAAACCACTGGAAAAGAAAAACCCTAATGACACTTACCAGATGGGACAAATGTCATGCAGGTTTATTGGAGGTTATTGGGCCAAGAGAACTTGAATTGCACCTGAGCCTCAGTACCATCAACTAACTGGAGAAAAAGGCTCGCTGCTGCTCAGAGAATCCTGCTGCTTATTAGAGAGGACAGTTAGGTCATTAGCACAGATTTCTATCCACCTGTGGACATGGGTTGGGACTGCTGATAAGCACTTCTATGGGATTATTCCTTGAAGCATAAACAAATTTAGTCCCTTTTCTGGGGTCAAAAACTATAGATTCATGATATGAAGAAACGTGGTGAGAGAATATGAAATACCCAAGAGATTATAGATTTGGGGGCTGCTACATGAAGGGAGATTAATGGGGAAGATCTTAAGTATGAAAAGATAAGGCCAGAGAGGATAGAATAACATATCCTTGAAAAAGCAAAGGCCATAGATACAATAGACATGTGTTTACCAAAGCATAGGATGAAAGAATTAGCGATCTTCATTTAAAAGTTCCAAGAAGGCAAGTAAGGGAAAATAGTGTTTCATTAGCATGTTGATCAAGGAAGTAATAAATAATTTGCCAAAGTCTTTATAGAACTTCTGGCTTTTATTATTTTTTTTGCCAGTTTTGAAAATATATTTTAAAAGTTTCGAGGAAATGAGTTAGTGTAGAAGTTTACAATCTGGGGATGTCTTTAACATTCTAGGCGGATGCCACATAAGACAGCCATTTTCTTTCCACGTTGCCAGATCATCTTGGATATAAGCTTGGTGCCTGATGCCATCATCTTAGGCCTAATGCTGGTTGGATGAACCAGAGAATCAGAGTTGATGTCTATTGATCTCACAAAGCTGGGATCATGACCTGAGCTGAAATCAAGAGTCTGACACTGAGCCGACTGAGCCACTCAGACACCTTCAACATCATTTAATAACCCATGAACTCAATCAGAATCCTTCTGATAGCGAAAGGATTAACTTTCTTATAACTCAGTAAAATGTGTTGAAACAAAACCCTACAGAGTTAAGCAAAAACATGGGTTGCATTCATTTAACTGGTTAATTCCTCAAATATCCTTCTAAATCTCATAGAAATAAACATGTTTAGTATATTTTTTAAAATGTTGGAATTTCAAACCAAGGAACATCTCCTACAGGTGCTAGAGATTTATAGCTGAAAATAGACAGGATCCTTACCCCTGGGACACTTAGAGCCTTTGATTCTAGAGTAAATGCTCAGAACTGTCTTTCTCCCTGTTGAGTGAGCTTTCTAATGTTCTCTTAAGAGATCTAGAAATACAGTGTTGACATTATAGGCTCTTGAGTCAATTTTTAAAAAATATTTTAATTTTTAACTTTTATATTTGAAAGAGAGAGAGAGAATCAGAAGCAGGCTCCAGGCTATGAGCTGTCAGCACAGAGCCCTATGCAGGGTTTGAACTCACAAGAGTTCAAGTCATGAGATCATAACCTCGATGGAAATCGGACACTTAACTGACTGAGCAACCCAGTCACCCTGAAACATATCTATTAAATGCCCTCACCTCCAACTCTTTTCCTACTCTGTCAAAGTCTTGTACCATCACCTTAGTGGGTCTTTACAATCAGAAGACCTAAATTGCTATCATTGCTGCTTAAAGAATGTTAGCTGAGCTGTATGCCTGTCTGGAATGGGGCAGAAGAGGCAGAGTTTAAGATGTGGTCCAGGGGGGGAAATAAGAAAAACAGTTCTCTGTCAAAGAAGGAAGGGGGGAAAGAAGGAGACAAACAAGCTAGATATTCTGTATGCTATACAGATCCTGGGGGTTGGCAACATGTAATGAGAACAATCTTCAGAACTTTCTGTGTTCTTAATAAAGGTCAATTTAGATGCTGACCCTAAAATGAGAATCTGTCTAAGTTAGAGAAGCAACCTAATGTCATGACCAAGAAATACCAACAATGTTGGTACAGTTAAATTGGTAATAAGTTGTGACAAATATTCTATGTACTTAATTATGTGGACTCCCTAAGGAAAATAACAACAGCAACAACAACAATAATAACAACAAAAAAACAGGGCACCTGTGTGGTTCAGTCAGCTAACCATCTGACTCTTGATTTCAGCTCAGGTCATGATCTCACGGTACATGGGATGGGGCCCTGTGTTGATTCTCTTGCTCTCTCTGCCCCTTCCCCCCACACTCTCTCAAAATAAATAAATAAGCTTTAAAAAAAAAAAGAAAACAACAACAACAACAAAGTTCCTAGGTATGGAAAACAGATCAGTGGTTGCCAGAGGCAGGGGTGGGTAGGGTGAGCGGTGGTGGCCAACATGGATGAAGTGAGTCAAAAGTTACAAAATAGATGTCATCTGGATGTAAATACAGTTATAAAATAAATGTCATGTGGTTGTAAATGTACAACATACTGGCTATAGTTCATAATTCTGTACTGCATATTTGAAAGTGGTTAAAAGAGTAGGTCTTAAAAGTTCATATCACAAGAAAAAAATTGTAATTATGTATGGTGACAAATGTTAAGTAGGCTTATTGTGATGATTTGTTTGAAGAAGTCAAGAGGACATGACACCCAGTTGCCCTTCAGGTTGGACGTGAGCAATTGGAAGTTCCTTACCTCTCCTCTGTGCTCTTTCCCTCCATTGGGAGCCATTTTTCAAGGAACAATGGGCTGTTGAGAATCTCTGGATACTGTTTATGACTGAACCTTATTAAATCCTCTTAATAAAATTTTTTAAGATTCTGGAGGGCGGGTATGGAGACATACTTCTCAAGTGACCTGCCTTCCTTTGGTCTCTCCTTGTCCCCCTGTAAGAGGGTCAATCTGTGAATTAACTTGATCATTTCACAACGTATACAAATCTCAAATCATTATATTGTATCCATGTATGTATGAAGCTAATACAATTTTACATGTCAAGAATCCCTCAATAAGAAATAAAATGAACTATCAGTGTCAATAAGAAAATTAAGACTGTGAATGCAGTTCAGAATTTAAAATAAGAAAGGAGGAAAAGTATATTTACAACTGAGACTAGCATACATAAAGAGACTTTGTCAAGTTTCTGGTAAAAACTTGTTAATCTTGCATCCCATTTATGATTCAGGAGGTCTCAAAATAATGTGTATGTGCGTATATGTGCATATACGCACATACACATTATTGTATATAATATATAAGATATATAAGATATATTATATAAGATAATATATTATCATATACAGTATCATATATATTATATATAATATATATATTATATATATACAAAATATAATATTTTGTATGTTTGTTTCATATGTATCTGCATATATATTGTATATATTATATACAAAATAATGTGTGTGTGTGTATATACTTAAATATTTAAGTTTATTTATTTATTTGATAGAAACAGAGAGCACGAGCAGGAGAGGGACAGAGAGGGAGAGGGAGAGAGAGAATCTGAAGCAGGCTGTGTGCCATCAGCTCAGAGCTCGATGAGGGGCTCAAACTCATGAACCATGAGATCATGACCTGAGACAAAATCAAGAGTCGGTGGCTTAACCAACTGAGCCCCCTAGGCACCCTCGGTATAATGTATATTGGCATTTAGTAAAATTGAACCAGATTTTTATTAGATATTCTTATATGATAAGGAGTAAAATTACTATTAACATAATAGGAAAATGATGAAATTGGGAAGGGATCAGCGAATAGGACTGTTAATTAACCATTCTTAGGATCTTTGTGCTAGTTCCAACTTGTAAATTACTAGGACAATGGTTTAGAATCCCCATTGTGTCCTAGGACTATAATACTTTTAGCCGAGAGAGGAAGAAGGTGGTTTCTGTAGTTAGCATTGTACAGCTTGGAAGGAAATGGGATAGCCCTGGAGGGTATTTTCTACATAACTGAAGGGAGGGGTGTTCATATTGTTATTTCAAGAAGTAGTTCCTAGAGCCTCTTCCAGCTCTAAAATTCAAAGGCACTTTCATAAAATAAATAGCTAGTTAGTAAAAGAAGTAAGGCAGAATATGTCATTATTTAGTTAACTAATGACAATTTACAGCATTTCATAGTAGCCAATTATATTGCGACACACAGACGTAAGTTTTGGCAGAAACCTTTCATTTTAAAGTTCTTTGTCTTAAGAGGGTTTGAAATGACCAATCATAGTTAGACACCTAAGAAACTGTGGGGCAGTGACTATGTAAAATGTAAAGGACCACCTGATGCTGAATGGTAATGAGGTGTTCTGTAATCTTTGCATACAGGGTGTGGTTAACCAGAACAAGGAAGCACAAGCTTACTAAGCAGATTTATAGAAGCAGAAATAGCATGTTAGTATTTAACCATGCTGGAGGTCAATCTACAACAGGCCAGGCCAGAGGTGTGAAAGTCTAGGCTTTTGATTTAAATCAGTTTCCCTAGGTCTGAACTTCAACCTTGGTACAAATATGTGAGTGACTTTGTGCAACTTGCTTTATGTAGCAAAGGCTTCAGCTTGCATATCTCTGAATAAGGTTCAAAGCATCGACCTCACAGGGATCTTATAGAGATGAAGGAAGTAGCCTATATGATACACATGGACAAATGACAGACTCATTGAGTAAACATTCAATAAATTATACATGTGAAATATTATATATACATATATATATATACACATACACACATATATATGATAGCTCTTGTATTTTCTACTGTAAAACAAATATATTTCCTGGGATTTTTTTAAACAAATGGATGAGCTCATTTTTGTTTCTGGACAAGGTTTATCATAGGGCAAAACCAATTTTAACACACATATTCTTACAGTCATTTGTACCACAAGCTAATTTATGAAAAGAACATGAATGTGCAGGGCCCCAGAGGATGGTTACACTAGCTTTGTCACTAAATACAGTGTGGGCACGATTATGCCTCACCCCGCAGAGGCCTGGGATGCAGGCCAGAAATCTCCAGTGAGTACCAGCACTGGCTGAAAGGGTTCAATCAACGTTAATCCTTGAATATTACTTATAGAGTTTATGGGGAAGAAAATGTGATTAACCCACACAAAAAGAAAACAAAATAACCCATTTCTCAACCGAGGGGGAAAATTCCTTTGAGCATAAACAGATTGCACTATTTATACATGAAATATTTTCTGCATCTATAAACTTACCATGCTCAAGCATTCTAATTAATCGTGGTGGTTGCCAGGGAAACCAAACTAACTCAATTATAGGTCTGCTAGAAGGTACAGCATATTTGTGACTACGAAGCAGGTACTTTTCTGTGCAAAAACTAAAACTGAACAGATGCTTAAAGATTTTAAATGTTTTAGAGAACATGATGTTATCTGCGATGGACTTTCAGAAAGAATGTCTTGACTTTCTTCCTTCATGACTACTTCGTTTGGTGGCATGACCCATCAGTGTGATAGATTGAGAGGAGGTAATTAGGAACACAATCAGTAATAAAACCACAAGAAATGACTGAATTAGGAGGGTGTGATTCTCACTTGAAAGATGTTTTTTTCTATATCATTTGTTGTTTGGCTATTTTTTTTTAAGTAGGCTTCAGGCCCAGTGTGAATCCCAACATGGGGCTTGAACTCAAACCTGAGATGGAGACCTGAGTGGAGATCAAGAGTTGGACACTTAAGAGGTGCCTGGGTGGCTCAGTCGGTTAAGTGTTCGACTTCACTTCAGGTCATGATCTTGCAGTCTGTGAGTTCAAGCTCCCCCCCCTCCCACCCCCCATCAGGCTCTGTGCTGACACCTCAGAGCCTGGAATCTGCTTCACATTCTGTGTGTGTGTGTGTCTCTCTCTGTCTCTGCCCCTCCCTGCTTATACTCTGCCACTCTTGCTCTCAAAAATAAATAAAACATAAAGAAAATTTATTTTAAAAAATAACAAAAAGAGTTGAACACTTAACTGACATGCCCCAGTTTGGTACCTTCTTACCTAAGTATCTGAGGTCCAGAGAGTACAAGAAATAAGTGGAAAGCAGCTGGCATTGAAAATAATAATAATAATAACAATGATGAACATAAAACCACTAAGTTTAGTTGAAGTAAATTGTGAGAGATTGATGGCATTTGGCTAGAAGACTCAGGAGTGTCCACATTTTCCCTTCTAACAACATACTCTCCCATGAAGATCCCCAGAAGGTGTATACAAAGAACTAGTATCAAAGGAAATAAATAGAGAATGAAGGGGCAAGTTCAATCAGGCTTGAGGAAGTTTCTATCCTGCCATACTCATTAAGGAAAGGTATTATAATTAGTAAAGCCTATTGTTTTATGCGTATAACTAAGATATCCCTGGGATATTACTACATTATTATAATCTATAATTAGAGTTTTAAAAATATGTGAATTACATCAACAGTATCATCTTATTTATCATGTAAACAAAACATAATGCTTTTTCTGAGGCTGAGACTAATCATCCCTCTATCTGTCCCTATAATTATCCATCCAACCATTTATTCAGTTAAAAATTATTTATTGAGTTCCTACTCTGTGCTTGGCTCTCCACTATAACTTGGGGATACACTAATGAATAGAATTTCTACCCTCAGTGAATTTATAATATGACAAGGGACACAACTGATAAACTGATAATTACAGAAACAATTTTCAATAAATTATGACTTTGTGGACTCTTGAAAAAGCTTGACAGGAAACCAAAGCTCAATCTAGTATTCTATCTCTGTAAAAAATCCATTCTTTGGGTGAATTGACACTTTTTGCCATTAATTTCAGTATCTACATAATACTCCCTGTATTCAAGTCTACTTTTTATACAATTGACCTGCTCTAGTTATTTTTTGATTACTATTCTTTCTGTATATATATATATATTTTTTAATTTTTTTAAATGTTTTTATTTATTTCTAGGAGATAGAGAGAGAGACAGCGTGAGCAGGGGAGGGTCAGAGAGAGAGGGAGTCACAGACTGAAACAGGCTCCAGGCTCTGAGCAGGCAGCTCAGCCCAACGCAGGGCTCGAACCCACGAACTGCGAGATCATGACCTAAGCGAAAGTCGGACGCTTAACTGACTAAGCCACCCAAGCGCCCCTGTATATATATTTTTTTAATTTAAGGTGTCTCTCTGATAGCTAGCATAAATTAAATATATTTTAAAAGCTAGTCTGGTCATCTTAGCTTTTTAACTGTAGTATTTATTTTATTTAAATGTAATGTAATTATGGATGTATTTAGTTTTAAATCTACCATCTTACTATTTTTTTTTCTATATTCTCTCTTTTCCTCTCCTCACCTATTTTTGAGTCAATTAATATTCTTACTATTCAATCTTCCCACTCTATTAATGTGCAAGTTATACTTTTGAAATTCATTTTGTGTTAGTTTTGAGATGATAAAATGAATCCATGACTTAATAAATCTGGCATCAGCTGGAATATATACCATTTTATAGACAATGCAAGGAATACTTAATTCTCTTAACTCTTATCTTTTGTGCAATTTTGTCATGGCTTGTATTACAGCTGCATTCTACCTCAAAAGACTGATTTCACATAATCAATATTTATGTAAATTTATCCACATTTTTACTCTTCCAGCTGCTTTGTTTTTCCTGATATCCATGATTTTGTCTGGGACTGTCTCCCTCTGGCCTGAAGTATTTAATAATTCATTTTGTGCACATCTACTGGTGAAAAGCATCACTTGTTTTTGTTAGTTTGGAAACTTTTTTTTCACTCATTTTTGAAGTGTATTTTTACTGGATATAACATTCTATGTTGGTAGTTCTCCAGCCAGTCCTCCACCATTGTTTTAATTAAAAAAAAATTTTTAATGGTTATTTTTGAGAGAGAGACAGAGACAGAGACAGAGTGGGAGCAGGGGAGGAGCAGAAAGAGAGGGAGACACAGAAGCCAAAGCAGCTCCAGGTTCTGAGCTGTCAGCACAGATCCTGACACAGGGCTCAAACCCACAGACTGTGAGATCATGACTTGAGCCAAAGTCATATGCTCAACCAACTGAGCCACCCAGGCACCCCCCCCACCATTGTTTTAAATACTCTTTTGCATTGTCTTGCTTTTATAAAGGATAGATATCTGTTTGTCCCCACCCCACCCCCCACCGTGGGTACTTATAAAATTTTCCCTTTTGTCTTTGGTCTTCAGAAACTTTAATATAATATAGCAGGGTGCGCCTTTTTGGGTAATCAACCTACTTAGGGACAGTAGAGAGCTTATTCCTTCTGTGGCCTAACTTTTTTAAATATCAGTTTAGAAAAAAACCTTTGTTGATATAATTGTTTTCCTCCTTCGTTTCTCTCCAATTACACATGTATCACATCTTTTCATTGTGTCCCATAGTTTTCTTACCTTCTTCTTTTCTAGATGCTTCTCTTGTTTTCTCCTGAGTTTGCTCCTCTTCTGCTCCATGTAATCTATTTTAAACACATTTATTAAGTTAGACATGTTAATAACTTTTTTCAGATCTAGAATTTCCATTGTCTTCCCTTTATAGATTTTCAGTTTTCTGGTGAAATTCTCCATATCTACTCCTAGTATGTAGCCCTTCTGGATCCTAACTGTCTGTGATGTTTACAAGTCCCTACCCCTTCGTGCATCTTGATATATATTTGTATTACTCCATTCCCAAAAGACTACCAAAAGTTGTGCTTAGTTTCCCATCCTCTTAGCCATTGGCTTCTCCTTAGCTTTCTGTCTTGTTTTCCTGGATCATTGATAAATGGCTGATGGGAAAACCATTTGTCTCAAAAGTCTTCAAATCCAAGACTTCAAAGATTGACTGAGATGATAATGCTGTAATGTCTTCAAACACGAGTTCTAAAAATTAGCTAGCTTTTCTAGTTTTTATTATATGGACAGTTTGGTTTCCAAGAAACTCCACTACTACCATATGAGGAAATTCTTCATTGTACTGTATTATTTTAATTTTTCTTTCTTTAAAAAATTTTTTAAACATTTATTTATTATTGAAAGACAGAGAGAGACAGAGCATAAGCATGGGAGGTGCAGAGAGAGGGGGAGACACAGAATCTGAAGAAGACTCCAAGCTCTGAGCTGTCAGCACAGGGCCTGACATGGAGCTTGAACTCACAAACTGCGAGATCATGATCTGAGCTGAAGTTGGTTGCTCAACCGACTGAGACACCGAGGTGCCCTGGGTTTTAACTTTTCTTAAATTTCCACATTTATTTAAGCTTCTCTAACAGGTCAGGACCATACACATTTTTTTTTTCCTAACCACTGCCCTTTCCACCAGCTTTGTGTTATTTTCTTTAAGAGAAGCCATAACTTCTACTATATTTTTTGTTTCATCAAGATTCATCGTTTGATAATCTGTTGGCGAAAGTATTTTTGTCAATCTTAATTCAGCGATTCCTAAAGCAGCTTTTTGATCCATTTCCATAGTAAGCTAGTTCATTGAACTAACAATAATTTTGGTTCTAGCTTTTATGTGGACGTCTTTTATTCAAAATCTCATGATAATTACTATATTTCTCTTGAATCTTTACACTGACTTTATCCTGGAACATGTTAACTATACTTCTGCTCCCACCCAAGCAGATCTTTGCAGGCTGTGGAAGGTCATCCTTGACAAATGCATGAATCTACCTATTTGCAGGACAGTTTTCCATTGTGCAGCTGCCTCACTTGAAAAACAAATGAATTGTTCAATAGAGAAAATTTTTTAAAATGAGCTTTTGTAACTTCTTGACGCTGACTTTCTGAATCCTCAGAAAGATTTCTCTGGTGAGTCGTTGTCATCGTCGTCGTCTTCTTCTTCTTTCTTTTTAATTTTTAATATTTATTTATTTTGAGGGAAAAAGAAACAGAGTACTAGCAGGGGAGAGGCAGAGGGACAGAGTGAGACACAGAATCAGAAGCAGGCTCCAGGCTCAGAGCCATCAGCACAGAGCCCGACACAAACCCACAAACCGTGAGATCATAACCTGAACCGAAGTTGATGCTCAACCAAGTGAGCCACCCAGGCGCCCCGCTGGTGAATCTTCTTAAAGGAAGAGAGATGAAAATGAATTCCAGACATTTCTGGTATCTTGTGTGACAGCTGGAATGCCCATGAGATGCTCCTTATTCCAAGAACAGTATCCAGAAAAGAGACTGTATTCTGTGCAGCCTGACCAAGCTGGCTTGACAGCACATCACACAGTGACTTTGACAGCACCAAGGAATGGAAAATGGAATTGCAACTATCAGACTTAGAGTTATGTTTTAACATTTTAGTTATAAAGGCCATGTCTTGCCCTCAGAGATGCAGCAAGAGTATTAGGCCTGACATTTTGAATTTCAAATGCAAATTGGAAAATCCAACTCAAACTAGGAAAAGTCAATGTGTGTAAATGGACTGAGTTCAGTATTCAGAAGTAGATCCTGGATTAGGCAGGTCAAATCTCCTGAAGGCTCTTGATTTACTCTGTCACCCACATAACTGAAGATTAGTTTCAATTAATATGTCCAAATAATATCTGAAGAGTAGTGCCTTAGTATCTTATTTGCCAGATGTTATTGGAAGATTGTATGTAAATGGTACAAGTAAATTATGCCACACTCATTTGTCCCACAACTAGGTGATGGCACAGATTCGTTTTTGTCCTTTTTTTTTTGAACTACCGGTATTCAAAGTATCCCAATAATGGTACCCGTAGTAATAGATTTATATTTTCCAAAGCTCTTAAGTTAACTTGTTACCACAATTTTTCAGAGTACTTCAATGACTTGCCCATTTTGAGAAAGTAATAAAATTGAGGCTAGCACCTGTCTGTCTGATTTCCATTTCATTGCTTTTGCTCCCACTTCAGCACACTGTATGACTGCATGCCACATACAAAATAGTTATGATGAGAAATGGAGAAAACACATTGTTTAGTTGAAACATGAGTCCATTCTTTTTTGTTTAATGAGCACAGGTGTGTGCATAGGAGGTATGCACTGGATAATAGATGCATGGCTTTCACTGTGGGCCACAAGCCCTAGAAACTTATTGCATTCCCAGGGCTCTTAAACACAAATCATCAGATTTAAAACCCTTAAGGTTTTAAACCCTAAGGACTCCCATTGCCTAGGATACAGGCCAAATTCCATACCACAGCTTACAACTGCTTGACTTCCTTCCTTCCTTCCTTCCTTTCTTGCAGTTCTTTGAATCTTCCATGTTCTCTTCACATCTAGATCTGCAAATTTTCTGGCCCTTCTATTTGGAAAACGTTCCTTCTGTTTTCCTTTTGTCGGGCTAATTCCTTCTTGTTCATTTGGTTTCAGATGCTGTTACTTCCTCTAAGAAGCATTTTGCAGGTCCCAGATCTAAATTAGATTAACCTTCTATATTTTTAGGCACCCACTACTGGTCTTATCATAGGCATTATACTAGGCACTGAAGCAGTCTATTTGTTGGTCTTTATTATCCATCATTACCTATACACCATGTATAACACCTATGTCTATCTTATTCTTCATTCTATTTCTGGCATTTAGCACCCTTCTTGGCATATACCAGACCCTCTATATATTGGAAGAATTAATGAATAAAAAAGTATTTGACAGCTAGAGAAAGGCCTTCAATGGGCAAACACCTTCACAAGGACAAATGCTATGCTGATTTATTATTTATTATGTACCCATTATTTTCTATGTTATCTCTAATTTAGTACTATTTTTATAGGAAAAAAACAACAAAGACCTTGTCGTAGATTATTTTATTGGCTAATATTCAGCACCCTTCCCCAATGGTACACATCCTTGCCCTGTTGAACTCCGATAAGGGCATGTGACATGGGAGAAGTGACAAGTGTGGCTTTTGTTCATTATCTTTGCCAAGTGGTGGCTTGCTTGTAATTGATCACTGATATGTTTCAAAAGGAAATTTCCTTCAACTAAAAACCCAGATACTGTGAAACAGAGCCCCAGCTAACTTGAACTGAGTGAGAAATAGAAATGGCGGCTATAATAGTGCATGTGAGGAATAGAAATATTTGTTCTTGTAAGCCACTGTGATTTTTGTGTGCATTACAGCCATAAACTACAGTCTATCCTGATGGATGGAGATCCATTCAGTCCAGTTCAAATGAAGGGGAGCTTAGTGAAAGGATTTCATAGGGAATCTTAAGCACATTGCAGATTAGAACCAAGAACACTTAGGTTTCACTGCAACAGGAAAGAAAAGCCAGGGACTGGTGCTGTTTTATCCATATTTAAAAGCTGTGCAGACTCATGTTTCTGCTTCTCTCTGCTTCCCCGCTAGTTTTTTCTTCCTCCTTCAATAAACTTTATATATGTACTAACCATAAATGTAACTTACATGAAGATGATCTGCAGCTCTTGTTTTTATATGATTTCCCATCTCAGAACCCACTGCCATCTGCTGCCTCTTTCTGAATCTCTTGGTTCATATTCTTGAGGGGTATAATTATGGTTTTAGTGCATCTTTTTGAACAGGTTACAAGCTGTGTGTCACTGGCTAGTCGGTGTTACTGGTCTGAAGCCTGTCTAGCCAGCTGTGTCTCTGTATGAGTGTGTTGGGGAGGGTGGTGATAATTCAGTAACAAGCCATGAAGTACAAAACATGGCAGCTTGGGACAGCAAAGACTAGGCGATGGGATTTAGTGTGCTAAAAAGTATATATAGAGAAGCGTCTTCATATATATTAATACATTATATTTATATCGGTTTTATGAGGAAAGTATGATTATTAATATTATCATAATTACCAAACTTCAGATTATGAAACTAAGAGCAACAGGGTAACTTGAGCAAAATTGCATACACAAATACATGAAAGGCAGAGGAGATCTAAAATCTCAACTTTGTATCCCCTCATAATTGCTTATATTTCTGAGGAGTTGGTTGTAATAAATCCATTTTCACTCATGATTTTGTCTATTTGGGTGCTCTCTCTTTTCTTTTGGAGAAGCCTAACTAGAGGTTTATCAATTTTGTTTATTATTTCAAAAAATTAACTCTGGTTTCATTGATCTGTTCAACTGGTTTTTGTTTTTTTGTTTTTGGATTCTATATTGTTTATTCCTGCCCTGATTGTTATTATTTCTCTTCTTCTACTGGGCTTGGGGTGCTCTGGTTGCTCTCCTTCTAGTTCCTTTAGGTGCACTGTTAGATTTTGTATTTGCACTTTTTCTAATTCCTTGAAATAGGCCTGGAGTGCAATGTACTTTCCTCTTAAGACTGCCTTTGCCACATCCCATAGAGTTTGGATTGTTGTATTTTCATTTTCATTTTCACTTTCATTTGTTTCTATATATTTTTAATTTCTTCTCTAATTGCCTGATTGGCCTATTTGCTCTTTAGTAGGATGTTCTTTAACCTCCATATTTTTGGAGATTTTCCAGACTTTTTCCTGTGATTGCTTTCAAGTTTAAGCATTGTGATCTGAAGGTGTGCATGGTATGATCTTGATTCCTCTATATTTATTGAGAGCTGCTTTATGATCTAGTATGTGATCTGTCTTGGAGAATGTGCCATGTGCAATTGAGAAGAAAGTGAATTCCACAGCCTCAGGATGTAGAGTTCTAAATATATCTTTCAAATCCATCTGGTTCAATGTGTCATTCAAGTCCATTGTTTCTTTAGTGATTTTCTGTCTAGTTGATCTATCCATTGCTGTTAAGTGGAGTAGTCAAATACCCTGCTTTTACACATTCTTATCCATAAGATTGTTTCTGTTTGTGATTAATTGTTTTATGTATTTGGGTCCTTCTGTATTCGGTGTGCAGACATTTATAATTGTTAACTCTTCCTGATGGATAGATCCTGTAATTATTATATAATGTCCTTCTTCATCCTTTGTTACTGCCTTTAATTTAAAGTCCGGTTTGTCTGATATAAGTATAGCTACTCCAGCTTTCTTTTTACTTCGAGGAGCATGATAGATATTTCTCTATCCCCTTACTTTCAATCTGAAAGTATCTTCCAGTCTAAAACAAGTTTCTTCTAGATGGCAAATAGATGGATTTTGTTTTTTATCCATTCTGCTACCCTATGTTTTTTGACTGGAGCAGTTATTCCATTTACATTCAGGGTTATTATTGAAAAATATGGGTTTAGAGTCATTGTGTTCTTTGTAGGATTTATGCTTGTGGTGGTGTCTCTGGTACCTTGTGTTCCTTGGAACATTTCCCTCATAGAGTCCCCGTTAGGATTTCTTGTAGGGCTGGTTTAGTGGTGATGAATTCTTTCAATTTTTGTTTATTTGGGAAGACCTTTATCTCTCCTTCTATTCTGAATGACAATAACTTATTTGAATGTTAAGACATTTATCTGTGGTGTGGGGAGAACAATGCTTACTTTACAAAGTAGTTACATGAGGTGGATATGATTATTAATGGAGAAGGGCTAAAGCACATCCCTTGTTATTTCCATAGGCAGATGGTTATCTATATGGACATGTAAACAATAGCCTCCAATTTAAGAACCATCCTAACACAAAATTGTTCTAACTTAATCTTATATTGTTATCCAGTTTTGTAGATAATGGTGAAGAAAGTAATCTGGCATAGGCCTAAAGAGAACATATGGAATGGGGTTTGAAATATGTTAGATTAAAAACTGATTAAAGGCCTGAATGTCTATAAGCAGTAGCCTGCGCTGCACGTGGAGGGAGAAAATGGAGTTTTGAGTGAGTCTTGGGACTAAAGAGAAATGAGAAAGGCACATTTTTTTATTATTTACAGTTAAGATCTACTGAGACGGGAAGGACAATGTGGCTGGGTCACTGTTTCAGAGATGTCAAGAGTTCATAGAAAGGGTAAAAAGTGACCACATGATTTGAATAGTGGGATTTATTGAAAATTAGCTAACATTTATTGTTGAATAGGTACCATTACACTGAGTTCAAGTTATCTACTGATAAAGAATGATAGAGACAGAATCACAGATACAAGAAGAGGAGGCAAAAGATAGCAAGTTTGAATGTGAGACAGAAATGAGAGAAAAGAGATACAAATCACAAATCTCAAGAGCTCAGAGCATAACGAACAGAGACACACAGGGCAGAATAACAAAATTCAAAAAACAAACAACACAATGCTCTGAGCATTTCCGTGGTCAATGCATGCATATCTGGGCTCACAAGGAGTACCGCCATATTCAGTAGTCCCCAAACAAAATCACCATAGAGTTTATAGTGTTAACTATAAAAATTCTGTACTATGCCTGCATCTCTTAGGTCTGCGGAACTTATACTTGATCCTCCAGAATTGGGCCAAATTCCTTTCAGTGATTGATTCCTCTTACCTAACCTTCTTGTTGAGCCCCAATTACCCTCTCTTTGTGAATCTCTCTTCCTATCTCTCTGTCTCTCTTTAATTTTGTTTAAAGTAAAGGTACAATGAAGACAGGGAAAGCCCTTCACAAGTAGGAAGTCACAATACAGCACAGAAAACTAAGACCACTTACATTATACCCTGAACATTATGAGCAATGCTAAAATTTTTGTCTGTTTTCTACTGCAGCTTCTCAGGATATCATCATATTGGTATGGTTAGGATGTCCTAAATGCTTTAGGCACCTTCTCAAAAGTGTCACCTGATAAAAGCATTCTTTCTACCAGATGTTCCTCTTTCTCATCAGCAGTTATGGTTGCTATTTTTAGCCAGGCTTGAGTTTTTACTTTCTACAGCAAGGCTGTTGCTTCAGTTTGCTTTATTTCACTTGCTTCCATTTGTTGTTGTTGTTTTTTAAAGACTCATTTCAAAAAATTTCCAAAGATGCCTTCAGCAAATTTCAATGCTATTTCTTCCTAGTCACTTAAATAGAACAAGCCAAAGAATGTAGCCTTTAGACATTCTCTTAAAGGTTAGTATTCGATTTGGGAAAAACAGTCTGAACTGTAATAATTTAAAGTAAAGAAAAATCCGAACTCTCCAAGGATCGAGTATATTTATTTTAAAGGACAGAAATGAGTGATCAACAGGTAATGAGAAGAGAAAGTTGATGAACAAACTTTCTGGCATAAATGAAACTTGTCTTCTAGAGCAAACATATGATAATTTCAAAATAACAATCCCACCCCATAAATTATTGTAAGTGATAGAGGGTAAAAGCAGATGTCCCAGATAGTTGCCATTTTCCTCTCCATATTTACTCTTCACCCTTCCTACCCTAGGCTGTGTAGACTGTACTACTAAGATGCCTCTCCTCTGACCAGCAGATGAGTTTGGCTAATGGGAAAAATCAGCAAGATATATGAAGACGAAAGGGGGAAGAGGTCTGTGTACTTGTCTTCTAAGCTCTTTTCCTATTGGGTCACCTCTGATTGGTGGCACCCTTCTATTGAAGTCTATATCTTCTCTTAGGCAGTTTTGTTTTATAGTTACTATCTTCATATTTTGGCATCTGATTCCTTCCCTTGTTCCTTTAGGTACAGGGATGGATAACAATACCACCCCACTGTTCCTGGCCCCTGGGTATTTCACCATCCTTATTGGCCCCTCCTAATCCTGTCCATACTTTTGTAAATAACAACTTTAAACTTTATTGAATTTTCCCTGTTTGAATTTCCCATGTGCTCTTTGTGGGTGCCCTGAGTGATACAGAAGAGTTTAGCTTTATTAATTCATTCATTAATTCATTCACCCATCCATCTATTCTTATATTGATTCATTTATTTAACAAATATTGAATATCTACTGTGTGCTATGTAGTATTCTGGACCCTAGAAATATGAACACTGAACAAAAGAGCGATAACTTTCTGCCTTTATGAACCTTAAGACCAGTCAGATAAGACAGACAACCCATAAAAGAAGTAGCAGAATCATAGCATGCCAGAAGGTGGAAAGTGCTATGAAGATAAAATAAAGGAGGGGAGAGGAATAGAAATCATGTGTTGTAGGACATGTGTGATTTTAGATAATGTGGTCAGGGAAGTTTTCGCTGAAAAGATAGAAATTGGGTAACAATTGTAGGAGATGAGAAAAAAAAACAGATATCTAAGGGATATCTTTGCAACTGCAAAGGCTTACAGGAAGCAGTACGTATGGATGTTTGAGGACAGTATAACTAGCATAAAATAACAGAGAGGAAAGTTCTATAAAATGAGTTCAGAGAGCCAAGGGGGTGTCAAGACATATAGGTCAAACAGACCATTTAGAAGGACTTTGACTTCTACACTGAGTAAGGTATAGAGCCATTGGGAGGTACTGAACAGAAGAATAATACTAAAACCTATGTTTTAACAGGATTATTCTGGAGATGTAATTGATAATAGACTATAAGATAGTGAAAGTGTGGGTATTAGGGAGATCAATTAGGAGACTCTTGCAATAATCAAGCACAGAGATTATATTGGCTTGGAGCAGGCAGGTGGCAGAGGGGAAGATGAAAAGTGGTCAGCTTCTAGATACACTCTGAAACAAAGACCCCAATAACCACTTGACAGATTTACTGATAGGATGGATGCAGTGTGTGCAATAGGTGAAATATTTATGTCTTCACAAAATTCATATTTTTAAACCATAATCCTCAGGAGGTGAAGTCCTTGTTTGGTGAGTAGGCATTGAGAGTGGAATGCTTATGAACAGTGCTAGCACTCCTATGAAAGAGACACTTGAAAGCTTCCTGGCCCTTTCCACCATGTGAGAACTTTGCAAGAAGAGGGTCGTATATGAATGAGGAAGCAAGCTTTCACCAGACACTGAATCTACTGGTGTCTGATCTTGGAATCCCTGGCTTCCAGAACTGTGAGAATTAAGTTTCTGTTGTTTACAAGCCACTCAGTCTGTGGTAGTTTTTAATAGTAGCCCAACCAGACTAAGACACTGTATGAATGAGTGTATTCCATGATAACTACAATGCTTTTAGACTGGAAACATGGAGTAGCCATTAACTGAGATGGGCGGCCTGGAGGAGGAGAAGGCTTGGGATTGAAGAATTGTACTTTAGGTTAGGACATGTGAAGTCTGAGATGATGATTAGACATTCAAGTGTAGATATTGCACAGGCAGTTGGATGTATGAGTCTGCAGTTCAGAGGAAAGTGCTGGGTAAAAAATACTGGCATGATAGTCAATAGATAGGCTTCGTATTGTTTTATGGGCCATGATACCAGATGAATTTATTAAGGGAGGAAGCCTCAGTAAAGAAGAGAAGAGATCAAGGAACTGAATCTTAGTCTTCTTCAAATTAAGACATTATGAAGAAGAGGGGAAAATTGGTAGAAGTGACTCAGTGTCCAATGAGGTGGAAGGACACCCAGAACAATATGGAGTCCTGGAAGCCAAGTGAATACATTGTCTCAGGAAAGAGAGAGTACTTAACTGTATCAAATGCTCCTGACATTACAAGATGAAGATTAAGTATTGTCTGTTGGGTTTAGTAACATGGTGGTCATTGATGACCTTCAAAAGATTAGTTTCTACAAAGTGGAAAAGGTAAAACCTTATTGGAATGGGTTGACAAAGGAATGTGAAGTGAGGCATTAAGGAAGGAATTTCAACAACGTTTCTAAGAAGGTTTGCTTTAAAAAAGAACAGAAAATCGAGCAGCAACGGAATGATAAAATGGTGTTGAGAGCCAAAAACATAGCATTATGGTTGTGTGCAGGTGGAGAATAGCTAATAGAGAGGCAAAACAGTATTATGTAAGGTAGCAACGTCAGAATTCCTGGAGCAATGTCCTTGAGGAAAGGGAATGGAATAAAATTTTACTCATATAGGAAGTGGTGTTGAGCAGGAGCAGGACTGGTATGAATAATAACCGGCACAAATGCAGGCAGGTGAGAAGACAAGATGGTGGGAGTAGTGGGGGTTCCATCACTAATGTTTCTGTTTTGTCATTAACCTAAAAGCAAGATTGTCAGTGGAAAGTGAGAATGGAGAGGACATGTTGGAGGTTTCCAAAGAGAAGGAAAGACATGAAATAGTGTGAAAGAGCAGAACAGCCATCAGACAAAGAAAATATGGTAAGATTTCTGGGCAGCACTGCGGGTCTGTTTGAAGTCAGTGAGCATGAATGCCGAGTGGGGCCAGTTACCACTGTTGTGTGTTTTTCTGTAGTCATGATCAACTTCACGGATATAAACAAGGAGTGAGAGAAGCATTGTATTCAACCAGCATGTAGTTTAGCCAAATGTCATAGGTTATGTTCCCTGCGAAACAGAATCTGAAGCAGACATTTGCATACAGATGGTTTTGTACTTTTAGGAAAGACACTACTAAGAGAGTAAGGGAAGCAGATTTGAGAAGAGGGAAGAGCTGAACTGATCCCCATTCTGGCCCCTCAGGATTTCTCAGGATTCTGACATTGGAATGACTCTTAAAAGATGTCTCAATTGAGAAAATGGAGCAAAGAGCCTTTATACACCTGTATCAACAAGTCACTAGATGTGGGCTACCCTTAGGGATGGAGGGCAACTTCTGGCTGAACGTCTCAGTCCTACAGTTGAAAGGAAATAAATTCTACCAGAAATCTTAGTGAGCTTGGAAGCTGACTATTCTCCAGTCAAGTAAGAGGGCACCAGCCTTTAACAGAAAGGAATGGGCCATGTCCGCAGTCTCAAAATGTTCAGGAAAATCTAGGCATTCAAAATTTTCAAATGCTCATACATTTCCCTCTCAAGTCTGAGAATCACATTACTTCCCCATCTGGGCCCCAGCTTCAGCATAGCAGGCTTTTCAGTTTACAGAATTCAAGCTTATGTGGCACTCCACTACCAATTAAGTCTTGGGTCTGATCTTTAGCTTTCTTTTATTCCCTCCAGGTGCAGCAAGTGAAAGATTATTTCCCTGTTGTCAAGGATACTTTGACTATTTGCCTCATATTGATGATTTAATTACCCTTGGTCTTTCACTATCTTTCTACAGTATTTTAACAACACCCACCAGTGATGTGGTCCTTATTGCTGACCTGGAGACAGATGATCCCATTCCAATATCTGACTTTAGGATCTATTCTCTTGTTCTACTGCTCATTCTGTTCCCAGACTCCAACATGGAGATTTGTGTGCAAGTGTTTTATAGGGAGCCTATCTGGGGAATAAAACTGCATGGAGTAAGGGAAATAGGATCAGGCAGAGCAGGCAGAGGGGGAAGTTGAAATGCAGTGTGGTTACAACAGAGAAGAGTCTTTAGTTGATCCTAGCAGGAAAACAGAGCTGGGATGGCCCTTTAGAGACGTATCTAATTGAGACCAAAAGAAAAAAAAAAGCTAAGTCTTTGTACCCCTACATCAACCAGTCATTGAGAGTAAGATCCTCCTGGGGAGAGTAAGATCCCTTGGGCAATCTGGTTACTTTTGGTGCAGGGCAATTCCAGAGACTCGGAAATGAGCCAAAAATAGCTAATAGTCTTCTCATTTGGGTGAATGGATTCTTCTGTTCTGAACTGGGGCTCTGGGGAATGCACTATAGTAAGCGATGTTAGGGAGGGCAGCATAGCTCAGAGAGACCATGGAATTTAGATAGAAGATGGGAAAAAGAGGGATATGAGAGGTGATGAGGTGGTAGGTCAATGGAAGGTGGGTCTTAATGATATCAGTGGATTTTTGGAGTCAGCATTTGGAAAATGGGATTGGGAAGATTCATTCCCAGATCTTTACATGACTATTTATTCTAAAGATTGAATCACTCAATCAGAATGTTTCGACATATATCCAGTTACTTGCCAATTGAAAGCTTTTCTATATATACCAGTGTACAATTCTATTAGAATTGTGTGCATTAAACACACCCACATATATAATCTTAAGAGCGTGAAGGTGACAATCATTTTTGCTCTGGTTCTGGCAACAAATTACACTGAAAAGTTTCATGATAACTAGTTCAGCAGTTTTCCAATTATCTCTGTAAAAATAAATGTTGTTTTTGCATCAGAAGCACCTATCACCATTTCCCTCTGCCCCAAATCTAGTTAAAAGGTGTATATTAAAACACAAGTAATCAAACATTCTTCTTTGTCTATCTATACTTCAGAACCAATCCTCTTACTTACTGGCCTCTGAAATTCTTTTTATAACAAATGAAATGCAGGGGTTTCTTGTGAGGAAAGCTTGGGAAAAAAACAGAAGTCTGTAGACTTCAAATGCCAGATGAGAGTTTGCAGTCTTTTGAACTCCAACTACAATATCCTTCATTAGGAACTTCAAGTTTTCATTTATTTCCGGAAGAAATTCACTATCCTCCACTAAATTTTTAAGGCTGCCTACATAATTCAGAATGAAATGGCTACTTGCCCATGGGCATAAGGCAATGATGTGAACTTTAATCCAAATTGTAGATTGAAAAGAATATTTGAACTGTGCCTTCCCTGGGGGTAGATATTTCCTATAGTCCAATGTATTTTTATTTAAAAAAATTCTACCTCTAATTCTGTGGTTGTACTTACACACATGCAGACACACACACACACACACACACACACAAATACACATTCATTCCTGATTGAATCAGGAAAACCGAACTATTTGATGTTTCTCAGAGCCCATTGAATGCTTTCTCTTAATATTCATAACTGATTTTCCCATATGTATTGAGGAAATATTGTGTATTTCAGAGCTGAGGCCCCAATGGCATGATCAAGAAGGGCAGACAGTCTCAGAAATGTGTATTGAATACATAATAAGCAAGAAGAATCAAAAGAGAATCTGCCTAAACACAAAACCAATAATGAAAAAATAATCAAAATAAATTAATGATTTCAAATCAATTGTATTATCATCTTATCAAGATAGGATTCTCATTCTACCATTAAACCTTCTTTCATAGACTTTTTGAGAACACCTGCCTAAGGATGGTTGAGTGGTTTGGATCAGTATGAATAGCCAATCAGATCACTTTTGAGAATGCTTCAAGATTACTTTCATCCATCCTATCCTTTATATACAATAGAATGTTATTCGTTGTTTTGAGTGACGTTTGATTAAACTCATATGGGAGGGATTTTTTTATGAAAAAATTTGAGTGGCTCAATGAATCAAAAACATAAGTACACATTGATTTTGTTTTCACAGAAAAAAGATAAACTTGTGTCCAGTTAGGGAGCACTAAAATCCATAAGGAATATTTCCTAGCTCCTCAAAACAGACTGGGATTGGGGGAAGGGTAAACAAGGGATTCAGCTTTATTATTCTAGTTATTTAAAAATAAAATGAAAAATTACACTTTATTAATACAATAGTTGACAAATCTTGGTGGTAGTTATATGGGTGTCCATCATAATAGTACTGTTTCTGTATGTTTTAAGTATAATAAAATATTATAGAAGATGCCCATATAAAGAACTATAATATTGAGTTATATGCAATTAACCGTATTCAACTGTTTGACCCATAAAAAATGACAATTTCATATGGTTCAATATAATATTGTAGACATTTGAAATATCCCCTCCCATGGGGCGCCTGGGTGGCTTAGTCGGTTAAGCGTCCGACTTTCGCTTAGGTCATGATCTCGCGGTTCGTGGGTTCGAGCCCCTCGTCGGGCTCTGTGCTGGCTGCCAGCTCGGAGCCTGGAGCCTGTTTCAGTCTGTGACTCCCTCTTTCTCTGACCCTCCCCTGCTCACGCTGTCTTTATCTCTCCTAGAAATAAATAACACATTTAAAAAAAAAAAATGAAATGGCCAGGGCCATTTTTATAAAAAAAAAAAAAAAAAAAGAAATATTCCCTCCCTGCTCATGGAACTCGTTTTTCTTGATATTTAATCTTTCAAATTGGTCCAAGGAAGGAAAACATGTTCACAAGGTTGTATGTTATATTACTAATCCAGAAATACAGTCTTTCTGATGTCATATTGATTTTATAACCGGTCTAGTGTATCTATATTATTGTAAATAGAAAATCTCATAATATATGTTAACTCTATTCCTTAATATCACTGTGGTTTTAATGTTTGTTTTCTGGGGTGAAGAGTTTTTAGTCTATTCTAAACAGATAAAATGAAAATAAAATCAGTCGAAGTGTGCGGTAAGTTGAATAATGGCCCTCTCAAATGTCAAAACCCTAATCTCCAAACATCTGTGGATAGGCTACCTTACATGGCAAAGGGAATGTGCAGATGCAGTTAAGAAACCTGAGATGAGAAAATACCTGGATGGGTCCAAAATAATCACAAGAGTCATTATAAGAAGGAGGCAGGAGGGTAGGAATCAAAAATTTTTTGACAAAGGAAGTGGTGGGAGGAAGGTGAGGTGGTGAAAGAAGAAATGTGGAGCCACGTGCCAGGAGTATGAACATCCTCTACAAGTTGGAAAAGGCAAAGAAATAGATTCTTCCCTAGAGCCTCCTGAAGGAACACATTCCGGCTGACCTATTTTGTATTTCTGACCTCAAAAAACTGTGAGAATATAAATCTGTGTTGTTTTCAAGCCATGACATTTGCCATGATTTGTTACAGCAGCAATAAGAAACTAATACAAGTATTTTTTAAAAGGAAGACTTTCTAATACTTCTTTTAAACCTATGTAGGCCTCATATACTATTGATTTAAAAAGTCTATTTATATTTCTGTTAGACCCATTTCTGGAAGCATAGACTTTAAAGAGATTTTAAAGATCTTTACAACCAACAGAACTTCTGATGTTTGAATTTCCCCATCCTTGTCCATCATTGAGGAAAGTAAATCCAAAAGTTCTTTAGTAACTTTTATACAACAGTCTGAGAAAAGCTCTTTCTCTCTATGGGTTTCTCCCATTGGTCTTAAATCTACCTTTTGAGCATATACTAAATAAGGCCCATTTATATTTCACCAAAATGTTGTGAGACAGCTATTGGAACTATTCTCTTTGTAACAGAAAGGGCTATCCTCTCTGTAACATCACACACACACACAAATACTTTGATTTCTGGCTCAACAACCATCCCTTCTTTCCCCCTAACTTTATGTAGATAGTGAGTTGCATCAATATTTAAGAACTTCCCAGTTCTTGTAAATGATTCATGATTGTTCCAAGGTGGTCATGGTTGTTTTGTTCTCTCATATCAGAAATTATTTGAAGGTAATTATGTGACAAGTTCTGACAAGAGCACTATTATTTCCCAGTTAAAAAAAATAAAGACACAAATCAAGAAAACCACCTTCTTGATTTAAATATGGGTGTGTGAAGGAATAATGCAACAGCCTTCTTGCCATCATGAGGGGCCAAGCATGAAAAACAAAAAGTTGAAGACAATGGAGCAGAACGATAGAATGAATTTGGGTTCTTGGTAACATCATGAACAATGGAAACAATGCTTGACCTACCAACTTCTATTCTACACTTCCTGTTTCCTGAAATAATGAAATAACATTTTTGTCATCAGCTTCGGCTGCTCTAATAAAATAGCATAGATTGATGACCTAACAGAAATTTATTTTTTAACAGTTCTGGAGACTGGAAGTCTGAGATCAGAGTGCCAAGGTAGTCAGGTTCTGACAAGAACCCTCTTCCTGATTTGCAGACAGTCACCTTCTCTCTTGTGTCCTCACATGGAGGAGAGAACTCTGGTCTCCTCCTTTTCTTAAAAGTACACAAGTCCTATCATGGAGGCTTCTCCTCCTGGCCTTATCTAAACCTAATTAGGACCTGAAGGCCCTACCTAAATTACTATCACATTAGAGGTTAGGACTTAACATATGAATGTGGGGGGCGGGGGTGGATAAAAATGGTCAGTCCATGACAGTTTAAGCCACTGTTAGTTAAGCAATCTGTTACACTCAGCCGAAAGAATCCTAACGCTTGCATTTCTATCCGAGTTCCTTCAGTATTTCTCCGTCAATTTTAAATTGGGTGCCAAATTCTTCTTGGATAATTTACGTTAGTTTTTATTACATTTATCTATATTTTTTTTCATGAACAAGGGCATGAATAGAAAGCTTTAGTCTAGGTTTAGTCTGACAAGACATTGTCAGAATTAATTTTATGGCTCTATAATTCAAAATATAATTTAGGGTTGTTGTTGTTTTTTGTTTTTGTTTTTGTTTTTTTTGTTTTTGTAACCTCAACCCTTAGTTGACTCCACATGAGTTCATCCTTGACTCCCTAGTATTTGGTAAGAAATGACTCACCTGTCACATCCTTATACAATTGATTGATGGGACCCAAGTGTATGTATGCTCTTGGTCCTGTTATCTTAGACCTACTTGACTTTTTTAAGATTTGCTTTATTTTCTAGTATATTCTAATATTCTTCAATTTTCATTTTAATTGTTGCAAATGTGCAATTTCCCTTCCAGTCTTAGATGATCCATAGATGTAATGGCTGATTACCTTTCATCTTTTTTTTAAAAAAATTTAAATGGTTTTAATTATTTTTAAGAGACAGAGAGAGAGCATAAGCAGGGAAGGGGCAGAGAGAGGGGGGGACACAGAATCCAAAGCAGACTACAGGTTCTGAACCTTAAGCACAGAGCCCGATGTGAGGCTTGAAATCATGAATCATGAGGTCATGACCTGAGCTGAAGTCAGATACTTAACCAACTGAGCGGCCCAGGTGCCCCTTATCTTTTTGTTTTTAAATCAAGACACTTTAGAAGATAGAACTTTGTGTTATTCCATGTGAATGTTCCCTTCAAGTTCATAATGGTCCAGGCATTCAAATTTTGGAACTGCACAAGAATCGCCTTTAGAATTTGCCCAGAATTTATTCATCTTTACCGGGTATTGGACATGCAGCATCTGGTTTCTGGTAGGGACGGAAATCATCTTTAATGGGTTGGTCCTCCACCCTAACTGCATAGTAGCATACTCTGTGAAACTTTTGTAAAATACCAGTTTCACCCTCGTCCAACTGAAGCCGAAATTTTGAGTGTTGGGCCCAGATACTGATATTTTTCAAAATACTCTCAGACAATTTTGATGAACTGTTACAGTTTCAAGCCACTGATTTATTGAATAATAGTTGCATGAGACTGGCTCAAATTCTTTTATCACATACATTAAGTTATCATACATTAGATAATATGTTTCTGCCACTTTTCCTTTATCACATTTTGCTTTTATTATTGAGGCACGTAAAGGTCTCTATCTTCTTTTACATGGTAAGTTACTTAGAGTCTCAGATCATTGTTTTTTCTATGTAACAAAGAGTACAGTGCGTTCCACATAATAGCTACTCTATAGAGACTGAAAAATGATGTTTACAAGCAGAGATTGGAGGTGATTTGTCTGTTCTTAGAAGCAGTCTCCTGAATGCTGTACTCTCTATTTTGCTTTTAGTGATAATACACTATTTTTGGAATTTATTTCCTTGTTGGTTTTTTAGATGGCCTTCCATTTGAGGTTTGGTTTTGTTTTGCTTATTTGTTTGCTTGTGTTCCCAGTCTCTTGCTAAACTGATGGGTGGAGAACAGAGATTAGTCAGTGCTTGGCAGAAAAATTTTGGAAGATAGAGAATATCACCATGTGTTTCCCAAATGCATGTCTGGTGTTTTTATAGTGGATATTCTATGTAAGAAACAAGATTATATACTCACTGAGACTCCTTCTTGGCCATCAAAATTATGTACATCAGGATATTTGAAGGCATAGAAAACAGAAGGAAATGGTACAGGAATATATCAGAATGCTAGAGTAGTTTAGAACAGGTTAAGTTCAGAGCAAATTTTTTTTCAGTAATTGAGTCATACATAGTTGATGCCCTGTTTGACTTCTATATTTTGTTATTAACTGACCTAAACATCCAATTATTATGTTTAGATGTTCTTAATAGATAATCTGGCTAAAAATGTGGAATAAAGTCTACATATTTCTGACAATAAATTGAAAGTTGACCGCATGTTGGAACCACATAAGCTCTCTACTTACAGGGATGACTTTTGTACCTATCGCAGAATGTGACATCATCCAGATTGGTTTCTTGAATTTATATACTGAGAGAATTTTTATTTTACCATAAGAGACCAGAATAATAATGTTAAAAGACACCATTTAACCTCTCTGATCCCAATTTTCCCCATTAAAATGAAGGACATCAACCAGGTGAGTGACTTGTCTGAAGTGATATATCTGCTCAAAAGCACTGTTGGAATTAAATCTGGAGTTTTAAACTTTCTTCCCATCTACATTACTTGGTTTACTTTTAGAAAATCAAACAGACTTTAAAGAACATACATAATACTCTGCTTATTTTATGAAATCCTCTTATAATACCATATTGATATCTTTCCTCTACTTTGCCTAGATTTGACATTTGATTAACTTGTGAGATTATTGAAAATATCCTTATCTCCAGCACAAAAGTTCATTTATACAAATGAAATCAGTCACATGGACAAAACTCTGTTTCTTCCATATTTGGGCTTTCTGTGCATATCACCCCTAAAACTATAGTGGTTTCTTGAATGGCTTATTTTCAGATCACGGGTTGCAACTAAAACTATGAAAATCTTTTTTTTTTAATTTTCCTTTACTTTTGAGAAAGAGAAACAGAGTGTAAGCAGGGGAAGGGCAGAGAGAGAGGGAGATGTAGAAACTGAAGCAGGCTCTAGGCTCTGAGCTGTCAGCACAGAGCTCAATCCAGGGCTTGAATTCATGAAATGTGAGATCATGACTGAGCCGAAGTTGGACATTTAACTGACTGAGACACCCAGGAGCCCAAAATCTATGACAATCTTTTTCTCAGAAAGTTTACTAGACACAGTAAATAGCTAAAAAGCTTTTAAATAAATCACTGTCAAGATGATTTCTGAGTTTTAATCTATCATAATAAGAAAAGTTATAATTATTAAAAGCAAAATATCCATGTGGGGCATAATTTCCATACCTGCTAGCAAAATACTGAACCATCTGATTTGAGTCAAGGTTACATTCTTCTTGGAGGTATCATGATAATAGCAGAATGTCAAAGAAATCTGAAGTCTGACTGGACTTCAGGGATCAAATTGTATACTGTCAATTTCCAGTTATATGACATTGGAATGGCTTCTTGACCTTTCCAAACTTTATTTTCCTCATGTGCAAACTGAGGATATACCAGGGTTATTTTTATTTTTTTAATTAAAACATTTTTAATGTTATTTCTTTATTTTTCAGAGAGAGAGAGAGAGAGAAGGGCTGGGGACAGAGAGAAGAGGGAGAGAGAGTATCCCAAGCAGGCTCCTTGCTGTCAGCACGGAGCCTGATACTAGGCTTGAACTCACAAACTGTGAGATCATGACCTGAGCCGAAACCAAGAGTCAGTTGCTTAACTGACTGAACCACCCCAGCACTCTTACCAGGGTTATTTTTAAAGTGAAAAGAATATATTAAAAAGGATTATGGCTATAAAACGGGAAACTCAATGCTTCCCAGGAGTTTATAGCTTCATATAGACTATATAACCAACTTCCAGGAAAATAGCTAACATCAGGTTCTGGTAAGTTTCCATGTAGATTCTCTGGATGCCTTATTATGTTCAGTAGGCTCAAGAGTTAATTTGCTTAGTGAAACAGTGGCTTCTTGCCCATTGGGAAGTTCAGTGAGTGAGTTGTTCTAATTGCAGCTTATATTTTGTCCATGTCCATGTTATGTCACACATAAGCTTGCTGCCAGAACAAGTTTCCATGACGGAGAAGAGGTGAACAAAGGATAGACTAAGTGCTATGTAAAGCTTAGTCCTCTTCTATGAAACCAGGCTGAATACACATGTATTTTATGTTTAAGAAAGTAGAGAAGAAAGCATCTTCTTAAGAATTAATGACATTTTCACAGTGACAACTAACTCAGTGAATAGATTTGCTATTGATAATGGAGTTACTTAAGTAATTTGAAAATGCACTGAGAGAGAATGTCTGCATTCCATAAATTGTTGGCTTAGTACACAAGAACATGTATATTCACCCTACATACTACCTGTGCTGGTAGAGAGGACTCTAGGAAGTTCAAATTATGGACAAAAAGTGTAATTACTGTACGTAGTAGAGGAAATTCTCAACACCCTTCTCTGACCTAATGTGTATGTTTATAAGGAATAAAATAAATATATATTACTAAAAAAATCCATGTGCTAAATATTCCTACTTCTGGACAAGATGGAGTGATAAGAACCATGAGATCATGATCTGAGCCAAAATCAATGGTTGGACACTTAACTGACTGAGTCACCCAGGTGCCCTTGTATTCCATATGTTCTAATTGCTAAGTAGAATCATGGAAAATACAACAAAGACTCATAATAGATTTCTAAAGATTGAAAACTTTAATGTCTGAAATAAAATATACATAGGATAAGATTAATGGCAAATTAGACTTTATAGGAAAAATATTAGTTAATTTAAATACATAAAATAGAAGTTATTAAAATTGAAACAGAGAGAAAAGGTAATATTAAGAAAAAATAATAAACAGAGCATCAGTCAGTTGTGAAATATTTCAAGCAATCTATTATACTATAATCAAAGTTCACCAAAGAGAGAACAGATGGGTGGGTGGGCAAGCAGAAAAAATATGGCCCAAGTTTTCCAAATTTTATGAAAACTACAGACACATAGATACAAGAAGCTTAATAAATGCCAAGATAAGAAACATGAATAAGGCTAAACTGAAAGAGATCAAAGCCAAATAGCACAAAACCAGTGATACAAAGAAAGTTTTAAAAAGAATCAGAGTAAAAGATATTATATACAGAATAACAAAGGTAAGTATGACTGTAGATTTCTCATTGGAAGCAGTATAAGTGAGATAGCAGTAAAGCAACATCTTTTTAAAAAGAAAGAAAAAGAGATAAAGCAACCTATCTATTAGCCTAGAACTTTATATCCTGCACAATTTTCTTTCAAAAATAATGGCAAAATAATATATTTAGACATACCAAAGCTAAAAGAACTTACCACCAGAAGACTACTATTATAGATATTTCAAAGGAAGTCCTTCAGGCAGAAAGAAAAATGGCAGGCAACAGACATTGGGTTTTCAAACAGAAGAAAGGACACTTACAATAGTAATGACATGGATAAATAGAAAATATTTTATTACTACATAAATGTCTTTAAAATTTTTTTAAGTTTAAATCCAAGTTACGTAACATATAATAATAATTTTAGGAATAGAATTTAGTGATTCATCATTTACATATAACACCCAGTGCTCATCCCAAGAAGTGCCCTCCTTAATGTACCTCACCCCTTTAGTCCTTCTCTCTACCAAACAATGTTCAGCAACTTTCAGCTTGTTCTCTAGATTTAAGAGTTTCTCATGGTTTGTCTCCCTCTCTGTTTTTATATAATTTTATTTCCCTTCCCATATGTCCATCTGTTTTGTATCTTAAGTTCCATTTGTGGGTAAAATCATATGATATTTGTTTTTCTCTGACTTATTTCATTTAGCATAATTACACTCTAGTTCCATCCGTGTTGTTGCAAATGGCAAAATTTGATTGCTAAGTAATATTCCACTATATATATATATATATATATATATACCACATCTTTTCTATCCATTTCATCAGTCAATAGACAGTTGGGTTCTTCCCATACTTTGGCTATTGTCGATAGGGCTGCTATAAACATTGGGGTGCATGTGCCCCTTTGAATCAGCACTTCTGTATCCTTTGGAAATATACCTAGTAGTGCAATTGCTGGGTTGTTTGGTAGTTCTAATTTTAATTTTTTGAGGAACTTCCATGCTGTTTTCCAGAGTGCCAGCACCAGTTTACATCCCCACCAGCAGTGCAGAAGAGTTCCCCTTTCTCCACATCCTTGCCAACTTCTGTCATTGCCTGAGTTGTTAATTTTAGCCATTCTGACAAGTGTGAGGTTGTATCTCATTGTGGTTTTGATTTGTATTTCCCAGATGATGAATGATGTTGAGCATTTTTCATGTTTCTGTTAGAAATTTGGATATCTTTCGTGGAAAAGTGTCTGTTCATGTCTTTTGCGCATTTCTTCACTGGATTATTTGTTTTTTGGTTGCTGAGTTTGATGAGTTTTTATAGATTTTGGAGACTCATCCTTTATCTGAAATGTCACTTGCAAATATCTTCTCCCATTGTCATTCACCTTTTAGTTTTGCTGATTATTTCCTTCACTGTGCAGAAGCTTTTTATCTTAATGACGTTCCAATAGTTTGTTTTTGCTTTTGTTTCCCTTGCCTTTGGAGACATGTCAAGTTGGCTGTGGCTGAAGTCAAAGAGGTTGTTACCTGTTTTCTACTCTAGGATTTTGATGGTTTCCTTTCTTATGTTTATGCCTTTCCTCCATTTTGAGTTTATTTTTGTGTACAGTGCAAGAAAGTGGTCCAGGCTCATTCTTCTGCATGTCTCTGTCCAGTTTTCCAAACACCATTTGCTGAAGACAGTATTTTTCCCATTGTATACTCTTTCTACCTTTGTCAGATTAGTTGACCATATGTTTGTGGGTACATTTCTGGGTTCTCTTTTCTGTTCCACTGACCTATGTGTCTGTTCTCGTGCCAGTGCCATAGTGTCTTGATGAGTACAGCTTTGTAATACAACTTGAAGTCTGGAATTGTGATGCCTCCAGCTTTGGTTTTCTTTTTCAGTATTGCTTTGGCTATTTGGGTTTTTTTCTGGTTCCATTCAAATTTTAGGATTGTTTGTTCTAGCTCTGTAAAGAATTCTGGTGTTGTTTTGATAGGGATTGAAATGAATGTGTAGATTGCTTTGGGTAGTATTGACATCTTAACAATATTTTTTCTTCAAATCCATGAGCATGGAATGTCTTTCCATTTTATTGTGTCTTCTTCAATTTCTTTCATAAGCTTTCTATAATTTTCAGTGTATAGATTTTTCACCTGTTTGGTTGGGTTTATTATTAGGTATTTTACGGTTTTTAGTGCGATTGTAAATGGGGTCAATACCTTGATTTCTCTTTCTGCTTCTTCATTATTGGTGTATAAAATGTATAAAATGTATATTACTGTACACTGACTTTATATCCTGCAATCTTACCAAATTCATGTATCAGCTCTAGCAGTTTTTGGGTAGTCTGAAAATATGCAAGATATGACACTGATATTTTTGTATTTGTTCATGGCTGATTTGTGACCCAGTATGTGATCTATTCTGGAGAATGTTCCATGTGCACTCAAGAAGAATGTGTATTCTGCTGCTTAAAATTTTTTTTTAATGTTTCTTTATTTTTGAGATAGAGAGTGTGGGTGGGGAAGGGCAGAGAGAGAGGGAGACACAGAATCCAAGCAGGCTCCAGGCTCTGAACTTTCAGCACAGAGCCCAACATGGGGCTCAAACCCATGAACCATGAGATCTGAGCCAAAGTCAGACACTTAACCAACTGAGCCATCCAGGTGCCCCATGCTGCTTTAGGATGAGATGTTCTGAATATATCTGTTAAGTCCATCTGGTCCAGTGTGTCATTCGGAGGCAGTTTCCTTGTTGATTTTCTGCTTAGATGACCTGTCCATTGCTGTAAGTAGGCTGTTGAAGTCCTCTTCTAATATGATATGATTATCAATGAGTTTCTTTAAGTTTGTGTTTATATTTATTTATATATTTGGGTGTTCTATTGTGGGGGCATAAATATTTACAATTGTTAGAGCTTCTTGGTGGATAGACTTCTTAATTATGATATAATGCCCTTCTTAATCTCTTGTTACAGTCTTTAAAATCTGGATTGTCAGATATAAGTATGAATACACCATATTTCTTTGGTCAACCATTAGCATGATAGATGGTTCTCTGTCCCCTTACTTTCAATCTGATGGTGTCTTTAGGTCTAAATGGGTCTCTTGTAAACAGCATATAGATGGGTCTTGTTTTCTTATCCATTATGCTACCCTATGTTATTTGATTGTAGTGTTTAGTCCATTGACATTTAGAATGAGTACTGAAAGATATGAATTTAGTACTATTGTGTTGCCTGTTGAGTTGGTGTTTCTGGTGATGTTCTCTGATCCTTTCTAGTCTTTGCTACTTTGGGTCTTTTGTTTCATTTTATCTTTTCTCTACTCAAAGACTCCCTTAAATTTCTTGCAGGGCTGGTGTAGTGGTCACAAACTCCTTCATTTTTTGTTTCTCTGGGAAACTTTATCTCTTGTACTTAATCTCTCATACCTTGCTGGATAAAAAATTCTTGGTGACATATTTTTCTGATTCAACACTTTGAATGTAGTCTGTTACTCCTTTTCTGGCCTTCCACATGTCTGTGGATAGGTTTGTTATGGACCTGATCTGTCTTCCTTTATAAGTTAAGGAGTTTTTTTTTTTTTTTTTTCCCTTGCTGCTTTCATAATTCTTTCCTTGTCTGTGTATTTTGTGAATTTGACTATGATATGCCTTGGCGATGGTCAGTTTTTGTTGAAACTAATAGGAGTTCTCTATGCTTCTTGGATTTTCATGTTTGTGTCCTTCCCCAGATTAGGAGTTTTCTGTTATAATTGCTCACATAAACCTCCTGCCCCATTTTCTCTCTCTCTTTCTCCATCTTCTGGGACTCCTATGACTTAGATAGTATTCCTTTTTAATAAGTCACTGAGTTCTCTAAGTCTTGTATCATGATCTTTTGCCTTTATTTCCCTTTTATTCTGCTTCTTTATTCTCTATAACTTTATCTTCTAAATAGCTGATTTGATGCTCTTCTCCCTCCATCCTTGCCATCATGCCATACATTCAAGATTCCATCTTGGTTATAGCATTTTTGATTTCATCCTGATTAGATTTTATTTCTGTTATATCTGCAGAAATTGATTCTACGCTTTTTTTTCCAACCCCAGCTAGTATTCTTATTATCATGGGTCTAAATTATAGGTCAGACATCTTGCTTATATCTATGTAGAGTAAGCCACTGGATGTCCTTTCCTCCTCTTCTTTCTTTGAAGTAAATTCTTTTATTTTGTCACTTTGGAGGAAGAAAAAAGTGAATAAAGTAAAAAAATAAAAATTGAAAACAAAACAAAAAATCAAATGAAGGAATCTAGATCCTTGGTGTGTTTTGATGTGCTTATTGAAAGAAGCTTGATAGAATAGAGAAACAAGGGAAAGAAAAGGAAAATTAAAAGTATGAAAAAAACTTGAAGAATTAAAAAATATATAATATAATAAAATATAATAAAAAATAAAATAGATTAAAATTAAATAAAAAATGCAATAAACAAATTTTTAAATAAGGAAAATAAAAATAAAGTTTTCTTTATCCAAGAATGGGGAAGAAAAGAAAGAAAAAAAAAGAGAAAAGGAAACAATTTAAGCAACAACAGAAGCAAATAAAACAAATAAATGAACCAACAAACAGAATGAAACTTCATGAAGTTATATACAGTTTCCCCTCGAATTGAAACTATGAAGGCTTCTACAGTCTGTACACTAAGCAGGTGGAGTAACTTGTGCTCCTCTTCTAGAGAATGTGCTTGGTATAATGGCTCCATTCTCCACTAAGTGGCTCTGCTTAGCTTACTGGAGTCAATCAGCATGACATGCATGTTCCTGCACAGGAAAGGTGAAATGGCTTCACCCAGCTTCCTAGTCTGTGGCACAGGAGCTTCATGCTCTCACCAACCTGTGCTAAAGCACCTCTCCTTTGTCTCAGGCCTCCTTCTACTCCCTGACTCTACCCTGTCATGTCCAAGCTGTCCATCTTCCAGGTAGTATTTCACTCCAGAGTTTTATCTCAAATGGGGTTGTATTTCAAAACCCCACACTCAGAGACCCTGCAGCTTAGACTCAAATTAACTTTCCAAGGGAGGGTCTCACTGAGGAATGGCCAGGTGCTACTTTGTCCCAGAAAACATTTGTTCATGATCACAAAGTGACAGAGGTTGAGAGATTATGGTAAACACCAACACACAGCCAGCACCAGGTTTCACCACACTCTGGTGTCTTTGCCCCAATACTAGCAAACAAGGCTACTCTCCATTGAGACCTTTGCCATATAGCCTCTACCAAATGCTCTCTAAGCAGAGGAAATGCTTCTCCCCACATGGCACATGGACTTCTCAGACTCCACTGCCTGCTTCTGGGCATTCACCCTATTTCCTCACCAGAGCACTGCCAGGCACTGAGTTCTGGAATTTCAGACTCTGCACTTCACTGTTTATAGAATCCTGGTGGTATTGAAACCCTCTCCTTACTTCCTGTCAATGGTTTTGGGGAACCAATTTCTTGTTGAGTCCCCTGCTAGTGTTTTCACTCTTTCTATCCAGCTACTTTCAGGGAAGTGCATGATCCCAGAGCACCACACTCTCCTTCTTTCCTTTCTCTGTTCTCTCTCTCCACAAAGACAGCTCCCTTCCCTCCATGGCTTTTCTCTCCCCCAGTTTACCCCCAGTTTACACAGACAATTTTATGTGAATTAAAATGCATGCCATAAACCCCACAAAACCACTTAAAAGGGATTTCTAGCTAATAAGTCAATAATGGAGATAAAATAAAATTTAAAAAATCAAAAGGAAACAGAAAAAAAGAATAAAGAATAGATAAGATAAATAGAAAACAAGCTAATTCATCCATATAATTAATAACATTAGATATAAGTGGTCTAAATATACAAATTAAAAGGCAGAGTTATCAAATGGTATAAAAATAGCAGGATCTAATTATACACTGCCTGGAGGAAATGCACTTCAAATATAAAAACAAAAATAACATAAAAGTAAAGGATAAGAAATATGTCTATCATTATAAAACTATAAAGAGATCTAGAGTGAACATATTAATTTCAAGATTTCAAAGCATAAAATATTACTAAATAAAAAGAAGGTTATTTTATAATGATAAAAGAATTAATTCATCAAGAAGATATAATATTCCTAACTGCTTATGCATTTGATAACTGAGCTATAAAATACATGAAATTAAAACTAATTCAAATACAAAGAGAAATAAAAAATTCACAATTTCAATAAGTGATTTTAATATCTCTCTTGATAATTTATAGAAGTATGTATATAGAACAAGTATGTATATAGAACAAGAAATGTATATTTGAACAACTTCATCCACAACTTTCTCTAATTGGTATTCATGGAACACTCCACTTAGGTGAATACACATACTTTTTCTGTGCACAGAAACATTTGTGAAAGTAGACCATAATCTGGGCAATAAAACAAGTCTCAATAAATTTAAAAGAATTTAAGTAATACAAACTATGCTCTCTGACAAAAATGGAATTAAATTACAAATCAATCACAGAAGTAATACCTACATTTTGAAAATCATATGGAATTAAAAGGATTTAGAATTACCGAAACAACTTTGACAAAGATCAAAAGTGGAAAACTAACATGGCATGCTTCTGAGCGTTTATAAACCTACATTAATGAAAACAGTGTGACATGGGTATAAAGACAGACATACAACTCGAAACAACAGAATAGATTTGGGAAATAGGCCCACACATATGTCTCACTAATTTTCAACAAAGGTGAGAAAATAATCCAGTAGAATAGAGAAAGTCTTTTCAAACACAATAGTAAAAGAATTAGATATCGATATACAAAAAAGAATAAGAAAGGAAAAGAAAACATAACATTCTCTCATGCCTCACATCATATACAAAAAAATTAACTAAAAGTGAATCCTAAACTGAGATGTAAGACTTAAAATGATCAAATTTTGTGCTGCCCATATACTTTTGGCACATTTCAATAAAATTATTTGGAAAATAAAAAATTAGGGGCTCCTGGGTGGCTCAGTCGGTTAAGCGTCCAACTTCAGCTCAGGTCATGATCACACAGTTCGTGGATTCAAGCCCCTCGTCAGGCTCTGTGCTGATGGTTACCTCAGAGCCTGGAGCCTACTTGAAATTCTGTGTCTCCCTCTCTCTCTGACTCTTCCCTGCTCACACTGTCTCTCTCTCTCTCAGAAATAATTTTTTTTAAAAAAAATTAAAAATACAGGTGCCTGGGTGGCTCAGGTTGGTTAAGTGTTAGACTTCGACTCAGGTCTTGATCTCACAGCTGTTGAGTTTGATCCCTGTATCCGGCTGTATGCTGACAACTCAGAGCCTGGAGCCTGCGTTGGATTCTGCGTCTTCAGCTGTCTCTGCTCTTTCCCCGCTCATGCTCTCTCTCTCAAAAATAAAATAAACATTAAAAACATTTTTTCAATAAATGAAATGATACAATTTGTCGAAGAAAGTTTAGGAGAAAACTTTTGTAACATTGGGATATGTGAATAGTTTTTAGACTTGACACCAGACGCATGATCCATAAAATAGTAAATTTATATAAAGGATTCTCTCAAAATTAAAAGCTTCTGCCCTGTAAAAGGAGTTAAGAGAAATAAAAATGGAAGCAGCACAATGTGGTGAGCACAGTGTAACACATAAACTTGCTGAATCCTTACGTTGTCAACCTGAAACTAACATAACATTGTGTGAACTATGCTTTCATTTAAAAAAAAATTAAAGAAGTTAGAAACTGGAAAAAATACTTGCAAAGCATATCTTTGTTGGAGGATCTATCCCCCAAACACATAAACATAATAATAAGAAAACAAAGCCCTATTAGAAAATAGGCAAAACATATGAACAGATGCTTCAACGAAGTTTAAAGAGCTGGCAAATAATGCATAGAGCATTATTAGTCTATTGAGAAATGCATATTAAAACCACAATGACATTCTATACATATCTATGAGAGTAGGCAAAATTACAGAATGACCCTATCAAATGTTAACAATGAGGTGAAAGAATTACAACTCCTATGCACTGCTGATGGTAGTGTATAATCACTTTGGAAAAGTTTGATATTTTCTTCAAAATCTAGCTTTATCCCTACTATACAGACCCAGTCATTTAACTCCTAGGTATTTCTATAATAAAAATGAAAGCATATGCCCATAGCAACTTTCTTTGTAACAGGCAAAACCTGGAAACAACTCAAATGTCCACCAACATGTGCATAGATAAACTTTGGTATCTATGTACAATGGAATAGTACTCTACAATAAAGAGGAATGAACTGTTGATACCCACAGCATGGATGAATCTCAAAATATTCGTGTTGAAGGAGCTGGACAAGAAAGACTACATATGGTATAATTCCGTTTATATAAAATTCTAGAAAATGCAAACTAATCTATATTTCACACAGAAAGATCAGTGTTTGCCTAGGGAGAGCAGAGAGGCATGAAAGGCAAAGATTGTAAACGTGAACTAGGAAATTTTTGGTGGTGGTGGATATATGTTCATTATCTGGATGTACTGGTTATTTCAGAAATATATATATTATATAACATATATAATATGTATAGAAAATACATATAATATGTACAGAACATATATATAATATATCTAGAAGATATATACAGGTAGATAGATGTATATATATGATATATATAGAGAGAGAACATATATATAGATAGATGTGTGTGTATAGTAAAACTTGGTTTGCCAGCATAATTTATTCCAGAAACATGCTTGTAATCCAAAGCATTTTATATCAAAGCAAATTTCTCCATGAAAAATAATGGAAACTCAGAGGATTCATTCCACAGCCCAAAATATATAAAAATGATTACAATACTGTAATAGAATAATAAAATAGTTAAGTAATAAAGAAAATACAAAATATAAAAAAATAAATAAGTTAACCTGCACTTAGCTTAGAAAACCATTATGGCTGGTATAAGGGAGACAAGAGAAAGGAGGGTTAATGTGGAGAATGACTTTCACTATAACTAATGAAATCATTGCCATCTATTGTCTTGATGGAATCTTTTTCTTTTTGTACAACTTTAACAAGGAACCTATCCAATGACACTTGATTTTGTCTCCTTTTGAGGATTTCATGGACAGGTGACATTGCATGGTCATTAAACAGATTCAATGCTGGCATTGCTACAGCCTTATTTGGGTGGTGCTTTTCTACACAATTTTGCACTGCTTCCCACACTTACACATCTCTCTAATCTCATTTGAAGCAAGGGATGTCTCCACCTTTTACTCCTCCTCTTCTACAGACAAGATGCAAGAGTAGACTTCTTATAAAATCTTGCAGTTTCAGCCACTCAAAAACTTGGCTTGTACTTCTTGATTTCCTCCTTAACTTCCACCGTAATCCTCTTCTTTTACTGCCTTTCTTTTCAACACTTTTCTACGTAGGGGCCAAAGTATACACTAGCATGGATGCTGACTACAGTATAGTATTAATAAGTGTCATATATTGTATTTATGTAACTGGCAATAAGGCAACAGAGGAAAGAGCCTATACCTGCAGGCAGCCTTCCATAGAATGAAGCAAAGTATTCCTAAGATTACTGTTGTATGGAAAAGCAAAGGATTGTCCACAGGTGATTTGAAGTGACATAAAATACTAGTACCAGTTGTGGGCACCTTCAAACTTTTTGAAAAATCACTGATTTCTGCTAAACACTGTGGCCTGAGACTAAGCATCTGACCATGGGATATGATCACCCACAATCCCTCAGTGAGACAGAGAAGAATCATTGGTTCGGTTGTGATCATGTGATGTCTGATGTCATATACTACTCATATTGCAAGACATCACTCGTTTATCAAATTAAATTTTTTAAGAAAAAATTTTTAATGTTTTATTTATTTCTGAGAGAGGGAGAGAAACAACATGAGCAGGGGAGGATCAGAGAGAAAGGGAGACACAGAATCTGAAGCAGGCTGCAGGCTCTGAGCTAGCTCTCAGCACAGTGCCCAACTGAAACCACACAGTGAAATCATGACCTGAGCCAGTAGACGCTTAACTGACTGAACCACCCAGGTGCCCCTCAAGTTAAAATTTATTAGAAATGTTCACTCATCTTGTGGATCACTCACAGAATAAGTTACTTGCAACCCAAGTTTTTACTGTATGTATATCTATATATACTATATAGTAGAGTATATATAGATATATAGTATATCTATATATACTATATAAATACATAGTATTTATATATACTATATAGTATAGTATATATAGATATATGTATATCTATATATACTATGTATTTATATAGTATATATAGATATACTATATATGTTAAAACAGTATATATACACACACAGTATATATATATATATATATATACATATACATACAGTAGACATATATACTATATATATACAGTATATACATATATATCAAAGCAGTATACATATACATAATATATATGTCAAAACTTATCAAATTGCACACTTCAAATATATGCAGTTTATTTTCTGTCAACTAAAAACAACAAAAAAGAACAACCTCCCCAATATTTCTTTATGTCACAGAATAAATGCCTAAAATCACAACAGTATTATCAAGAGTTCTATAGTGCTTTCATCATATAAAGCATACAGAAGCTAATAAATGTTTATATATTTAATTTAATATTTAAAACAGATCAATGGTTCTGAGATGATCAGAGATTCTGTACATCTGGTTTCCAATTCTCCCCTCTCCCATTCAGAAAATCTCAAACATATATAAAACTTGGAAACATTTGTCTGAAGAGGAATCAGCACATAACAGATCACAGCAAAGGCATGCAAAATCCCCATTCAGAGTCAAGAACGTTTCTAGGTAGAAACACTTGATTGCAATTTAAAAATAACAACTTGATTAAATTTATTAAGGAAAGAATATGCCAATTATGAAGGGATTTGGCCACCAACAGACGTCTAGGCAAAGGAATGTCTTGGAAGTGTCTTTTGCCAGTGACTGCTAAGTGCTACACAGGAGAGAGAGTGCCCAAGAATGTTATCTATCCTACTGATATGGTACATGTACCCTTGTTAGGAGGGTAGGTTCTGAGTATGTTGTGCTCAATTATCTAGAATCAGATAATTAAATGTCCTGCCTATTCAGAAAACACCCTTCTAATAGTAATCTGGCATCCTAGGGACTCTGCCTTGAAGGAGATAGTGTGACGACAGAGAAGTCCAGGGTACTTTGGTGGTTATAGTTTTCATTATAAATTAAGCATAGACTTTCAGGAGTTACACCTTGGTCTCTGTGTGCACGGCTAGTGGGAAGTCTCACTGGAAAGATCAAGCCATTCCTGTGTCTGAGCCTGCAAGATGGAGATGGGAAACGAGGCTTTGTAACATTTGCCATTACAGTACCGTTTCATGGGGACCTTGCCACAGCAGTCCAACAGCCTTTTCCATGAGAAGTTCTTTGGCTATTTTTCTCCTGGTTTAGAACTTCTATAATTGGATGTTGTTATAGCCATTTCACAGATTAAAAAAAAAAAAAAAAAAAAAAAACAGGCTCAGTGATGTTATATTTCTTGTTCAAGTCCACCCTCCTGGTAAAAGAGAAAGCTTGGAATTCTACCCAAGGACTTCTCACTCCCAAGTTGAAACTCTTCATTGCTTCCTTGTTAATGTGATCCATATCAAGAGATTTAACTTTGTGACACCTGCAGGCTATCTGAAGGTGTTGGTTCAAGACTTGGTGGCTGGTGATGGAGGTGGAATAGGGAGAAAACATTTCTTAAAAATACACCTACTAGGGGCGCCTGGGTGGCTTAGTGGTTAAGCGTCCGACTTTCGCTTAGGTCATGATCTCGTGGTTCGTGGGTTCGAGCCCCGCGTCGGGCTCTGTGCTGACTGCCAGCTCAGAGCCTGGAGCCTGTTTCAGTCTGTGACTCCCTCTCTCTCTGATCCTCCCATGCTCACGCTCTCTCTCTCTCTCTCTCCTATAAATAAATAAATAAATAAATAAATAAATAAAATACACCTACTGGATGCAATAAAGGCATTGAAGTCCTAAGTGGTCAGTCTTAACCCTGCCTTTCTAATAGCAGGACCCATTGCCAGGATTCAGCTTCATGGCAGCTATTGGCTTGTTCAGACTCAGAAGGTCTTGGTTCGACTCAGGAACAAGGTGCATCTGTGAGTGTGCTCCGTCTGCTTCATGTATGCAAGTGGATGTGACAAGTGAGTGTTCATGATTATCTTTAGACATTGTTGGTAATTGGAAATGATTTCACTTCAGCAGCAAATGCTGAGCTCTAGAATGTGATTGGGAATTAGCCCATGCCTCACCCGCACAGGTAAATCTCAAGGGCTGGGATTATCAGGCTTAGTTTAGCAGTGAGGTCCATTACAGTTCATTATCTGTGACTGGCTCTCTCAGGGGGCCTGCCGCGCCCTGCTAAGATATTCAGGAGATATCAACCTAGAGGCTTTATGTGTGAAAAGGGGAGAATGAGGCCATTTTCCCCCCATTGTGCTAAACCTAAGGTAATTAAAAATGACACAGCTAATCTGTTGTTAGAATCAGTATGGCAGTTGGTTATTTCAGCACATTTTAGGATGACAGACTCACCTCAGACTGTCTTCCTCCCAAATGGAAGAGTCAGCATTTGCCTATCTTGCCAAATAAAATGTTCTGTACAGATCTGTAATCAGCTCACTGTCCAAGGGAGGTGAGGGCCTGGTATTTTGTAAGGTGGTGGAAACTGGAATGTCAAGGTCTTTCGTGAAAGAAAAGAATCAATTGTCAAAGTAATTAGCATCGACAGTGGAACTCGGGTCTAAATTCCTTTAGCCAAGAATGGTATACTTTCCATTTTGTATCATAAGAGAGTAACTGGTATATGGTAGGTGCTCAACAAAAATATGCAGTGTTTCACTAAAGCATTATTTCAGAAACAAAGCCAGATCACAATTCAGGGTTCTAAGAATTTTGTTTCATGAATTTTTTGTCAATCTCAATTCTATCCTGCCTCCTTGTGATTTAATACCCTACCCACAGTTCTGTTGAACTGATAATAGCAAGCTTATTCTGGGTGGCCACATATAGTTATACACATTTATATGTGTTACATTTGTTTATATATTTTTACTTATTTATATATTTTATTTATATAAATATAAATTTATATATCTATTGATAAACATTTATTTACAGTTGGGTTTATAAAGGGAAAAGCAATGCAAATCAAAGAAGAAATATGTTTTGGGATGATCTCTTATGCTGTGAATAATTTCCAATTTATTAAGAAACCTAGAAGATAATAATACAACAATTACAAAGTAGTTGAATTGGTTTTATGTCTTAAGATCATCCCTCTGAGTCTCTTTGGGTTTATTACAAAATTGTACAGAATACACAAAGAAATGTTATTCCCCTAGCCTTCTTAACTATTTGGCATAGATTCTGCGTACACTATCTGACTATTACTTTTCTTAGAAATTTTTATTATATTTTATGCCATTTTTCATAATACTTTGGTATTGTAGTTAAACTGATACTTTTTAATAATAATCCTTACAAGATAAGTTGTTTTACTTAAACATTCATGTTCTCATATTTTTATATTTTTGAACTGATCATTACTATCAATTCTAATTACATCTGTGCTATATAATTACATACAACTATATTGAGTGAGTCTAATATTTTGTTATATTTTAAGGTATTTAAAAATTAAGTCATTTGTGATGCATTAAATAATGATCATATTATAGTATATGTCCATACATGTGCACATGTGTATATAATACATAAATATATTCAATATTTACTTAAAAATAATATTTAAGAATTAATGATCTGAGCATCACTACAAAATTTTCAATATGGGATTCCAGAGAGATAGAATACCTTACAGAGAAGAAAGTTTGTAACAAAACAAAATTACTTATTTGTTTGACACTTGAGAGACAGACAAGACAAACTTATATTTGATTCTGGGTTTGAAAGTAGCTGATACCTTTGAAAATGTAAGTTTGAATTGTTGAAAGGTGAAAGGAATACATCAAGTGTGTCTCTACATATATTTCCATCTGGAGGTAATATGAATAAATTCTAAAATTGAGTGTTAAAATGCTTTTAAATTTTGTCCGAACTGATTCATCAATCAATATGCTTATCAAATACCAACTATGTGGAAATCACTACTACAAGCACAAAAAGACAAATTATCTGTGTTTTCAGACCTAACAGTTCATTTGGGGGGAAGTAGTTTATGCTACATAATTTCTTTTTTTGCTACTTGTTTTGCACTACCATGTAATAGGTATGTAGGTAGGTATTTTAATGGCCATAAAAAAAGATTAAAACATAGACCTCAACTCAAAAGACTTTTGCCTAGTGGTAGGAATCAAACAAGCATATAAACATATTTAGTGATAGAGTATGAACTTTATTTTAAGAGAGATCTAAATCCAGTGTAATGGATTCAAACAGCAAAGAGAGCATACATAATGTCAAGGGTTTTGTTGAGCAGGTGGCCTTTCAAATAAAGTTTGACAGATACAAAATACCAATTGCTTTCTAGTCACCTTCAATATTTCTAAGATGCCAAAGAGAGTTTGGCACCCTCTCCATTTCTCTTCATAGTTATAATTCCAGATGGCTCAGGAGAGAAGTCATAATAGAAGGTGACATGTGCATATGTGTCTGTGTTGGGTGTGACGTAGAGAAATGTGACCTTATAGGATATTTACAGATGATATCTACTTTTGCAATCTTCCATGACTTTAAATAACCACATGTATATTGATAACTAACTGATTTGTATCTTTAGCCCAGATCTGAGCCCCTAGTTCCACAAAGTCTATTTAATATGTTACTTGGAGTATTTTAAAGGCACCTCAAACTCAGGTCTATGATTAAACTTTCAATGTTTCCCCTCAATCCTGGTGGTAGTAATCATTAGTGCTGTTACTGGATCACTTCTTTGTGGTATATTGTATTTCTTTGTGCCCTTGAAGATTGGTGTAGTCTCATGACTTGCTTTGGTCAACAAAATATGGGCAGAAGTGACATGTATCACTTCTGAGTATAAGCCTTTAAGAGATGCTATGAAATTTGTCACACTCCCTTCCTTAAAAAAAAAATTTTTTTTTACATTTATTTCTTTTTGAGAGGCAGAGAGAGACAGAACACAAATGGGGGAGGGGCAGGGAGAGAAGGTAACACAGAATCTGAAGTAGGCTCCAGGCTCTGAGCTGTCAGCACAGGGCCCAACATGGAGCTCAAACTCACAAACTGAGATCATGACCTGAGCTGAAGTCAGATGCTTAACTGGTTGAACCACCCAGGTGACCCCCCACTCCCTTCCTTTATGATAAAAAAATCAACACTTGGGGTGGTGGAAATGTCATCAATTTTGTTTCCTAAACAACTAGGCCATGGAAGAGAGTCCCTGTCTCACCTGAAAGGGACATGTAGTATGAATGAGAAATGAATCACAGTTTTTTATGGCTTTATCGAGGTATATTTCACAAGCTGTTACACAGCTATCATAACAATATAATTTTAAAATGTTTTCAATACACCCCAAAGAAATTCTGTCAACAGTTTGTGTGGTTTTTGGGGGTAGAGCTGTAACGATAATTTTTAACAATATTTACCTGTACACATTTACATTCATTAAAAATAACAAATGGCTGTAATAATAAAGCCTCCATAATTTTTTTCTGTGGCAGGACTGTACTAGAAGTTTCAGAGATTTTATATAACAATATAATTTAAATGCATGCTTTCATATTATCATGAACCAACACATTGTGACAAAATTTTGTATTTCAATAATAGATAAAAATGATCTCTGCCTGATAAAGACACTTGGTAACAAAAAAAAAACCTTTAAAAGGGAGAAAATTAATAAAAATAAATGCGAAAATATAAGTCACTTAAAAACTGAAATCTGAAACATCAAATATTTAAAAATTATTCTTAAAATGAGATGCAAAACACACAGTTTTAATTGCTCTAATTGCCTTGATGTTTGTTTCATGACAAATATTGCAGATGTAGTAAAATTCCTTATATTGTTCATTAGCAGTCAAATGTTTTTAGTTTCTTAGTTTTTATTTTCTTATTTTTAACTGAGGTAACAGGTTTTTTCTTCTACTTACCTCCTTAATTAGGTATTTTATATGGTTTTTTTTGTAGTTGCAGAGATGTAATAGAAATACTTTTATTATTGTTTTAGATTCAACAGGTCTTTTTCTTTACTTTCTGTTTTGTTTTTGTTTTTTTTTGGAAGTGTAGTTGACACACAATATTACATTACTTTCAGGTGTACAGCATAGTGATTGGACAATTCTATATGTTACACAATGCACAGTGCAGCTGTATGACAAATATAGCTATCTGCTACCATAAGACACCATTACTCAGTATCATTGAGTATATTCCCTATGCTGTACCTTTTATCTTTGTGACTTAGTAACTGAAAGCCTATACCTCCCACTCTTCTTCACCCATTTTGCCCAACTCCTCTCCTTCTGGCAACCATCAATTTGTTCTTGGTATTTATGGGCCTTTTTATGCTTTTTGTTTGTTTATTCATTCATTTATCTTGTTTTTTAGATTCCACATATAACTGAAACCATATGGTCTTTCAATGACTTATTTCACTTAGCATTATATTCTCCATCCATATTGTTGCAAACGGCAAGGTATCATCCTTTTTATGGCTGAGTAATATTTCAATACATATTCCCCACATCTTTATCCACCCACTTGGTTTGCTTTTATATATTGGTTGTTGTAAATAATGGGCTAATAAATACAGCAGTGGATGTATCTTTTTAGTTAGTGTTTTTCTTTTCTTTGGTTAAATGCACAGAAGTGGAATTATTGGATTGTACGGTATTTCTATTTTGAATTTTTTGAGGAAACTCCATACTGTTTCCATCATGACTGCACTAGCTTGCATTCCCACTTACAGCACACAAGGTTCCTTTTTCTCTGCATCCTCACAAACACTTGTTATTTTTTGTCTCTTTGATTCTTGCCATTTTGACAGGTGTAAGGCGATATCTCACTGTGATTTTGTAATTTTTAAAAAATTTTTGATGTTTTATTAATTTTGACAGAGAAAGAGAGACAGAGCATGAGCAGCGGAGGTGCAGAGAGAGAGATGAAGACACAGAATCCAAAGCAGGCTACAGGCTCTGAGCTGTTAACACAGAGCCCGATGTGGGACTTGAACCCACAAACCATGAGATCATGACCTGAGCCAAAGTCAGACACTTAACCAACTGAGCCACCCAGGCACCCCTATCTCTTGTGATTTTGATTTGTATGTCCCTGATGGTTAGTGATATTGAACATCTTTCATATGGGCAATCAAAGTTTTAAGAGTTGTCCAGTGTCATTTAAAAAATTTTTTAAATTTATTTTTAATTTACTTTATTTTGTAAATTTTAAACAGAATCTGAAACAGGTTCCAAGCTCTGAGCTTTCAGCACAGAGCCCAAAAAGGGGCTTGAACTCTCCAACCGCAAGATCATGACCTGAGCCAAGGTCAAATGCCCAATCGACTGAGCCACCCAGACACCCCATCCAGAGCATTTTAAAGCTGGGCATTAATTTTGTGTTGAAGTGTCCACAACAATATCCTCTTCTTTTTGCACTCAGAAGTGTTTACATTGAATTGTAGCTCACAGTAAATATTCAAGCCCCAGACAACACCAGTGAATAATTTAGTGAAAAGTATTAAAATAACATGACTTCAGATCCTCTAACAAGCTTAAAAACACTACTCAGAATCAGATGTCAAACTGCCAAATTAAGTATGTTGCCACCAATCCTTGTTCTTTTTTGGAGCATCAAACATAGGATTTGTATGAAATATATACGAATAAATTGACATTTATTAATTGTCTCTATTTGTAGGAACAACTTACCTTATCAACATGGGGGGGGGCATGGAGATACCTTGCAATGTGGCAAGAGCTGACTGATTTGATTGTGAACACTTCTCTGCTATGTATTCTTGTTTCGAGTCCTGGAAATGTTGATCTTCGCCTTCCGTTCCACATGTCTGTCAACATTTCCTTCCCTGGCTGTCAGTCCACGTCACTGGATTCCTTCAAACCAGCAGTCTCTGTGCGGACTGTGGAGCTTTGATTCTTATATAAAGCATTTACTTTTGAATGTTTTTCTGAACTCTTGCCTGATTTTTCTCGGGATTCTGAAAAACATGTTTCCAGAGACATGCAGGAAGGAATGTCCATATGGAAACCCCAATTCTTACAATAGTCTCCTTCTGTCCAGTCTAATCTTCCTTTTGTTCTTGATCATATTCAGGGTTATTTTCTGAAAACAGATCTGATGAGGTCTTCCCCAGGTTGAAATGTCTTTAATGGTTCCTCACGCTTAAGATAAAAAGCAAATCCTTAAAATGACTTTTCAGGCATCTGCAAACCTCTCACCTCTCATTATACTTTTATTTTTCTCAGTGCCTGTGTTACACTTGGGCTTTCCAGGCTTCCTTTTAATTCCATCCTTTTCTCATCACAGGACCTTTGCAGGTACTGTATCCTGCATCTAAAAATCCTTCTCACCACTCATCCTTCTGATATCATCTCAAGTGACATTTCTTTAATTAAGTTTTGCCTACCTCAACTTATGTCAGGCATCTTTATTAAGTGTTCTCTAAATCTTTCTTCTTTTCTACAAAACACTTATCTCAATTAATAATTATACAGTAATTTATGTGGGGTTATCTGTGTAAGAGTATGCATAGCATACCGAAGGCACTTAAAAATATATGTTGAATGATGGATGGACCTTGAGGGTGTTATGCTGAGCGAAATAAGTCAGGCAGAGAAGGACAAATATCATATGTGTGCACGTATAGGAAGATTAGGAGGAACTTAACAGAGGACCAAGGCGGAGAAGAAGGGCGGAAATGTGGGGGAAAGGGAGAGAGGCAAACCATGAGAGATTCTTGAATGCTGACAAAAACTGAGGACTGATGGATGTGGGGGGGAGGAGGGATGGGCATGGAGAAGGACACTTGTGGGGAGGAGCACTGAGTGTTATGTGGAAACTAATTTGACAATAAACTATTTGTAAAAAATAAAAATAAAAATAAAAAAATATATGTTGAATGAATGCTAAATGAATAAAACTCATGGTTCATGAAGAAGCAGAATATATGTGTAAAATATAAAATCTAATTATAAAAAAATGTCCTGTAGTCAATATTCAAAAATACAACTGAGTACCTATCTGTACCAATTTCTGGAATAAGCAACAAAAATCCCATCCCATCCTTTTACACAATGTGCAAAACTCGTAAGTAAATATAATATGGTAGATGGTGGTAAGTTCCGTGGAGATAAATGAATCAGAGAAGTAAGATAGCAAATTCTCGGGGGTGAGAATTTCACATTTATAAAGGTTGCCCAGGAAAGCCTCAACAGAGTTGACAAGGGTACAAAAGTCATAAAAGAGGTGAAGAAACAGTGTGGTGTAGATATCTGGGAAAAGTGTATTCCAGCTATGATCCTGGGGTGAGAGGTTGCCTGGCATATTCAAATAATAGCAATAAAGCCAGCATAGCTAGAGGAGAGTGAATGCGGAGGAGAGAGAGAAGAGGTAAGTTTAGAGATGCTTGAGGAGAGGTGCAGATAGTATTGGACCCTTATAGGCTCTTGCCAGTTCTTTGGATTTTACTCTAAGTGAAACCATGGGAAGGATTTGAGTATAATTGTGACATGACCCGACTTATATTGTAACAGGATAACATTGGTGCCTTTGCTGAGAATGGATGGCAGGGGGTTAAAGACAGAAGCAGTTGATTAGGAGACTATCAAAAAATCTCAGTAATAGTTCATGGTTAATAGAGAAAGAATCAGTATGGTAGCAGGGAAGGAGTTGAGAAGTGGTTGGATTCTGGATATATTTTGAAGTTGAACCAATAAGGTATGCTTCTGGATGGGATGTAGGCTGTGAGAACAAGAGAAAAAACAAGAATGACCCCAAATTAGAAGTGTAATTTTGATAGAAGGATGAAGATATCATTACTGGAATGGGGGTTAAGAGGGGGTTTGTAGAATTGTAGGTTTGGTCTGAGAGAGACTGGGAACCTAGGTTTGAACTTCTTAGGTCTGAGATGCCAGGAATCAATACAAGTGAAGATGTTGAATAGGTAATAGGTGATTTGAAGTTCAAGAAAAAGAATGGGCTGGATATATAAATTTGGGAGATATCAGTGTAAAGATTGTATTTGTAGCCACGAGACTAGATGATGTACCCAATAGAGGGACTAACATTGAAAAGAAAGGAAATTTAAGGACTGAGAACCAGGCATTTTAATAACACAGATTGTGGAGATGAAAAAAATAAAAGCCAACAACATGTACTGAGTAGTGACCAAAGGGGTGGGAAAAAACCTGGAAAGTGATTGAAGGTCTGGATAACACAGAAGTCTAACTCTGAGTGTAGGCACTTAGCTAGCTGGCAAAGTAGCAATCTTATGTCAAGTGCACAGACGACTTCTTGACTCCTGGTGATGGAAGTTTCTGTGCTAAGAGGAATGGTACTGTGTCGAGTACATGAGATTACCACTTGATCCAAAACAATGAATTCTGGAAGAAAGGCAGCTGAGCCTTGAGATTGGTTGTTGCCTTCTAAGTTCTGTTGGTGGTGGTAACGAGGCTAGTCAAGAAGTGGTTTTACTTAATATGAAATACAAATAGGTGTTTGTATGAATGTAATGGGATGTTTTACAAGAGAATTGCTGACCATACTCTCTGTTATCCTGTTCTGATTAGACAATATTACCTTTTAAAATTACTTTACCGTTTTTGAAAGGAGGGGAGTAAAGAAAGCAATTAGGACGTTGGGTCTTGAGCAAAAACTCCCTCACTGGGGCTGGCCGGTGTCATCACGCAATAGCAGGGCTACTCTTCTTTTAAACCATGTTGTGTGATCATCATACACACCAATGTAATTTTATATGGTGTCCAGATTTTTTCTGATGCTTCTTGTATAGGCAAGCTATGATAATCATTATAAAGTGAGGATGAGGTATTTCCTTTGGCTAACGATAAAACTCTAAGTTTCTCCAGAGACATGATGATGTTAGCACATAGCTATTAAAATGAGGACCAAAGATGCTTTCAAGTATTAGCCCTATTAAGCCAACAACCTCAACTGAATGCCCTACTCCTCCTTAGGACTCAAAGGAACCTAGTATTAAGCTTAGCTTGGGCAAGTCACTTAATGTCTCTGAGCATGGGTCATCATTTATAACATAAAATAATGCCTCTCTCATAGTTTTTTTTTAATTGAGGGTTAAAGGACATGCTATAAGTGAAGTTACATAGGATACAGCTGGTACTGAAAAGTTGAATATGTGCGAGGTGAGGTCAGTTCCCGCCATGTTGCAAAGGGAATATTTCATTCTGTGATTTCAAAGTCAGTCCCTTCCTATAGGGGTGGTAGAGCACACAGCAGACAGGTGGTCAGTAAGGGAAGAAAACTGCCTGGGGGACTGATCATCAGGTGTACAGGGAGCCAACCCCAAATAAATATGACTAGTATGCAAAAACTAATTAATAGTAATGACAACTAGCAGTTATCTCTGAAGCCTACATTCATTGTATAATTACCCCATTTTGTATGTGGTAGTGCCCTCATTTTTTTACAGATGAGAAAAGTTAAACACAGTGTTTAAGTGCTAAATCAAGGTCACTCGGGGAAAAAAAAAGCAGTAGAACTGATTGTAGAATCTAGGAAGGGCTTACACTTTTTATTTCAGAGCTGATTTTTTTAAAGAGGAAGAATGGCATTAAAAGAAGAAGAATGCCAAGTTGATGCTTGACAATTGAATAAGCACAGTAGTTTAGGAATATATAAACATTTCTTGTAGAGCAGTCATTGAAAATATGTTAAGGGCACAAGGCCAGCTTTAGCTGCCTGGAAAATAACAGCAAAAATCATTTTGAAAGAGGGTACAGTAGCATCAAGGTCTATATGATGATTAACACTTATTTGCTTCTTCCCGAAGAATAGAGCAGCGAGGAAAAAAAAAAAAGCTTACAGAGAATGAATATGTCTTATTCACAATCAAATGAAATGGTTTGGGTCCAGAGCCAAAAAAATATTCTGTGATTGAATTTTTTTCAGATGCCTAAAATTAACTTGCTCAATTTTATTTTCCCCTCATATCCTTCATCTTCTACAAAATGAGGGCTTTTGACCAAATGATCTCTATTCCTTTCCAGCTCTTAAATTTCATTACTATTCAATTTGTTAGTTAAAGGGAGAAAAAAGAGACTTTAACTTTTAGTAGGAAATTTATATTTCATCAGAAATATAAAATAACATGCCTTTGACTTAGTAATGCTTCATATAAAATAATTTTCTCTTGTATTTTATGCTTAAGACATCAGGAAAAGCAGATTTTAAAAAATCATTTTAGATCTGATAGAGATGGGGAGGATCATAAGTATAAAAGGTATGAGTAAGAATCTATTCTAAGAATCCTAATGTATTCTAAGAATCCTAATTCTAGGATTCTAAGAATCCTAAGCCTAGACTGGAAAGATTCTTAATCATATTTGAAAAGTAGGAATCAATGGAAATTTCTACATAATGAAAATTATTGAAATTCATTATCTTGAATGGTTTCTTTAATGCGGCTATTCTAATAGTTTGATGTGAGGAACAATTGATTGCACTACAGAATTAATAGATTAACAACATTAAATCTATAAACATAAGAGGATGTTACAAACATTTTGAATGGAGTTGTAAAGTCCCCTAACTACTTTAATGGCAATATATGCTATTATCTACGTACAAAAGTCAAAGACAAGTTCATAATGTGAAATGCTAGGCTAGAAGTCTCCTCAAATTCTTGTCAGTTTGTCAAATATCTTACCTTTAACAAAATATAATATGATTCTTCTATCAAGCTACAGGAAATTGAGAAAGAAATAAAATATGTTTATAAGGACTTATAAACATATATAAACTATATGTTTATAAGATTCCTATTACTAAAGCAAGAGTGAAGTGTGTTATTGATAATATCACTAGGTTAATTAAGAATTATTAGAAATAAGGAAATAGGTACTTTTAAAAATCTGATGCCACTGAAAACATGTATCAGATACTTGTTCCATAATAATACAGAATAATCTTAATGTGACAAGTTTCATAATCTAATGCCACTATATTATTTTTTGTAAATCAATTAAGTTCTTTTGGGCTCCATTTCTTCATCTGTAAAAGAAGTTAGGATGGGATTAATCTTTTCCATGAAAGCACATAATAATAGTAATGTTTAGTGTATATTAACTATGTGTCAGGAGTTGTTTTAAACACATTTAAAACATGTATAAACTCACTGAGTCTTTAAAAGAACAGTATGAGGTATTTATTAATATTGTCATTTCTGATTTTACAGATTACAAAACTGAGGCACAGAGCCTGTCAACAATTTGTTTGAGATGTCATGGCTAGTAAGTGGCAGATGCGGGATTTGAAGTCGCCATCTAGCACCAAGAGTCCATGGTCTTAACTATGATGTAAGACTGCTTATTTTTCCAATAACACGTGCTACTATACTCTCGTCTTCCTTGAGAACACTATCTGTAGTGCATAGAATAATGCCCCTCCTAAGGCCCCACCTTGGTGGTTATGGGAAGAAAAATGGCATCGCCCCAGTCCCTTCTCAACCAAGCGTTGCAAATCACTCCTTTGGGTCTGATTTCCTTGTGCTGAGGACCTAGCTGGTGCGAATGTAAGCTGGTGAAACCCCTCTGGAAAATAGTATGGAGGTTGCTTAAAAAATTAACAATAGAACTCCCCTATGACTCAGCAGTAGGACTGCTAGGAATTTACCCAAGGGATACAGGAATGCTGATGCATAGGGGCACATGTATCCCAATGTTCATAGCAACACTCTCAACAATAGCCAAAACATGGAAAGAACCTAAGTGTACATCAACTAATGAATGGATCAAGAAGATATGGTATATTTATACAATGGAATACTACATGGCAATGAAAAAGAACAAAATCTGGCCATGTGTAGCAACATGGATGGAACTAGAAGGTGTTATGCTGAGCGAAATAAATCAGGCAGAGAAAGACAAATACCATATTTTTGCACATATAGGTGGATTAGGAGGAAGTTAATGAAGGACGAAGCAGGAGAAGGGGAAAAATAGTTGGGGAGAGGGAGGGAGGCAGACTATGACGGACTCTTGAATGCTGAGAACAAACTGAGAGCTGAGGGGGGTGGGGAAGAGGAGAAGGGGGTGATGGGCATGGAAGAGGACACTTGTTGGGAGGAGCACTGGGTGTTATATGTAAACCAACTTGACAATAAACTATAAAAATAATAAAATAAAAACATAATAAATGAATGAATGAATAAAAGAATAAATAAAAGAATAATGCCCCTTCTTCCCCCAAAAGAAGTCCTGATGAAGTCCTAAATCCTTATCCATGAAATTTGTGCAAATGTTACCTTATGTTGTGAAAGTTACTTTGCAGATAAGATAAAGGTAGGGATGCTAAAATGTGTAGATTATCCTGGATTATCTGGGTGAGACCAATGTAGTTACAAGTTTCCTTATAAGAGGGAGGCAAGAGTTTCAGAGTCAGGCAAGGAGAGGGCCAAGTAGGTCCAAGTAATGTGATTCCTAGAAGGGGGTACCAAGCCAAAGAATGCCGATGCACATTCTCTAGAAGCTGGAAGAGGCAAAGAATGGATTCTCCCCTAGCATCTCCAGAAGGAATGCAGAACTTTCAAGCATCTTTATTTTAGCTCTATGAGACTCATTTTAGACTGTGACATGTGGAACTATAAGAGAATAGGTTTGTGTTGTTTTCAGACAGTAGATTCATTGTAATTTGTCACAACAGCAATAGGAAACTAATACACTACCATAGTGGGTTTCCATTAAAGACCAACTTGTTTCTCAGGTATGCAGAGTGAAAGAAAGGTCAGAAACTCATGGATTTAATTCCTCTAGTGTCTGTTTAGCTGTGATTTCTCACATATCTATATCTATATCTATCTATATAGATAGATATGTGTGTGTGTGTGTGTGTGTGTGTGTGTGTGTGTGTGTGTGTATGTGTGATAGGTGTTTTGTAACTACGTGTAGTAATTTCCTATCTTAACAATTAATCTTTAACGTGATACTTTAGTAATGACTCATAAAAATAAAAGCTACAGATTATATGTATGAGACAATTCAAGGAACAGCAACATTTAAGTGATATATGGTGTCAATATTTTTCATGTTGCCTTATATAGTCTGCAAAATTATTTAAAACACCAAATTAACAAGTGTTTCAACATAATAGAACAGATTAATGAATTTCATTTATACGAAAAAGTATCTAGTTGAGTTTATTTACAAATAAGAGTTCTGAACTAGAGTCAGATGCTGTTAGAAGGAATCTTATTTCAATATTTGAATATAGTTGAGAAATCTGTGTTTTCCTTTTAAAATATTAATTTATTCTTCCAAGAAGAGTTAGTCACAAACTCTAATTAATATTCCTCTTTCAGTATTTAGACTTTATGTGTACATGTATGTCTTTCTTAAGAAGACTGATTACAACCAAAGTGGACATGCATGGAATCCAAGGGGGATGAAGACGAACTGACTGAGACGGTTTCCAACCTATCTCATTTCTAAGCAAAATCTGAATCATTATACAAGGAGATTAATTTAAAAGAAAGTAGAGGATTGTGTTAAATTCCCAAAGGGGAGAAAATCTATGCGCATAATTCTTGTCTATTCATTTGATGAGCTTCTCCAAAATTTCCAACTATCAGAAAATTTAGAGTTGTTCTTATGACAATATTGAGCTGATATAAGTGACTTTGATATTGTCTTATACTCAGGTTGCATACGAAGGGATTTTCCTCACTTACCTGCAGGGATATCAGAAGCAGGTTCTGAAATGAACTAATTGGTGAACACTTTAAGAGGTACTTGCTCAGGAGCATATAAATTACAGTGTTTTATAATGCCTTACAGGATGCTGGAATAATTTAGAGTATCATGGCAAGAAGCTAAATCTCAGTGGAGCTTTTAAAAATATTTTTAACATCTAAGGATTTCCAGTCCATGTGGAGAAATGAGTCCATTTCCTAAAGAGAATATAATAAGTGTGTGAGTATTAGACCACAGTTGCTTGTGTAGCTCAGCTGGTTTTACCTGAAATTTATTACTGTATAAATTGAAAATGATTGTATGCATTTTCAAAAACACTGTGTTGTCGTAAAGTAGCATCTTCTATCAGCTGTGTGAGGTTAGGAAGTTCATTGGGATAGCAGTTGTTTATGAAGCAGGGAGATGTAAAGTACATACTGTGTAATTACAATGGGTCAAATGAATATTTCAAGAAAAAGGGAAATGAATACGGTTTCTCAAGCATCTATTTAGACAGAAAAGAATATGTGAGCAAAATGGAGAAAAATGGAGCACACAAATATACACAAATGTGGCCTGGACTGTGACCATAACGGCTGAGGAAAACCAAAAGGAAGATAGATCGAAGCCACAATTAGTGAGAAAGGGTCTTGGAGAAGGCATTCTTGACCACCTCAGCTGAGAAGTTAACTCAGGATTCAGAGGGTCTAAGGACAGAAGGAAAAGAATTCCAGGATCATAAGAATAAAGAAACTAATGAAAAATTCATTTATTCATTCAAAAAACATTGACTGATATGTATGTGTCAAAAGTAGTGCCAGGAGCTAACAATACAGAAGTGAATAAAGCAACAAAGAAAACAGTCACCTTCCACATAGTTTACATTCCATAAAAATAAGCAAAATGAATGGTTACACAATGATAAGTGCTGTGGAGAAAATAAAACAGAAAATATGACTTGGGTCTACAGGGTATAACTTTCAATAAGGTAGTTAAGGAAGGTCTCAAATAGACTGTGACATTTGAGGAAGGTCTAGATGAAGTGAGGGAGCAAATCATGGGGAGATATAAGACCAGAGTATTGAGGCAGGAGAGTCAGGCCCTGAGGCAAAACCATGCCTGCTATGTGTGACCACGAGTGGGCAGGGGAAAGTGGCTGGAGCAGGACAGGCAGAAGGGAGACCTGTAGTCGATGACATCAAGTAAATGATGAAAGTCAGATGGCGTAGGACCACCTAGGTCATGTTAAGGATTCAGACTTTTACTCTGAGTGAGAAAGGGAAGCACCAGAGAGTTAACATGGGGGAAGAATATGAACTGGTTTACATTTAGCAGGATTACTCTGGAAATGTGATCAGAATAGACTACGAGGGCAAGAGTGGAGAGGAATCATGAGTGGAGAGTTAGCTGCTGCAGTAATCCAAGAGACAGAGTGGTGCCTTGGACCACAGTGGTAGTTGCAGAGCTTGTGAAAAGTGGTTCAAGCTTGAGTTTATTTTGTAGGCAGAACAAATTCTCCAGATGGACTGAAAGTGCCACAGGAAGAAGGAAGGAAGTGAAGGAGGGAGAGGGAGAGAGAATATAAATGAAAATAAATTCCAACCAATTGGAAGAATGGAGTATCCATTCACTGAAATGGGGAAGATCACAAGAAGACTAAGTTTGAGATAAAGGTCAAATACTCATTTTAGGGCAGGTTAAGTTGATGATACTTATCAGACAATCAAGTGGAGATGAGGTTGGGTATGAGTCTAGAGTTGAGGAAGAGTTACATGAGGGATATGTAAATTAGACAGTTATAAGTACACATTGTATTTAAATTCTTGGGATAGCATTAGGTCACCAAAAAACTGAGTGCAGATAAAAAAAAAAAAAAACAAGGTTTAAGGCATGAACTCTAGGGTTCCATCATTATGAGGTTGGAGAGAGGAGAAAAAAGTGGTACAAGAGGAAGCAGCTAGTTATTGGCAGAAGAAAGACAATGAGGGTGTGATGTTCTAGAAGCCAAATGAAGAAGCTTTCAAATAGTAAACAGTGATGCCCAATGTTACTGAAAGGTGAAGTCAAATGAGAACTGCGATTTGTTCATTAGATTTAGCTATGTAGGATTTATTCATAGCTGAAAGCCTTGGCAGATTTAATGTTTTACATTTTTTTAATTTATTTATTTTGAGAGAGAGAAAGAACATGAGCAGGGGAGGGGCAGAAAGAGAAAGAGAGAGAGAGAGAGAGAGAGAGACTCCCAAGCAGCCCCACACTGCCAGGATAAAGCCCAATGTGGGGCTCGATCCCATGACTAGAAGACCAGGAGATCATGATCTGAGTCAAAATCAAGAGTTACACACTTAACCAACAGAGCCACCCAGGCAGCCTAGTAAATTTTGATTGTTAAACATAGTCATCATTTTCCTAGGCTATATTTCCCTTGGAATACAATATGGTTTCAACACAAATTATAGAATAGTTTCAGGTTTTGGAGGGATGGAAAATATGATTACCAATTCCTTCACACACTCTTCTTCAAAACATGGAGCTCAATACACTTCCTTTTGAATGGGGGCTGGACTTAATGTCTTGCTTCTAACGTATGCGATGGAAATGAAAGCATGTGATGTCAATTAAGACCTAAAATATTGTGGTTTCCTTCTGGATTTGAATGCTGCCTCAGGAAGTACTGAGAGACAGAATTTTCCAGTTATAGGCAGTCCCAAATTTATGACTCCCAGAAACTGTGTGTTAATAAATGTTTATTTTGTTGAGTTTGGGGATAGCTTGTTATGTGGAAAGAGATAACCAATATGTATTTTAGTATCCAGAAGTGAGGTGCTGTCTTAACAAACACCCCAAAAATGTGGAGTGGCTTTGGAACTAAGTAATGGGCTGGTACTAGAAATATTTTGAAGATTGTGTTAGTGAAAGCTTATGAACTATTAGTAGAAGTTGGGACTTCTAAGGGGATTGTCAGTGAGACTCAATGCAAAGTAAGGTCAACCTTACTGGAAACTGAAAGGAAGAAGTCTTTGTTCTACAGTGACAGGCAGATTAACAACACTGTCCCTGCAGTGACATGGAAGTAGAAAATTACTTGAACTGAGTGAATAAGGTAAGGTAATTTCTCTGCAGAATATTGTAGATACTACTTGGTTTCTTCCTACTTTCAGTAAAATGTGAGAGGAGAGATAAGCTTATGAAAGTTCTGCTCAATGAGAAGAAGCTAATGTTTTGGCTTGAAAAATTCCATAGCCTCTCCAGGCGGTGAAAGATGCTAAATTTAAGAAAGAGTTTCTGTACAAAGATCAAATCAAGGATTCTTCCAGGTCTAATATTGCAGCTGAGGGTGTGGCTATGAAATCTCTTATTAAGACTTCAGAGAGATCAATGGCTCTGCCTCAGGATACCATTTAGTCAGAAAAAAGGGCCCTCTGAGGATCCATATGTCTCAGGCTTTCCCTCAATCAAACAATATGGTTACTAAGAAGCTTATGGATACTGTCCCTCAGCAGAAGCCCTAAATAGAGAAGAGCTTATCTTGATTTATAGGTGTAGATTTATCTAATGAATTGGAGCTCAACAACATTCACAGGAGACCCACAAAGTTTTAAAAACAGAATTACATCAGCAGAAATACTGTCAGCTGTGACTGAAAGCTCAGAGATAGCACTCAATCAAAAAGATGACTCTGGAATTCCCCTTTCCCTGCTGCCATCCCCAATTCTGCTAATGGGAATCAGAATCAGTAGACTACTGATCTACAAACACGTGTTACTTTTCATGAAAAAAGAGGGATGATCAGAAGGTAAAAACAAGAGCAGGAACGAGAGCCATGGAGTTACTTCCAGGCCTTGAATCCCAGTCAAGAAACTGCCAACCATGCTAGATTGGATTTCAGAATTGGAATGGACCCATGACTCCTGGGCATCTTCCATGTCTATAGAGGTTATCTTGTGCCTTTCCCACCACAGAATTTAAGGCATGGAGGGAGCAAATAACATGTCTCTTTAGTTCACAGGTCATTAGGTCAGGAGGCACTGTACTTAAGGAACTATATCTGAAAATATTCCTTCATGCCTTGATTTCATTTATATAATAATATTCTGGATTTTAAGCTAATACAGTACTAGAGTTCTTGAGAGGGGCAGTGAATATATTTTGCATGTGGGACAAACATAAATAAATGTGGCCAGAGTACAAATTGCCATGGTTTTAAAACATGTCTATGAATTCTCTTTTTAAAACAGGTATTGTTTAAAAAATTATAATACATATTTATCAATTATAAATTAAAAGTGTATAATATATATTTAAATATGTACTATTTAAAAATATGTCTATAAATTCTCTTTAAGATGTGGAGCTTAGTACTCCTCCCATTGCGTGTGGGCTGGACTTAGTGACTCATTTCTAAGGAAAACAGTTAGAAGTGACAGAATGTGATTTCTGTGATGAGGGTGTATATGACATTGTAGCTTCTTCCTTTCTCTCTCCCGGATTGTTCCTCTGGGGAAAGCCAACTGCCACATTTAAGGACATTCAAACAGCTTTATGGAGTGAGACCTGAGCCTCTGGCCAAACACTGCTGCCTGAGCTCAGAAGCAGATCATCCAGCTCTAGTCAACACTTCAGATGGTTGAACTCCCAACTGACATTTTTTTTTTTACAAATAGTTTATTGTCAAGTTGGTTTCCATATAACACCCTGTGCTCATCCCCACAAGTGCCCTCTTCCATGTCCATCTTCCTCCCCCCCCCCACACCCATCACAAGAAACATGTATTTTCCGAGTTTCTGTGGGTCATGAATTTGAGTGGCTCAGGCTCAGGCTCAGGCTCAGGGACAGGACAGGGCAGAATTCCAGGGTTCATGAGTGATGCTCTTGCTCACTCTTCCATTTGCAACAGCCCATGGGAGGCCTTATCCTCTGCCATGTGCCTGTGTACTACTGTCGTAGCGATACTCTTACCTTCTGTGACAGTCATGCTAAGCTGGAGAAAGGTTCCTTCTCTTCACCTGTGCAACACTTATCCCTGAAGCCACAAAATCTCATTTCTTTTTATTATATATTTAGTTTATAGCCTGGCCTCTAAGAATGTCACATTTTTATTGGTCTGCTTTGGGTTTTGGCCCCTCTTTTTCCTAGGAAGCTAACACAGTTTGTTCTTCAGGGGCAAGGCTGGAAGACAATCTGAGAGACAACACATTGGAGGCACTCAACATCCTCTATACCCTTCCATGACCAACCACTTGGGTCCTAATATTCAGCTGTATACATACAGCTCTGGTGTCTGTATATTACTTCCCTCTGAGTGATCCAATTAAGTGTGTGTTATCTGCAAGCTTACTGCATCCACAATAATATCACTATGATGGCAAAGATAGATCTTTAAGTTCAAGAACTTAATAAATAGTGATAGGGCCTAAGATATTTTACTAGATGATTTCTTCATAACGTATATAAAGTTTAGCATTGCCATAAATGATAATTTATAATGACATAAAATGTCCTTCCCCAACAGAAATTGCCCTGAAGAGACCAATTGGCTGATAGGCACTCAGAGTTTCATGGATAGATCTCTTTAATACAATCTCCAAGCAATAAGAGCAAAATGACAAGTTTTCAACTCTCCTAGGGAAGATGACCAAAAGTGACTCCTCACATACACATTGCCAAACTCCCAGCCTTTTGACTTTGCCACCCTGACCACCAAGGATTATCCTATGGGGTAAAGTTCTGCATAAGCAATTACCTACAGAGGCTGCCCAGAAGCCTATATGCTGGTTTGGCAGGAAAAGCCTACTCAGTATGGGTAGAGTAGACTAGACTATGACTAAATCTTCTAGAATAGGATCTAATTTTATCAGTTTTTCTGAAACACAGTGATAGAGTGCTAAAGGAAAGCACGAATTCAGGAGGGGGTTGCAAGAGGGATTGGTCACTATGTAGGAGAGCTCTTGGCTACAGTGCAGAAGCTGAGCAGAGAGCAGAGTTGGGGAAAGATGAATCCTTAGACTCTGGAGAGAGACTGGGGCTTCAGGGGCATCTGAAACTTCCAGTTCCTTAAGAGGCTCTATTGCACTTCCAATGATACTGATTTTCCTCCTTTCTTGCATTCTATGTGGCTTTATGCTAAACTACTGTCACTGGAGAGAGCCTGATTATTTGGTTCTTTTAGATGACATGAGTCATGTACAACAGTTCTAGCCACTAACCTCATATCCCATCAGTCTTCCCATGAGCTTCATCTTCAGATCCTCATAAATATGACCCCTGGCTGGCCAATCCTCTCTACCACCACATCCAAATAATAGTAATGGATGCCAGTCATTGAGTGAGGCATTGTTTTCAACATATGTCACCCCAGTCTTACCCTGACCTGAGTGTTTCATTCACTGAGTTAACCAATATTTATTATAGGATTTAAAAGCACCATTTTAAAAATGAGGAAATTAAAATTCAAAAAATGAAAGACCAACCCAAGGTCACACAAGTAATACTTACCAGAGCTGGGATTCAAACCAAGCATTATCTGGCTCCAGATTCCACCCCCTACTGCAATAGTTTTCAAAGCTGGTCCTGGGCAACAGTTTGTTCATTCAGCCAGCAAATATTGAGCAACCAACAGGTGTTAGTCACTGGTGTAGGCACTGCAGATTGAGCCATGAACAAAAGACAAAAAGAGCCTATACTCGAAAAAATGGAGACAGACAACAAATAAAATGATTAACTATTGGACTAAAAAACAAGGAATCCCAGGTGTTAGCTTCAAAGATCATGCTTTTGTAGGTGAGAGCATTGGGCTACAGAGTCTATATTTTTAGGGAGGACCTCAGCAACATTTCAGTACTTAGTTTTGACTTGACTCCATGGTACCAGAGAATGCTGACTCCTAAACATGAGTAAATTCACGGTGGCTGTACTAAGTCCTCATTCCTGAATACTTGTGCATAGTGTTTTCTTAAAATTACATTGTAGGAGAAATGGTGAGATTCTCTTAAAATTAGAAGTTAACCCTGGATAGTGCAATGTGTGCTTATTGATAATAGGGATCCTGCAACACATGTATTTCTAAATATTTGATTAGGATTGGAGAGAGACTTAGCCTTACAAATCCACTAGCAAAGAAAACAGTGATTTTAAAGGTGCAATCCTGGGGTTCTTACAAAAGGATCTCTTTTGGGGTTATTGATTATTAATTTATAAGTTTGAGTTTTATAGGACATCATCTAAAGAAGAATTAAAAGAATTAATGAGATTTAAAAGATCTGACCTTGGAAATTCTAAACCTCTAGGTAGGGCATGGGGAAGGGGAAGAGAGAAGGACCAGTGGGAACATTTGTTAGAGGCCATAAGATGCTGACATGTACTTTGATTTAATATAGGAAGTGATAGGGAGTTATTTCATTCCAAACCTGGAAGGAGGAAATAGGCAATTAGAGCACATGGCTGGTCTGGGGAAAGGAAGAGCAACTGCCAAATTAATTTATTTTAATTTATTTGTTCAGGGAATAAGAGACTACTGGTGAGTCACTGGCTCTAAGTAGGACTTACTTTGCTGAAAAGAGGTAATTCCAAGGCCCAGAGTTGAAGACATGGCCTTTAAGAACAACCTCACCCATGTTTTAATGTTGTTTCCTAACTATCTTAGGTATCCAGCTTTCCCCGATTAGTCTGGTATTATAGAAATGTGCTTGGCCTGTTCTAACTGGACTTGTCTATGAGACAGAACACTGGGATGCTCAAATTAAGGCAGTGCCTTGAAAAGACTATTCTCAAAACCCAGATACTAAAAGACAAGCTGCATTTCTCATTGTTTTGCTCTCTTTCAGTCAGGACTCTAGAGTACATGTTGAATAATAACTATGCAAGAAATTACCAGCATGAGTCCGCCTTATTACAGATGAACAGTTCATCGCTAATGTATTTAACTCAAGTTCTTCTTGTTCTAATGAATTAACTGCACTTAAGTGGCCTGCAGCTGAGAACTTGTTTGGGGAAAATGGCTCAGATACAAATCCCATCTGTAATCACCCCTTTAAAACATTTAATACTTGTGCAATATTTAAATCAAAGATTCTTTCCAATTCCATTGTCAGACATCTTAAAGGAATGTAAACATCTTGTGATTTTTAAAATATGGAAATATGCATGTAGATAACCATTAGGAATAAGTAAAAACAAATATAAAAGGCTTCTATAATTGGGATCTCTTTTCTCCTTCAGGATGTAAGTTCTGTATTCCTGTGTATTCCTATTTTACCAGAGACAAGGCCAGCTGATGACTTTATCTACATGGCAAAAAATCCTATTGCAGATCAGATCTAAATTCTGTGAAGTCAAACAACCATTATTTGATTTATCCATAGTCTCTAGAAAGGAGATACACACGTCTAAAGTGATTCTTGGGAGTTAATATCAAAAGTGCCATAAGATCACGTAATGTGCAGTTCATCATGTGGTGATTTGAGCAGCATTTGGGAGCTTCCTGTCACTTCATCAAAGGAGAGCCTATAAATAAACCCTGCTTAAAGTGCTTTGCCTGTGAGCTAACGATGTCAATAATGTCTAGAGAGAGCCACAGTCTAAGAACCCACAACAATTTCCTTTGATAAGCGAGGACAGGTACGGAGTCCTAACTTGCACTCTTCTGGTTATTAGAGGGCTTAGCTAGGCAACAGTGACCTTGAGCATGAAAAGAACTCCCTATCAAACTCAGAAGCTTTAATAAGACACAGAAACATAGATGCTGCTCCAAGATTGGCCAAGACCTTTACAGAACACTGTACCAGGTTTAATTTCAGTATGTTAAAAGAGATGTCTGAAAATTGGATAGAGTCCAGAGACGAAAATAAGCGAGATGATTAAATGGTAGGGGAAATAATAGTTTCTAAAAAAGTCTAAAGGGATTGGAATTTTTTATTTAGAAGGAGATGGAAGCTAGAAAGTTTTTTAAAAAATCATGTTTCTTTTTATATCAAAATATTATAATTTAAAAAATTTTTTTATTTCTGAGAGAGACAGAGAGAGAGAGAGAGACAGCATGAGCAGGGGAGGGTCAGAGAGAGAGGGAGATACAGAATCTGAAGGAGGCTCCAGGCTCTGAGCTAGCTGTTAACTAGCCTGATAGGGGGCTCATACCCATGAACCGTGAGATCATGACCTGAGCCGAAGTCGGACCCTTAACCAACTGAACCACCCAGGCGCCCCTATATCAAAATATTATAAAGGTAAATTGAAAAGTTTTACATGGAGATAGCACATAATATGTATGAGTTGATATAGAGCATAAGCAAAATGTGTTCTCTGATTTGAAAGTTTTTCAAATGTAGGAAAAGGTCACAGTCGGTGATAAGGGTGCCTCTTTTCCCCTATTGTTTGAAAACCACTGGTCTCAGAAAAAGGATTGGAGCTCCCTGGGTTATGTCCACAATTAACTTTTGGTCTTATTTCAGTTTTTGTGCAGTTTCTCCAGACTCTTATTCATGGTCCCTACCAGAGACTTACTGATTATAATTTTTTTTTTTCCAGTCCTACCTAGAGGACTATTTTTCTGCTAATTCTTATGTAGTTAACATATCATACTCAAAATATCTGATACAGCTTTATAACGTATGGGACTCTGAAATTCTGCATATCTACTCTTTCTTGCTCGGTCTAAATCATCTATTTCTGAACAACCAACCTCCTTCGTATTACATACTGCAGACTAACAACAGAAATATCTTTAACTTGCTGGCCAACTAGATTTCCTTTCTAACTACTCTTGCCAAGGAAATAGATACACAGACTGTAAAAGTATTAGTGATTAATTCAGCCTACCCTACATAATTAACTTCTCACCTAGGTAGAGGTCATTTGACAAGACCATTATATAATATAATTAGTCAAATAGCCTTTATAAATGGGGAAAGAAAGGATTAATTTCTCTCTCTTTGGATGAAAGGTGTGCGTGATCATTCTGAATAAAAGATATATATGTACTTATAAAGCATTTGTTGAATGAATGAATGAATGAATGGAGTGCATTTTAAAAGTCATGTCTTAAATACACAAATTACTCTCAAATCACATACCATGGTGAAAATTTCATATTGACTCTTGTCCTGATATCTGCCTGTTCCCAGTGGGTCACCAGAGCATTCTTCAGTTCAGGAAAGACATTTTTTCCCATCTTGAATTGACAATCAACTCCACCTTCTTTTTACCCATAACCATGAGCCACAGCAGTCAAGAATATATATCTAGCATTGAAAAATCACTCTATAGCGATAGCTCAAGTGTAATTCCATAAATAATGAATCAAAGACTTCCACTGTATCTCTTGTACCTTATTGAATCATTGCACACTTTAAACGGCTCTGTGGTGTGTTTAACAAATCTTTAACCATGTCCCAAAGTATTACTCATAATTTAGTCTGAAACACTTAGCAATTTCATAAAGTTTTGCATTCTGGCTCTAAAGAGAACCTTTAGAACAGAACTGAAATGTTAAATGTGTTCGATGTAAGTAGAAGTGATGTGAATTCATACATTACTAAACGTTTTTATACTTCTTTCCATTTAACCATTAATGCTTTCTTCCTTCATGGCCATTAATTTTTGTTGTAGCCAACAGATATTAAGCCCCTTCCTATTCACTTATAATGAAGCCTGTAGACATGAAAGAATAAAAGAAAATGGAAGAAGGTTTTATTCAGACCAATTTGGTGTCCTGGAATGGCTGAATGTTACTGTTAATAACCTTGCAGGGGTAGAACTCAGAATGTGAAGGAAATTTTACTGGCACTGCTTGCTGGCGAGTCAAGCTCTCCCACATGGGTTGGAAAGACAAATTGTTTTAGGGAGGAGGGCAAATGCCAGAAGCCACCATGAAACCCTGAACTGATCCTCTCCTGTGCTTCCTTGCCCCTGATTCCTTTACTATGATCTTCTTTTCATTTTCAGCCAACTTCACATCTTCTTTTATCCCCCACCTTACCTAGCTTCCTTTCCTGAGGTGTTGATTGTCAGCAGATCCAGCCCCTCTGACTGGACGCACCTGTTTCTTTTGTTTCTGCTTCTCCCAGACATGGTGACTAAAAAGGAGTAGGGGTGGGGAGAATTATGCCTGAGATCCGTCCCATTGTTCTGTATCCATCTACTGCACAGCTTGCTTCTCGTGCTCTAATCTACAATCTTAATATGGAAACCATCTCATGTTTGCTTCTGTGAATACAAGTTGAAGGCAAAAAATTATTTGAAAACTTTTTTATAGCATTTTACACAAGGTTTATGAAAACACTTTAGTCTCTTAACATAAGGTGGTATATTTAAGATAGTATATTCGTTTTCTCTTGCTGCATAACAATTATACTTATTGTGTCACAGTTTCTGTGGTAAGGAGTCTGAGCCTTACTTAGCTGGGTCCTTTACTCAGGATCTCAGAAGGCTACAATCAAGGAGTCAGCCAGAGTTGGGGTCTTATCTTCCAAATTTATGTGGTAGTTGGCAGAATTCTTTTCCTTGTGGTTGTAGGTATAGGGCACTTACTTCCTAAAGACTATCTATCTTCCTCCCCGGTTGGAAATTTACCACATGGCTTTTGCTTTTTAATGGCCAGCAGAAGAGCCTTTCTCTGACTTCTCCTTTCTCTGAGCTGGGGACTCACTTTTAATGGCTCACCTGAAAAGGGCAGGCTCATCCAGCATAATCTCCTGCTTGATGAACTTAAAGTCAATTGATTAGGGGTCTTAACTATATCTGCAAAATCCCTTATCTATGCCATATAACAGAATTGTGGGAATGATATCCCACTATTTTTGGACATTCTGTTGGTCAGAAGCAAGTTATAAGAGGGGGATTCTACAAGAGTGTGGGTCATCAGAAGTTATTTTAGTTTTGCCTACCACAAGGAGGAGTCAACACATTGATAATTTCCTTTAAGTTTATCTATTTATTTATTTATTTTCAATTTTTTTAATGTTTTATTTATTTCTAGGAGAGAGAGAGAGACAGCGTGAGCAGGGGAGGGTCAGAGAGAGAGGGAGTCACAGACTCTGAAACAGGCTCCAGGCTCTGGGCTGGCAGTCAGCACAGAGCCCAACGCGGGGCTCGAACCCATGAACCACGAGATCATGACCTAAGCGAAAGTCGGACGCTTAACCGACTAAGCCACCCAGGCGCCCCTATCTATTTATTTTGAAAGGGAGAGAAAGAGACAGAGACAGAGAGAGACATGAAAGCAGCAAATAATGAGGGAGAAAGAGAAAATCCTACGCAGGCTTCCCACTGTCAGTGCAGAGTCCAATGCAGGGTTTGAACTCATAAACTGTGAGATCATGACCTGAGCTGAAACCAAGAGTCCAATGCTTAACTCCTTGACCCCACCCAGACACCCTTGAATAATTTCCTAATGTATTCCCTAGTCATTTCTGCAATAATTGCTCCTTCCCCCAAAAGCCATATCAATTATTTCTACCTTTCATGTCAAGAGTGACTTCAATGTCTATGTCTATAAATACTCCCACATACTATCCTTACATGTCTTTCGTTACTCAGTTCTGAAGATTCTTCCCAGGTACCACCCAAACTGTGTGCTTTCTTTGTCTTAATTCTCATCACCAACCAGAAGTCAGAACTGTACCAAATCAGAAACCTTAAATGCAAATGTCACACTCTCTCACCTCAGCCTGTCCTCAGTCACATTCATGTCCTTACTCCAATGACATCTACTATGATTGCAGATAGGCAACAGTCTCCATGACTGGCATGTTGTCTTCCAGATTATCAGCCACCCCTTGGCTTGCTAATTTTCCTAACTAGTTTAACCTTCTTAGTTTATTACCTCAATTACTTTCTCACTGGCATCCTCAATTACCTTGAAACCCAGTACCTTTCCATTGTACCTTCCCTTCATAAACTCAAACTTATAGTACCTTCAAACCCCTATGCTGCTTGACACTGGTGGAGAAAATCAACCAAATGTGCCTTTTTAAAGTCATTGTAAACTTACTGTAGGCAAGGCACTTAATTATCTTACAGGTTTAATTTTTATTTGTTCTCTCTCCCACACATCTCCAAGACTATCTCTATTCAAGCTTCTGGCCCAGCTCCCATTTCCTTTCATCTCCAACTGAACATCCCATGTCTCACACAGAAAGTTGAAACCTTCAGGAACTAAAGGCCCGCTCTTCCCACCACCTACAATGTATACCCTTAACCATACCTGCCACCTGCTATATCCCTTAAGATCGTCTATTATCCTTTTTCTTTACCATGTAGTCCACTTTCTTTCCCTTCTTAATCCTTACCTACTTTATATGAATATTTATTAACCAAATGAGATTGCAGCACACCCCCATCTTTTCTTATTATCATAGCTCTAGTTCATGATCTCATAATTCATTGAGTCTATAGAAATAACACTCTAACAGAACCCCCTGTATTCGCCATTGCCAGAATACTGCATATAAACTCAAAATATCACCATGTCACTGCTTAAAGACCTTCAATAATTCTTCGTGGCTTTTAACACAAAAGCATATCTTTAGCATTGAATACAGCACCTTCTAGATCCAGGTCTCCATACAATTGTCTAGTATTATTTCCACCATTCCTGTCTCCTCACTTTATATTCTACTGCTACTAAATGTCACCCTTCAGCTTAAACTTCATGGGAGATGGCAGCACTTGTTTAAAATATGTGTTGTACTTCCTTGTGAGAAGATAATACTTTCCTATTCCATTATGTGAGGCTTGATCATATGACTTTCTTTGCCTCATAGAATGTGGGTAAGAGTGACAATTGCCACTAGACAATGGAATCTTTAAGAGCCACGATTTCATTTAACCATTCATTCTTTCCCCCTCTATCATTAGGCTGGCATGTCCCAGATAGGGGACCCTATAAGCCTGGGTTTCCAAATAAAGTGCACGTAGAACACAGCCATCGCCCATAAACAATAATCATTATTGTAAGTGAGAAACTTTTATTGTTGAGAGCCATCAAAGTGGGGAAGTTGTTTGTTATTGTAACATTATTTAGGGAAATTGGACTAATATGAAAACGGGTGCTTCCATTAAAAAAAAAAGAACTAAAATATGTAGCTTTGGCTTCTGAGCCACATAGTGGTAGAACTGACATAACATGTTTTGTCACTATTCTTGCAGCCTCCACTTTGTAAAACAATTACCTATAATAACTCAGAAGGCAAAAAAAAAAAAATGGATCTCATAAACTTGCAGCTTTAGGGAAATAAAGAGAAAAAAAGAATGTTGGTGACTTGATTGCTATTGGCTGTATTTAACAAAATACTGCAGGAAAAGATGAGCTCATAAAAGAATTAATTGATTTGCACTTAATTGAAGGAAATGAAGAAAATCCAGAAATTATGAGACTTACAGAGTCTGAATATGCAACTGACCGCCATTTCCAACTAGTAAGATAAAAAATCTAGGAGGTCTGTGGATACCAAGGGCCAATTAAAGCAGCCCCATAGCACAGTCCAAATTTAGGATACTGCCAACAAAGTTCCTGCTGAAATTTCTGAATTGATATGGAGAATGTAGTTAATTTTGGGCCCCAAAGATTTTATAGATAGGAGGCAGGCTTAGATGCTGTTGAGCCTCTAAGAAAACCACACTCTCCTAGTATTATCTTCCGATGAAGCCAATGAGGAAAAAAGAAAGAAAAAGAACCTTCCAAAGATGTTACAAATGGACTGCAGAGCTATTCCTAGGTTGTAGAACTCGGGAAAAGGTTTTAAAAGTTTCAGATCTCTAGAGCATGAACCACTTACAGTATCTACCCTATGGAATTTATGGATTGCTATAAATGAGCAACTAATGAGTGTCTTCTTTCTTCCCCTTTCCAAATGGGAGAGTTTATTTTAGTTACAATTTCCCTGTTCCACTACTGCATATTGGATATGAGATAAAATCAAATTTATCTTTTTCTTTTAACGTTTATTTTTGAGAGAGAGACAGAGTGTGAGCAGTGGGGGGGAGGGGGCAGAGAGAGAGAAGAAGACACAATCTGAAACAGGCTTCAGGCTCTGAGCTGTCAGCACAGATCCCGATGCAAGGCTCAAACTCACGAGTGGCAAGATCATGAAGTGAGCCAAAGTTGGACTCAGCCAACTGAGCCACCCAGGCACCCCTATAATTTATCTCTTAAGTGCACAGGTCATTGATTGAATCAAGAAGAGTCATTAGCAGATTTGACCCAGAGACTGCCAAAAGACCCTAGATTTTGAGGGTTAACCAACTTTGTGGCTATCTCCCTCTCAAGGAGGGAGAGTGAGGGAACTTAGTGTACAAAAGGTAGAAAAGAGAATATTTGTGTTAAAGATGCCCTTACTTTATTTGCCTGAAATATTTGTTATCCTTCTACCTTGATGTTTATACAGGCCTGCTTCACTGAAGTCAGGTTTGGCCATGTGACTTCCTTGGCCTGTAAAATATGAGAAGAAATGAATTCTATAATTTTCCCAAGTATGTTTAAGAGCCATTATGTCATTTGGCTATTTACCCTTTCTTTTTCCTTTGAGGCATGTTATGTCTTACGGGAGGACTGCTTTTACAGTCTGGTACTGGAATAAAGATTAAAAAGAGAAATGTAGCCAAATACAATGGACATCAATATAAGGAAAGCAAACCTATGTTGAGGCTTTGCAATTCATCATAGCATATTCTAATAAAAACTGACTTACATAGTCTGTGTCTTCACACTGATGCTTTCTTCACAACTCATTTGCTATCTTTCTGTGAGTCTTTATATCACGTGTATTATTTAAGGCTTAACACAGTCTCGGAAGTTTTCTTTAAGCCCTCAGGCTGGGATAACAGCCTGTCTTGGCTTCCATAGCACCTGTGTATATCTTTACTTTTAAAACTACCAGAAATATGAAAATTGTCAGTTATGCAAAAGCAAGAAAAATGGTTTTAATCGTCACATCACTCATCCTAAATAGCACAATGCCTGTGATGGCTTTGTGATGTGTCACCTTGGCTAGGGTGAACTGCATTTTCCAGGATTTGCTTTTTTGGTATATTTCCTACTAGGGTGGGCCACAAGGGAGATTTCTGGCAAGTACAGAAAGCAGAAGAGGTGTATCAGGCACCATACAGCTTCAACACGTTGCTGATCTGCTTGTTTACCTTGTTGGCGTGAAGGAGCAGTTGGGCCTGTAATTGTTCCACTCTCCCTCCATCCCCCTTCAGCCTCTTTGACTCCTGGGCCAGGGGTGAATGTGTGGAGCTCTGTAATGAAGGGTCTGACTAGAGATACTATCTCACCAGGGTCAGAGGAATAAAAACAAATAGGCGATTAAGTCTGTTGTTATGGGTATCTAGCTCTTCATGCTTGTGTATTCCAGTCTGCTTGTAATCTTTCCTTCCTGTTTGTCTTACAGACTTCAAGTTCCAGCATCAGTTACAGAGGCAACATTCTCTTTTATTTTTTAAATTTTGTATTCAAGTATAATTAACATACGGTGTTATATTAGTTTCAGGTGTACAATATAACATTTCAGTGATTCTCAGTACTCATCCAGAGAAGTGTACTCCTAATCCCCTTCATCTATATTACCCACCCCCTCACTCATCTCCCATCTGGCAACCGCCATTTGTTCTCTGTCTTGAAGAGTCTGTGTTTTGTTTCGTTTGTTTGTTTTATTTCTTAAACTCCACATGAGTGAAATCATATGGTATTTGTCTATCTCTGCCTGACTTATTTCTCTTAGTATTATATCACGTAGGTCCATCCACATTATTGCAAATGGCAAAATTTCATTCTTTTCTATAGCTAAGTACTATTCCACCACACACACACACACACACACACACACACACACACACACACACACACACCGACCCCACACCGTTTTAGCCATTCATTTATGGATGAACACTTGGGCTGTTTTGATATCTTGTCTACTGTAAATAATGTTGCAATGAACATAGAGGTGCATATATTTTTTCTAATGAGTGTTTTCATTTTCTTTGGATGAAATTCCATTAGTGGAATTACTGGATCATATGGTAACTCTTTTTAATTTTCTGAGGAGCTTGCATACTGTTTTTCAAAATGGCTGCACCAATTTGCATTCCCACCAACAGTACACAAAGATTCCTTTTTCTTTATAGCCTCACCAACACTTGTTATTTGTCTTTTGTTATATCCATTCTGACAGATGTGAGGTGATATCTCATTGTTGTTTTGATTTGCAATTCCATGATGATTGGTGATGTTAAGCATCTTTTCATGTGTCTATTGGCCATCTGAATGTTTTCTTTGGAAAGATGTCTATTCAGGTCCTCTATCCATTTTTTAATTGGATTATTTATATTTTTGTGTTGAGTTGTACACGTCATTTGTTTACTTAAGATATGAATTTCTTATCATTTGCAAATACATTCCTCCATTCTTTAGATTGCTTTTTTTTCCTGATGGTTTCCTTTGCTGTGTAAAAGCTTTTTATTTTGGCATATTCCCAATAGTTTAATATTACTTTTGTATCTCTTACCTCAGGAGATGTATCTAGAAAAATGTGTCTATGGCCAATGTTAAAGAAATTTCTGCCTATGTTTTCTTCTTGGCGTTTGATGGTTTCACATCTCACATTTAGGTTTTTAATCCATTTTGAGTTTATTTTTGTGTATGGTGTAAGAAAGTGGTCCAGTTCATTCTTTTGCATGTAGCCGTCTAGTTTTCCCAATGCCATTTGTTTAAGAGACTGTCTTTTTTTCCATTATGTATTCTTGCCCTCTTTGTTGTAGGTTAATTGACCATAAACAAATGGAATTTATTCTGTTCTATTGATCTAGGTGTCTATGCACCTACTATGCACCTACTGCCTTTAACTCCAGGATTATGATGCCTTTAGTTTTGTACAAATAGCTTTGACTATTTGGGGTCTTTTGTACCAATTTTAGGATCTGTTCTATTTCCATGCTAAATATTGGTATTTAGATAGGGATTGCATTATACCTGTAGATTGTTTTGGGTTGTAGGGGACATTTTAACAATATTTGTTCCTCCAATTCATGAGCATGGAATATTTTTATATTTGTTTGTGTCACCTTCAATTTCTTTCATCAATGTTTTATAGTTTTTGGAGTACAAATATTTGACCTTCTTGGTTAAGTTTATTTCTTAGTATTTTATTCTTTTTGGTACAACTATAAATGAGACTATTTTCTTAATTTCTCTTTCTGCTGCTTCATTATTAGTGTAAGAAATGCAATAGATTTCTGTATAATGGTTTTGTATCCTGTGACTTTACTGAATGCATTTGTCAGTTGTGGTAGTCTCCTGGTAGAATTTTTGGATTATCTGTGTATAGTATCATGTCACATGCAAATAGTGAAAATTTTACTTCTTTATTACTGATTTGGATGCCTTTTCTTTCTTTTTGTTGTCTGATTGCTGTGGCTAAGACTACCAGTACTGTGTTGAATACAAGAGGTGAGAGTGGACATCCTTGTATTGTTTCTGATCTTAGAGGAAAAGCTGTTTTTCACCATTGAACATGATGCTAGCTATGGGATTTTCATATATGGCCTTTATTGTGTTGAGGTATGTTCCCTTGAAACCTTCTTTGTTGAGAGGTTTTATCATAAATGGATGTTGCACTTTGTTGAATGCTTTTGCTGCATTAATCAAAATGATCATATGGTTTTTATCCTTTCTTTTATTGATGCAATGTAGTCCATTGATTGTTTTGCAAATATCAAACCATTCTTGCATCTCAGGAATAAATCCATTTGATTGTGGTGAACACTTTTTTTTAATGTATTGTTGGAGGAGATTTGCAAACATTTTGTTGAGGATTTTTGCATCTCAGTGTTCACCAGAGATATTGGCCTGCAGTTTTCTTTTTTGGAGTGTCTTTATCTGGTTTTATATCAAGGTAATGCTGGCCTTATAGAATAAATTAGGAAGCTTTCTTTCTTCTATTTTTTGGAATAGTATGAGAAGAATATATACTAACTCTTCTTTAAATGTTGGGTAGAATTCACCTGTGAAGTCATCTGGTCCTCAACTTTTGTTTTTTTGGAGTTTTTTGACCACTGATTCAATGTCATTACTCGTAATCAGTCTACTCAAAATTTTCAACTACAGAGACAACAGTCTTTTTTGTTGCTGTTGTTAAGTTTATTTATTTATTTTTGAGAGAGGCAGAGACAGTGCAAGTAGGGGAGGGGCAGAGAGAGAGGGAGAGAGAGAATCCCAAGCTGGCTTCATACCATTAGCGTGGAGCCTGATGCAGGGCTTGAACTCATGAACTTCAAGGTCATGACCTGAGTCTAAACCAAGAATCAGAGTCAGATGCTCAACTACCTGAGCTCTCCAGGGCTTTTACAGAGAAAACAGTCTTATAGAGGCTTGATTGCTTAATCAGTTCCTAAAATTCTGTTAGCTAATTCCCTATCACCACCCCCCCGCCCCGCCCCCCCACACACACACTAGATATGTAGATATACCTTCTACTGGTTTTGCTTTTCTGGTTGAACCCTAACTGGAACATAGCTACTTATTTGCAACTTCACTTGAAGGTTTAAAAGACAATTCAAACTTATGGCCTGAAAATTGTTATTATCCATCTAATTTTAATCATCTTAATGAATGGTACTACCAGTCATCTTATTACACAACTTAAAAAATAGGTGTGTTCCTTGATATCTCCTTTTCCTCTATCCTCTATATGTGGTTGATCACTAAATCTTATCAACTATAACTCTTAACTGTCTCTCAAATATCAATCATTCTTCATCTCTACTACCAACAACTTGGCCTATGTGACTGTTATCCCTTGAGTGGATTACCTCAAGACTCACCTGTTTCTTCCTATTTATACAAACTCTGAGAGTCTATAACCAGTGATCTATTTTGCAATACAGTGATGTTTTCTAAAAACAACTATGGTTATATGGACTTCCTACTTAAAACACTATAATGCCTTCCTATTGGTTTTAGAAGAAAAAACAAAATCTTAATGCACTTAATAAAGCCATTTGTAAGCTTCCATATTTGCACCTTTCCATCTGCAGCTTCATTTTGATTTATTCTCCCCCTCTTCCCAACTCTTTGACTATTTTACATTCCCAATACCAACTAAGCCAGGGCCACATACAATTTATTTCATCTTTCTGTAACATACATCCACCCCCTAGTAAATCTGTATTCTTCCTTCAAAAATCAAGCCAGTTACCACTTTTGACTGCTAGTAGTATATCAAATTTTGGAAAAAGTGAGAAATTCACATTACTGTCCCCAATACATGTTGACATTGCAAAATTATTCTTCATGGAACTATCTATGAAGTACCTCTCTTGGATTTAAATTCAGATAATTCAGCTGGATTCCTGGATTCAAATTTAGTCAGTTCCTCTTTTGGATTTAAATTCAGATTTGTACATAATTCTCCTGAAATATAGTCATTGCTTATTATGATACTTTTATACATATTTTTTTGTGTGTGTGTGGAAGAGATTTTAAGGAATTGAGCTTAGAGATAAAACCACATAACTGCTTATATGCATAATACTTTAACCTGAACAAGATGATTGAAGATTTAGGTTTTATTACACTCTGTAAGCTCTTTGAGGGCAGGACTTTTATTTTGTTACTATTTTTGTGTTTTGAGAGCATCTAGTACATTGTTTTGCACACAATAGATATTCGATAAATGTTGTCACATGCAGCTTATTTCCATTAGAGTATGTATCACAGTCTGTATTTGTTGTTAGTTATTTGCTTACTTGTTCACTCTTTGCCTCCCACAAATAGAAGGCAAATTCCATGAAGGGAAGGAACGTGTCTACTTTGTACAACTATATCAATTAGTTCTGTGAACAGTGAATGGCACTTAACAGATATTTGTTAAATGAAAACGTATTGTATATAAAAAAGATCTGGCATACAGTAGGTACTTAATAAATTTAAAAATGCCTTTGAGGTATGTGCAAGTTCAAAGTGAGAGAGAACTCAGTTCATTTCCTTCCAAATCACCTTCTCTTCCCATTTACAGAGAAGAAAATTCCATGCAAGAGGAGTACATTTTAGGACTTGAGCAGCATCCATCAGAAAAGTTGCATAGCATCACTATTTCTCTCCAGTCTTTTTAAAAAGCCTAATGTAGCATTAAGGATGTCTGCCTGAATGACACAAAGCATTATCCAAAGCACAGGGGGTGTGTACAATGTAGGTTTAGACATACTGTAATATGATTACATTGTTTTGAAGTTTCATTACTTTTTCATCTGAATGAATATGAAACCTAGAATATTAATACAATGAAGATTGGCAGTTGATGACCCTACTGAGGCTGCTCCAAGCTGCTGATAAAACATGGACTGTGGTACTTCCAAATCTCAGATTCATTTGTAGGTGTCTTGTCTGTAATCAGGATTTGCAAATGATGGTGCCTGAACTGTTCGCTGGTCATTGTTATTCAATGCCATTACCTACCATTGTCTGTAATCTTAAGTGGGCTGTCTCATCTATCAAATCTCCCCTTCCTCTACTCACAGAGTCTGAAGGATCAACAAAGCATGTAAAATCAGCACTTTACTCCTTGAGAGGGTGCTGTTTCTGACTCCAGAGAGTTCTTTCTTCCTCCACCACTCCCCATGACAATTTATAGCCCACTCTGCATTTGACTTTTGCAAATATCTTCCCTCTGATATAATGAGCCCCCCTGGGGCTGAAAGGTGAAAAGGGTTCTGAGTAACGCCATTTCCTTTTTTTTTTTTTTTTGATGCCTGAGTGCCTGAGTGCCATGTGGAAGATTTAATACCAACTCTATTCCCCTGATGCATATGACAATATAATATCCTCTAATTGCATCTGTTATGTCTTTGCACAAGGAAGAAAAATATTCTTTACAAGAGGACTACAAAATTGCTCATGTTACAACTGAATATTCAGGTATTAAAATAGGTTTTCCTGCTTGTTAGGGAAAGGAAACTGGAAATTGTTTTTGCTTTCATTTGGCATTTTATATGCCACGGACCTGAAGGACTTGGATGGATACTTTTACATGGATGGATGTTTTGGGATACACAGCTCATGAATATTTGACAGGAGTACCTTGGGATGGTAATGCCAAAGTTCTTTTAAGTAAACAATGGAATAATCCATGTTATCATTTTTAGTGCTACTAAGGATAAAGTTAAGGGGTAATTGAATTGTCTTAAAAAACTAACAAAACAGCATCTGTTTGATTTTTACCATCTTTAGCTATCCAGACTTGTGCTCAATCCATGTAGTATTTAGTTTGGTGCATTTTGACAGTTTATGCAACTATCTGGCTACGTATCTGTCCAAATCTGACCATTTGTAAGAACTGTTTCATTTGCAGAATGCCATGCAAGCCATGGTCACTGAGTAAACATAAACTAAATGCAACTGAAAGTGGTTCTCAATCATTAAGACATAAAACCATTTATTAAGCATCCACTTCTTTCCCCTGTGCTGACTCATTTCCTTTATTCCTGCTGCTAAAGAATTCATCATTTTCAGTAGCCAATAACGGCACAGACCCACTGATAAATGACAACAGACATATAAACAAACAAGAGGGTTTTGTTTAAAGATAGTGCTGGCCATTATCCTGAGACACGTCCTGGTAATGCTCACTCCTGCACAATAGTCCTTGTGGAAAGACAAATGACAATACTCATATCTCGATGCCTGAATCATAATTGGATCCCTCTAAAACTTGCCATTCCGGATGGGAATACAGCATACTACTTTGGTCTCACACCATGTTCTGAATCAACAAACCCAGTTATGGGAATGGCTCCACACACTCCTTTTCTTTCCCCACTCTGGTGCCTAACATTTTGCAACCGGTTATATCAAAAGCCTATTAACTTGTATCTTTGAATAAACAACATGTTGATGCTCAACATTACTTAGTCATCAGAGAAATGCAAATCAAAACACAATGAGATAGCACTCCATGCCTGTTAGTGTCCATGATATAAAAGACAAGAACTAACAAGTGTTGGTGAGGATGTGGAGTAAGGGGAACCCTCTTGCAGTCTTGGTGGGAATGTGCATTGGTCCAGTCACTATGGAAAACACTCCGGAGATTCTTCAAAGAAATTAAAAATAGAACAACTATATGGTCCAGCAATCCCTCTTCTGAGTATTTATCTGAAGAAAACAAAAACACTAACTGGAACAAACTTACCTATACTTCCCATGTTCATTGCAGCATTACTTACAATAGCCAAGATATGGAAACAACCTAAGAAAATGGATAAAGAAGATGTGATGTGTATATCTTTGGAATATTATTCAGGCATAAAAAAGAATGAAATCTTGACATTTGCAACAAGATAGATGGGCCTTGAGGACATTTTGGTAAGTGAAATAAGTCAGAGAAAGATAAGTGCCACATGATCTCATTTGTATGTAGAATCTAAACAAAACAAAGCAATAAAACAAATTCAGAGAACATATTGGTGGTCGCCGAGGGGAGTGGGGGTGGAAGGAGGACACAAAATGGAGAAAGGTGGTCAAGAGGTACAAACTTCTAGTTATAAAATAAATAAGTCCTGGGGATGTAATGGGCAGCATGGTAACAGTAGTTAATAATACCGTATCACTTAATTCAGTGTTGCTAAGAAAGTAAATCTTAAAATTCTCATCAGAAGAAAAAAATTTGGTAACTCTGTATGGTGATGGGTGATAATTAGACTTGTAAGTGGTGGTTTCATCATACATGCAAATATTGAATCATTATGTAGGACATCTGAAACTAACATGTTACATGTCAATTATACCTCAATGAAACAAGAATACATGTACAATGTAAATAACCAAATAAGAAATAGCTACCTTCTCACTTTGTTATTGAGTTCACTATCAAGGCTTAGAATTTCACAGAAATATACAATATGCTTGAGAAGAAAACAAAAAGAATTTGGTTTCTTTGTATCAGTTTGGTCCTAGGAGACCTTATCAATAATAGCATAGGCAGAACTCTAACATATTTCTCTTGGGCTTAGCATGAAGCATTAGGATAGAACTAAGCGACAGAAAGAAATGTAAAATGCAACAAGTCTTACAAGTAATAATTAAAATCATGGTTTCTGAGTCTGTGATGGGTGAGAACATCAATTAATACTCTCAGAAAAACAGGGGACAATTACTTCACCCATCCTTACTCTTTTCCCTCATCTTTCTTGGTCATAACAAAAAAGTGATTAAACAGCACATTAAGAGCTTTCACACTCAAAATCAATAATTAACTCTGTTATACAGTCCATTTGAAATCGTCAGAAATTAATTGGTCTCCCCGTGTTCACCAGTCAGATTCTATCTATGATATCTACAATGAAAATCCATGTCCTCATGTAAAACCCACCAATGCTTTCCTTCTACATCAAAACTAAAAGTACAAGATTATTTGCATAGTGTACAAAGCTTACCTAATCCACGTTCATTCCACAATCCACCTCTTGACTGTTAATTTTGCTCCTTTGTGAGATAAACACAAAGACTGAAGTTCCTGCTTCAAGTCGTCATGTCTCCCACTATAACCAGGCCCAGTAAACTTAGTATGTCCTTGTCCTGTTTCCTTCCTGAGTTCCACTCACGGTGGTTCCCCATAACCCAGGTTCACTTGTTCTGTAATGAGATCCTCACTGTTAGCTGTCAGTCTGACACAGTGACAGGGAATAAAAGAATCATAGACCTTTTAGAACCAGAAGAGAAATTAGAGCCTAACAGACCCTCATTTTTAGATGTGATTCTTGAAGTCTAGAGTGCGAATGACAACTGGCAGCAAAGTTAAGATTAGAAATTGTTTGTCCTGACTCCAGGATTCTGATGGCATCTGTTAAACCATGCAGTCATATATGACCCAGTGTGACAGCAAGGCTAAGTGCTCCCACTAATTTTACTAAGTCAAAAGGATTTAGCATTTAGCTTTGTTCTAGTCTAGACCACCGATCTGTCTGTGCACATCTGTATTAGTCTTTGGAATATTAAACATCCCACCTTCTGCTAATAAATTTCTGAATTGCCCATCTGCTGTTGTTTCATTTATTCAATCGATAAATAACAAATGTCTAACCCAAAGTGCACTAGGTACTAAAAATACATGAATAAATCTCACACTTTGTATTCTGAGATAGCTTAGAAGAAAACAAAGATGGGAGATGCCTCAGATAAGTTTGGAGCTAAGAAGGTAAGGAACTGAAATAATTTATGCCTAATGGAATCCATTTCACTGTTCATTTTTTAAATAGAAAAGACACAGTCTTATGAGAAGCATGAGGGTTATAGCTGGAGGCTTGAGGAAAGAGGAGAATCTGTTTTTGAAGAATGAGGAAGGGCACGTTAGAGATGAATTTAAGGATTACCAAGCAGAGCTGTGCTGTCTCCCTGAAACAGGGTAAGAAAAAGAGAATACTGTCATTGTGAAGTCCATTACACTGACATTGTGAATCCAAATGTACTGCCAAGTAAGACCAATGTACAGTCATGTAACAAAGGAATCTTTTCAAAGCTTGTGAGAGTGCATTGAAATATTTAGTCATGACTTCCGAGTAGATGAGAGAGGAAACGGAATTGAGATGATTTATCAGGAAGTAGGAGAAAAAGGATTCAGGGTCTGAAATCAATAAGCGCTTCAAGGAAAGAATCAGTAGGCATTGAGTAAGGGGTGTGGTAGAAAGATAGGTAATTGTTGTCTAAGAGGAGGATTTTAGAAGTTTAAGATGATGGCAAATTACAGTTCTCAGAATAGCTCATAGAGAGAGAGTAATGGTGAAATACATTGAAGAAGAGGAATTCGTGGAACTGTACAATGGGGAATGGAACTGGCCATTAACGTGACCTGGACACACACTCAGAGCAGTGGGAGCACAACACAAGGGACAGGATGGATATGCACTTGTTCATGCCCTGTCCTGAGCCCTGAAATATGAGGTAAATGAGAGCTACATTCTAGTAATAGATGCATAAATAAATGAACGACATATTTTAAGGTAGTGACGACTGTTATAAAAATAAAGCAAGGTAGTGACATTAAGAATTCCCGGATGAAGGACACATCAGAAAAGGCACAGTTCTGTAGTGGTGATGTTGCATCCGAGGTATGAGAAGCCAGCTGTACTAGGAGCTGGGGAAAAGCATTTTAAGCAGCGGTAACAGTGTGCACAAAACCCCTGAGGCAGGAAAGAGTCTGATGTGTTTCAAATAGAAGCCAGTGTGACTGAAATGGACGGAAAGAGGCAGAGACTGTCTGGACTGAACTAGAAGGAGACTGTTTAGGAGATAAGGATCGAGAGGTGAGGATCAGAAGTTTGAGGGTGTGATTACCCCTGATAAGGAATTTAAATGTCACTCTAGGTATGACTGGAAGACATTAGTAGCTTCCAGGGAAGAGAGTAAGTCCACAGTAGGAGAATTATTAAACAGAAGTGAAAAATCATATTGGCAAAGTGGCAAGCAAAAGCCGAGAGAAGGGCCGTGCCCCTGCTGGCCCCGAGATACGGAGGGAGGGAGGAGTAGGGGAACCCAAGAGAGTTAGGTGTCAGGACTAGCTTCCCATAACCTTCTTGGATGTTGAGTGTCACAAAAACAAGTACTAATCACAGTGCAAGCAGGACTTACAAGGAAATGATGACTCCCTGGTGTTCATTTCCCTCCACAGAACAGCAACTGGCAAGGGTCAGGCAGAAGCGGTGTAGACAAGGGAAATCGTCTCACAGCTGAGGAGCCAAAACAAAAGGCTCCTGCCTCTTTTATGGTGCCTGTGCTCTGGGGGCAGGGCTGGGAGTGGGAAGGTACTGAGCCAAAGTGGAGAAAAGTGCCTCAGTCCCTGGGCTAGGAATATAGAGATGCAAATGAGCATGGCTGGCCTGGCAAGGCTGAGGGGGTGAGCCACCAGTCTCTGACACACATCGCAGAAAACTACAATGCGCTGGCGTTGCACCAAGTCAGAACTGGGGAGGGATGCTCCTCCCCATGAGGGACAAAGCCTCGTGGGGTCTCAAGTATCACACAGAAGATTTTGGCCTGGACCAGACTTCTCAGAGAGAAATCTAGTCAGCTAAGATAGAAAAACAAAACAGAGCCATGAGAGCAAGAAGGAAGAAATGAATTATCTAAGGATATGTTGGTATGATGGCATCTTTGAAATGTACCTTTCTGGGAGAGAAAAGAGGGCTATTTGTTTCAAGTCCAAGGCTCTACTGGATGTAGGAATGGGGCTTCCTGTGATAGTCCAATTAAGTTTCCAGCTTTGGGGAAGGGACTTCGTCATTGATGCCCGGCTCATGATAAATGTTCAATCCATATAAAGGAGTAGACAGATTATGACTTTGGCCTCCATAACATTGTTCTACAGAGCAGTCTTTAACTCAAATGTCTTCAACAACCAGTCAGCAGATAAGGTACACGTGTAAATCAGCTGATTATAAGACATACAGGGGCAGGGAGAATGATGAGCATCCATGAGCTGCCTACTGGCCTTTATTATTTGTTTGTTTGTTTGTTTGTTTGTTTGTTTATGAGTCCATGGGCATGAATAGAGGAGGGGCAGGGAAAGCAGGAGCTAGAGAATCCCAAGGAGGCTCTACATCCAGCCCAAAGCATTACAGGGCTTGATCCCATGACCATGAAATCATGACCTGAGCTGAAATCAAGAGTGGGACATTCAACCAACTGAGTCACCCAGGGCCCTGTCCTGATGGCATTTAAATTCAATAAAAGCAGCAACAATCATACTATGGTAATAAAAGAAGACGGTTTTGCTTATCTTTTCAATCTGGAAGTTGCTGCTGCAGAATTCATTGCCCTAATGTACAGAGAACAGCAGAAAAACAAAGATTTGCCAAAATCCCAAAGTACACTAAACTTTTCTTCTGTTCATTAACTTCTCATTCATCCATTCACTCGTTTATTCATTTCATAGATATTTTTTGAGTGTCTATCAGGTATTATTCTAAGTGCTGGAGATATCACCACAGACCAAACAGACAAAAATCCCCACCCCCACAGAGGTTACGTTCTAGAGAGGTGAGACAGGCAACTAACAAAATAAATAATAGGCAATACTAGATGTTGACAAGAATGGAGAAAAATACAGCAGAGAAGGGTTGATAGGGAATGTGAGGCAGGCCAGATAGGACAAGTTTCCATTTTAAATGTAGTTGCTGGTGAATAACTCACTGAGTGGGTGACTTCAGAGAAAATGCCAGAGAGAGGCAGCAAGCTGCGAGACCACCCAGGAGAAAGCGCACTGGCTAGAAGGAAGGACATGTGTACAGTGTTTGAAGATGACAAAGTAGGTGGCATGGTTGAGCGGCAGTAGAAAGGCCAGTGTGAGGGTAGAGGCATAGTAGATGAATTTGGAAAGGCAACAGATCGATCAGATGTGGTTTCAGGGGCTGTACCTTTGGCTTTGATCTAAGACAGATGGAAGGTGCTGAGGGGTTTTGAGCAGCAAGAGAAGATGCAATCTGACCTATGCTTTAACAGAATTATTCTGGTTGGGGATAATAGATGGACGGGGACAAAAGTAGTCACAGAAAGATGGATAAAGAAGCTATTAAAACAATCCAAGCAAGAGAAGAGGGTGGTTTGGATTGTGGTCCTGGTGATAAGTGCCAGTCAGATTTGGGATATATATTGAAGGTAGAATTGATAAGATTTGCTAACAGATTAGACGTGGAGTATATATAGGACAAATCTAAGCTCTGTGTGTGTGTGCGTGTGTGTGTGTGTGTGTTCTTTGCAGTATTGCTGTTTGGCATTAACCAAAATGGGGAAGATTTGGTGAAGCAAGTTTGGGGAGGAAGGTAGATAAGGCAATCTACTTAGCATTTTTTGTTTGAGTATACATATGGCCTTCTGTTATAAGATTCATCTGTAGTGATATGGCCATGTCTTTGGAACTTCAGCATACAGCAGCCAAAAGCCAAGAGACAACATCATTCATTGTCTCTTATGTCCTGAATCTACCAACCAATGGTGTAATTCTATTCCAACTGTTTTATTTCAATCTCATTCTATTCTTTTTTTTTTTTTTAATGTTTTATTTATTTCTAGGAGAGAGAGAGAGAGACAGCGTGAGCAGGGGAGGGTCAGAGAGAGAGGGAGTCACAGACTGAAACAGGCTCCAGGCTCTGAGCTGGCAGTCAGCACAGAGCCCGACGCGGGGCTCAAACCTACGAACTGCGAGATCATGACCCGAGCGAAAGTCGGACGCTTAACCAACTAAGCCACCCGAGTGCCAATCTCATTCTATTCTAACTAACTCTATTCTAACTGCCTTTCTACGGCTGATTCAAAAGGCTAATTGTTGTCAAACAAATTCGACACTTATACTTTGATATTTTTTTGTGATGTGACACTTACTAAGTAAGAACATTTCCATGTAGGGGCACCTGGGTGGCTCAGTTGGTTGGGTGTCCAACTTCGGCTCAGGTCATGATCTTACAGTTCGTGGTTTTGAGCCCTGCGTTGGGCTCTGTTGCTGAAGGACAGCTCAGAGCCTGGAGCCTGTTTTGGATTCTGTATCTCCCCCTCTCTCTCCGACCCTCCCCTGCTCACGCTGTCTCTCTCTGCCTCTCTCAGAAATAAATAAAACATTTAAAATTTTTTTAAAAAGAACATTTCCATGTATATAGGGTAAATTTGTTCTCTATTTTGTTCATATGTACTGAACATAGAAGGAAATAAATGGTAGCTCTTATTCCTTATTTCTATTGCTCCTTCTACCCCACTGCCCCAAAAGCGACCAACACTATAAGGGAATATATACTACACTCAAGGCCATAGATGATGCCCTGGTATTTGTAGGTGGAGAAACAATGTCTGCAAACTTAAGGATAAAAAATATAGTCTTTATTCTTGCTTTCTGTAATTCTACTACTCTCTGGATAGCAGAGAATGGAGTGAGGTAAAATGTGTTCTAGATAATAAGTCAGAAGATCTGGATTCGGGTGCTGATTGTATGACACTGCACAAAGTATTTCTCATCTTGGGTCGCATATGCAAAAGGAAGAAGAAAGAATTGGATATTTTCAGATCTTTTAGCCCTAATCATCTGGAAATAGGCTTGAATTTGCATCCTCCCAAAGATTCCCTACACATTTCAACAAAGGAGTCATGGAACCAAAACTCCCATTGGACATATTTGGTGCCAACATAGGAAACACTTTGGGAGCAAAGTGTACTTTTTTGCTTTCCTCAAATTTAATCACAAAAGTTTCCACTTTATTCACTCACTGCTGTGGCTGGCTCTCCTTCTCTTTCTTCTAGATGCTTGCTCTTGGTTAAGATCAAGTGGTGGTCTTTGTCCTGTTATTCCAGAGTCCTGGCAGCAGCCAGAGACTTTCCAGAGAAGGTGACTCTAACAACTCTTCCCACTGGAAAATATGTTTTGGAAATGTTTCATAGTCAGCAATAGTGCCCTTGTTACCTGTCCAGAGTAATCTGCTTTCTTACTTTTTTGTCCTTCTCAACAACAACAACAAACCAACAAACAAACAAAACCCCAAAAAGCCAAAAACAAACCCTTAATATCAAATAAGCAAACCAAAATCTGCTGTCAGGAAGGAATCTGGTGAATTCCTTCACCATTATGTTATCACCACAGACACCAAAAGTGACTGAGCAGAAATTCCCATCTCCTAGCTATGTTTAAGAATCAACCGCTCCCACTGCAGAGAAGAGTCTGGGCTGTGTGTGAAGCATGCTGGGATGGCAAATGGAAGAGTCAAAATGTTGGACATTAGGAGATGGTGCTGGGGTACAACAAATATATCAAAGCAATAATGGCTTCTATCATACTTTGCATGTTTCAAATCTTTGATATTTATATCCATTCACTTACTAGTTCCCCAAGCTGTGCTAACAAGAATGGGCAGAAAGCAGCTGCTTTTTCTAGATGAAGCTGAAGCCACAAGAGTCAGCCTAAAGTACTCAGTCCGGTTAGAGTGCATCATGTAACCTGTGCTATCACACCCTTAAATCCAAGCAGTTCAAGAAGTATATAATTTTAACCCTCACACAGGTTTCAACGTACGTGTTTGCGGTCAGGGAGAGAGGAATTCTATGTGGCCATTCAGGGATCCAACATCTGTTATGTGGTGAAACACTTTTCCACATTTCTGCCTCCACAATTCCTTCTTCACTCAGCCAGTGCATCAGGGAAAGAAACCATTCATTTTTATGAGCCAGGCATGGAAATGGCAAATATCACTTCTACTCCCATCCCATCGGTCTGCACTCCGTCATTTGGTCACATTTACCAGTGAAGGAGGCTGACACATTTAGTGTACCTTGTGCCCAGGAGGAACATGAGACCAGTTTGGGCACGCGCATGGCAGTCTCTGTCACTTTCCTGGGACACACCACCACCGGGGTGCTCTTTACATGGGACTATTGCTCACTTCTAGCCCCCAGTTTCGGATTAAGTTTGTTCAATTCCTCACCACAGTAAACATCCCTAGGAGAGAGGGCATATTCACAAATTTCACTGGCTTTACCGTCCATCAATCCACTCAAAAAGTCACTTTCTCTCAAGAGGATTTAAGAAAGAGCCAGATAACAGAGAAGCAAAATGAGCTGTGACCATATCTGGGAATTTGAATTCTGACAGGGACACCTCAATGCCATGAGTTTGTCATTACTCAGAGTTTGTGATAATCATTTAACACAAATTCTAGCAAGGTATTCTGCTCAGTTCTTTGATTTGTACATAGGAGCTGGAGCAGGTGAGATGGAGAAAGGCCGCCTTTGCCATTTCAATCCCGATACCCATTTGCTGCCAGGGGTGTGCAGAGAACCCACAGAGGAAGCCCCAAGGCACCTGGTTCACCGCGTTTCTCACCTTCCCTGCGGCCTGCGTTCCTTGCACTGTTCCTAAACTGGAGTATTCTCTCATCTGCTTTTAGTTTCATGCCTCATGCAGGTGTGTGTAGTTTCACCCAAGGCTTTCTCTAAACAGGACAAAAATTTCTCCTAATTTGCAATTTGGCCAACTTGTGTGTGTGTGTGTGTTTCCACTGGCTTTTAAGAGCTCTGGCACTCAAAGAATAAAAAAAGGGTATTCAGAAGAGAAATAGGATACCCAGCCATGGAGTGGGGGTGGGGGGCGGGTAGAAGTTCACATGTTTATTGAAATAATTTTCAGGAGGAACTATCTTGTCGTTCCCAATAGTGAGGACTGTCTTAATTTTCACTAGCCTTCGTAGCTGGGTAAGTAATTATTTGCAAAGGTCAATAAGATTTAAGAAATTTGGCCGTGGGGGGTGGGGGACGGAGTGGGTGTGGGTGTATACATGCGCGCACGTGCACTGCAGAGCCCGGAGTCTTGCTGAGGCATTTATTCTCTATTATAGGGTTAAGACGGGAGAGAACATTTCCTGCTGCCGCCGTGCGCAGAGGAAAGGAGTCTCCATCTGGTCTTGGGACTCTGTTCTTTACGGGGTCTGCCAGGCTGTTTCAGTTTTGACTGACTTAAACGACAACATTATTCTTTTTTTTTTTTTTAATTATTATTAGAAACAACATTCTCAAATCCTTTTCATTATTTTTTCATAAGTTCTAGGATTTAGTCTTCTTGTTGCTGTAGCATCTGATGTTAAAATAACATTTACCCTGAAGCTTTCATCAAATTTTCAGAACATCTTTATTATTTTTAACCCATTGCCAGTGACACCTCCTTTGCTTGCCATGTCGGGGCTGGAGCAAAGCATATATAGATATATGCCAGTACTTCTAAGTGAGGGTGGAATTTTACCATTTGCTTCCTCACCCCAAATTAGAACAGTCTACTGGAGGCTGGCAGGTTCAAGGAACAACCTTGACATTGTGGTGCTTAAAATAAAACAATATCCTTCTTCCCTGGTGTCCGTTCCTAACTGGCTAGAGGAAGATTTGGGAAACGAATGGGTCTTTAGTTTTCCCTCAGCAGTTGTTAAGGGCCCATCATGTTGTCTTTGAGTTATTTGCCCTTGTTGGCTTCTCTCTAAATGAATCTGTCCTTTCCCTGGAGTGCCATTCATTCATTTTCATTCATTCATTCATGGACATTTATTGAGTGCCTTCTATATGCTGGGCATGTTTCTTTGTAAGAGGGATATAAATATCCCTATCATCCTTCAATTTCAAGATCCGAAAGTCTACTGAAAGAAAAGACAGATTCTGAAACAATTGCACAGGGTATTAAGGACTCAGTTCAAGGTGCCATGAGAGCTGGCCCTGCCAGCCAGTACAGCGACTCTGCCTGGTGGCCTGGAGCAGGCATTATGGCGTGGAAACGCGCAGCCAGACCTTTAAAGATGAATGGGAAAAGCACAAAAGGACATTCCAGATGAAGGAGCAGTATGTGTGTGGTTATATACAAAGAGGGTAAAGTACTCAGGGGAAAATATCTAAACTTCTACCTTCTAAAAAATCCCACTCAACAGAATCCATTTTCTTTCAAATAGATCAGTGGTTCTCAATGTTATTTTATAGCCCTGACATACCGAGAGATACATTGAGCTGTCATTGGTAGAAGCGTATCAGAGTGTATCTGCATCTCTGCAGGAAGAAGAATCATGGGGCATAGTTCAGAAAAATCCCCAGGAGTGATTATGACATACTCTGGTTAAGAATCACGGGCACAGATGCTCCTAAGCAAGAGTGACCAGTATGCCTTATCTTTCCTTGGTAAATTTATAATTTAAAAAAATCTGTGATAAAATAGAAATAAACATTTCAAAACAGTAAAGGAGGAACCTTTTAAAGAGGTAGAGGAATCGGGATAGGTGGATTTTTTTTATACTGTTTAAAATATACTCTTAGAAATAAACAAGGACTTTACTAGTAGTCTCTATGAATAATTATTTTTTCAACATGTTCCTCTAGAGCTCATATGGTTTTGGATAGCACCCTTAAAACCTGTAGCATGAACAATGGGGATCAGAAATCTTTTAAGGCAAATTGTTATAATAAAATAATGGGTAAAATAGAAACAATATTCCAGAGTATTTGGCTTGGTATCATTCTCAACTGAAGATTCTCCCTTCTTTGCTTCAAGTCTGTGTTAAGAAAAAAATAATCACACCTGCCCCAGGAGATTCATTACCATATGGAAGAGTTGGGGTACAGGGAACAGTGAGAGTAGGATAGATAAAGATGTTGCAAAATATGAAGGTCTCTGGAACAGTCCTTTTTTATGTTGTCTCCTTGCACGATGAGTGTAGGAGCTACAAAGTGATCATACGGTAAATTTAGAGCCAATAAAAAGGAGACACTTCACAGGGCATGTCGCTTGCTTGTGGGAATCTCTGACATGGAAGGTCAAGGAATTAAATACTGGAGTTGAATTTATACTAGAGCTGACTGTTTTTATGGCCAATACAACGTTTATTGGTTGCTTGGATAAAGTTAATCAAGTCTTGCGCTTCATGGTGGGGAAGCAAAGATTACCTCTGGAGAGGAAGGAAAGGATCTTTTTCAGAATACCACAGTAAACACACTGGCACATTCATTTTGTTTTCTCTCCACTCTGGAGGTTATTAGAAGTTTGGGTGAGTGCTCGCTTCGGCAGCACATATACTAGAAGTTTGGGTGCAATGTGATGAGCCCCCAAGGCTCTTAAGAAAAAGCGAACATTACTCTGAAACTGCTCACATTTTCTGAGGTGCATTATCCAAGCTTTATTTTTTTAAATATTTAAACAATTTCTCACAAGGCATAATGTAAATCTCAGTTCTGTTCCTATTCTTTGTGTAGTCAAAGGCCAGTATCCCAAATTCACTAATTCCTTTTTCTTCTTTAAAACTGGCTTTCATACATTGTAGGGGTGACAGATTAAAGCTAAGATTTAGAAACTGATGTTCTTAGAGTGTATTCTACAGTCTAGTTCTCAATTATTAATGACCATTTTGTGCTTATTTATTTATTTAATGTCAGCTCTAGCCCAATGTAGGGATCCAACTCATGATTCTGAGAACAAACGTTGCATTCTCTGCCGACTGAGCCATCCAGGGGCCCCCATTAATGACCATTTTAGAGAAAACTGTTAGTGTGATATCAAATTGGCAATTGGCAATACCAGTAGCTCCCTATTTGGGGAAAGCACAATCAATTTATAGTTTGAAATTTCACAAAGAGATTAAAAAGTAGCACCAAATGGTTAATTACTGATTAGTCTGAGACCAATGTTTCAGAGCTTGAGTTAACTGCATTAGAGATGGCTGAAGGTTGACGAGTTGTAGGGAAGCCCCTAAGGAGCAGTTTAATGTCATGAAATAATAACCAGGGTTCAAATCCTGGCTCTGCCAATCAGTGTCCATGTGAGCTTGGTCAATCATTTACCTTCTCTTGACCTCAGTATCTTTCTCTGTAAGTTGGGGATATTAAAAGCTAACTTGCAATGCTGTGGTAAAGATGAGACTTAATAAGTGATTCTTAATAGAGACAATTTTGTTCCCCATGGAGGATATGATAACGTTTGGAGACATTTCTGTTGTCACTGTGCAGGGAGGAAGTGCAACTGGCATCTAACAGGTAGAATGGAGGGATGTTACTAAACACACTACAATGCACAGGACAGCCTCCTACCCACTCTAACAAAGAATTAGTTGATCTAAATGTCAATAGTATTCTGTTTGAGAAATCCTGGAGTCAATTTGTGTTAAGTGGCTAGAATCATATGTGACACAAAAAAATAATATTGACTGTTACTGATGGAATTATGTTCTCCAAAATGTATATATTGAAGCCCTAGCAGCCCCCTCCCCAGTACCCCATAATGTTACTGTATCTGAGGATAAGATCTTTGAAGAGGTGATAAAATTAAAATGAGGTCTTTAGGGTTGGCTCTTAACCCACAATGACTGGAGATTAGAATACAGAGATACCAGGGGCACTTGCTCTCAAAGAAAAACTATGTGAAGACACAGTGAGGGAGCACCTGAGTGGCTCAGTAAGTTAAGCATCTGACTCTTGATATTGGCTTAGGTCATGATCTCACAGTTCATGAGTCTGAGCCCCACATTGGGCTCTGCCCTGACAGTGTGGAGTGTGCTTGGGAATTCTCTCTCTCTCTTTCTGTCTCAAAAATAAATAGTAAAACATTAAAAAAAAAAAAAAAGACACAGTGAGAAGGTGGTCATCTGCAAGCCATGGAGAGAGGGCTTAGAAGAAACCAATCCTATTGATGCCTTGATGGTACACTTGTAGCTTTGTAACTGTAAGAAAATATATTTCTGTGGTTTAAGCCAGTCTATTTTGTTATAGAGCTTCAGTAAACTAACATAGTAACAGCTCTTCTTTTCCTTCTCCTCCTCCTCCTGCTCCTCATTCTTCTCCTTCTCCTCCTCCTCCTCCTCCTCCTCATTCTTCTCCTTCTCCTCCTTCTCCTCCTCCTCCTCCTCCTTCTTCTTCTTCTTCTTGAAAAGTAAGTCCTTGAGTTTGAAAGAAAAAATGACCACAAAACTTGGAAGTATCATATGAACTCTGTATTGGCATTCTAATAGCATGTAGCCCTATAAGCAAGAGTAACTTGAGATGGTAAGAGTAATTAAAAAATGGAAATGCTGCATCCATGGATGTGACAAGTTTTAGCATTAGCAGGGATCCTAGTGGTAAGAGTTTATGCAGCTAAGTTTGAGTATTTATATTCTTGGACTCAAACTGTCCAGGATATGATGTTGTGAAGCTAGTGGGTAGGTGTCTGCTGATGTCACAGATCCCTAAGTGAAATCTGCATAAGGCACAAAGCCAGCAAATAAATATTCTTATTTAAAGCTGGTTTTCCCATGCACTGTGTGGAACTGATGTGCCTGGTGGCATCTGCTGGGTCTGAGGATTATTTGTGTGTTGCCATTCTAAAGCATCCCCACCCACCACCCAAAACAGATCACTTTATGCTCTTCTCTCGCAGCTCATACCTTCATTTGAACTGATAAGGTCTTACTCCTTTGATGAAGAGAAGCCAGAAGACACCAAGGCACGGTGTGTTTCTCCTGAGACCTAGAGTGGAAGTTGCCTGACCATTGTTTCCCTAAACATTCCCCTCAGACCTTCTCTTGACTTGTCCCTTCCAAAAGGAAGTTAACCTCAGACATCAGGTATAAACAGAGGGAATGTCACTAACAATGAGTGAACATTATGTGATATTTTTATGAGAATGAAACATTGCTGCTGTCACCATATGCTTGTACTCAATTAGAAGGCAATGATCATTATATGAATCCATAGTTCAGGAAGAGAGCATACAACTTGTGCAGGGCTCACCCTCAGTTTACTGGAGTCAACAAGCAGAGACCATTAAAGACAATAATACAAAGGCTAACCATACAGAAATTTATGAAAATTTAAAAAGGTATTTCTTTTGGTAGCCACAGGGAGCATTCCGATTCTTATTGAAAGTGGGCTCTTACAGGGGCGCTTGGGTGTCTTAGTCGGTTAAGCATCTGACTTCAGCTCAGGTCATGATCTCACAGTTCATGGGTTGGAGTCCCACATCAGTCTCTGTGCTGACAGCTAGCTCAGAGCCTGGAGTCTGCTTCTAATTCTGTGTCTCCCTCTCTCTCTGACCCTCCCCTGCTCATGCTGTCTCTGTCTCTCTCTCAAAAATAAATAAAACATTAAAAAATTAAAAAAAAAAAGTGGGGTCCTACAAGTTTGGAAAAGACAGTACTTTGTTCCAGCAGGTAGAGCCCAGCTTGGAAGACTGGTTGAATTTCAACCCCACACATCCCCTCCTCTAGGTGTCCTTGTGCACTGACGCTGGAATAACTTCATATCCAAGGCTGCTTACAACTCAAACATTCTTGGTTTATTAGTGAAGAAGCTGAGGGCTGGTGAAGTAAAGTGATATACCAATTTCAGACAACTAGTCAGTCATGCAAGGAGCCTTGATGCCAGAGTTCTCTTTGTTGTGACATGGCTCTTCCCCCTCTACTATGTGTACAAGGCACTCACCCTGGAGGATCTTCCCAAGGAAGAGTGAAGATATGAGAAACCACCAAAACTACACATTGATTCTAGAACATTCACTCTTTGTTCTCATCTTCCTACTTATATCGACCTATTTTTTGGACCTTTATGTTTCCCCACTCCTAGACTCTAGTGAATTCCTGAAGATTGGATAATAGCTGGGAAATATTTTCAGCATGAAATATATTTGTAGTACAGATTACTATTTAGGTTTTAGTTTTAGTCTTTACCAACTCTAGCAACTCTCAAATTTTCTTTTAATAAAAGAACACTAATAAAATATATAGATGCAGTAATATGGTCAATGAGATTTTGAAAAGACACAGAAAACTAAAGATTCTAGAATTGGATGACAGAATTTCATCACTATAAAAATAAAGAAATATGTCAAAGAGGAGTAAAAAAAAAAAAAAGACATATTTTGGGTCATACAAATCCTGACTCGAAGCTGGTCTTCTTTAGAACAGAATTTGTATTATTTATTACAAATATTGTATTTATTAAAAATATTGTATTTATTATTCATGATCTTGGACAAGCCACTTAGTCTCTCTAAACCTTGGTTTCTTCAACTCTAAAATAGGAAAGTTATGTTTAAGTAGCTGGGTTCTTGTGAAAATTGTGAAAAATATATGTAAGTTACCTACATGGTCATATACTATAGGTATACTGTGTTTTATTGAACTTTGCTTTATTGTGCTTTGCAGATACTGTGTTTTTTATAAATTGAAGGTTTGTGGCAACCATTCACCAAGCAAGTTTATTGATGCTATTTTCCCAATAGCATTTGTTCACTTTGTGTCTGTCCCATTTTGGTAATTCTTTCAATATTTCAAACTTTTTCATTACTATTATTTTTTTTATGATCAATAACTTTTTCAACTATTTCAACATTATTTTATTTATTTATTTTTAATTTTTTTAATTTTTTTTTACAAATAGTTTATTGTCAAATTAGTTTCCACATAACACCCAGTGCTCATCCCCACAAGTGCCCTCCTCCATGCCCATCCTCCCTACCCCTACATCCATCAGTTCTCAGTTTTTGTCAGCATTCAAAAGTCTCTCATGGTTTGCCTCTCTCCCTTTCCACCACCATTTCTGCCCTTCTTCTCCCCCTTGGTCCTCTGTTAAGTTCCTACTAATCCTCCTATATGTGCAAACATATGGTATTTGTCCTTCTCTACCTGACTTATTTCACTCAGCATAACACCCTCAAGGTCCATCCATATTGCTACACATGGCCAGATTTCATTCTTTCTCATTGCCATGTAGTATTCCATGGTATAGATAAACCATATTTTCTTGATCCATTCGTCTGTTGATGGACACTTAGGCTCTTTCCATGTTTTGGCTATTGTTGAGAGTGCTGCTATGAACATTGGGGTACATGTGCTCCTATGCCTCAGCATTTCTATATCCCATGGGTAAATTCCTAGCATGCTATTGCTGGGTCATAGGGGAGTTCTACTGTTAATTTTTTGAGGAACCTCCACACTGTTTTCCAGAGGGGCTGTACCAGTTTACATTCCCACCAACAGTGTAAGAGGGTGCCCATTTCTCCACATCCTCACCAGCATCTCGTGTTCTCTGATTTGCTCATTTTAGCCACTCTGACTGGTGTCAGGTGGTATCTTAGTGTCATTTTGATTTGTATTTCCCTGATGAGGAGCGATGCTGAGCATCGTTTCATATGTTTGTTGGCCATCGGGATGTCCTCTTTGGAGAAGTGTCTGTTCATATCTTCTGCCCATTTCATTACTGGGTTGTTTGTTTTTTGGGTGTGGAGTTTGGTGAGTTCTTTACAGATTCTGGATATCCACCCTTTATCTGATATGTCGTTTGCAACTATCTTTTCCCATTCCGTTGGTTGCCTATTAATTTTGTGGGTTGTTTCCTTTGCCATGCAGAAGCTTTTAATCTTGATGAGGTCCCAATCATTTATTTTCGCTCTTGATTCCTTTGCTTTGGGGGATGTGTCAAGTAAGAGGTTGCTGCGGTGGAGGTCAAAGAGGTTGCTTCCTGCTTTCTCCTTAGGGTTTTGAAGGTTTCCTGTCTCACATTCAGGTCCTTTATCCATTTTGAGTTTATTTTTGTGTACGCTGTGAGAAATTGATCTAGTTTCATTCTTCTGCACGTTGCTGTCCAGTTCTCCCAACACCATCTGTTAAAGAGGCTGTCTTTTTTCCATTGGATATTCTTTCCTGCTTTGTCAAATATCAGTTGGCTGTATACTTTTGGGTCCACTTCTGAGTTCTCAATTCTGTTCCATTGGTCTATGTGTCTGTTTTTGTGCCAATACCATACTGTCTTGATGATGACAGCTTTGTAGTAGAGGTTAAAGTCTGGCATGGTGATACCTCCAATTTTGGTTTTGTTTTTCAGTATTACTTTGGCTATTTGGGGTCTTTTGTGGTTCCATACAAATTTTTGGATTGTTTGCTCTAACTTTGAGAAGTATGCTGGGGCAATTTTGATTGGAATTGCATTGAATGTGTAGATAGCTTTGGGTAGTAATGACATCTTAACTATATTTATTCTTCCTATCCATGAGCATGGAATGTTTTTCCATTTCTTTGTGTCTTCTTCAATTTCCTTCATAAGTTTTCTGTAGTTTTCATCATACATACCTTTTGTATCCTTGGTTAGGTTTATTCCTAGGTATTTTATGGATTTTTGTGCAATTGTGAATGGGATCAGCTTCTTGATTTCTCTTTTTGTTGCTTCATTGTTGGTGTCTAAAAATGCAACCGATTTCTGTACGTTGATTTTGTACCCTGCAACTTGGCTAAATTCTTGGATCAGCTCTAGTAGGCTTCTGGTGGAGTCTGTTGGGTTTTCTATGTAGAGTATCATGTCGTCTGCAAAAAGTGATAGTATGACTTCCTCTTTGCCAATTCTGATGCCTTTGATTTCCTTTTGTTGTTTGATGGCTGATGCTAGGACTTCCAGCACTATGTTAAACAACAGTGGTGAGAGTGGACATCCCTGTCATGTTCCTGATCTCAGGGGAAAGCTCTCAGTTTTTCCCCGTTGAGGATGATGTTAGCTGAAGGCTTCTCATAGATGGCTTTGATGATGTTTAAGTAGGTTCCTTCTATCCCAACTTTCTCGAGAGTCTTTATTAAGAAGGGATGCTGTATTTTGTCAAATGCTTTTTCTGCATCTATTGACAGGATCATATGGTTTTTATCTTTTCTTTTATTGATGTGATGTATCACATTGATTGATTTGCGAATGTTGAACCAGCTCTTTAACCCAGGAATGAATCCCACTTGGTCTTCGTGGATAATTCTTTTTATGTGCTGCTGTATTCGATTTGCAAGGATCTTGTTGAGGATTTTTGCGTCTGTATTCATCAAGGATATTGGCCTGTAGTTCTCTTTTTTTGCTGGATCTCTGTATGGCTTGAGAATCAGAGTGATGCTGGCTTCATAAAATGAGTCCGGGAGTTTTCCTTCGCTTTCTATTTTTTGGAATAGCTTGAGAAGAATTGGGATTAATTCTGTTTTAAATGTTTGGTAGAATTCCCCCGGGAAGCCATCAGGTCCAGGGCTCTTATTTGTTGGGAGATTTTTGATCACTGATTTGATTTCCTCACTAGTTATGGGTCTGTTCAGATTTCCTACCTCTTCCCATGTAAATTTTGGTAGTGGGTGTGCATTTAGGAATTTGTCCATTTCTTCTATGTGTCCAATTTATTGGCATATAGTTTTTCATAGTATTCCCTGATAATTGCTTGTATTTCTGAGGGGTTGGTTGTAATAAGTCCATTTTCATTCATAATTTTGTCTATTTGGGTGCTCTCTCTCTTCTTTTTGAGAAGCTTGGCTAGAGGTTTGTCAATTTTGTTTATTTTTTCAAAAAACCAACTCTTGGTTTCATTGATCTGTTCAATTATTTCTTTTGTCTCTATGTTGTTTACTTCTGCTCTGATTTTTACTATTTCTCTTCTTCTACTGGGTTTAGGGCGTTCTTGTTGCTCTGCCTCTAGTTCCTTTAGGCGACCTGTTAGATTTTGGACCTGCACTTTTTCTAGTTTCTTGTAATAGGCCTGGAGTGCAATGTCCTTTCCTCTTTGGACTGCCTTTGCCGCATTCCATAGATTTTGGATTTTTGTGTTTTCATTTTCGTTTGTTTCCATGTATTTTTTAATTTCATCCCTAATTGCCTGATTGGCCCATTCATTCTTTAGTAGGGTGGTCTTTAACCTCCATTATTTTGGGGTTTTCCAGGCTTCTTCCTGTGATTGATTTCAAGTTTCAAAGCATTATGATCTGAGAGTGTGCATAGTATGATCTCCATTCTTTTATATTTATTGAGGGCTGCTTTATGTCCCAGTATGTGATCTATCTTGGAGAATGTGCCATGCGCACTTGAGAAGAAAGTGAATACCTTGGCCTCAGGATGTAGAGTTCTAAATATCTGTCAGATCCATCTGGTCCAAAGTGTCTTTCAAGTCCATTATTTCTTTAGTGATTTTCTGTCTGGTTGACCTATCTATTGCAGTAAGTGGAGTATTGAAGTCCCCTGCTATTAGCACATTCTTATCTATGAGCCTGTTTCTCTTTGTGATTGTTTTATATATTTAGGAGTCCCATATTCGGTGCATAGACATTTATGATTTTAGTTCTTCCTGATGGATAGACCCTGTAACTATTGTGTAATGCCCTTCTTCATCTCTTGTTATTGTCTTTAATTTAAAGTCCAGTTTGTCTGATATAAGTATACCTACTCTGACTTCCTTTTGATTTCCTGTAGCATGATATATATTTCTCCATCCCTTTACTTTTAATCTGAAGGTATCTTCCAGTCTAAAATGAGTTTCTTGTAGACAACATATAGATGGATTTTGTTTTTTAATCCATTCTGCTACCCTATGTCTTTTGATTGGAGCATTCAGCCCATTGACATTCAGTGTTATTATTGAGATATGTGGGTTTAGAGTCTTTGTGTCCTTTGTGGAGTTCTTGCTTGTGGTGGTGTCTCTGGTGTCTTTGTTTCTTGCAACCTTTCCTTCAGAGCGTCCCCCTCAGGATTTCTTGTAGGGCTCGCTTAGTGGTGACAAATTCTTTCAATTTCAGTTTACTTGGAAAGGTTTTTATCTCTCCTTCTATTTTGAATGACAGGCTTGCTGGGTAGAGGATTCATGGCTGCATATTTTTACTGTTCATCACATTGAAGATCTCCTGCCATTCCTTTCTGGCCTGCCACGTTTCAGTAGATAGGTCTGTCAGCACTCTGATAGGTTTCTCTTTGTATGTGAGGGCCCTATTCTCCCTAGCTGCTTTCAAAAGTTTCTCTTTGTCCTTGTATTTTGCCATTTTTACTATGATATGACTTGCAGAAGGTCGATTCAGATTACGTCTGAGGGGGGTCCTCTGAGCCTCTTGTATTTCAACGTTTACTTCCTTCCCCAGGTCGGGGAAGTTCTCTGCTATAATTTGTTCCAGGACTCCTTCAGCACCTTTTCCTCTCTCTTCCTCTTCTGGGATTCCTATGATACGGATATTGTACGTTGGACTGTGTCGCTGAGCTCTCAAACTCTTCTTTCCTGTTCCTGGATCAGTTTGTCTCTTTTTTTGTCAGCTTCTTGTTTTCTATAATGGTGTCTTCTAAATCACTTATTCTCCTTTCTGCCTCTTCAATCCATGCATTGGAGGCCTCTAATTTATTATGTATCTCATTTATCACATTTTTAATTCTTCATGCCTATTTTTATTTTCCATTCTGTCTGTAGCCATAGTTTCTTTGATATCCCCTATGTTTTTTTCAAGCCCAGCTATTAATTTTACCATTATTATTCTAAAATCTTGTTCACTTATGCTGCTGATATCTGTTTTGAGCAGTTCATTAGCTGTCATTTCTTCTTGGAGTTTCTTTGGAGGAGAGCTCTTTCGTTTCGTCATTTTAGTTCGCTTTCTGGCTCTTGTTGGTTTTATTTTTTTTTTTATTTTTTAATTTTTGCATTTTATTTATTTTATTTATTTATTTAATTTTACAGATAGTTTATTGTCAAATTAGTTTCCACATAACACCCAGTGCTCATCCCCACAAGTGCCCTCCTCCATGCCCATTCCTCCCTCCCCGCTCTTGTTGGTTTTAAAGACCTGTTATGCTCTCTGTATCTGTGAGCACTGCTATATCCAAGAAGACTCTTTGGCTGTCCAAGGCCTATCCTTTCAGAGAGTGTTTTTTAAATGGTATCTCTTGGTCTCTCTTGTTGGGACCTTGGTTATTTTATTTTCCTGTTCGTAGTGATATTTGGGACTCTCCACCTTGTGTACTCTGGATTGTTTCTTGAGGTAGCCCCTGAAAAGAAAACAGACAGACAAACACACAGGGAGCAGGAGCACACAGACACACAGGGTAATTCAACTAACATGCAAAGCGAGAGGGAAAACGAAAAAGTTAAGAGAAAAGACGGAGGAGGGAGGGCGAATAATAGGGAGTATAAAATACATAAAAGGGTCAAAAAGGAGAAAAGAAAAGAAAAAAAGAAGAAAACCGATGGACAAAGAATGGTTTAAAGCATATAACCGTGTTTCCCAGCTACAGTTAAATAGCCATGTGTATGCAGTGCTGGTTGAAGAGCATAGAAAAAGAGAGAGAAGACAGGGCGGGATGAGGCAACATTGGAAATAGAATGAACAGGAAGAAGGGATATGAAGCTTTTTTCAAAGAGGTAAGGATAGAATATGTTTGGATAGGTGAGAGAAGGATGCTGGTGTTATCCAGAGAAACTATATAGTCTAATTACTCCTGAGAGAAAGAGATGAAAAGGTCGGGAGGTGTAGAATTTACATCTACAGAATGGACTAAATTTGATTGTTTAAGTACGCCGGTGACCAGAGGTAATGAGGTCAGTGTTCTGCGGAAAAAAAGAAAAGAAAAGAAAAGAAAAAGAAAAACAAAAACAACACACACACACAAACAAAAACAATACACACACACACACACACACACACACACACACAAAAGGGGGAAAGGGAGGAGAGTGTCGCGCTCCACCTCGCTTTTATAGGCGTGTAAACTTCCTGAGCCAGGGGCTCAGGCCAAATTTGTTGCGCTTTTCAACCCAGGCCAGTCCCAGCCTCCAAATCCTAGGCCAAGCACCCCGCTGAAATTGCCTCAGGCGATCCCCTGGCTTTCCCTTCAGGACGATTCCAATCTTCCAGGCCAGCTCTGGGGGTGGAGCCAGAAGCCTCAGCTCCTTTCTCCTCTGGGTGGGGCTGCGGGGCCTGGGCGGGGCGGGGGGGCTTTGTCTGCTGCCGCTGAGCCCGCTGGAGTGAGGAAATCAAGTTCCCTCTGTGTCTCAATCACCCAAAACACGAACTCGAGGTCACATCTGCCAGTTTTTAGCGCCTTGCCTTCCCGCTAGAGCTCCAGCCAGCTAGGAGCACGGATGCCGGTGCCCGCGCGCCTCCTTAGGGGTCCAGGCCCGCCTCGAGGGTAATGGCTGCAGGCGCGCAGCCTCTCCCCGCCGGCCAGGCGCCAGCACAAAGAAGCAAATTGTGAGCGCAGCCCCTCCTGGGTGACTTGGAGCGTGGAGGGGCCTGACCCGCAGGTATTTTATGCGCAAAGATTTTCTACGCCCCAAGCAGAGGTTTTTCCCCTGAGCGGAGGTTTTTATGTTTCGGACTCTCTTTTTCCCCTCTCACTCCCCACAGAGGGGGTGGCCCGTCTCTGCAGTCTCCAATCCAGGCCCGATTTTTACTTCCCCAGTTCGCACTCACGTTAGAAGTCTTTCTCAGTGGAGTCTGTGTCCTTTCTCTCCCCATCTCTTGGGTGTGGTACGGTTTCCTATGGCTTCAGATCTTTTCCGTGTGATGCCTGGGCGCGAGTGCAGGTACGGAGCTCCCTACTTCTCCGCCATCTTGCCCCTCCTCCTCATTACTATTATTTTGTTATGATGATCTGTGATCCGTGGTTACAATTCACTGAAAGCTCAGAGGCGGTTAGTGTTTTTTAGCAATAGAATTGGTTTTAATTAAGGTACGGATGTTGGTTTTTTCTACATATGCTATTGCACACTTAACAGACTCATTATAATGTAAACATGAGTTTTATATACACGGGAAAACCAAAAAATTCATTTGACTCACTTTATTGTGATATTTACCTTATTGCAATGATCTGGAATCAAACACATGATATCTCTGAGGCGTGCTTGTATTGATAGTGAGATAGATTGCAAAAAGTGCCCCTCTTTGTATCCACATCCTTTTTTCCTTTTTTTTTTTAAAGTTTATTTATTTATTCTGAATGAGTGAGAGAAAGGGAGGGGCAGAGAGACAGAGAGAGTCCTTCGCACCAGTCAGATGTGCAGAGCCCGATGCGGGCCTCGACCTCATAAACCAAGAGATCATGACTTGAGCTGAAATCAAGTCAGACACTTAACCGACTTGAGCACCCAGGCACTCTTATATCCACATCCTTTCCAAGGTAGCATACAGCCCCTTCTATCGATTCATGGAGTCTAATTCCTTACCTAATGAATTGAGCCTCATTCTGTGACTTGCTTTGGCTTAATAAATATTGCACCAGTTTTGAGTCAAGGCCCTCTGCTTGCCTTCTTGGACCCTTGTGAGCACATGTCAACATGCCCAGGCTAGCCTTCTGGAAGAGGAGAGCAATGCCGCTCAGTTGTCATCATCCTTCTGGCAGATAGCCAGACAACATTAATAGCCACGCTGCATAGCTGGCCTGCATTTGGCTACCCAGGAAGCTCCCCGCCAAGGCCAGAAGGATCTTGTAATAAAGGCAGCTTCAATTTCCACCCCATGCGAATGTGAACTAAGTAAGTGCGTGTTGTTTTAAACCACCTCGATTCGGGATTATCTATTATGCTGCAGTAATAAACCAATCCAGGTAGTATTTTTATTAGGGTGTGGAAATCAAGGATATTACTATAAGTTTTGGCTGCCATTGGCTTCCTAAATTCCTCACACACACAAAGGCGATCTGCAGAATTTTCTTTCTTAAGAGTACAGAAGCCTCCTCACACAAAAATTTTAATTGGCTCTGAAGATACCGGTTTTGTCCAAAATGTCAGGGAGGAATTTGAGCAAAGAACAACAAACGGTAAAGAGCAGGTACAAATGATAACAAAATAGACCATGTTGTTTCTTGCAAAAAGAGTTGTTTTTAAAAAAAGATTTGAAGAAGGGTTTGGAGAAGGAGAATTTTTGTATAATGATTTGATGATAGTCTCTAGCTTTTGGTTATTAGTTACATATCCTCTCTCTCTCTCTCTCTCTCTCTCTCTCTCTCTCTCTCTCTCTCTATCTCTCACACACACACACACACACACACACACACACACACACACACACACACAACTTCTCCCTTACAACAGCTTTTCCAAGGGCAGGTGGTAGATGACTGTACTCTTTACCCTTCTTCTCCAGAAAACAGCATCAGCCTCAGGCCACCCATTGTCCCCAAATGTTTTCTGGTTTGGTCCTCATATCAGAAACCAGTTAATTCATCTCACCCGACACTGACCTCTGCATCTTCAGATGAGTTCTGACAGAGTACATCTTGGCCCCCATCTCAGAATGAGGCTCCATAAGGAAGCTGTGCTGTGGTCTCTATGCCAGATGTCTGCCTAATGGGCAAACTGGGTATGGTTTGCAAATAGACAGAAGATGGAGACTCTTGAAAGCAGTTTGCTTTGGCTCTTGCTGGGAAACAAGGGTCCAGACATCACAGAGGATTGAAAAATCAGGTCACATGTGATGGGAACTTGAACAGAGGCAACTGTTGCTTTTTATATCTGTGTTTATAGATTTTTTTTCTGTAGAAATAGCTTTTCAAGAGCAGCAGGCATGAGGAAGTTTGGCAGAAGAGAAAGTTTCTTATTTCTTTTCAGCAAATTGCTCTTGGATGTATCTCTGGCTGGATGCCGGATGAAAGACACCTGCCAGACCCACCTTAGGTTTTGATAAAGAAATTGAGTTATGAAAGACAGTGTGGTATTATGTATTATCTCACACTCAAATCCAAGTAATCCATATGCAAGAGATCAAAGAGACCCATCTTTCTCCAATTATTCTACATAAGCATGAAGATTTCACTAAAAATTAAATTATATGTACTCTGAGGGAGCAAAATAGAAAAGATCAGAGATTTAAAACCATTTAGGTATTGAATAGGTCTTAAAGATCCTAGCATTTTACAGATGAAGAAACTGAGGTCCACATAGTTAAAGCTGCCAAGCAAATACCTTCCCCTAGAAAAACAGGTGAATTTAGAGATCTGGGATTGGACAAAGTTAATTATGCAAATGGCAACACAGCAGATTAATTTCTCAACTAATTTCTTAGAGGACTTGGCAAATGCATTTCCTGAGTTGTAGAATAACATCTCAATTTTCTCTCCTCACCAACTTTTAATTTCAAGCAACACCTGAGTATTCTGAATATTCAGCATCTCATTCTAAATTAACTAGTAGGCTATGCAAAAGCCAATCCTCTGCCCCATAACATTCTATACGTGTGTGCATGTCACTAGTCCTTGCTCTCAAACTCCAAAATTGGAATTCTTCAGTTGTTAGATTACTTATCTACAACTTCCAATATTATCATTTCCTGAAAGTTTCCACAAGGCTACGGGATAGAGGTGGGGGTAGCTCTCTTCTAAATTCACAGAATGTCTACAGATGTGGATCTTTTCCCGAAGTGATCATCACTGTCAAGTACTGGGCCCCATGTGCTCCTGACTTTGCTCACATTTCTAGCCTTACTTCTTGCTACTGTACTGTGGAAACTCGGGCCTTGCTTCAGTTCCCAGGGTCTATCATGCTCAAGCCTCAGGGCCTTTGCACTTGCTATCTCGGCAACCTCGAAAGCTCTTCTCTTTCCCCATCAGGAGAGTGGCTTCTTCTCAGTTTTCAGGTGACAGCTTGTATACCCCCTCCTCAGGGTGGCTTTCTCAGGTAGCCCTGTCTAAATCTTCCCTAGCTAATATTTCTTATCATAGTAATTTTTTGGGGTTTATTTTTGAGAGAGAGAGAGAGACAGAGAGAGATTGAGAGAGAGAGAGAGAGTCAGAGAGAAGGGGATGGGCAGAGGGTGAGAGAGAATATGAAGCAAGCTCCACACTCTTAGCACCAAGCCCCACACGGGGCTCAATCTCAGGAACTGGGAGATCATGACCTGAGCTGAAATCAAGAGTCAGACACAACCTACTGAGCCACCCAGGAGAGCCAGTTATTTTGTTTTGTAGCCCTGAAAACAGGTGATTCTCAACCAGGAGTGATTCTGCCCTCCAGAATCCATGTGACAGTGTCTGGAGACATTTTTTCATTAGGAGGGGCAGGCTAGCTACTGGTATCTAGGGGATAGAAGCCCGAGAAGCTGCTAAATATCCACAGTGCAAAAGACAGCCCCCACAACAAAATATTTTCTGGCCCAAAGCATCCATGGTACAAGATTGTGGAACATTCCTTAAAATGTAGGCTCTGCCCACCATCCTCAGAGCCAGAGCCATTTTCAAGGAAGTGGTCTTTTCAGTTTTTTAATGTTTTATTTATTTTTGATAGAGACAGAGCATGAGCAAGGGAGGGGCAGAGAGAGAGAGAGGGAGACACAGAATCCAAGGCAGGCTCCAGTCTCTGAACTCTCAGCACAGAGACCAATGTAGGGCTTGAACCTATGAACCATAAGATCATGACCTGAGCCAAAGTCAGACAAGTAAGCCACCCAGACATCCCTACGGGGCACTCTTGAGAGAGCAATATGTTGTTCAGACCATGTGGCAGTGTACATGACTGAAACCCATTAGGGCGCCTACATACACTTCAAGTTCTGGCTGGAGGGTGTGGAGATCCCCTCAGCTGATGGCCACCCAACACAAGTCTTGGAGGTGAGTTCTCTCACTTTTGAAATCTGCCATCTACTGATTGGGGGCAGGGGTGTTGTATCTTTCTTCCATTTCCCTTTAGGTGCTGGGAGGTCAGTTTTAGACTCCCCCCAGGGAGCTTTTGGGGTTTGCAAACTAACAACTACTGAGCCAACTTCAAGACTAGAGACCACAGAAATGGGATTTGGGATGAGGCATCCGCAGAGGAAATCCAGAGGTAGCCACTGACCTCTTTGTGTACCTGTGTTACATGCATATGGATTGTCGCATGAGTATGGGACCCCGAAAATACCAGTTGGCCTAATGCACCTGTTTGAGGAATGGTGCAGAACACTACTATAAGGAAGGGAGTGTAGCAGGAGGTCAGTAAATATTTATTGAAGGAAAGTATGATCTGTCCACGTTTAAGGAGAAAGCTATGGCTGACAGCTTATCCAGGCAAAAAGAGGAAAAGGCTATAGAGAAAAGATATATTCCAAATTTAGCAGGAGGCAGTATTCTATGAGGCATTAATGACATGATTCTTCTCATTAAAACCAAAAGGTTTCCCACAGGATTTGATACATAATCTGTTCTGGTCAGGAGAAGACATGTGAGCAAAATGCCAAGCAGATCAATACTGGTTCAAGGGACAGATTAGTCAAGGTGGCTCAGCCTACAGAGACAATGGACCTGCAGGGGTCACTAAAACCATAAATGGAACTCCAGCATGAGTGCTTAAAGTTGTTCATGGATGCATGTGATTTACTAGTTTTGAATATGCACTCCACTAAATGCACACGTAGTTATCCATAAATTACGTACATATATGACTGGCATTAGCTTACATCATAAGTGTCATAATTTACTTAGGCTGGAGTCCAGTGGGAAGCACAGCCAAGTGACATTCATTGATTGGATAAAAATCCATATTTTAAATAATTTTAATAATTTCTAAAAATTCTGGCAACTTTGTTCAAGCCCTCATTACATTGCATTGTTCTCTCCTTGTAAAATTTACAAGGAGAATATGCAGGAAAGGTACATTGTCAACTTCATCAATTTTTGTCATTCTTTTTTACCTGCACTATCATCTTTAATCAGCAGTATTTTCATTGGGGAATATATTAAGGCAGTTGTGCATTTTTGAGGGTTAGTTTAGTAAAACTAGACAGTACAATTTACAGATGCACTTAAGTGGGCAAATGTAGACTATACAGTATGACAACACTTAAAAGCAAAAGAGGATATTGCTGATAAACCATCCATGTGGGAGACCCCTCCTCTTTCTTCTGGGCACTTTGTACACTGCCTATGACATGTGATTCCAAAAGTAGGGAGATAAAAAGCTAACATGAATTCAAAATTTCTTTCCTTTCTCTGAATTTAAAAAAAGATATTAAGGAAGGTTCTAATACTTTCTTCCTATACCCCAGGTGGTTATCTTCCATAATCCAGGAGGTGTATACACCTCTCTTTGAGCATCAGTGTTACAGAGGACAGACAAGATGACCAGGATGCCCTTTGACCAAGAATGGAGCTCTTACAGGAGCAGAGCTGAGAGAAAGCACAGCCCTGGGGCCGATGTGGAATGCCTTGACATGCGGTGTACCTATTTTCAGCTCTGAGGGTAACAAAAATGACCTATTCCTTTCTGAGACTGTGGAACCTGACCCTAAAGGAACTCTGTTAAATACTCCTCTGTGGACAAATGGATAAATGACCACCCAGAGAGAAAAGGCATCAGGACACAACCTCATCAATCACAGAAAAAGGGACAAAACTAACTCATGTGAGGGTAGCAAAATCTTGTGTGATGATCCTTGGGCTTCAGATATAAGCTAAAGTACCTGAAGACAGCAACCTTTGAGGCCAAGGAAGTATATACCACCTACCCCTGCAAATACACAAATTAGTGTAGGAAGAGACAAGAAAGAAGCCACATAGCTTTTCTTTTGCTTCCTTTTATTTTTATCTACCCATCTCTGCCTATAAATATGGCTTCCATAAGTCTCTTAGACAATCTCACATAGGAAATGAAGAAAAAAATGGAAAAATGATTAATGCCTTTATGAACTGCAAGAACTACGATTTAATAAAAAAGCAAAAAAAAAAATCATAATAGCCTGGTAATTTCCAGTAAATCCTGGCCCCAGAATAATTTTATTTCTAGAATTCTTTCTGTCTTCTTAATCAAGATAACACAATGAACAAATAGTTAAATTCCTGCTCATCTTAAGACTAAAACACCAATGAACATTCAAACCCTGCTTCTGAGATGAACAATTTTGGGAAAGATGGGTCAGGCAAAGTATTTTGAATGCACAGGGGCAGGGCCAGAAACATCAAGAGAACGGAGCCACAAATCATAAAATGGAAGTATTATAGTTGGCATAATTCCATGTTTTTTCCCACCAAGAATCTTGACATTCTGAGCTTCCCTTTTTAAAAGTCTTACCAAAAATCTAGCGCAATCATGCTGTAGTCAAGAGGGATTACTGTTTTCAATCTACCAGTAGCTACAGCTACCTTAAAGGAAACATGTGACCTTTTAAGCAATCTGCCCAAGGGTCAGCACGGAGGAAGAGGATTATGCAGTCACTCCATTTCACCTTTGCCTTTTGCTACCCTCAGATAAGCTCTTTTCCTCAAGGTAAGAGCCTGGTGTAAAGAGTGCTCAGTATGACCAGCTAATGTGATGAGATCGGGAGGAAGCAGGGAAGTAATCCCTCCATCTTCTCTCTAACCCAAGGACAATAGGGGTATTATGCGAACTTTTAAATACATCAGCACTTTCAGTACCTTAATAATGCTCCCCCTCCATGCTTTGTTGGCAAATACAGTAAAACCTTGGTTTGCGAGCAAAAATTCTTTACGGAAACATGCTTGTAATTCCAAGCCCTCATCGGCTCTGTTGCGATTATGTGATGTTTGGTGTGGCGTACCACTAGTACTGCAAGACATTGCTCCTTTATCAAGTTAAAACTTATGAGAAATGTTTGCTCATCTTGTGGAACATTCTCAGAACAACTGACTTGTAACCAAAGGTTGGACTATACTCCATTTCTGTGCTTTACTCAAGCCTCAAGGCACAGAATGCTTTTCTACGTGTTTAGCCAGAAATTCCTTGACCTAGAGGACCTACCATATGAAGGCTCTGCCACAGTGCCCCTCAGGACCACTGAACGCCTGTCACTCTGACAGAGGCGACTGCCATTTAGTAGCAGAACGGACCTGTCCTGGACCCGGTATGTCCCTGTGGTGCTATGCTTATGTATAGGAATTGCAGATTATCTATGTATGGCTCACATTCTGATGGGAAATTGCATCTAGTTGGTAACACCTGCGTTATGCACAAAAGACTTAGAGTCTTGATCAATGAAGTATCCACAGATGCTCTGAAATTCCATGCTCAGTAGGTGATTCCTCTTATTCTCCACAAATAGAAATTGTCAAACACAAGATCATTAAAAGATATAAAAGATTTGATTCAGTGAACTACCACCTGGAGGAATCAGAATGTGTGTTTGGGAGGTGGGGAGCAGGGAGAATATAAGGTAGAAATTCTTAAATGTAAGAAAATGACAGCAATTTCTGTCTTAACCTCTTCAGCTCTGGTTGCTAAGTTACCATGACATACCACTGTGTGTGCTTTTCAGTTTTTGGTGTTGGGCCTGACAGTTTGATTAATTCTCTGGAGTGCAAAATCTGCACATTGCATATTTAAAAATTACACACGCATGCACACATATACACACCCACTCACCCAGCACCCCATTATTGCTTCTGATTTATACAATCTGTTTTATAATTAAATTGACATATGTAGGTGGAAACCTAAAATGATGCTTCATTTGGGGAAGGGAAAAATCCTCTACTATGTGATGTTTCTTGAAATTTTCCTTTAATGGAATGACAGTTCATTGGTTCCTAAGAGCAGGAATTTTCCCCTTTTTAATGTGAATTTAACCCTTGACTTCATGCCTAAGAAAAGGAGTAGAAGAAAGGTGTTATTTAACTATTGTCACTGTTCTCCCTTCTTCCGTAGGTCTTCCTTGCTGTGTGATTGAGTTCAAAGGTGTCCATAAATATTACTGTAAGCTGGATGACTAGTGAGCTGTGGGTTGTCAGATGTAGCTATAAGAGAAAATGTCAGTGTCAGCTAGCCAGACCAGTCATGGTTCAAAATCCCAGGGCATTGCATTGAAGATAATGCAATAGACATTTTTTTAAAGGATACCAGAAAACAGCTTTCAAGGCATGCTGTTGTCTTGTGTTTCAGCATTTTGGTGTAAAGGTTCTGTAGCTAAAAGACATATTGTATTCCTATCCCCCTGCCCCATCTGTGCGTGTGCCTCCCTATATTTAGACTTTTAAAAACAAAAGTGACAACTTAAAATCCTTATCACCAAAATGAGTGTTTGAACACTGATAAGAAAGGATTCATAGCAGCAGGTGTACAATATGTGAGGAAATGCAAGCAAAGGTATTTCAGATGCTGGGAACAGAATTTACCTTTTACTACCACTGCTGCATTGTTATCCAAAATCTGACTTCCAGAGAATGTCCAAAGACATTAGAAGCTAGGGTTCTGCGGATCAGTTGATTCAGTCTTTGGCTTTGTTATCTCAATTTTTGCAGTGCAGAATTAGGACTTAGTTGCTCTTTTGAGCAAGGAGGGGTTGGTAAAGTCTAGCGTGGTTCTAGAAGACTGTAAAAGTACCTGCATCCATTTGTCTTCCTTGTTCTTCCTACTACAGTAGCTAAAGTTCCCCTTCTGTTATCAAAAGGCAATTCCTTGTTTATATTCTGGAGCCCATTCCTTCTCAACTTCCCAGGAATACTACTTTTACAGATCACCTCTCTTTGGATTGCATCTCTTTCCCTTCTGGAAGATCATTAAGATCAGTGGATGAACATGCTCTAGAATCTCCCATCTTTTAAAAACCCTCTGTGATATGCTGTCCTTGAGATTTTTCCGCATTTTTTTCACCCCCTTCAGAGACAAAGATCTTAAAACAGTTATCTGCACATGCTATCTCCACCTGCCTAATTGCAACTTGCTATTTTATCCCCCTTCACTTTTCATTGATTTTTAATTTGACACTTTTTCCCCCAGCTCCCTCTCTCCTCCTCCTTCAACTCCCACCATTCAGACAAAATTGCACTTGTCAAGATGGCTAATGACCTTTGTGATTTCAAATTTTGAAGAGGTATCTTCCTTAACCTCTTAGCGGCTCCAGCACATGTGACTGCTCCTGCTTCCTGAAAACTTTCCTCTTCTGGCTTTCATCTAACTACGCTGCACTAATTTTCTTTTTTTACCTTATTGTCCTCTCCTGTTTAGTCTTCTTTGGTGGCTCCTTCTCTTGTATTCATCTTCAAAATATCCATGTGGCCAAGGATTTTCTTATCTTCTCTCTCTTCATAGGTGATAGGTTTCATTAATATGACTGAAAATTTTTCTTAAAATTTTTAACATTTATTCATTTTTGAGACACAGAGACAGAGCACACGTGGGGATGAGGCAGAGAGGGAGGAAGACACAGAATCTGAAAACAGTCTCCAGGCTCTGAGACGTCTGCACAGAGCCCAATGAGGGGTTTGAACCCAAAGTGTGAGATCATGACCTGAGTCTAAGTCGGATGCTAACCAACTGAACCACCTAAGCGCTCCTCATATGACTGAATTCTATGTATATGCTTAGAACTCCCAAAGTTAAAGACTTCCCAAAAGTATCATGTCCAAATGTGAACTCGATTTCTCTTTCCCCTGTCAATTTGTTCCTCTCCCAGTCTTTCACATCTTAGTAAAAGATATTGTCATCTACTCCACCGCTCAAGCAAGAGCATTAAAAGCATTCCTTGTTACACCTGTCGTTTACACCTGGCATCTAAAGTAGTGGCAAGCCCTACTGATTCTACTTGTATAGTGTATTTCTAATGTGTCCACTTCTGGTGCAGGTATTGTCATCATCTAAGTGGTCTTCTTGCTTTTACTCTTGCTCTCCATCTCCTCCATTCCCCATCCCAGAATCATGTTTTTGAAATATATCACATTGCTCCATGCTCAGAATGTCAATGCTCAGAATGTCATGTCACTATTTAAAATCATTCAGTGGTTTGCCACAGTATTTAGAATTCACCCCATATTCCTTCCCTCCAAATCTGTCTGTCTTGGTTTATGCCCAGCTCTCCAAATCTCATGTGGTGGCTCCATTCCCATTATCCTCCAGTTGCTCTCCTGATTTCTACCTCGGGGCCCTCCCACTTGCAATTCTGCGAAGGACACAGATTATCATCCTCACACTACTTCACAAAGTTGGCTTCTTCTCATTTTCATCAATTTAGAGAATAAGTCTCCAGCCAGCTTATTTAATTACCCTCTGCATTCTCTACCACAGCTCACAGCTTGCTCTCTTGATAGTGAGTAACATAACTTTTATAAATATTTCTTTATTTGTTCATTTACTTGTGTATTAGCTTTCTTCTCATTGGACTATACATTTTTTAAGAGCAAGGACTATATATGTACAATTCATAATCATATCTCCAGTGCCTAACATAGGGCCTGATAAATAACATTTGTTGAACAAATGAATGAATGGATGATTGTTGGTACAAACAGGCATGGGAAACAATGATGAGGTGAAAGGGATATGAAGTGGCATGATTTAGCCAGGAAGCAAGAGGTTTAGTTGATCAATGAGCCCCTCTTGTATATCTTCTACTGAGACAATACTCAGATATCACTTTTCATTGTGAATATGGGTCCATTTCTCTTTAAGGGGAGAGACATACTACTAGGGCAACGAGAATCTGTACAAATATATGCAGTTGCTTGACCAAGCTTCTTAGACTACTATGTGTGGCAAAGTTAAGAATTTGCCTCTCCAGCAATCTCATCTTATTATTGAGAAAAGACAGCAAAATATGCACATTTTCAATAGTACAGAATAGTCTGGGTCTCAGACTCTAGGAAATGTAGATTTAATGAGGAATGTCCATGTACCATAGCTCAGATGATGTCCTGAAGTGGAATGACAAGCCACATGGAGAAAAAGTTGATAAAGTATTCAATCCATCAATTCCCTGTACATACATACCTCAGAGAAGAGAAGTCTTCATTTTTAAAGGGAAGAAAGCCAATTTCTACTCAGCAGGACTGACTCAGTACTTCCTTTCTCCCTCATCTGACTTGATTTTACCCAAGCATTTTCCAACATGAAATATAATTGATGACTGTAATGGAAAGGGCATGGGACATTATAAGTTAGACCTCAAGGTTTTAAGGCAAAGGGCTGAAAGTTGCAGGAGAATTACACTAAGAGAGCTGTGTTTTTTCACTTATCATTTCTGATAAATAAAGAAGCACAGATTGCTTCAGATTATACAGATTAAATTTGCCCCCAATAGGAAAGTAATCAAGTCAAATAGAAAAGACTCTTCAGGCCAGCCATTCTGAATGAAAGGCTATATAACACCCTGGAAATAGGTGTGGGCTCGTGTACCTTAATTTACTTTCATGTTTGTCGGCTGAAAGGAGTCAGAAACCAATCAGTAGTAAGAACCAACCAAAATTTAACCCCTTGCTTAAGTGGATGGATCTCTTTTTCCTAAAAAGGAAGGAAGCAATGAAGGAAGAAAAGAAAAAACAAACAAGATGTAGCCCATAAAAGAAATCTGCAGTTTAAATGAGAATTTAAACTACAGAAGATAAAAGTACCTCTGAAAATTATTTCTAATTAGAGAAGTAAATTTAATGAAGTATGTGGTTTATGTGTTCAAGAAAATTCATAAAAACAGACTCCACAATAAGATGTGAGAGCTGAAAAAAGGCAGTAACTGACAGCTGAAATGTAAAAGACCTCGGTTGAAGGCAGAAAAAAAATAAGAGAGCTGAAAGATAAAGCAACACTATATCAGAAGTAAAAATACAATAGGAAAATTAAATCAGTATTAATTGCAGTAAAGAACAGAAAAGACACTAGCTTATACTGAATAGTAGATGACTACTGAAAACATTTTCCCAGCGTATCAAGAGAAAGGAAATAGTTAAGAAGTAGTATACCTGTGGAAGACAGAGACTGGAGATCCAAGACACAGGTAACCATTGTCCACAGAATAGGGCCCCTGGGTGACTCAGTTGGTTCAGTGTCCATGATCTTGAGGTTTATAAGTTCAAGCCCTGCATCAGGCTCTGCCCCTGGTAGGGGCAGAGACTGCTTGGGATTCTTGCCCTCTCTTCTCTCTCTCTGTCCCTCCCCCACTTGGGTTTTTTTTCTCTTTCAAAATAAATAAATAAACTTACAAAAAAGAAAACACCAGAATATATAAATATATAAATAAGAAGAAACAAAGTAAATCTTCCCAAGTTTGAGAGACTTAAAACCAAAAATCAAAATAGCTATCAAACATGGTTAACAAAATGAAATGTATAGGTAAAAATATCTTGTAAAAGTACTGAGCTGGAAAGCAATCAGCTTCTTCCCCCTGCCCCCCACTCCAAATCCCAGTAGTTTCCTCTCCCAGGCAAACTCCTCGGCTATAGGATTCTTTTATTTGCCTTCTTTGCATTCTCCTTTCATCTATCAACTTAGATGCCCCAGGAAATGAGAGAGGGAAGGGAGAATAAGAGAGAAAAGAGGAGAAATGGGAGGAAGAGGAAGCCCTAACTCTGAAAGACTTCTGGAATTTAAAAATTCCACCCTTCCACTCACCATCTTGGTTTGCAAACCAGTGTGCCAGCTACAGAGCCAACCAGAGCCCTGCCCACCACCATGTTACTAAGTTTAGCTTAAGCCATCCAGGAACTCCATGAGGAACACATTCCCCAGGAAGCAATAAAAGACTCCAGAGCTGCTCATTGACCTTATGAACCAGGAATCCAGAGAGGCTTAATGATTTTAGTCACAGAGAGTCTGAGGACCTAGATCCCCTGCTCGGGGCCTGACCCTCAGAGTGGAAAGGCAACTGGCAAATTTGAATTGCCAAGCAAGCCAAGGTATAATTTGGGGAAGGTCATCTTATGACTGAGACGGAAACTGGAATTCTGATAAAGCAGAAAAGTGCCCATGATGCCCCAGACAGAACTGATGATACTCCCACTTTGCAGGCATGGTGATAGCTTCAAAGGCAGGTGTTGTGCTCCTCATGATGCAAACCAGATCAAGTGGCCCAGGATGGGTTACAGAGCACTTACTTAGCTCTAGCTGCTTCCTGAGCTGGACAGCAGAAACTGGAAAGGGCTTTAAATCACCAGAGGCCTAGTCAGAAGGGCACTTGGTAGCGGGTACCGTTCAGATGAAGACTAAAGAGGCAAAGGGAGTATAATACTGTAGATGGAAAGATGTCATGGAATTCATAAGATAGTTACTCCTCTAGATGATTTTAGATTTGTCCATAAAGGCCCCCAACCCCATGCATGACCCAAAGTGAATCTGAGGCCTGGAGTACACTTAAAGGAAAAGATGCCATGGGGCGCCTGGGTGGCTCAGTCGGTTAAGTGTCTGACTTCAGCTGCAGTCATGATCTGAGGGTTTTTTACTTCGAGCCCTGCTTTGGGCTCTGTGCTGACAGCTCAGAGCCTGGAGCCTGCTTTGCATTCTGTGTCTCCTTCTCTCTCTGGCCCTATCCCACTCGTGCTCTCTCTCTCTCTCTTGAAAATAAATAAGCATTAATTTTTTTTAAATAAAGGAAGAGATGCCTGTACCTTCCAGGGTTTCCCAGTCCAGCTGAGCTGGCTCTATTTTGGGGGAAAAAAAAACGACACTTTGGGGAAAGTGCTGATTTGGCTGTGAAGGCACTAAAAGCAGGAAAGTAGCTACAAAAGGAACAAGAGAAATGGCAACATATGCTGGAGTAGCCAAAATTAGGAAGATGGTGTGGAAAGACTCAAGCTGGCAGAACAAAACCCCAGGAAACTAAGCAGTCAAAGCCTGGAAGTGAGTTGGAGCAGTCTGACAGTTCAGCCTCTACAAAAAGGATAAAAACCACCAGAAGGCTCCTTTGTGCTGGTCTCTGCCTATTGATCTAATGCTATGGGCTAGAAACACCTGGGGGCCCTCACCTGGGCCCTGGGGAGCTTCCCACAGACAACTTCCCCATCTAACCGATGTTCCTACTAGACTGTCCCTGGTGGTTCTCATTATGATTGCATGATGCCCTTCAGCAATAACCGTTAGGAAACTTGGAGGGGAAAAAGAGTTTATTACTTAACAGCCCTGGAGCATACAAGACATGGGGGTGGGGGGTACAGAGTGAGGTCTCTGGAAGAAAGAGAAGAAAGCGTGAGCATGTGCACTAGCACCTGGGATTCTGCTCCTATGGGGCCAGGATGAGGCCCTAGGGTTACAAGGGCTCAATGTTGGTGAATTTAAAACCTTAGAGCAGGAATTTAAAGCCAAGGGAGCTGCAAAAAGAAGTGCCCAAATGGGCAGTTATCAAAATCGACGAAGATCTGTAAAACAAAGCATCCTCGGTTGGGGGGTCGGGAGGAGGAAGCCAGGTTCTTCCTCTGTGTGGCTGCCTTGTGTTTATTGGAGATAGCCTTCCTTGAAATGATACCTCTTTGAAGTGGATGCCTCCACAGTCAAAGCTTAAAGCAGGCACTTGCATTACAAAAAGAAAAGGCAACTGTTGGGGCTTAAACTCTACAAAGGCAGAGAGGAGGCTAGAAAACAAACCAGTGAACTAATAGGAAGATTCTCTTCAGCTGAAGAAACGGACAGCCCTTCATCAAAGAGAACTCTTGGGCAAAGCAAAAGACAAGTTCTTGCCCTTCAGGATATTTTTATGCAGCAGTTAAATACAATACCGGTGGGAAAATGGCTGTAGACTTGCAGGCTGAGGAAAAGGCAGCTAGGGAAGAAAACAGAGAAGTGAGTGGCACCAAAGTGGGAATTCTGCTGGTGATCCAAGGAAATGGAGCAAAGATTACTAGAAGGAAAAGTAGCAAGATGCAAGATTCCAGATCTGCACTCTAGCCAAAGAAATCTGAGGAAAATCCGGTGTCTTCAAGGAGAAGAGCTTTCATTGCGAAGATAAAAACAAGGTGAGAACTTCCATAGAACTGAATTTTCCTTCTCCCTCGTGATCCTGGGATATTCTAGAGCTGTACAATCCAACATGGTTGTCACAACCACTCACATGCAATTATTTACATGCAATTAATCAAAATGTAAGAAAAGTGGGGCACCTCAGTGGCTCAGTTGGCTAAGCGTCCAACTTCGGCTCAGGTCATGATCTCACAGTTTGTGAGTTCAAGTCCCGCATCTGGCTCTGTGCTGACACCGCAGAGCCTGGAAGCCTGCTTTGGATTCTGTGTCTCCCTCTCTCTCCCTGCCCCTTCCCTGCTTGTTCTCTGTCTTTTTCTCTCTTGAAAATAAGTAAACATTAAAAAAATTTTTTTAATAAAAGTAGAATGTAATAAAAATAATTTGTAGTATCTATATTTCAAATGCTCAGTAGTCACATGTGGCATGGGAAAATTGTGGTATAAAAACTATAGGTAAGCTTTGAAACAAGTTAAACAGAAAGTAAGATTAAAGAATTATTGTAAATTTTAACAAAAGCAAAATTTAAAAAGCAGGAAAAATTATTGATAAGGGAAACACTAATGTAAATGACATTGGGTACCTATACTCTGGTTTGACAGGCTCAGATTTTTCTTTCTCAGACTTGTGTAGGGGATTGGTAGAGAGGTAATTGGAGAGTAGAAATGCACTGTTTTCCTAATATTTCATATGTGGGAAGCAATACATGATTTCTTTTGTTACACGGATGTATTGAGAAAATTTAGGAGCATAAATATTTGAGAGTATATACTCTTAAAATGCAATGTATATTTTCTAACTTACTTGAGAAATAGAAAAAAGGAAGCAAAATACATTGGTAAAACACTATATAGTAGAGAAAACCAAAGAAAGCATCAAAACTAAAAGTGTAAGATATATTTTTGACATGTCATCTTCTAGAGGCCAAAGGCTCATATTAGTTAAGACAACCAAAACAGAAAACTTAGATAGTTTTTTACAGGAAACAAAACTGTGATAGAATAGTTAAAACTTGGAACAAAGGTTTATCAGACAAATCAAGGAAAAGAAGTCCAGAGCTATCACCTGCATCAAAATTGAAATCAATTCCAAAAGAAATAAGTAGACAAAGATGATGTAATTTTGTTTTTTAATTTTTAATGTTTTTTTTTTAATTTATTTCTGAGAGAGAGAGAGCATGAGCAGGGGAGGGTCAGAGAGATAGGGAGACACAGAATCCAAAATAGGCTCCAGGTTCTGAGCCAGCTGTCAGCACAGAGCCCGACGTGGGGCCAAACCCACAAACTGTGAGATCATGACCCCAGCTGAAGTCGGATGCTCAACCAACTGAACCACCCAGGTGCCCCAAAGATGATGTAATTTTGATGGAAAAGTCCACAAGGAAGATACAACAGTTACAAACCTTGATACACCAAATAAGGTAAACTATAAATATACCCAATGAATGCTGTTAAACATGCAAAGAACTTTTAACATAACCATAGTAGACAGTGAAGGATTTTTAACACATCTTTCATGTTTGAGGATCATTTAGGAAAAGAGAATAAATGGAAATAATTATTAATTCACTGAATTACAAATATGTTGTGAGTATGCCTGGCATTGTGTTGGGCCCCAATGACAAATCGGGAAGGGAAAAATATAGTCCTTGTACTAAGGAGCTCAGCGAATATAGAAAAGCTAATTGGTGAAGATGCATTTATATTAAGAATGTGTATTAAGAATGTACACACAAATGTTTGTATCCCCTGGAAAATATACTACCTTTTAAATATTCATAGAAAATTATTTAAAATGAAGATAACTGAGGAAAATAGGGAGCTGTCAGATATCATACAGGTCAGATTCTTTCAACATCATGATCTAAACATAGAAATTGGTTACAAAAAATTAGAGATGAAGCTTTATTGACCTGGAAAAAAAGAAACACTCCTCAATAGCTAAAATAAAATATGATAGTCAAAACCTCATTTAGGAATGAAGGACAAGAAGAGCAGTATGATCTGTATGATAATTTATAGCATATGATCAAATTTCTATGTTCAGAGAAAAATCTATATTCTGAAAAGCCTATTAAAAATAAATTAGACAATAATTTATTCAAGATTCTAGAAAGAGACCAAAAATATATGCCAGAGAATTTAAAGTCAAAAATAGATATTAGTGAATTAGAAAACAAAAAATATAACAGTGATGTATAATAGCAATATATAATAATATCACAACATAGGAATAAGTTTGGAAAGGTTTGTACAGAAACTATATAAAGAAATATATATGTGTACTTATGTATACATTCATACACAAATATCTGTGTAAAACATTATTAAAAAATATTAAGGAATTTCTATATTAGGAATAAAATTGAACAATTCATATATAATAATGATATGAATAAAGCTACAAAGAAGCCATAAGCCGTGATGTATATAAATGGAGAAATACATCATGTTTCTGAAAGGAAAAATTCAATACTGAAAAATATTAATTTTTGCCATATTATTCTCTACTTTTAAGAAAATGAAAAGTTCCAATGGGATTTTTTGGGTGGAGTGGTGGGTGGTGAGGGTTCAGGGACTATTTGCAGAGTTATTTTAAAATTAATCTAGGAACAGATTAATGAGAAGAGTGAACTAAAATATTATTTTAATTTTATTATGATTAAAGATGTCAGTGCTCTCCAGTTGAAGACTTTAGCAGCACACCCATAATTGAGTGTTGGGTTTATAACTCATTTCATGGGACATCATCCAACCTGAGGAACAATGGAGTGCCTCAGTAAGAACGTGTTATAAAGGACCTATTCTGAGATTCAGGCATTGGGTGAGTGATTTTAGGGATGGTCTAGGAAAAGAGGAGGTTTATTCTGGTTTGAGTGCTATCAGAAAATGGGGACACTTCTCTAATTGAGTGTCTTAACAAATCTTAGCTGTAGGGAGGGCCAGCTCGAGTCAGACAAAAGTGTGACAAGAAAAAAGTAAGGAACGTTCACTCACATTAGCCAGGAGAGGAGGTGTTTGGTATTTTGTTGCCTGCACAGTGACAGTGACTATGTTTAGAAGCTGTCTTGTTTTGTCTCACTTAATCATGGCTTCATAGCAACTTTGTCTGAAGTTGGAGTTCTCGGAGATGCCTTATGTCCAACAGAAGAGCCACATGGCCTAGCTGGGAGGGGCAGTCCTACTTCTTGTAACTCTGAGTCTTCTTGAAATTGTCGGGCTATTTCCCAGATCTCAGAGGCTGTGTTTTTCCTTTCACCGAACCCTATTTGTACTTAATTCTAACATCTTACTTTTCTCTTTTTTTTTTAAACCAGTTTTAAGCTTTCTTGCTTTCCCTTTTTTTCTGACGTTTTGAAGTTTTATAATTTGTTTCTGTTCTTTTAGGGGTTACCTTTAAACCCTTTAACATCCTTTCCCTCAAAAATCTAGCTGGCCAACAGTCTCTATTTTTTTGTAGACTCATACATGAGCTTTGAAATATTTTAACTTGGATTTACCTTCATTACCCATGTTTTTGCTTCCATTTTGGTTTCATCCTGTTTTTAAACATAATAATTACATTGTTGGTATATTGTGAACAGTCAATCACATTTAAATTTTACCAACATATTTTTTAAAAATTCTTTATTTGCACTCTTTTGTGTCCCTCTGCTTTCTTCTGATTCCATTTACTTTCCTATTAAATTAAATAGATCTTTTTAGAAGTTCTTTTGCTTGGAGTTTGCATTGTGTAATCTTGTTGCTAGTTTTTTTTTCTGATAGTCAGAAAATATTTTTACTTTGTTTTTTACTCTTTCATAATAACCTACCTGTGTATAGAATTGCAGGTTGAAAGCAACTTTATTTTTCTTGGTAGTTCAGAGATAGTGTTCTATTGTCTTTGAGAATCTATTAGTACTGGTGTGAAGTCTGCTGTACAGAAAAAGTCCTGTCACTTGTTTTGGTTGCTTTTAAGTTTTTCTTCATCTTTGATTATTTCTTATTCCTAGGCATGTTTTAACATCTGTAAACTGAAGATTTTATCATATGCTAGCAAACCTGGGTGACTCCAAAGATTATACATTTATTCGTTCAACCAACATTTATTGAAAGCCCATGACTTGCCAGGCAGTATTTCTATGTACTTTGATTACATACTAACACATGCCCAATGTATAAAATATTATATATGAAACAGTTTAGCTAAAGAGAATTTTCCTGCTATCCAGTTGTTTGGCCTTAAAAAGCTGAGAACAATAATTACCAGATGACCTCTGCATTCTAATGCTAAGACTTTGGAAGACTGCTGCAAGATTCCTAGCCTATCAATTATCTCCAGATTTTGTAAAATAAAGCTATTAATTCATTAGAGGTTTGGAAATTGGCACAGAATATATTAGAGAGTTGTTAGCATCGTTAAGGTAAGGGTGGGGTAAGCTCTCAGAGAAAGTGACACATGTCCCCTGGAATTTAGGGGATCCAGAGATTAATGACTCACAGATATAAAAGTTGTTGTTTGTTGATACTCAAGCCACACTTTAGTCTGCAAGTCCAAATGTTTTCCTTTATTTTACCTGATAATGCTTTAGTGAAGATCTAATGATTTGCCACTGGGTCTCAAGCAGTCCCTGGCCCAGATGGAGAGTAACAGTGCCTAGATTTACCTTCTCATCTGAAACAGCAAAAAAGCAGGCACCATAAAAAAAAACAAAACTATAGTTTTTATAGCATTTACTATTATGTAATAAAGGACAGTAGTCTTTGAGAAATGAGCAACAAGAGAAGTGAAACTATAAATAACCCTGTCATTGTCTGGAGACTTTCTGGGCGATGGGGAAGGTCAGGGAGCCCCAGGTGGAATCTCAGTTTCTCTGATTAAAGGATGTGGAGCTGTGGCCCAGAGAGACTAAAGAGGTAGAGTTCACAGTGCAGAGTATCAGAGAAGAGATTCAGAGAGAGCATGTTTTGAAGATCTATAGAGGATCCCCCTCTAGTCTTCAGCTGAAAACTGATCAGCTCATGCATGTAAGAAGATATTTATTTGATGAAACAAATAGTCTCAAAATTAGATGAAATATTTCAGGGTGCCTGGGTGGCTTGTTGGTTTAGCATCAACTGGTGGTTTCAGCTCAGGTCATGATCTTACAGTTTGTGAGTGTGAGCCATACATTAGGCTCTGTGTTGACAGTGCAAAGCCTGCTTGGGATTCTCTTTCCCTCACTCTTTCTCTTCCCTTCCCCTACTTGCAATGTCTCTGTGTCTCTCGAAATAAATGAATAAAGTTTTTAAAAAATTAGATGAAATATTTCCTATAACTCAGCCAGGGTCAGGGATGATTTGCGTCAAAGTGGAAAACTGCATATTTCATGGGGTAATGGGTACCCAGAAGGGTCTTTCATAAGTAGTAGTGTAAAACGAGTTCTAGAACACCCAAAATCAGATTGTTTTCATTTAATTTAAATGAATATCAAAACAAAGCTCAAAATATTTATAGTTAAATCAACATATCAAAGACCCAAAAAGGCAACATTTAGAAAGCATGGCATCAAATAAGAAATCACCAGGCATGAAAAAAAAAAAAAACCCAGAAAAATGTGACACATAATGAACATAAAAAAATACATCAAAACAGATCCAGAAATCATATTATGATAAAATTAGTGGAAGGAGACATCAAAACAACACTTGCAATGTCTTCTGTATGTTTAAGAAGCTAGAGGAAAGATGGAACACAGTAAGTAGTGACTTACATATGTAAAAAATATGGGACACATAGGTGGCTCAGTCGGTTGAGGGTCCTGCTTTGGCTCAAGTCATGATTTTGTGGCTTGTGAGTTTGAGCCCCATATTGGGCTTGCTGTTGTCACTGTGGAGCCTGTTTGAGGAGCCTCTGTCCTGCTCCCCACCTTGACCTCTCCCCAGCTCATGCTCTCTTTCTCAGAAATGAATAAAACATTTTTAAAAATGTAAAAAAAATTCAAAAACCAAATCAATTGAAAACCAAATGAAATGGTAGGAAGTGAAAATGACAAAATATGAGAAAAAATATATACTGCATGATCAAGAGAATGAGAAGATAAGCCACATGCTAGGAAAAAATATTTGTTCCTACTGATAGAAGTTGAAAACTTATGTCTGCACAAAAGCCTGCATACATGTATTTGTAGAAGCTTTATTCATAATTGATAAAACATGTAAGCAACTAGCATGTCCTTCAATAGGTCATTGGATAAGCAACTCTGGTACATCCATATGATGGAATATTACTCAGCAGTAAAAAAAAAGAAGCCATTAAGCTGTGAAAGATATGCACGAAACTTAAGTGCATATTACTAAGTGAAAGAAGCCAATTTGAAAAGGCTCAATATCATTTGATTTGCACTAGATGACATTCTGTAAAAGGCAAAACTGTGGAGAGGGTAAAGGGATCAATAGTTGCTAATGACTTGGGTGGGGATGGACAGGGGTGAGTAGAAAAAAATAAAGCAAAGGAGAGCTGTAGGGAAGTAAAACTATTCTGTACGATGCCATAAGAATGGATACATGTTGCTGTACATTTGTCAAAAATGATAGAAAGTACAATATAAAGAATGTATCATAATATAAACTATGGATTTGGGTTGATAATAATGTGTCAATGTTGGTTCATTGATTGTAACAAATACACCATACTGGTGAGGAATATTGATGGTGGGGAGGCTGTGTGGGAGGAGAAGAGGCATGTAGGGACTCTATGTATTTTCTGCTCAGTTTTGCTGTGAATATAAAACTGCTGTAAAATTAAAACAATAAACTACATTAAATGAGATATCAGATTATATGTTGTAGAAGAGACAATTAGTGAACTTGAAGACATAAGTTATTTAAATTTTTTTTAATGTTTATTCTTTAGAGAGACAGAGTGTAAGTTGGGGGGCAGATTGAGAGAGAGAGAGAGAGAGAGAGAGAGAGAGAAAGAATCTGAAGCAGTCTCCAGGCTGTCTGTGAGATCATGACCTGAACCGAAGTCAGATACTTACCCAACTGAGCCACCCAGGCACCCTGAAGACATAGCAAGTTTTAAGCTTTGGCTAATGTATTTTTCAGTTCTAAAATTTTTATTCAGTATATATAATATTTCTTTGCTGAAATTTTCTATTTTTTTGAGGAAACTTTGTACTATTTCCTTTGTTTCAAGCATACTTGGAATTGCTCATTGGAGTTGTTTAATGATGACTGCTTTAAAAATCTTTGTTAGATAATTCTAACATCTCTGTCTTTTGAGTGGTGGCATTTATCAATTGTCATTTTATATATGGTATGATTTCCCTGACTCTTGGTATGACAAGTGATTTTTTACATTGAAAGCTGGGTAGTTGGCGTATTTTGAGTTTTATGTTACAAAATTCTGATTCTCACTAGAGCCTTCTCTTTCAGCTGGCTCTTTCAGTTACTGATCCAGGGAAAGCATGCAAGTGCTGAGTCACTACTTGTATTGTGAGTAGAAGCTCAGTTTCCAAACTGGTCTCCACTGACCTCCAGCAAGGGTGGGAAAAAAGAACTCTTTACCTTTTACTTGGTGGGGTTGGGGGGAGTTCTTGCTCCACACCAGGCTTATGCTGATACCCCCCTGGCTGAGAGCAGTGTCTTGTTACTGCTCCTCACGTGGCCTCAGTACCAATGGGGCCTGGGGAATGTTTCACTCTCTATGAGGTCTCCTCTGACAGCCTGCAAAGGGGAGGAGAAGGAATATCCATTACCTCCTGGAAAGGGTAGAGCCCAGGCTACACAGGGGGTGTCCACAGGAATCCTGGGAGAGCCTTGTGACTGTTTGATGATGATGAAGTCTTGATGCCCTACTTGACACCACACTCACAGAGCTGTTGGGACACCTTGTAACAGATCCATCCAGGTGGATGGTGCTCCCTCTGCACCTCTGATGACATGGGTGGGAGGTGATACATAGTTCTTGTTTGTTTTTTGTGGTACTTGCAGTAGTTATTTGTAAAAAAAACTTCTTTTTATGATACCCTTTTTCCTGATCCTTTTATTAGAAAAAAACAGGCTTTTGTTTTGTTGTTGTTTAAGTGTTCACATGTTGGTGTCTCTGGGTTGCTGGCTTTTTCAACTATAAATCTGGGGTATATGATACAAATAGAAAACCCAGGGAACTCCCCACTATGTCAGTCCTTGGGTCCCAATGGCCCTACAGAATGCCTTCTTCATCCTTCAGAGGCTTCTTAGATTTATTCTGTTTATAATGCTCAAAGTTTTCCAGTTGTACCTAGTGGGATGAATAGGAAAAAGCGTGTCTACTCCATTTTTCCCAGAAGTGGAAGTGATGATGATTTTATATACCCCTGAAACTTCCCATATTATAGTCATGATCTGTTTCTCTTTTTTGTTTTACCAACTTTGCTAAAAAACACACAAAAACTATTGTACCAATCAAGTTACCATCTTTTAATTCAATTAGATTTGTTCTTTAACATTCTACATTTCTCCCAGGCATACTCTATTCTTTTCTCCCCAAGTCACATGTGTTTATCGAAGAGTGTGTTCATCTAACAACTCACAGTGTCTTTTTATTTTTTCCAGCTTTATTGAGCTGTAATTGGTATATAACAGTACGTAAGTTGTGCAGTGCTCATACTATCTTTATGATTGCGTTCCATGGCTGTGGTGCTTAACTACCAAAGTCAGCAAAATCCATGAAATTCTCTTGGCTAATTGGAGAGAGGATATAAATGCAAGCATATTGTAATAGCTCTTGATATCTTGAGATTGAAGTCACATTGCAGAATCAAATGGCAAAAATGATTTTTTACTTCTGGTGCTATCAGTATTACTGTTCTCTAGTTCTTTTGCCATAATTTAGAAGTGCCCATAGGGACTTGCCTCCACAGTGATAATAATCTCCTTATTTATAAATACAAGGAGACATAGTGAAAAATGTGAACTCATCTTTCATGGCTTTATCTTTTTCCAGAGTAGATACTAGCTGAATACTACCTGAAAGAAGGAGCACAGTAGCTACTTTTCACAAATTTCACTGAAAATTTACCTGGGAAAGAAAAGCCGAGTAGCATCTTCTTTTTCCTCCTTTACTCTCTTGCAAAGCACCTCACATTTCTTGGATAATGTCAACAATGTTGGGTCCCTCACATGTCTCACAAAGGCAGGGTTGTTTCCTGAGATGCTATAATTCTGACTGTGAAAAGGTTGCAGAGGATTTGAAACTCTCCCTTCGTCTCTCCCTTCAGTGCAGTGGAAGAGAGGGCCTGTGTGTCTGGGAGCCTCCAGAATGTTCCATAGATCATCAAGCCAGGAACACGAGCTTTTATCATCATTATTGGTAGTTTGCACTTTCTACACTTCTGAGTAGAAATAGCTCATCTTCATCAAATATTTGAAAATCTACTTAGATGCAGACACAGTTACATCAGCTTCCAAGATTGTAAGCAAATGCCTGACACTGTCTTGAGCATCTCTAATAGGTAGAAGTAGAGACCATGTATAACCTTTTTTTTCTATTATTCAGGGATAGCTCAGATTTTAAGGTACTTGACGCTTATACAATTTGAGGAGAAAAGAAATGCAAAAATAGGTATTATATTTAGTATTTATTTATTTATTTATTTATTTATTTTAAATATTTTTATTTATTTCTAGGAGAGAGAGAGACAGCATGAGCAGGGAAGGGTCAGAGAGAGAGGGAGTCACAGACTGAAACAGGCTCCAGGCTCTGAGAACCCCATAGGCATACTTGAGAGATCTTACCTCTGTGTAGGGTCTTTAAAAAGAGCATTCATTGATCATGCCACCAGCATATGAGCAATTTTGACTTGAGATAAGAAGTCTCAGAGAAATAATTGCATCAAAAAACTAGATGTAATTTTTATGATAATTTCTGCCATTTTTGAGCAATTTTTTAAAAGCAAGGCAGTATATTAGAGATATAATATATAAATTAGAGTCTCTGAAGGAAAGACATGGCAGACTCAAACAGGGTAATTATGGAGAGATTAATAAAAACATTATTTATGTGAGGACATGTTTAAGGGAAACCAATCAAAGAGGGTGGAGTACCCTGAGACTATCAACCTCAGAGAGTGGTTAGCATCCTGAGGCCTGGAGGGGCTTAAAATGCCAATAGAACTGGAGCTGTAACTGTAGTTGTAGGGGAAAAGTATATGAGAAGGGTGATGGCATTCATTGGATGAATGCAACTGCTGGCCGGACTGTTATGAGAAAGCTGGGGAATAAATATTCCAACCACACTCTCCTCCTGCCCTGCAATCTACGGTCTGTCTCTTCTGAATGAACTGGAAGCCAGATGGCAAGAGAGTTATTCATGCATCTCTGTCTCTTTGGACACAAAGCAGAGTTTATGTCATAATGTATAGACTGGGTCTAGAAGGGCAAATGAATATCGGCAAACATATTAGGTTGAGGCATATGAAATTGCCAATGTTTGACCCTGTTCAGCCTATAACAACAACAATTTACATGGTTCAACCTACTGCTATTGCATTTAAACTTCTCAACAAACTTGCAAGGTCTAAATTATGATCCTGACTTTATTGTGACAATACTGAGGTTCCGAGAAGTTGAGTTTGAGATAAGAGAAAAATTCCAAAGAAGAAATTGTCAACATTATCTAAAAATACACTTTGCTGCCACCCAACTTACTTTGTTTATACAGAATAAGAGTTTCAGAGCTCTTTTCCAAATGTTATCCTATTTAAAACTCACAAAAGAAGGAAAATGGTATGGCAATTCCTCAAAAAGTTAAATATAGAATTACCATATAATCCAGCAACTCTCCTTCTGGGAATATGTTTTAAAAAGTGAAAGCGAGATTCTAATAGATATTTGTACACCCATGTTCTCTGGAGCATTATTCACACTAGCCAAAAGGTGGAAACAATCCAAACATCCATGAACAGATGAATGGGTAAACAAAATGTGGCATGTAAACATACAAAAGAATATTATTTAGTCTTAAAAAGAAAGGAAATTTTGACACATGGTACTACATGGAAGAATCTTGAAGACATTGGGCTAAGGAAAAGAAGCTGGTCACTAAAGGGAAGATATTGTCTGTTGCCTTTATATGAGGTTCCTAAAGCAGGCAAATTTATAGAAACAGAGTAACATGTTGGTTTCTAGAGGCTGGAATAGGGGACATTTGGGAGTTATTGTTTAATTGGGAAGGTTTCAGTTGGGGAAGATGAAAAAGTTCTGGAGATAAATGGTGCTGATGGCTGCATACCATTGTGAACATATTTAATGCCGTAGATTTGTATGGATAAAAATGATATATTTTACCTCAATAAAAAGTACTGAAAAGTTCACAGAAGCGTAGTCAAATCAATAGAGCAGTTATTATTAATATTGTTAATAACTTTCCAAATATTTGGAAGTGCCAAGACACAGAGAAGTTAAATATCTTGCACAATATTATAGAGTTGATGAGTATAGGGTCTAAGCTTCAACCCTATGCTTTCTGATCAAAATTCTAGTTTCTTTTCTGGAAATACAAAACATTTTACAAACCCACCCCCAGGCCCAAAACGATCCCGGGTTTATCATTTCTAGAGTGATTGAATAAGGTAACTGACAGCTTAGTGAAGAAAATCAAATCCATTTCCATGACTAAGTAATGTGTTTTTTAAGAACTTGCTTATTGGTAAAATCTGCAATCCTCAAAGGTAACTATTAAGGATCTGATGCATAGTATTTTTTTCCCATTAAACTGTGTTGTTAGATTTGTGGTATGATCTTGAGTCTGTTCTCAGTGTTGAGAGCAATTCTGGATGCCTCATCCATTATTGCCCAAAGTATGGAACCAGAGAGACTGCTTGTGTGCTTTTGCTGCTTTTTAATTTTATATTCTGTTTAGAATAGTATATAGAGTTTAAAAAATATGTTATTGGGGGGGTTGTAATATATGTATGTGTGCTGTGTGTGTGTGTAGAAGACAGGGAGAAGAGAAAAAAGAAATGATGAAGGGTGAGTATGTTGAATCAGTTTTGGTTTGAGAGCTGCCTTATGACATAGGCTGTACACTGTACTTGGTTTGGGAAATGCTGACAAATATTCACAGCAAAAAGGAAAAATAAGAAAACAGACTATGTTTATCTTTCAATCATGAAGGAATAGAATTTCCAAGCTTACCTGTAAATTTATGTGTCCTCAATCAAAACCAAAACTAGAAGATACTGGTAGAGTTACTGACTGTGTCTCCACCATTCAGATACCTGTGTGGAAAACCTCAAGCTGTCATGTGACAAAGCACACACCACAACACAGCTGAAGGCAAAATACTTTAATTGCAATAAAAAAATGATCCTTGTTAGGGATCAGGTTGTACATCTATTGCCAAAATTACTCAATATCTTTCCTTAATGCAAACATTGAATTGAGTGTGAACTCTAACCCTAATACTGCCCTACCTCATTAGGCAAAGTAGACAAAAAAGGAAAATAATTCAACTCAAATCAGTTAGCAATATGGACTTTGTTGGTAGAAACTATCAAGTAAGACTATAGGCCTATCAACTTTAAGCAATGGATTTAGTGTCCTTTTTGGAGCTCAGCCATTATTCTTCAGGCCCTATAGAGGGAATAGGATCTGATGATCAAGCAGAACGAAGGGTTATGTAGGACTGAATCTTGACATCATTCAAAATCAAAATATTGATGTTGATACCCGTGGTTACTCTTAAGGTCAGAGACTTGGTAATTTTCCCTCTTTGGGTCCAGTTCCAAATAGACACTCAATAAATATTTGGAAGGAAGGAAGAGAAGAAGGAATCAGAACTTAACTCTAAAGCTGAGAGATTTATTAGTGTGAGAAAGGAAAATCTATGTAGGTCAAGATAATGCAGAATAATAAACAGATACAGACAAATAGGCTGATGGCATGTGTAGAGATTTAGAAAAGATATTGGAGAATTTAACATTCAGGGACAAAATCTAGACATTGGTAGTCAGGGAGCTAAGGTACCAACATTATCATCATAAGTGGGAATGAGGGATGAAACTAATTTCTGGGAACTTTCACACCAAGTTCAGAAAGACCATATAGTATGACCAACCTTGAGGTTGAGCTGGTGAGTAACTACCACACTTAAGCAATTCACAGATGTTCCACATTTGAGGTGAAGATTAGTCCCGGAGTCTGGGTAGAAGCTGGCTGTCTTGGTAGGCTTTCAGTAAGCATATTGAGGTTATTATTATAGAAGTGAGGAGCTGAATGGAAATCACAAAGGCCAGGGAGGGAAAAGGAGCCCATCCTCCAGTGATCTAAGCAGATCACAGTTTGGTTTGTGAGTTTTCAATTTCCCAGATTTCAAAGAGTGAGCTCTACCTTTTCTGAGTGCTTCAGGTTTCAGCTGCAAGCAGGGGTGGGGTGGGGGGTGGGAGGTTCAGTTCTAGGGAGCCATCTTTGCAGACTCAGGAGCACACTTGTCTAGAAAAGAAAGAAAGAATATTTTTCAATATTAATTTAAAAAATTTGACAGGTCTGGAAGCCTATTTCCTTTAGTGACTCTTAATTTTCCCTAGCTTCTCTGAAGTGGGTACTTTTCGCCCATATTCCAGCTTGGATTTTCATGTTTCAACGGTTAACGTAAGCCACTGAACTTGTGGGTATTTATTGAAGATCTGCTAAGTGAACATTTGAAGGTTTGCTCACAAGTTGTTTTCACTGAAATCTTTTCTGGGCACTGATTTGGGCTGAGCACACAAAGTACAAATTGGCTCTTGGGACAGAGATGCCAGGCTGAAGCTGATAAAAGATTTACTGCAGAGTGTTTAGAATCACTGAGCTTTGTTATGGAATCATTGTAGCTTTTTCCACCGGGATGCAATGATTTATAACCTACCAACAGACAAGAGTGTTTAACTCTGTTCCCATTAATTGATTGAACAATTTACTTTCTGCTTTGTGCTCACACCTGCTCTTGATCAAAGCTGGTTCTTAGTCTGCTCTTGGCTATTGCATGATGTTATATTAATGGTTTATTGGTTCCACTGTGCCTATAACACAGCAGAGTTTATGATGTTTAATAAAATGACATGTCTAAATAGTCTCTTGGCTTTGTATTGTCTTTTTATCAAATTAATATCATGATGTGGGTTTTCCCTGAACTTCAGAATTGCAAATTTCTGCAACAATCTGCCACACAACACTTTAGATATCTGAACATTATTCTTGCAATAAATGAGATGAGGAGAAAGTACTTTCTTGTTAATTGGGGTACTTTGCCATTTACTTCTGTCACTTTGGAGACATTAGGAGTAGTCTCTTGGGAGGGAGGACCTGGATAAATGAAGACAATTTTATGCATGTTCTATATCTCCTCCTTGAAATCAGGTGCTTTTAGGAGAGAATGAAAGGGTGTTTCACCCTGAGGAGTACACGGGAGAAGGTGAAGACTTTTTTTCTGAAACAAAAGATGTCAAAAAACCTATGAAAGTATACAGCAAAATAAAAGTCCCACAGCAGCTGAATTAGTTTGGCCTCTATCTCTGAGGAAACCTTGGTGACTTGGAGTATCTTCTCTTAGAATTATAAGAGTCACGTGGGAGGTAGTAATCTCCACTTACTGGAATGATAATTGATCACTTATAAAGAGTGATACGCTTTATCACTATGCTATTCTGTTTCTAGTAAAACATGTATTGAAATCTTTCTAGATATATTATATAATACATGAAGAATTAAAAGCATGATTTCTTGAATCAAGCTCTTTGGAGAAAATTGTAACTCCACAAAAATGAGGCATGCTTAGGCCTCAAATTCCTCTGTGAATTCGGTAAAATAATATGTAGTCTTGACTGTTGAGGTTTAAATGAGCTTAAGTTAGTAAAGCTTAACAAAATACTTGGCATTTAATAAACAGTTTACAAATGTAAAAAGTTATGATTATAATAATGTTAAGGCATAGATATTTCAACTCTGCCTTATAGATATAAACAAACTGCATGGTACATAGAAGGAAGGAAGATGAAGGGGATGAATAAATGGTGGTGGAAGCTTCCTTGGTGGTGACTGATTAGGTCAGGTTACTTGTTCGGTACAGTTTTTTTTATTTTTTAGAGAGAGAGCGCATATGCATGAGCGTGTGTGCATGAGCGGGGGAGGGGCAGAGGAAGAGGGAGAGAGAATCTTAGGCTGGCTCTCTGCACTATAGGGCTCGAGCCCAGGACCATGAAAACATGACCTGAGCTGAAATCAAGAGTCAGTTGCTTAATCCACTGAGCCACCCAGGCATCCCTATTGTTCCATACAATTGTTCAGATTAATTGTTCAGTTTAATATATTGACTTGATTTTAGTAAATGTTCAACAAATGGTAGTAATTGTCATGAAAATCACTTCTTAAATTTTTGCTCTATTATTTTTCTCTGTCCTTGGTTTATAGGAGGTCAGTGAGCTAAGTTATGTGATCAAAAATTGTATTCCTAAAATCAGCAAAAAGCTCTGGAAATGTGTGCTTGAGGGAGAAAGTAAGGAGACTAGGTCATCACTGGTGCAAAAACAAATCATGCAAAACACAGACTCTGCTAATGAAAATTATATTCATCTACAAAGAACTTCATGATTCTTAATTGTAAGAATATAATGTCAAAACAAACAAACCAAAAATAAAGTGGATAATGTCAAGCACATGCCTTTCCTCCTTCCTGGAGTGTTCTTATTCTGGCTCTCCAAATGACTGGCCCTTATTTATCCTCAACTTAAATGTCACTTCATCAAAATGGTCTTATCTGATTTTCTTTTCAAAAGTACCTCCCCTTTCCAGGTCGCCACTAGTCTGTGTGGTGTCTTTGGGCAAATTGGAACACAACAAAACAAAACAAAACAAAACAGTTCTTCCTCAGGACTCTTAGATTGTCAGAAAATGATCTGACTATACCAGTTTAGAGGCACCTATAACTGGCTCAATCAGTTTAAGTGTTGGACTGTTGATTTTGGCTCAGGTCACGATCTTCCTTGGGATCAAACCCCATGTTCTGCTCTGCACTGGCGGCACGGAGACTGCTTGGGATTCTCTGCCTCTCATTCTCTCTCTCTCTCAAAATAAATAAGCATAAAAATATGTATACCAATTTATTTAAATAAAACACTTTACTGCCATATGTTGGAAAATTTCTACAATAAATATATTAATATAAAGTGTCCAGAACATGAATAGCACCTCATAGGGTTGCGTGTGTGTGTGTAAAACATGCATGACTGTATATGCTGTCCTCCTATAGCCCTTTAGCCTTTATGACAGCATCCAATTTGTTTCATTCACAGTATTCACTGCATGCTGAAATTATTTGTTATTTATTTATATCTCATCCCTCCACTAGTGGAGATGCTCCCAGAAGGCAGAGACCATTTCTATCTTATTTAGTGCTGTATACCATCAGCACACAAAGCAATGCACGTTTCATTGTAGGTGCTCAAATAATATTTGTTAAATAAATGAAGAAATGATTACATAAATACTTGTATCTGTTTAATCTATTAGTCCAATGTATCTAGTCATGTAGCTGAATGAAATATATAGTAGGAAATCTGATTTAAATCCCATCGGCTATACATGTATACAGCATAGTGTCTTGATTGTAGTAGATAATTAATAACTATGCATTGACTGGAATTGACAGCCTTGTTCCAGACTCTGCAAGGGTTATGAATCATATAATAAAAAGGATCTTGCCATTATAAAATCAACATCTACTTTGAATGATCACAATCACTTAATTTGGTTTTCAAGATAAGAATGAAGATATTGGAAGTAAGTATAGGCTGGTGTTGAAGCCCTATTTTGATGGGAATCTGGTTTTGGAAGTCAAGAAGCACAAGTATTTTGAGGCTACTCTTTTGCCATAAAAAAAGCCTTCTCACTGTCTGGGATCTCAGTTAATGCATTTTATAAAGTTTTTGGGTAAGAATTATCAGGTATTTTAGGTGAAGTGCCAGTATAACATACACCTATTATCTGGAGCTGAGAACCCTGTTTAAGACGATCTCCTTAAGATCCCTTAGATAGTAGGAATCAATGAATATGATATCTTGATGTGACTTAGTTTTTGCATCAAATAAGAAGGGAACTAATGTCACATGTTTTTCTCTATCCTGTTATGAATTTAGTGGATATATGTGATGACATGCTGGTGCATGCTAAGCAATCTTAAGCTTCTCTGGCTAATTTAACTATCACTGTAATTTCCAGAGTCATAGAGTCACAATCTCTCAATTGTTTCAGATAAGGGTATTGTCCTCCTACTACTCGTGACATTAATGAAATAATCAACTCATGCCAGTGTGAATAAAAGATGGCTGTAAATCTGTGATTTGAAATATGAAGAGTTACATTGGTCAGGATCTATTTACCAAACAGTGTTTAGAGTATTTAGACCAGAAAGACTTAAGTGCAGAGAATTGATTATATAGATGAGAGAAGTGAGAAGCCAAAAACTGGTAGTAAGGCCAATCAGAAAGTTGGGAAACAGAGATAGATTTTGTTGCTTTGTATTTCTTTTTCTTGCCTAATTTCACTGGCTAACTTTTAGTACTGTGTAAAATAAAAGTGGTAAAAGTAGGCATTTTTGTTTTGCTCCTGATTTTAAAAGAAAAGCTTTCAGCTCTTCACCATTGAGTATGATATTAGCTCTGGGCTTGTCATATTTGGCTTTTATTATGCTGATGTATCATTTCCTCTATACCCAGTTTGTTAAGGGTTTTAATCATGAATGGATGCTGAATTTTGTCAAATTGAGATGTGTCTACTGAGATGATTGTATGATTTTTATCCTTTATTTTGTTAAAATTGTGTACATGTTTATTCATTTGCTGATACTGAGCAATTTTTTAATTCTCTAAAGGAAATACCTCTTGATCATGGTGTATGATCTTTTTACTGTATTGTTGTATTTGGTTTGCTAATATTTTCATGAAGATTTTTTCATCTATGTTCATCAGAGATACTGGCCTGTAATTTTCTTCTTATAGTGTCCTTGTCTGGTTTTCATAGTAGGTTAATGCTGGCCTTGTATGAGGTTAGCAGTTTTGCCTCTTGTATTTTATGGAAAAGATTGAGAGGGAAAGGCATTAATTCCTCTGTAAATGTTTGGTAGAATTAACCAATGAGGCCTTCTGATTCTGAATTTTATTTGTTGGAAGATTTTCGATTATTGATTCAATCTCTTTACTATTAACGGATCTGTTCAGGTTTTCTGTTTCTTCATGATTCAGTCTTAGTAGGCCACTAATGAATTTCTAGGAATTCATTTCTTCTATCTAATTTGTTGGCTTATAATTGTACGTAGTAGTCTCTTGTGGATACTTTGTATTTATGTATCAGTTGTAATGTCTCCTCTTTCATTTCCAATTGTATTTATTTGAGTTCTCACTCTCTTTTTTATATTAAGCCTAGCAAAATAATTGTCCATTTTCTTTACCTTTTCAAAAAACCAGATGTTAATTTCATTGATAGTTTCTATCATCCTTTTGGTCTCTGTTTCATTTGTTTCTGCTTGGTTCTTTTTTTATTCCCTTCCTTCAACTAACTTTGGATTTACTTTGTTCTTTTTTCTCCAGTTCCCTGATGTGTAAAGTTAGGCTGCTTATTTGGGATCTTTTTTCTCTCTTTTTTTAAAAGTAGGTAATTGTCACTTTGAATTTCCTCCTTAGAACTGATTTTGCTATATTCCAGAGGCTTAGTACATTGTGTTTCCATTTTTGTTTATTTCAAGATTTAAAAAAATTTCCTTTTTGATTTCTTCTTTGATTCACTGGTTGTTAAGAGGGTGTTGTTTAATTTTACATTTTTATGAATTTTCCAGTTTTCTTTTTCTTGATGATTTCTATTTCATGTCATCTTGGTTAGAAAGAATACGTAATATGATTTCAACCTAAATTTGCTAAGACTTGCCTGACCCATGATCTAACCATGAGACTATTCCGTGTGCACTTTGAGAGGAATATGTATTCTGCTGCTGTTGAATGGAATGTTCCACATATGTCCATTAGATACATTTGGTGTGAAGTACAGTTCAAGGCAAAATCTTTCTTATAGATTTTCTGTCTGAATGATGTATCCATTGTTCAAAGTAGGGTATTGAATTCTCTTATTCTTACTATATTTTAGTCTATTCCTCTTTCAGATCTGTTCGTATTTGCTTAATATATTTAGGTGTTCCAATGTTGGCTACAAATATATTTATGATTATTTCATCCTCTTGATGAATTCACCTCTTTATCATTATATAATGATCTTCTTTGTCTCCTTTACAGCTTTTCAGTTTAAGTTTATTTCCTCTGATATAAGTGGAAGTGACCCTTTTGGTTTCCAATTAAATGCAGTATCTTTTTATATTTTTTTCTTTTCATCCTAATGTGACCCTAAATCTGAGGTGAATCTCTAATAGGAAGCATATAGTTAAATCTTGTTCTTTTTGTTCAGTCAGCCGCAGTGTGCCTTTTGATTGGAGAATTTAATCTATTTATATTTAGAGTAATTATTCATAGATAAGGACTTACTAACACCATTTCTGCCTTCCTCTCTAAATTAATCATTTTCCATAGTGGCTTGCTTAGAAGCTCTTCTCTTTCTTTATCTTTTGTGTATCTTTTGTGTAGGGTTTTATTTGTGTGTGTGTGTGTATGTGTGTGTGTGTATATATCTTTTGTGTAGTTTTTTGCTTTGTGGTTACCATGAGGTTTACATAAAACATTTTATCAATATATCAGTCTATTTTATGATGATGCCAATTTAACTTTAACTGAATAAAAAAGCTCTACCTTTTTATGTTCTTGATGTCACAATTTACCTTTTTAAAAATATTGTGCATCCACTGACAAATTATTGTAGCTACAGTTATTTTTAAATACTTTTGTTCTTTAATCTTTTCACTGAGGTTAAGTGGTTAACATGCTACCATGTTACAGTATTAGAGTATTCTGAATTTAACTATATACTTTCAGGGTGTTGTATATTTTCATATGCTTTCACATTAATAATTAGTGTTCTTTCATTTTAGCTTCTAGGACTCCTTTCAGGATTTCGTGTAAGACAAATATAGTTGTGGTGCACTCTCTTAGCTTTTGTTAGTTTGGAAATATCTTTATATCTCCTTAATTTTGGAAGGAGATTTTTGCCTGATAATATATTCTTAGTTGGTCTCTATTTTTTTTTTTTTTTGTTCTCATGTGATATATTCTTACATTTCTTCATGTTCATTAAAAGTTCACTCAATGGCTAAAATAAGCAAATCAGAGAACTCTTGATGCTGGAGAGGATGTGGAGAAACGGGCACCTTCCTACACTGTTGGTGGGAATGTAAACTGGTACAGCCCCTCTGGAAAACACTGTGGAGGTTCCTCAGGAAACTAACAATAGAACTCCCCTATGACCCAGCAATAGCACTGCTAGGAATTTACCCAAGGGATACAGAAGTGCTGATGTATAGGAGCACATGTACCCCAATGTTCATAGCAGCACTCTCCACAATAGCTAAAACATGGAAAGAGCCTAAGTGTCCATCAGCAGATGAATGGATCAAGAAGATGTGGTTTATCTCTACCATGGAATACTCCATGGCAATGAGAAACAATGAAATCTGGCCATGTGTAGCAACATGGATGGACCTTGAGGGTGTTATGCTGAGCGAAATAAATCAGGCAGAGAAGGACAAATATCATATGTGTGCACGTATAGGAGGATTAGGAGGAACTTAACAGAGGACCAAGGGGGAGAAGAAGGGCGGAAATGGTGGGGAAAAGGGAGAGAGGCAAACCATGAGAGACTCTTGAATGCTGACAAAAACTGAGGACTGGTGGATGTGGGGGGGAGGAGGGGTGGGCATGGAGGAGGACACTTGTGGGGATGAGCACTGGGTGTTATGTGGAAACTAATTTGACAATAAACTATTTGTAAAAAAAAAAATAAAAAATAATAAAATAAAATAAAATAAAATAAAGAAAAATAAAAGTTCACTCAAAAATATGTTGTCATATTTTATTTTATAAAGGCTGTATGTTTTAGGAGATATTTTCCAAGGCACTTAATATTTTAAAAAATTTATTGTATATTGTTTATTTAAAATTATTTTATTTATTTATTTTTGCCAGTATAGAGAAATAAAGATGATTTTTAAATATTGGCCTAGTAACTTATAATGTTGTTAAATTCACCTATTAATTGCACTATTGTTTTGAAAGTATGTATGATAGATTTTATGTACATAATAACATAGTCTTCCAATAACGATAGATTTAGCTCTTCCTTTCTAACCATTTGCCTTTTGTTTATTTTCTTACTTTATCACACTGCTTAGAACTTCAAATACAGTTTTGAGCAGCATGGTCTACAATGACTATCCTCATCTTCTTTCTAATCTCAGAAACCAAATTTCCTTTAGTTCACTATTGAGTATGAAATTTGCTATAAAATTCTTAAAAGATATTCTTTGGGTCCTTTTGATAAATGTTCATCCTAACTTAATATTTTTAAAAACATTTTGAATAGAGTTATTTCCTACATTTACTTGGATGATCATATGATTATTTCAATTATTTCATTACTGCAGTCAACGAAATAAATTTTTTAATTTTAAAACTATATTGCACTCTTGGAATTCTCAAGTATTTGCAGAGTATCATATTTTAAAAACTATATTATATACCATTGGGTCTTATTTGGTAATATTTGTGAAAGATTTTTCATCCATAATTATAAGAGATATTGGTTTATAATTTTCCTTTCTTGTAATGTTCTTTAAAAATTTTGAGAATCAAGATGTATGTTAGCATTATAAATACAGGCAGAGTATTCACTCTTTTTTTATTTTTCTGAAAGAATTTGTACAAGATTGGTTTTATTCCTTAAATATTCAGAAGAATTCACCAGGGAAGCCATCCTCACAACACCAGAATTTAGCAAGTGTCTCATAAGAAAAACTAGCCAGCCATTTTTGTTCTCACCCAATTTACTCCAAAATTTACTATTTTTTTACAGTCCCACCTCCCCACCCCGTAGTCCTCCCCATCCTAAGGGCTCTCAGCAAGTACTATTGCCAGCCCAAGCACAGAATTGATAAATGTCGTAGATGAAGATAAAGGGTAGGCATGGTCAGGTTACCTTGGATATACTCCATGCTGCTGGGGTTTTAGATCATCTAATTCTCTTTGATACCTTAAAATTTGTGGGTTTTGGTAATATAATTGACTTTTTCTGGTTGTTATTACAGAAGCCCTAGCCTACTATTATGTACTATATTCTACCCATGTCCTGCCTTAGTTTATCAAACAGATGGTAGGATTTTACTCCTCTGGAGTTGAGGTTCTAGAAAGCTTATAAAAGTTCTTTATGTCCTTTTAACATTTGTGAATGTCAACCATTTATTGATTTTTTTTCAATTTGGAAAACAGTATCTATAGACTTTATGTATATGATAGTCATTGTGCTCTTATAACTTTTCAAACTGGGTTAGAATAAAAATTGCTTTTGTTCTTGTTTAAAATAAGATCAAAGATTTAAGGGATTCAGTCCTAGAAATTCTCCCAAATGATTGGGTGGGAACCTAGGAATCTGTAATTTTAATATACTTCCCAGGCAATTCTGATGCAGACCATTCACACAAAGACATTTGGAAGCCACTGATCTAGACAAGAAGTGATTAAAAAGTAATGTTGTGAGTCACTACTTTTAATGGCAGAATGAAGAAACTTTCTTGGACTGTAAATAGGGAGGAGATCAAGTTTTAGTTCCCACTCCCAGTACATATGGAACTATAGATTTCTGGAAGAAGTTTAAAACAACCTTCTAATATCACAGTACATAAAAGAAAGTAGTGGCAATAGAAAGAATGTAAAGGCCAGAATTTGAAAATTCTGATCCTAAAGGTAGAGCATTGTCTCTCACTTAAGACTGTGGTAAGATTTTCTAGAGACTGAAAAGCCATTTCTAGTATTACTTTGAAGAGACCAAGAACTTTTGGGTGATTAGAATAAGAATCCTGAAGTAAGAAGCAAATAATCCTGAGAGGACCATATTACGTGGGAGGGGAACAATGTGCATCACACAGAAGAGGAATCACATTGGACCAAAAGTGTCTTTGTAGCCCTGCTATATTTGATATTCTAAGCAATATTTCAGTGAAAAGGAACTAGAATTTGATGTTAAAACCTTAACTATTTTTTGTAAGTTAATATAATAAAGATCTGTTTATATGAAATCTCATTTCAAAATATAGCATTTGTTATTTCCAGTAAATTATTTTATTATCTTCATAGTTCCAAAGTTAAAATATTTTTTAAAGTATTATTTTTTATTTTTTAAAAATGTTTTATTTCTAGGAGAGAGAAAGAGAGACAGCGTGAGCAGGGGAGGGTCAGAGAGAGAGGGAGTCACAGACTGAAACAGGCTCCAGGCTCTGACCTGGCAGTCAGCACAGAGCCTGACGCGGGGCCCGAACCCATGAGCCGCGAGATCATGACCCAAGCAAAAGTCGGACACTTAACCGACTAAGCCACCCAGGCGCCCCTAAAGTATTATTTTTTAAACACAGTTACATGGTAATGCTACTTACCTACTGAGATCAAAAGTTTGGTACCCAGAAATGGTAAGTTAAGACAATCTTTGCCAAAGTTCTCTCTAATGAAACCTTCTCTATATGTGCCATACATTAGGTGACACACTGGATATGCAGTCAGTAATTTGATGGGTCCAGGATGAAAACAGGAATATTTAATACAACATAACAAGAGTGATTGTCGATGTATATGTAGAATACTAAATGAGTACAGAAAAGAGAGAACCCAATTCTCTTCATTGGAAGAAGTAAGGTCAAGGAAGTCTTACTAAAGGGATGATCTTTATTGTACTTAAAATACTAAGTATGAATAATATAGGTGGATAAGTGTCATGGGGATGGAATGATCTCAAGTATTGTTCTGTAGCCCTGTACAGGGACAGAGAAGTCTGAGGCTGGAATGACCAGGCCGATCGTTTTTCAGGAGGGTTTGGTGAAAGAGGAGAAGGGTGACAAAGTTGTGCCTAAAATGATGACCTTTGGGGTTTGACCAAGGAAGAAAGGACGTGAAGCCAGAAGACTGATTTACTTCTTTGGGACTCTAGTCTGCCCAAAGCTAAGATCAGGTATAACGTGGGTGAAGAAACAAGACTTGAAAGGGTTTTCAAATTTCAGGTGTCAAAGATGTATGAGCTATGATGATTACACTTGGTGGTTGTGCCCCTGAGCCAGGCTGCTGAAGCGCGGTGCTACGTTGAGGTCATTGGAGATCTGTTAAGTTCATTAACTTAACGATTAGTCATAATGTCTCAAGGAGGCTTACAATTTCTTTACACTAATGGGAATCCAAATCAAGTGATAGCATCATAAATATGAAGAGATATTTGAGAATAGTTGTATCTAATAACTTTCAGCCTGTTTCCTAAGAAATGATTAATCATTTATCATCAGTTATTGATTGAAAATGGAAGGAGAGCCTTCAATTATGAAGGTCTTTTTTAAGAAGAATTGAGAAACTGTTTCTAAAGGAAAACCCAAGGTACACAACAAAGGTGTGAAAACCCCATTTCAGAAATTTCACTTATACCTTCAGCCAGCCTCATCACCCTCATTTGTCTCACACAGCATCTGCATTTTTCTACTTACCATATATCAAATATATTTATTTGTCTACATATGTTCTCTTAAACAGATTGTGAAATCCTAGACTTTAAAGATTTTGGGTTTTTTTGTCTTTTAAGTAGGCTCCATGCTCAATGTTGGGCTTGAACTCACAACCCTGAGATTAAGAGTCATGTGTTCTCCTGACTGAACCAGCCAGGCACCCTGAAGTTTTTGCTTTTATACTGTCAAAATATTGCACAATGTTTGGCACGTTATGGATATTCAATACATTTCTGTTATATATATGTTTTATCGGAAATGCTGCTAAAAATCTGTGTACCTATGGCTTGCAAACTGAGAGTCAGTCATTCAGAATGAATGGTCTGGGGCGCCTGGGTGGCTTAATTGGTTAAGCGTCTGACTTTGGCTCAGGTCATGATCTCATGGTTTATGGGTTTGAGCCCTGCATCAGGCTCTGTGCTGACAGCTCAGAGCCTGGAGCTTGCTTCAGATTCTGTGTCTCCCTCTCTCTCTGATCCTCCTCTGCTCAAACTGTCTCTATTTGTCTCTCTCAGAAATAAATAAAACATTAAAAAAATGAATGGTCTTACATTTGTAATCATATACCAAGTGAAAACATAACTAGAGGACTTACTAGTTAGGAACAGAAAGGGCACACAGACAACAGGTTGGGAACAATATGATTTTACATACACCTTCCAAGCTTTAAGATTCAGTGAGTCTAGGGGCGCCTGGGTGGCTTAGTCGGTTAAGCGTCCGACTTTCGCTTAGGTCATGATCTCGCGGTTCGTGGGTTCGGGCCCCGCGTCGGGCTCTGTGCTGACTGCCAGCTCAGAGCCTGGAGCCTGTTTCAGAGTCTGTGACTCCTCTCTCTCTGACCCTCCCCTGCTCACGCTGTCTCTCTCTCTCTCCTAGAAATAAATAAAAACATTAAAAAAATTAAAAAAAAAAAAAAAGATTCAGTGAGTCTATAACAGCTAGTAGCTTGCTTCCCTTTATGAGTTAATATGGTCACGGAGCTCCTATACATTGAACAGCTGGAATATGTATCAATTGCCAGTAGTGTATCTTATTATACAATTATAGAACCTCAAGGTTCAAAGGAATATTGCATGTCATCTCATCTAAGAGCCCATCTCCTTGAAATCCAGCAGTTTCCAATTAAGTGAAATTCTAGAAACAAGGCAAAGAAAGTTAACTATTTCTCATTTCCTTCATTTTTTTCTCAGCATTAGTAGGTTCCCTGGTTCTTATAAATAACCCATTTTATCCCCTCTCGTGCTCATTAGGTATTGATAGATAGCAACAAACAAATGGAGAGAAAAATGATAACATTGCTAACGAGAGACAATAATTCAGATGGGTGGTCATAATGGACATCCTATTACTCAGTGCTAAATTGCACTTCTTCCCCCAGATTGAAAGGCTTTGCCTTCTGAAGAAAGAATCTGAATTTATAAACATAGCACATGGTGGGGACTCTACCAAATGCATTTTCTCTGCAAGCAGACTGAGGCTGAGCATGACAAGTCTAAATGAACCATGTTCCAGGCTTTCTTCTAAATATACCCATAACACAGGTGACTCCTCCTTTTTGGAGAAGAGTGAGAGGATTTTTTCCTGTGGGGACTAGAGTAGCAATTCCCTCCTACTATAAGTACCATCCTTCTCTATACACAACACCCAATGCTCAGTAATAGTCCTAGGTGGCAAAGGATTTTACAAGATCACCTATCCAATATTGTCTTTGCTAAAAATACCTACTTGTCTCCTACTTCCCCTCTCATGTTCCCCATTTTTTTGTGGCTCTGCTATACAAGAGACCACAGTAATGGTTGATTGAGGATAGTGTCTTCCAACCTTCATAAATAAGGTATTATATTATCTCTGGAGTTTTCCTTCAAGGCTCTGAGAGGCTTTTGGGGAAGACATTTAGGGGAGCAATTCATAATAAATGCCCTCAGGTCAAAGCAACAGATTACATTGGGGAACCAATCCCACTAGGCAAGATGCTCTTTGGGTAGTTGTTGCTGTGCATTGTAGTTGTGGTATATTTATTATGAACACACTCTTTTCAAGAGGCCTTTTTTTTTCCTTCCCAAACAAAAATTACTTATCTGGGGACACAAGTTCCTACAGCCTATTGACATCACCTCATCTCACTAATGAGTATCTGATTCCTCATGCTTGCTTCATACAGCTAAGAATTCTAAATAAGAGGTCACAAACTCAAATATCTACACAGGCCAAGAAAACAATATAAATGAGAAAATAGGAAGCGAGAACTTATGAGAAAATACTGGGGATCATGGCAAGTAGAAAGTACACACCCATATAAAGAGGTAACTGCTAGTCCATATTATGGCTTCTTGTGGTTTTATGTCATAGACTAGCTGTCCTTCTATCTTCCAAGTTTCAAAAGAAAGCTGAGAAACTCATACTTTTATGTGAAGTCCTTTAAACAGGAAATATGTGAAACTAATTTAAAATACAAAATAAAGATTTCAGGGGCACCTGGGTGGCTCAGTCAGTTAAGCATCCAACTTTGGCTCAGGTCATAATCTCCTGGCCCGTGAATTTGAGCCCTGCATCAGGCTCTGTGCTGACAGCTCAGACCCTAGAGCCAGCTTCAGATTCTATGTCCCTCTCTCTCTGCTCCACCCCTACTCATGCTTTTTCTCTGTCTCTCAAAAATAAATAAATATTTAAAAAATTAAAATAAACTTTCCACCATACCAACACAAAACAAATAAAAACAAAATAAAATAAACTCCCAAACTGAAGTCCTCATACTATATATACAGCCAGTAAGCTACACATTTACAGCTATTCCTCTGTACTAAGTCATTTGACTCTTAACCTACCTGCTCTTCTGTTAATCGGTAGGGTGAAGCATGCCCCTCCCGGCTGGTCTTTCTGCCCTACACCCGTGTTACAGCCCTGTAAGTGGGAATTGTATCCACAAAGCCAAGCTCCCCATCTAGCTTATTCTCAGAGTTCCTGGATCAGAATCAGAATCAGAATCTTTTTCAAACTAGAGTTTGGCTTTTTTTTTTTATTATTAACAAATAGTTTACTGTCAAATTAGTTTCCACATAACACCCAGTGCTCATCCCCACAAGTGTCCTCCTCCATGCCCATCCCTCCTCCCCCCCACACCCATCAGTCCTCAGTTTTTGTCAGCATTCAAGAGTCTCTCGGGTTTGCCTCTCTCCCTTTCCCCCACCATTTCCCCCCTTCTTCTTCCCTTTGGTCTTCTGTAAAGTTCCTCCTAATCCTCCTATACGTGCACACATATGATATTTGTCCTTCTCTGCCTGACTTATTTCGCTCAGCATAACACCCTCAAGGTCCATCCATGTTGCTACACATGGCCAGATTTCATTGTTTCTCATTGCCATGTAGTATTCCATGGTATAGATAAACCACATCTTCTTGATCCATTCATCTGCTGATGGACACTTAGGCTCTTTCCAGGTTTTAGCTATTGTGGAGAGTGCTGCTATGAACATTGGGGTACATGTGCTCCTATGCTCAGCATTTCTGTATCCCTTGGGTAAATTCCTAGCAGTGCTATTGCTGGGTCATAGGGGAGTTCTATTGTTAGTTTCCTGAGGAACCTCCACACTGTTTTCCAGAGGGGCTGTACCAGTTTACATTCCCACCAACAGTGTAGGAGGGTGCCCGTTTCTCCACATCCTTGCCAGCATCTAGAGTTCTCTGATTTGCTCATTTTAGCCACTCTGACCGGCGTGAGGTGGTATCTCAGTGTGGTTTTGATTTGTATTTCCCTGATAAGGAGTGATGCTGAGCATCGTTTCATATGTTTGTTGGCCATCTGGATGTCCTCTTTGGAGAAGTGTCTGTTCATATCTTCTGCCCATTTCTTTACTGGGTTGTTTGTTTTTCGGGTGTGGAATTTGGTGAGTTCCATATAGATTCTGGATATCCACCCTTTATATGATATGTCGTTTGCAACTGTCTTTTCCCATTCCGTTGGTTGCCTATTAGTTTTGTGGGTTGTTTCCTTTGCCGTGCAGAAGCTTTTAATCTTGATGAGGTCCCAATCGTTTATTTTGCTCTTGATTCCCTTGCATTTGGGGATGTGTCAAGTAAGAAGTTGCTGCGATGGAGGTCAAGGAGGTTGTTTCCTGCTTTCTCCTCTAGGGTGTTGATAGTTTCCTGTCTCACGTTCAGGTCCTTTGTCCATTTTGAGTTTATTTTTGTGCATAGTGTGAGAAAATGATCTAGTTTCATTCTTCTGCATGTTGCTGTCCAGTTCTCCCAACACCATCTGTTAAAAAGGCTGTCTTTTTTCCATCGGATATTCTTTCCTGCTTTGTCAAAGATTAATTGGCTGTATACTTTTGGGTCCACTTCTGAGTTCTCAATTCTGTTCCATTGGTCTATGTGTCTGTTTTTGTGCCAATACCATACCGTCCTGATGATGACAGCTTTGTAGTAGAGGCTAAAGTCTGGGATGGTGATCCCTCCCGTTTTGGTTTTATTTTTCAGGATTACTTTGGCTATTCGGGGTCTTTTGTGGTTCCATACAAATTTTTGGATAGTTTGTTCTAGTTTTGAGAAGTATGCTGGTGCAATTTTGATTGGAATTGCATTGAATGTGTAGAGTGCTTTAGGTAGTAATGACATCTTAATATATTTATTCTTCCTATCCATGAGCATGGAATGTTTTTCCATTTCTTTGTGTCTTCTTCAATTTCCTTCATAAGTTTTCTATAGTTTTCATCACACAGATCTCTTGTATCCTTGGTTAGGTTTATTCCGAGGTATTTTATGGTTTTTTGTGCAATTGTGAATGGGATCAGTTTCTTGATTTCTCTTTCTGTTGCTTCATTGTTGGTGTATAAAAATGCAACCGATTTCTGTACGTTGATTTTGTACCCTGCAACTTGGCTGAATTCTTGGATCAGTTCTTGTAGACTTCTGGTGGAGTCTGTCGGGTTTTCTATGTAGAGTATCATGTCATCTGCGAAGAGTGAAAGTTTGACTTCCTCTTTGCCAATTCTGATGCCTTTGATTTCCTTTTGGTGTCTGATGGCTGATGCTAGGACTTCCAGCACTATGTTAAACAGCAGTGGTGAGAGTGGGCATCCCTGTCATGTTCCTGATCTCAGGGGGAAAGCTCTGAGTTTTTCCCCGTTGAGGATGATGTTAGCTGAAGGCTTCTCATAGATGGCTTTGATGATGTTTAAGTAGGTTCCTTCTATCCCAACTTTCTCGAGAGTCTTTATTAAGAAGGGATGCTGTATTTTGTCAAATGCTTTTTCTGCATCTATTGACAGGATCATATGGTTTTTATCTTTTCTTTTATTGATATGATGTATCACATTGATTGATTTGCGAATGTTGAACCAGCCCTGTAACCCAGGAATGAATCCCACTTGATCTTGGGTGGATGATTCTTTTTATATGCTGCTGGATTCGATTTGCAAGGATCTTGTTGAGAATTTTTGCATCCGTATTCATCAAGGATATTGGCCTGTAGTTCTCTTTTTTTGCTGGATCTCTGTCTGGCTTGGGAATCAGTGTGATGCTGGCTTCATAAAATGAGTCCGGGAGTTTTCCTTCGCTTTCTATTTTTTGGAATAGCTTGAGAAGAATTGGGATTAATTCTGTTTTAAATGTCTGGTAGAATTCCCCAGGGAAGCCATCAGGTCCAGGGCTCTTATTTGTTGGGAGATTTTTGATCACTGATTCAATTTCTTCACTCGTTATGGGTCTGTTCAGGTTTTCTATTTCTTCCCGTGTGAATTTTGGTAGTGAGTGTGTGTTTAGGAATTTGTCCATTTCTTCTAAGTTGTCCAATTTGTTGGCATATAATTTTTCATAGTATTCCCTGATAATTGCTTGTATTTCTGAGGGGTTGGTTGTAATAAGTCCATTTTCATTCATAATTTTGTCTATTTGGGTGCTCTCTCTTTTCTTTTGGATAAGTCTGGCTAGAGGTTTGTCAATTTTGTTTACTTTTTCAAAAAACCAACTCTTGGTTTCATTGATCTGTTCAATTGTTTCCTTGGTCTCTAAGTTGTTTACTTCTGCTCTAATTTTTCCTATTTCTCTTCTTCTACTGGGTTTAGGGCGTTCTTGTTGCTCTGCCTCTAGTTCCGTTAGGTGAGCTGTTAGATTTTGGACTTGTGCTTTTTCTAATCTCTTGAAATAAGCCTGGAGAGCAATGTACTTTCCTCTTAGGACTGCCTTTGCCGCATCCCATAGATTTTGAATTGTTGTGTTTTCATTTTCATTTGTTTCCATATATATTTTAATTTCATCTCTAATTGCCTGATTGGCCCATTCATTCTTTGGAAGGGTGTTCTTTAACCTCCATGTTTTTAGAGGTTTTCCAGGCTTCTTCCTGTCATTGATTTCAAGTTTCAAAGCATTGTGATCTGACAGTGTGCATGGTATGATCTCTATTCTTTTATATTTATTGAGGGCTGCTTTATGTCCCAGTATGTGATCTATCTTGGAGAATGTACCATGCGCACTTGAGAAGAAAGTAAATTCCCTGGCCTCAGGATGTACAGTTCTAAATAGATCCGTCAGGTCCATCTGGTCCAATGTGTCTTTCAAGTCCATTATTTCTTTAGTGATTTTCTGTCTGGTTGACCTATCCATTGCTGTAAGAGGAGTATTAAAGTCCCCTGCTATTAGCACGTTCTTATCTAGAAGCTTGTTTCTGTTTGTGATTAATTGTTTTAGATATTTAGGTGCTCCTATATTCGGTGCGTAGACATTTATGATTTTTAGTTCTTCCTGATGAATGGACCCTGTAATTATTATGTAGTGTCCTTCTTCATCTCTTGTGATTGTCTTTAATTTAAAGTCGAGTTTGTCTGATATATGTATCGCTGCTCCGGCTTTCTTTTGATTTCCTGTAGCATGACATATATTTCTCCATCCCTTTACTCTCAATCTGAAGGTATCTTCCCGTCTAAAATGAGTTTCTTGTAGACAGCATATAGATGGATTTTGTTTTTTAATCCATTCTGCTACCCTATGTCTTTTGATTGGAGCATTCAGCCCATTTACATTCAGTGTTATTTTTGAAATATGTGGGTTTAGAGTCTTTGTATCTTTTGTAGGGTTCATGTTTGTGGTGGTGTCTCTGGAATCTTTGTTCCTTGCAACCTTTCCTTCAGAGCGTCCCCCTCAGGATTTCTTGTAGGGCTGGCTTCGTGGTGACAAATTCTTTCAATTTCTGCTTATTTGGAAAGGTTTTTATCTCTCCTTCTATTTTGAATGACAGGCTTGCTGGATAGAGGATTCTTGGCTGCATATTTTTGCTGTTCATCACATTGAAGATCTCTTGCCATTCCTTTCTGGCCTGCCACGTTTCAGTAGATAGGTCTGTCACCACTCTGATAGGTTTCCCTTTGTATGTGAGGGCCCTTTGCTCCCTAGCTGCTTTCACAATTCTCTCTTTGTCCTTGTATTTTGCCATTTTTACGATGATATGTCGTGCAGAAGATCGATTCAAGTTACGTCTGAGGGGAGTCCTCTGAGCCTCTTGTATTTCCACATTTACTTCCTTCCCCAGGTCGGGGAAGTTCTCTGCTATAATTTGTTCCAGGACTCCTTCAGCACCTTTCCCTCTCTCTTCCTCTTCTGGGATTCCTATGATACGGATATTGTTGCGTTTGACTGTGTCGCTGAGCTCTCGAATTCTTCTTCCTGTTCCTGGATCAGTTTGTCTCTTTTTTTGTCAGCTTCTTGTTTTTCTATAATGGTGTCTTCTAAATCACTTATTCTCCTTTCTGCCTCTTCAATCCTTGCATTGGAGGCCTCTAATTTATTATGTATCTCATTTGTCGCATTTTTAAATTCTTCATGCCTATTTTTATTTTCCATTCTGTCTGTAGCCATAGTTTCTTTGATGTCCCCTATGTTTTTTTCAAGCCCTGCTATTAATTTTACCATTATTATTCTAAAATCTTGTTCACTTATGCTGCTGATATCTGTTTTGAGCAGTTCATTAGCTGTCATTTCTTCTTGGAGTTTCTTTGGAGGAGAGCTCTTTTGTTTCGTCATTTTAGTTAGCTTTCCGGCTCTTGTTGGTTTTAAAGACCTGTTATGCTCTCTGTTTCTATGAGCTCTGGTATATCCAAGAAGACTCTTTGACTGTCCAGGGCCTATCCTTTCAGAGATTGTTTTTTGAATGGTATCCCTCGGTCTCTCTTGTTGGGACCTTGGTTATTTTATATTCCTCTTCGTAGTGATATTTGGGACTCTCCACCTTGTGTACTCTAGTTTGTTTCTTGAGGTAGCCCTGGAAAAAAAAAAAACAGACAGACAAACACACAGGGAGCAGGAGCACACAAACGCACAGGCTGATTCAACTTACATGCAAAGCGAGAGGGAAAACGAAAATGTTAAGAGAAAAGTTGGAGGAGGGAGGGCGAATAATAGAGAGTATAAAATACATAAAAGGGTCAAAAAGGGGAAAAGAAAAGGAAAAAATAAGAAAACCGATGGACAAAGAACGGTTTCAAGCATATACCTGGATTTCCCAGCTACAGTTAAATAGCCGTGTGTATGCAGTGCTGGTTGAAGAGCATAGAGAAAAGAGAGAAGGCAGGGTGAGACGAGGCAGAATTGGAAATGGAATGAACAGGCAGAAGGAATAAGAAGCTTTTTTCAAAGAAGTAAAGGGTAGAATATGGTTGGATAGGTGAGAGAAGGATGCTGGAATTATCCAGAGAAACTATATAGTCTAATTACTCCTGAGAGAAATAGCTGAAAATGTCGGTACATTTAGAATTTACATTTACAGAATGGTTGTGATTGTTTAAGCAAGTTGGTGACCAGAATTAATCAGGTCAGTGTTTTGGGGAAAATAGCGAGAAAAGAGAACGAAGAAGAAAAAAAGAAAGAGAAAAGAAAGGGGAAAAAAAAGAACGACAAAAAAAGGAAAAGGAAAAAAACAAAAAAAGAAAAAAAAGAAAAAAAAAAGGGAGGAGGGCACCTCTCAGGCAGGGATGGGCGTGGCGTGATCCAATGCTTCAGGCGGGGGTTCTGCCTTGGCGGTTGTGGGGAGGAGAGTGAGGGTGCTCCAGTCCCTTCTTGAACCCTGCGCTGCAACTCGCTTTTTTGGACGTGTCAACTCCCCGTTCCGGGGACGCAGCCGAAGTTGGTTGCAGTCTTCAACCCAGGCCAGTTCCAATCTCCAAATCCCAGTCCCCGCGCCCCACTGAAATTGCCTTAGACACAGCTTCCCAGGCAAAACCCTCGGGCAATTCCAGGCCCCCTGTGGAGCTCTGGGGGCGGAGTCAGAATCGCTGCTTCCTTCTCTGGGTCCGGCTGGCACACATGCGCGGGGGCTTGCCTGCTGGGTCCACGTAGCCTGAGCCTGCTGGAGTGAGGAAAACCGGGTCCCTCTATGGCTCGTCACCCGAAACACGAACTCACAGGCAAATTTCCCAGTTTTTAGCTCTTTGCCTTCCCTTTCGAGTTCCAGCCAGCAGGAGCGCGGACGCCTGGTGTCTGCGCGGCTCTTTCAGGGGCCCCAGACACCTGGTAGCTATAATGGTGGCAGGCGCACCGCTGCTCTGAAATCCAACCTCCAGGAACCAGCACAAAGAAGCAGTTTGTGTGCTCAGCCTCCCCCAGGACCAGTTGGCGCGAGGGGACCTGGTGTGCATGTATTTGGCAAGTACGGTCTTTCTATGCACCGAGCGGAGGTTTTTTCCCCCCGAGTGGAGGTTTTTCTGTTTCGGACTCTCTCCTTTTCTCCTCTCACTCCCTGTAGAGGGTAGAGGGGGATCGCCTCCCACCCTGGAGTCTCCGATCCCGGCCTGATTTTATCTTCCCCGGTTCGCACTCACGTTAGAAGGCTCTCTCAGTGGAGTCTGCGTCCTTTTTCTCCCAGTCTCTCAGGTTTTGTAAGGTTTTCAATGGCTTCAGATCTTTTCTGTGTGATATATGGGCGCGAGTGCAAGTACGGGGCTCCTTACCTCTCCGCCATCTTGCCCCAATCTCTCGAGTTTGGCTTTTTAAGGCCATACACATTTTAACAATTAGAGCCAGAGAATGTCATTTAAGATTTCTTTCTTTTCTGTTGGAAACGGCACAGGCATAGAAAGGATTCAAGTTAGCTTTGGGAGTATGACATAGTGAACAAATCCTTGGTGAAAAGTCCGATGAACATGGCTTCTAATCTTGTCTCTGCTATTTCTTAGCAGCATGAACTTGTTCACGTCCCTGAGCTCTATGGAGTTTTCATTTTCTCATATGCAAAATGGAGATACTAATGATGGATTGTTATAAGGATTAAATGGGGAAGTATATAAGAAAGTACCAAGAAACCCATAAAAGTGTTATTGAAACATAGAGCATCATTATGATTGATGCTTTTAATATTTAAATGTAAACTTGTCTTGAATTTCTTTTGCTTTATTGAAATCACTTACTTTACTTTTTTCAAGAATGCAATTAGCAAAAGGCCATATAAAAAAGGGAATAACTAAATTGCATGGCAAGGTTTTAATGGAATATATTGATCTGATACAATATTTTCCTCAACATTTCATTCTTAGAACAGATATTTATTGAGTACTTACTATGTGGCAGACATCATTCTAGCCAACAAGTATATAGAGATGAACAAGAAACCTACTTTCTTGGGATTTAGATTTTGAAATAGGGAAATAGATCATAGACACTTAGACAAATAAATATGTAATTAAATGTGGTTTAAGTGATTTAAAGTAAAAGATAAAGCAGGATATGGAAATAAAAAAGTGACATTAGGAAAAAGAGGAACTTATTTATTGCTAAAAAATTTATTTATTTATTTATTTATTTTTTAATTTTTAAAAAATGTTTTATTTATTACTAGGAGAGAGAGAGAGAGCATGAGCAGGGGAGGGTCAAAGAGAGAGGGAGTCACAGACTCTGAAACAGGCTCCGGGCTCTGAGCTGGCAGTCAGCACGGAGCCCGACGCGGGGCTCGAACCCACGAACCTCAAGATCATGACCTAAGCGAAAGTCGGACTCTTAACTCACTAAGCCACCCAGGCGCGCCATAAAAAAAATTTTTTAATGTTTACTTTTTGAGAGAGGGAGAGAGAGATGGGGAAGGAGCAGAGAGAGAGGGAGACACAGAATCTGAAGCAGGCTCCAGGCTCTGAGCCGTCAGCACAGAGCCTGATGCAGGGCTCGAACCTACAAACTGTGAGATCATGACCTGAGCCGAAGTTGGACGCTTAACCGACTAAGCCACCCAGATTCCCCAGGATTTCTTTCAAATAGTATTGTCAGAGAACACCTCTCCGAGCAAGGGACATTTGAGCAGAGATACAACCGCAGGAAGAAGACATGCAGGTACCTGAGGGAGAAGTGTTCCAGGCAGAGGAAGTGACAAATGCAAAGCATCAAAAGTCAGAATCAGCTTGGTACAGTCAATGAATGGAAAAAAACCACTGCTACTAGAACAAAGTGAGATAAAAGCAGAAGGTAGGGGATGAAATCTGAGTTGGGAAGGGCTGGGTCCTGGGGAGCTCTATGGGTCACCATGTGGATGGGGGTCAGATGTGTACATTTTGTTCTCAACATTGTTAGGTCTGATGCAGAGTCAGATCACTCAGCCTCTGATGGAGGAGAATGGGTTTTCAGGCTACCCGAATGAAACAAAGGAGAGCAGTCACAGAGAGATGTGATGCTGGCTCTGAGGGGTTGTGGCAGGCAGTGTGGTGGTGAGATTCTGAGTGTCCTGGGCACGTGGAGCTGACAGGACTTGCTGGTGTATCACGTGTGAACGTGAGGTTAGGAGTATCAGTCATGGCTTACAGGTTTGGGGCCTGACTTATTGGGTGAGTGTTATTTCCACTTAATGGGATGGGAAAGACCATGGAAAACACAAATAGGATGGGGATGGGGGGTGAGATTAAAAAGGTCTGTTCCAGGGGCACCTGGGCTCAGTTTGTTGAGTGTCAGACTTTGGTTCAGGTTGCAATCTCAAGGTCTGTGGGTTCATTATTTTTGTACCTACATTTATGAGCGATATTGGTAGGCAGTTTTTTTTTTTTTTCTCATGATGGTTTTGTCCGGTTTTGGTGTCAGATGGGATGGCTTCATAGAATGAATTAGAAACTATTTTTTAATATTTTCCTCAAAGGTTTTATGTAGAATTGGTATTATTTATTTCTTAAATATTTGATAAAATTCTCCATTGAAACTACATGGATCTGGAGTGTGTGTGTGTGTGTGTGTGTGTGTGTGTGAATATTTTTAACTATAAATTCAATTTCTTCAATAGATACAGAGCTATTCAAGTTGCCATTTCTTCGTGGTCCAGCTTCCTTAGTTTATGTCTTTGCAGTCATTGGCTATTTCATCTAAGCTGTCAAAGTTGTTGACATACTGTTTTTTTCATAATATTTCTTAATATCTAAAACATCTGTAGTAATGTCAGCTTTCTTATTTCTAATATTGACAATTTGTATCTTCTCTCCTTTTCTGGATCATTCTGTCTGGTTAGAGGTCTATCCTTTGTATTTATTTGCACAAATAACCACCTCCCAGTTTTATTGTTTTTTTCTCATGTTCTGCTGTTTTCTATAATATTGGTTTTTGTTCAGGCCTTTATTATTATCATTACTATTATTTTTATTTATTTATTTTTTTACTGTGGAAACTGAGGTCATTAGGTTAAAGTCATTCTTCTTTCCTAATATAGTTGTAAGCTATACATTTCCTTCTATGTACTATTTTATATGCATCCCACAAATTTTGATACATGGTACTTTCATTTTCACTCAGGAAAAATGCTTTCTAATTTCCCTATTGATTTCTTCTTTGACCAACATAGTATCCATTTTCCAAATATTGGGGCATTTTCCAATTATCTTTCTGCTCTTTATTTCTATTTAATTCCACTTTGGTTGGGTCCATTTTGTATGCAAGTAACCAGAGGCTCAGAAAATATTCAATATGTCTTTCTTTTGTCTCTGAAGACAAATTCTCTACTCTCCACTTTGATTTATGTCTTCAAGGCTATCTGTATAGATGGCTACAACAACACTCTTCTGCCTTTGCATTTCCTTTGGCCTTGCTTTTTGTTTTTCAGTGGAAAGCGCTGCCAGGAGACTGGGGAAGATGGTGAGGCATATGTGGCCAGGGTACTAATTTCTCTAGTACTCCCCTTACAGAGAAACTCTTCTTAGATGATTTCTTGGGACAAGAATCAATCAGCATGCTCCAGAAAGCTTCCTCTGCTTCTGACTTCCAATGACTGCTCTCTCTTCTAGCCTTTAGAAGTAGTCAAGGAATCAGCCCTATAATTACTCGTCCCTGAATACTGCACTATCCCTTAGGGGTTGTAAATAGCCCCTTTACTAAGTTTCCTCAAATTATCCCAGTTTGAATGTGCCATCTGCTTCTTCCAGGACCCTGACTGATACAGAGAGGACTTTGAAAGGTGAAAGAGCTGTTCCCGGGGAGTTAAGAGGAGAAACAAGCCATACATTCTACAACCTATTGTTAATTGCCTTTAATATATCTGTAAGTAAGTGACAAGTGAGTGGAATAGATAGTAATGGCTATAGGGATTCCAAAGCGGGGTGGGTGGGGGGGAGCACTCCAAATAACAAATCCAATTCTAAGTTTCTGTCCAATCTGGGAATACTTTTCCATGTTTTTTGAAGCAGAGAAAGCACTAATACAAATTTTGAACTAATAAATAAGAAGATTTTCTGTAAGAAGTGTAATTCAGCCAGGCAGTTAAAACAGGCAGTGTGTCTGAATAGGTGGAAATGCAGCAAGAAAACATATGCTACCCTGGAACCTTCTCTAATGATTTAATGTTTATTCTTTGTTTCTCCCAACCTGTATATTTTTCTGAAAAAGCTTACAATAAATACTGCTCTGTCACTTATTTCCTCCATCAGAAGATGGGTCACATATGCTGGGAAAGCCAGGCATTTGAATTAGTGCTAGGGTAGGATGCTTTGGCCCTGTTTCTAGGAAACAAGATCAAAATTATCCTGGGAAGTAGGATGAGAACAAATAGAAATTACAATCACAACTGACACAAAGAACCAAAAATCTGAGTAGTGATATCAGCCTTATGTTCAAGAGGGGGATTTAGGTCAACTGACAAACAACAAAATATTAAGCCAAGAGTGGAGAAGATCAATAATATATTGGGACGTACAGTATAGGGTACCATGAATTAAAAGAATTCAGGAAATAAGTGGTGAGAAAGGAAAACTTTTGAGTATTTATTATTACTGAGTACTGTCCAAGAAGCCTTGAAGTGACACTTTAATAAATATCAACGGGGTAGATGAAAGAATGGGTAAATGAATACCTCTATAGACAGCAGTAAAGTTCTATAAGAGAACACTTATGGGCTGAAATGAATTAATGTGCTCAGGCTTTCAGATATTAAGACTACAGGGAGGTAAGATTCAGGGGTCAAGAGAGATGAATGGTTCTCTAGAAAAATACTGAAATGTGGACCAAGCAAATGAGTTGTGACTTTATTAACTGCAGTGAGGCAAAAGCAGACCAAACTATATGAGTGCTTCTCATAAGCTAATAGTTTTGTATCTCTTTAAAAAAAAAAAAAGTTTATTTATTTATTTTGAGAGAGAGACAGAGAATCCCAAGAAGGCTCCACAATGCCAGTTCAGAGCACCAAAGGGGGCTCAAAGCCATGGACTGTGATTATCATGACCTGAGACAAAACCAAGAGTTGGATGCTTAACCAGGTGCCCCTAGGTGCCCCTAGTTTTGCATCTTTTAAAACTTAGTTGACATTTTTTATTTTTTGAAGAGAAGAGTGTGAGGGGGAAGGACCTAGAACAGTAACCACTGGCATTAGCACTCAGTTTCTCCCTTTGCCCTCATGGAGTTCAGCTTTAGTTTCAAATGGTATCTCCCACTCACCAGTCTGAAAGCTTCCCGTTAACCAGCTTCATTCTTCTTGAAAGGGAAATAGGGGCTCCCTGTTATTCAAGCACGTCCCTTAGAGATCTTAACCCAGCCCCCTTATGACATTTCAGACTCTTCTTAAAAAGAAAGACTTACAGGAGCTTGTTATTAATGAAGACAAGCCTGAGAGCTTTGAAGTACCACTTTAATAAATACTAATTGATTATAGAAGTGGCATTAAACCAATTCCTACCCACAGGCATTGTGAGCAACAACTTCTCTAGTTTCATTTTTATAATAATCCCCTTTTCTACATTGATCTGCTATGCTATTTGTGTCATCTTTCAAAATTCCATGGGTATATTGGTCTTTTTATGGGCTCTCTGTTCTACACTGTACCATTTGTCAACTTGTCTATGTCTTCATTAATGCACATGGTCTCAATTACTGTAGCTTCATCATAAATCCTGTTATATGACAAGACATTTCTTCTCTCTTAGCTGCTTTTAGACATATCCTGATTATTATTGGCCCTTTACAACTTCACAGAAATTTAAGAATAAGCCTCGTTCAAAGTCCAGGTAGAATTTTGATTGGAGTTGCACTGAGTCTAAAAAATCAGTTTGGGGTGTATTAGTGTCTCCATGATATGTTTCTGCCACAAATGTGGTTGTCTTTCCTATTACTTAAGTCTTCTTGAATGTCTCTCACTGGAATTTTATGACTTTTTTACTCTTAGGTCTTATACATCTTTGGTTAGATTTATTAGTAAATAGTTTACAGTGTTATGTGCTATGTGATATCTTTATTTAAAATTTTACATTGTCTTATTATTTGCTACTGATATATAAAAATACAATAGGGGGACCCCTGGGTGTCTCAGTCAGTTAAGTGTCTGACTCTTGATTTTGGCTCAGGTCATGATCCTTGTGAGACTGAACCCCATGTCGGGCCCTGTGCTGACAGAGGGATTCTCTCTCCCTCTCAGTCTGCCCCTCCCCAACTCATACTATTCTTCTCTGTCTCTCTCTCTCAAAATAAATAAACTTAAAAAATAAGTACATTTGGATTTTATACTTTTCCCTTTAAAAATTTCATAATTTTCCTGTTATATATACTATTTATCATGTTTATATATTTTATATATTTTTTATAATAATTCTCTGTTGAACCTTTAGGGTTTTCCCTGTAAATAATTATATCATCTATTTTCCCCTTCCTTTTAAAGCCTTATACTTTACTTCTTTTTCCTATCTTATTCTATTGTCTCGGAAATTGGATATCTATCTCATACCATACAAAACAAACAACCTCAGATGCATTGAAGACTCAGTTATCAAAAGTAAAATTTTCATAGATAACCAGGGAGGAAACTTTTTCTTCAACAAAGTATAAAAACTATTAACCATAAAAGAAACAATATATGAATTTGTGGATATTAAAATGAAAACATCTGATAATCAATAGACAGCTTAAATAAAGTGGGGGAAACACCCAATAAGCTATAAACAGGAAAGATTATAAATGCCACACCTACAATTGACAAAGATTAGTCATTCTCTGTTTAGTGGATAAACAATTTCTATAATACAATGTTAAAAAGGAAAAAAGTATTATTTCACAGAAGAAACTATGTTTATCGCCAATAACCATATTTAGAAATATTCAACTTGATCAGTGCTGAGGGGAAATGCAAAGTAAGACCATAATGTCATAACATGTTTTACTCCTGCTGTTGATAACAATGTTAGACGTCTAACAATGCTAAGTATTAAAGAGTATACAGATCAATAGCATCTTTTACCAGTTGCTAGAAAGAGTATAAATTGGTATAAAACCTTTGGAAAATAAGGCATTATCTTGGAAAACCAAATAGTTGCACACCTTAAAATCCAGCAATTCAATTTTTTGGCATATGCCCAAGAGAAATCATTGCACAGGACTACCAGAAGACGTCACATAATCATTGTCCATAATAGTAAAATCCTGGTAATGACCTTAAGAGTGTGAAAAATTATATATTCGAACAATGGAATATTACAGACCAGTGAACTAAATCAACCTCATATATTCACTAGGACATGAATGAATCTTACTAGTTAAATGGAAATGAAAAAAATCAAATTCCAGAAGACTATAAACAGCATATTATTCTTTTACAAGATTCAAAACAAGTAAGCTAAATAATATATTGCTTAGCTACACATATATAGTTCTAAAGCTATTAGATATTAAGGAGAATAAGTAATCTAAAATTGAGGATTACATTTATTTTCGGGTAGAAGGTGAGGATTAAGATGAATGTATAAATAGACAAAAGCTGTTGTCAGAGTTTTTAATTACTGGGTTTCATGGTGTATTATTACTTATCATATTATTAAAAGTAATAGATAACTAAATTAATGTCATATATGGATTGCTGATGATTGGTGATCATGGATGAAGGATTATAATTGATCCAATTCTGTATGTCTGAGCTTCTTTAACATCATACATAACAAGACCACTTAGGCACTGAAATCAATTGCTCTCCAAGACCTCTCAGAAAACAGAGCAAGGGATAAAGAGAAAAGATAAGTACTTTAGTAACAAGTACCATGGAAAGGCTCTGATGCCTGAATAACTAAACTTCCTCTCAAGCAAACTGTGGGATTGTTTTTCTGGGTCATTAGGCTAATATTAGCCAAAATCATCAGTTTTCTATTCAAAGGCTCACAGAATTTGACTGTTAATACAGATCCTGGATTTCATCTTCTCCAATGATTGGAAAGATTCTCAGATATTTCTTTGTAGTTGCTTGACTTGTGTGACCTTTACTTTTAACCTAGCTATTATAATATTGTCTTTTCTTAGACTGATCTTGTTTTTGTTTTGTTTTGTTTGTGCTTTGGAGGTTTGCTCTTAAGCCAATATATAATTTAACTTAGAGGTGTGATGGTACTGCCTTAGGGACCCCCATGGTTAATTTTACTAGTGAGGCTGTGCCTGCATATTTTTTTAGTTAAAGGGTACCCTCATCCCTTTTCCTCTCAAGGTCTTACAGCACTTGTCAGAGCCACAGTGGTAAGGGCAGGGAAAAGAAGGGGATAGGAGAGGCCATCAAGACCTCACTAACATTGAGACTTAAGTAACGTTTGAGGTGGAAAGATCAAAGAGGTCTTATAAATGAGAAACCTGAAGCAGAGAGAGATGAAAACAGTTATTTAATGTCACTCAGTTGATTAAGTGATTAATTCAAAGGTATTGTTGTGGCTAGTGGAAAAACCAGAAAAGAAACCCGTTTCTCTTGGCTTTGAAATAATACATTTCTTATTTCCCCATGCTGCTCTTTATCGCCAGCTTGTACCCAGCAAGCGGGACAACTGTTTTTCCTCTTTCATTTACACTTGCAAGTATCTAATGTATAGCCTCTTAATACTTGAGATTCCACTACACAGGAGAGGTATCAGATTACTTTAAAATTTCCTATGGAATCTCGTAGCCTGAAAGAAAGAGAGCTCAATTCTTGCTGCCAAGAGACACAAGAAGTGTTATCACCAGGTGGCATACACAGAGTCCCAAAGGAGGTCCCAAGCCACCTGAGTTACTGCCAGTGGTCAGTGGAGGGGACTATGGACGGTGTGAGGTGGGGCTGGGGGTGGTAGACAATTGAAACCCCCTGTGTTTTGGAATTCTGTCGACAGAATATGAGATGTCTATAGTGCCTCCTCCTCTCATGAGTTTACTTGTTCCCTGTAGCCTAAGATGCATATAATAAACTGAGTATCTAGACTATTCCATTTTATTGCATCCTCATTGAAACTTGTTTTCTTTGAACTCTGTCTTCCTTTTTCTTTTTTTTTTTTTTTTGCCGCCTGCCTTTTAATTAAACTCCTAATATATCTGTTTAAGACCTCCCCAGACTGATTAATCAAGTGCACCAGGAAACTGAAATTCCATCATAAAACAGTTCCTAATGGGTGAGGGGGGATTATTAAATTGCTGTTTTATTACCCAAATTGACAAAGATCAGTGATGAAGAGTGAGCATCCTGGAGTCGCGTGGCAACGTGCTCCTGTAATTAATGAAGTGACACTTTTATGCTGTGAAGTGGCGAAAGGACTTGACAAGACTCATGGCTTTTCTCATTGATGCTAACAGCTGGAATCATGTGTCTTAACGTTTTCACGAGGTTCGGCAGTAATATATTACCCTTGTCACTCTTAAAGAAAGAGGGAGGAGTGATTACATTCTTTCTTTTTCCACTGTTGGTGAATCCCAATAGGAAGACAACACTGAGAGCCCAAAGCTCCCTGGGCTCCCATCTTATCTACCTACCAATGCCCACCCCCTCCACCATTCCCAACACAATCAGGTATCTCTATTGTGAGTCTTCTTGGCTTTTTTTTTTCCCCCTGATACCTTTTCTGGGGGAAGATGGAGAAATCAACAGAGACTGACATTAATTTTCCCGGGGAGAAAAGAAAATAAAAGCATAAGGCACTGACACATAGTTAATGATTCTGAATTCATAAACCAAGGGGATTGAAAACAGAAAACTGGGACTTACTCTGAATTAATCAGACATGAATAATATCGATGAATGTTTTCAGTGACAATAAAGTCTGTGTCTATATCAGAAGAAAAGGCAAGTGATTTAATCCTTTTAAGCTTTTTTTTTTTTTTTTAAAGTATCTGTTGCCTGGCTACTTTTTTTTTTTTTTTAAGTATCTGTTGCCTGGCTACTTCTGTTGTTTGGCCAAATATCTGGCATTCTGTGTGTTTTGATTCTGCTCAGATGGGCAAAGGGGATCAGATGGATTTGAGAACTGTGACTCTCTTGAGTCTACAAGAGCCCTCTGGAGATCAGATGGAAAACAGCCTGCTCATTTCTGGGTTTACAGAATTCCAGAAAAACAGGCTACATGTTACTAGAAAAGCAAACTAGCTTCTGATGTTTTAGCTGTTCTATTCTTTCAATATTTCCCCTCCAAACATCCTGTATTGATGAGAAAGAAAACTAAAATGCTGTCTTTCTCTTACATGGTTTTTCTTGGTTGATATGGGTGGGTCCAGCCTCAGGACTCAACCAGATCTAACCCCAAGGTAATGTGTGTGAAGCTTGGTCCTGAAAACTAACTTTATTTTGAAGATAAATGATTATAAATGTAAATTTCAACTCCCTATGGGGCTGCTTGGCTGAGAAGGATTTCTGAGCTTGGCACAACTCAGTGGTAATTATCTAGACTTGAACACAGTTTTTGTTTCAAGGGGAAAGACATTTGGCAGCAGCTTCTGTAGGCTCGAAAAGGCCACATCACTTTTTCCCTGGGATGCCAAAACCTCTAATTTCCAGACGTAAAATGTTAATGCTCATCTCTCACCCATATCTTGGTCCTTCTCCAGCTCTGAGGAATAGGTATGGCTTTTTCTGGAACACTCGAATCACAGGAAATGACAGAGCTTACAACCTGGCAGAATTCCTCTCAGTGCCAGTATATCATTTAGGCCAGTCCATGTCGGATGGCTTTCAAATCTGCAGCGCCAAACATGTGTCTCACTTGAAGGGATAAACCAGAGTTACTCAAGCAAATGATACATAAGCTTTTTATACAACCCACTAAAAAGATTCATCTCTTTTTCTTCTTGAGGCACCAAGAGGCGCAACAAAAGCAACTTTTTAAAGCATCAGATGTATACCAAGTGTCGTGAAAACCAATGCAGAGAGATCCTAAACCAGAAGACACAGTTCTTGATTTTTAAAGATCTGTGATCTGTTTGGGTAATAATACCAAAACCAGCAGGGTATGTTTCCAAAGCCCTGCATGAGCAATGAAAAACTAATGTGTGTGTGTGTGTGTGTGTGTGTGTGTGTGTGTGTGTGTGTGTGTGTGTGTGACAGAGAGAGAGAGAGAGAAATGGAATGAGAGGGAGAGTATGTAGTGTATTCATATATTCTTCCAACAAACACAGGGTATGGAGAAACCATTGTACGAACAGATCATTCTTTCAACAAATATTTATTGTGTACTTACTATAAGCCAGGCACTCTACTGTATGATGGGGAGATAATGCTCAGAGGCTCATTATGGTTCTTGCCTTTATGGGTTTTATAATCATGCACTCATTTAAAAGAATAATTCAGAGTGCTAACTATAAAACTGTAGATGGGCTTTGAAATAAAATCAACCTATGTTCAAATTCTTTAATATACTACCTATATGGCTAGGTAAGTTACTAAACCTCCTTAAGCTTTGCTTTCCTCTTCTGGATAATACATATAATAGTACATACTACACAGGTGTTATAGTGATTAAAAGAGCTAATATAACTACAGTACCTATTGCAGTGTCTATTACATCACAGGTACTAAATAAATAGTACTTATTTATAGGTATAACTGGAGATTTTCTTTTTAAAAGAAAGTGATGGTGGTATATATGTTGGACATCCAAGCTAAATGAGGGGTACAGGTGACCTGAGTTGGACTTTAAGAATGAGAGGAGTTAAGGAGTGGAGAAGCAGTGCATAAAGGCCCAGAATGCTGGATGTTGCCCAGACTGGAAATAGAGTGCTAAGGGGTAGGTGAAAGTAGTGGTGAAGGATTAAGTCATACAGGAAAGCTGGAACCCGACCATGAAAGACCTAGTATTTCTTGCTAAGAAGTCTGGATTTTCCCAAACAAACAAATGCTGAGGAACTTCATTACTGCTAGGCCTGCCTTACAAGAAATGCCAAAGAGATTTTTTTGAATGGGAGCAAAAGAAAGCTAATTACACCATAAAAACACACAAGGTAGTGTACATATCATTTGTAATGGTAAATATATAGGCAAAGTTGGATTCTGCAGTATGGTAGTGGTGGTGCCTAATTCACTCACTACTCTAGTTGGAAAGTTTAAAAAAGTGAAGATAGTAAAAATAACCATAACTACAACAATCTGTTATTAGCTACACAATATAAAAACACATAACTTGTAATAGCAATGACTTGAAATATGAGGGAGAGGAAAAGTAAAATTGAAAGTTTATGAATTTTGTTGATCGTTTCTCAGCCTTTTGGCCAAGATCAAGCGTCAATTCTATTGAAATTAAGTTGTTTTCAGTTTAAAATAGGATGCTGTATGTTTAAGATATTTTCTGTGAGCTTCATGCTTACCAGCAGGGAAAATCCTTCAAAAGAACATGATACAGAGGTGAAAGCAAAAAGACCCATCAAAATACCAAAAGACATCAAAACACACATAAAAGGACACCAGGATTAGAAACAAGGAACAAAGGACATACAAAACAACCAGAAATCAATGAACAAAATGGCAATATCAAGTCCTTACCTATCAATGATTACTTTTAATATAAATAGGTTAAATTCTCCAATCAAAAGACAGAGAATGGCTGACTGGATAAAAAAACAAGATCCAACAATATGTTGCTTTAAAGAGTCTCACTTTAGCCTTAAAGACATGCATAGACTACAAGTTGAAGAAATGGAAAAGACATATCAAGCAAATAGTAACCAAAAAGAACTTAAAAGAAAAATAGGAGTAGCTATACCTATATCAGACAAAATAGACTTTAAACTGAAAATGGTAAAAAGAGAAAAGAAGGTCATTATGTAATGTAAGGGGTCAATTCATCAAGAAGATAAAACAATTGTAAACATTTCTGTACCCAATATTGTAACATCTAAGTACCTAAAGCAAAAACTAACAGAGCTAAAAAGAGAAATAAAGAGTAATACAGTAATAGTTGGGGACATTAACACCCCACTCTCAACAGTGGATAGATCATTCAGACAGAGAATCCATAAAGGAACAGTAAATTTGAACAAAACAATAGACCAAATGGACCTAACGGATATGTACAGACATCCTATGAAGCAGAAACAGAATACACACTTTTCTCAAGTACACATGAGACGTTTGTTAGGCCACAAAACAAGTCTTAGCATATTCAAGAAGACTGAAATCATTCCATTAACTTCTCTGATCATGATGGCATGAAACCAGAAATTGATAACAAGAGGAAAACTGGAAAATTCATGAACACATGAAAATTACACAATCCCTTTCTGAACAATCAATGTATCAAAGAAGAAATTAAAGGGGGAAATTTAAAAATGTTTTGAGGCAAATGAAAATAGAAACACAACATACTAGAACTTATGGGATGCAGCAAAAACTCTTCTGAGAGCTCATAGTGATAAATGCCTACATTAGGTTGAAAGAATGATCCCAAATAAACAACTTCATTCTATACCTTAAGGAATTAGAAGAAAAAGAAAGGAGCAAATGGAGCTCAAAATTAGAAGAAGAGAGGAAATAATAAATATTAGAGCAGAAGTAAATAAAATAGAGAACAGAAAGCCAATAGAAATGATTAATCAAGCTAAGAACTAGTTCTTTGACAAGATAAACAAATTTGGCAAACCCTTAGACTAATTAAGGAAAAAGAGAAAGGACCCAAATAAACAAAATTATAAATAAAAAAAGAGACATTACAACTTATACCACTGAAATTCAAAGGACCATAAGAAGCTACTATGAACAATTATAGACCAGCAAACTGGACCACTTAGAAGTGGAAACATTCTTAGAAACATACAACTTACCAAGACTGAATCAAGAAGAAACAGAAAATCTGAACAAACTACTGGGTTTTTAAATTTTTAAAAAATATTTATTGACTATTTGAGAGAGAGACAGAGACAAAGCATGAGTAGAGGAAAAGCAGAGGGAAAGGGAGACATAGAATCTGTAGCAGGCTCCAGGCCTGATGTAGGACTTGAACCCACAAATGGTGAGATCATGACCTGAGCTGAAGTCAGACACTTAGCCAGCTGAGCCATCCAGGATGAATTAGTAGTAAGGAGATTGAATCAGTAATCAAAAATCTCTCAATAACTTTATTCTTTTTTCTTTTTGTTGTGTTTCTTTCTTTTTAATTTTTTAATTTTTTTTCTTACAAATAGTTTATTGTCAAGTTGGTTTCCATATAACACCCAGTGCTCATCCCACAAGTGCCCTCCTCCATGCCCATCTCCCCCCTCCCCCCCACATCCATCAGTCCTCAGTTTGTTTCTCAGCATTCAAGAGTCTCTCATGGTTTGCCTCTCTCCCTTTCCCCCACTATTTCCCCCCTTCTTCTCCCCCATGGTCCTCCGTTAAGTTCCTCCTAATCCTCCTATACGTGCAAACATGATATTTGTCCTTCTCTGCCTGACTTATTTCACTCAGCATAGCACCCTCAAGTTCTATCCATGTTGCTACACATGGTCAGATTTCATTGTTTCTCATTGCCATGTAGTATTCCATGGTATAGATAAACCACATCTTCTTGATCCATTCGTCCATTGATGGACACTTAGGCTCTTTCCATGTTTTAGCTATTGTTGAGTGCTGCTATGAACATTGGGGTACATGTGCTCCTATGCCTCAGCATTTCTATATCCCTCGGGTAAATTCCTAGCAGTGCTATTGCTGGCTCATAGGGGAGTTCTATTGTTAGTTTCCTAAGGAACCTCCACACTGTTTTCCAGAGGGGCTGTACCAGTTTACATTCCCACCAACAGTGTAAGAGGGTGCCCGTTTCTCCATCCTTGCCAGCATCTAGAGCTCTCTGATTTGCTCATTTTAGCCACTCTGACTGGCGTGAGGTGGTATCTCAGTGTGGTTTTGATTTGTATTTCCCTGATGAGGAGCGATGCTGAGCATCGTTTCATATGTTTGTTGGCCATCTGGATGTCCTCTTTGGAGAAGTGTCTGTTCATATCTTCTGCCCATTTCTTCACTGGGTTGTTTGTTTTTCGGGTGTGGAATTTGGTGAGTTCCAAATAGATTCTGGATATCCACCCTTTATCTGATATGTCGTTTGCAACTATCTTTTCCCATTCCGTTGGTTGCCTATTAGTTTTGTGGGTTGTTTCCTTTGCTGTGCAGAAGCTTTTAATCTTGATGAGGTCCCAATCGTTTATTTTTGCTCTTGATTCCCTTGCTTTTGGGGATGTGTCAAGTAAGAAGTTGCTGCGGTGGAGGTCAAGGAGGTTGTTTCCTGCTTTCTCCTCTAGGGTGTTGATAGTTTCCTGTCTCACATTCAGGTCCTTTATCCATTTTGAGTTTATTTTTGTGCATGGTGTGAGACAATGACCTAGTTTCATTCTTTTGCATGTTGCTGTCCAGTTTTCCCAACACCATCTGTTAAAGAGTCTGTCTTTTTTCCATTGGATATTCTTTCCTGCTTTGTCAAAGATTAGTTAGCTGTATACCTTTGGGTGCAGCTCTGAGTTTTCAATTCGATTCCATTGGTCTATGTGTCTCTTTTTGTGCCAATACCATACTGTCTTGATGTTGACAGATTTGTAGTAGAGGCTAAAGTCTGGGATGGTGATGCCTCCCATTTTAGTTTTATTTTTCAGTATTGCTTTCTCAATAACTTTTAAAAAACCTATATGACTTTACTGGTGAATTTTACCAAATATTTAAGGAAGAATTAACACCAATCCTTCTCAAGCTCTTCCAAAATGTTGAAGAGGAGGGAACATTTTCAACCTTATTTATGAGGCTAGCATTATTCTGATACCAAAATTAAAAAAGGATGCTATGAGAAAAGAAAATTATAAGTATCCTGAATGAATACAGATGCAAAATAGGAAACCAAATTTAGCAGCACTCAATTTGCACCTCCCATCCCTGGGAGGTAAGGATGGTTTAACATGTGCAAATCAATCTACGTGCTACATCACATTAATAGAATGAATGAGAATTATATGATCATTTCAATAGATGCAGGAAAGGGATATGACAAAATTCAATATCCTTTCATGATAATAACCCTTAGCAAGTTAGACATTGAAGAGACACATTTCAACATAATAAAAGCCATATACGACTAGTTCATAGCTAACATTATACACAATGGTGAGAGGCTGAAACCTATTCTCTGAGATCAGAAACAAGGGTGCCAACTCTCACTACTCCTTTTCAACACAGTACTGGATGTCCTACTAGAGCGATCAGGCAGGTAAAGGAAATAGAAGGTATCAGAATTGGATAGGGAGAAGTATAGTTGTTTCTATTTGCAGATGACGTGATTTTATATATAGAAAATCCTAAAGACTCAGCCAAAAACTTAGATCTAGTCAATCAATTCAATAAAGTTGCAGGATACAAAACTAACATGCAAAAATCTGTTTCATTTCTATACACTAACAACAGATTTTCCAAAAAAGAAAAAAATTGATTCCATTTATAATACCATTGAAAATAAAATACATAAGAACAAATTGAACTAGAGAGGTGAAAGATATCTATTATGAAATGTACAAGGTATTGATAAAAGAATACACAAATAAATGGAAGAGTTTACCGTGTTCATATATTGGAAGAATTAATATTATTAAAAGGTCAGCACTACTGAGAACTATCTATAAATTCAATATAATCCCTGTCAAGATTCCAATGGCATTTTACAAGAGTATAAGACACACTCCTAAAATATATGCAACAAAAAATGACCCTGAATAGCCCAAGAAATCCTGAAAAGAACAACAAACCAGGAGGCATCATACTACCTGGTTTCAATCTATACTGTAAGGTTTTGGTCATCAAGACAGTATGGTACTAGCATAAAAAGCAGACAAATCAACCAATAGAACAGAATTAAGAGCCCATAACTAACCCCAAGCATATATGGTCAACTAACATTTGATACAGGAATCAAGAATATTCAATGGAGAAATAGCCATCTCTTTAATAAAGGGTGCTGGAAAAATCGGAGATTCACATGGAAAAGAATGAAACTGGACACATATACTACACCACTCACAAAAATTAACTCAAAATATATTAAAGACTTAAATGTAAGACTCAAAACCATGACAGCTCTAGAAGAATATATAGGAGCAAATCTCCATAACAGGAGTCTTGGTAATGATTTCCTGAATATGACACCTAAGCACAAATAGCAAAAAAAATAAGTAAATAAATGAGTGAGACTAGATTAAACTAAAAAGCTTCTGCACAGCAAAAGAAACCATCAACGAAGAGAAAAGAAAACCTATGAAGTGGGGAAAAAATAATTGTGAATCATATATCTGAGAAGGGGTTAATATCTGAAATACATAAAGAGCCCATACAACACAATAGCAAAAAAAGCAAATACCTCAATAAAAAAATGGGCAAAGGACTTAAACAGAGATTTCTACAAAGAAGATATTTAAAATGCCAACATTTGAATGAAAAAATTCTCAATATCACTAGTCAATAGGGAAAAGCAAATTAAAACCACAATGAGATATCACTTCGTGCCTTTTAGACTGGCTATTGTCAAAAAGAAAAACAAGAGATAACAAATGCTGATGTGTATGTGGAGAAACGAAAATCTTTGGGCACTTTTATATTTAAAAAATTATTCTGCTCTCTACTTTGCCTTTTTTCTCTGAGTGTCCTTTTCCTGTTTGACTTGGTGTCTATCTTTCTTGATGATGGTGCTTCTCAAGTGTTGGGAGGTCTTAAATATGAATTAACATCATGGAGTTGGAAAGGATGTCTGTAAGTCATACTTCCCATTGCTCAACCTTAAATTAATCCTGCTGTTAGCCTCACTTCTCACCATGGCCATCTCAGGGATTTGGGGGCTCCAATTCCTGAGATGTCCCAGTGTTCGCTATCTGGGTCTACTTCCTGCTTGTTACTGTCTTTCTCTGTACTCACCCAGGGCCCAATTCTCTCTGCTATGTGAAGGCATTTACCATGAGTGACAATTTTTCATCTTCCAGAAAACCATCGGCCTCCCTTTTCTGATGTCATTTCTCTTCCAAACTTTTAACTTTGTGGGTTTATGACATATTGGACTTCAGGAAGGAGAAGGCAGTTTGCCTTATTTAAGTAGAAAAGTGTTTATTGTTGTAAAGACATAAAAGTATTTGGATTTAAAATCATGAAGTAATTTATTGTTGCAGAAAGATACTCCTCTAAGACTAGTGTTCAATGTTTAAACTTTTGAAGCTTGTAAATAGGGGCAAAGTGATCATTTGATTAGTGGCAGAAATTTGCTGTCTGTGGTTAGAATGGCATACTGGGAAATTAATCTTAGGATAGTCTCTTCTTTATTTCATAAATCGTTTGGGTTCGGTTTCTTATTCACATAGTGTTTCATTTTGTTCTGTTTAGGGTAGTTCTACACGATTTTGAAGCAAACAAAGACACAAATGCTTTACTCATTCATTCGTTCACAACTCAACCATTCTTTCATCTGTTAATTTACTTATACAATAGATATTATCAAAACCTTACTCAATGCCTTGCCTGAACCTCAGAGTAGGAGGCAGACATAATAACTGTCCACATGTTTTGTCTGATGATGTAAAAAGTTGTCAAGAGGTTGGAGGATGGGGGTAGCTGTAAATCAGTGTTTCTTCTCCAAGTTTGGTGTCTAGACGAGCAGCAGAATCAACATCTGTAAATTTGTTAGAAATGTCAATTCTCAGGCCCCTCCCCAGAGACATTGAATCATTAACTCAGCTAGTTTGAAAAAGACCTTCAGATGATTCCAATGAATAGTAAGGGGTTAAAATCACTTCTCTTTAAAAAATGTTTAATTAAAAAAATAAAATCAGTTTCTGTATGTGAACCAGATAATAAAGCTGTGGAGTGTTGTGGTTCTGCAAAAAGGAGAAAGGCCATGGGAGAAAGGGCTCTGAGATAATGGGATTTCCAATGGTTCATTTCTTTAAATACATTCATTCAATATTCAGACTTTGTTTTTTAATAACAAGGACATGCGACTGCCTGTCTTATTGAAGGTTTCCATGATTATTCTTTTGGTTTATTTAATGTATTTTGGAATCCATTTGCTGGTTGGATACTGGAGCAAGATTCTTCTATTTTGGTATTTATGTTAAAACCATAGGCTCCCCTGGATACTAACAGAATGAGAACATCAGCTATTCCAGTGTAACCTATGTCATGCCACACCAGGGCTAAAACTGCTCTCCATTGATATATTTTTTAATTCATCTTGTATCTTTTATTTTTTTCCTGGGATGTGTGTTAGTTAATAAGAACTGAATTTTCTTAGTAATAACTTAGTATTTTCAACTCTACCTACTTCTTTCAATAATGGCTTAATATGTATGAATTGATTTTCCCATAACTTCTTTTCCTTTTGGTTATATTTTTATCATAAGGCTTCTTCTGTGCTCCTGTAAATACATGCCTGGGAGATTTGTCACAGTCCTTCATTCATGTTCAGACTGCCTTAATGTTTAGATTAAAGCTCTCATTCTACTACACAGATGACTCAACTGGGCTTGTTAATTACATGCAATGATAGCAGCTGCAGTTGATGCTTTTCATTTCTTTTATGCCTGGGGAGGCATTATAGCATAATGGAAAGAACACTGGATTTCATGTCAGAGCTGGATCTGAAATCTGGTTCCAGCAAAGTCACATGGCCTAGGAAAAAACTTTTATCTCTTTTTATCACATTTGCAAAATTTTGGTATCATCTAATCTCTAAGGATCTTCCATTGCTAACACCCTCTGATTCTATGATACAGAGGTTCTCAATCTGTACATGCATTATTTTGGAGATTTCAGCCATGAATACCATTCCTATTTGGGAATCAGAAGTATGAGTGGGTTTAGAGGATTGGGAGTGTGTTTGAAGGGGGAGATTTAAAGTCAGTTCTTTACCCACCCCAAAGTCCCAAAAGCCTTTGTAGAAATCTATTTCCTAAAAAATTACCAGTATAGAATATCAGGTTCTCACCAATAAGCTCATTGTTACGTGGATGAGTGTGGGTTGTCATGTTGTTTCTCTTCGTGTTCACATACATCTTCAACCATTAAGATGTTCTGGATCAACACAACTCTCGATTTCCATTCCCCATTCTTCAGATGCAAGTAATTTCTCATCATTTATGTCTAGAAACATATTCTTTTTTTTTATTTTTTTTAATGTTTTATTTATTTCTAGGAGAGAGAGAGAGAGAGAGACAGGGTGAGCAGGGAAGGGTCAGAGAGAGAGGGAGTCACAGACTGAAACAGGCTCCAGACTCTGAGCTGGCAGTCAGCACAGAGCCCGACGCGGGGCTCGAACCCACGAACCGCGAGATCATGACCCAAGCAAAAGTCGGACGCTTAACCGACTAAGCCACCCAGGCGCCCCTCTATAAACATATTCTTGAAAATATTCATTATGTATACACTTGTCTCTCATATTTATACTGAGGGTTCCATTCTAGAAATTGAGCCTTGCTCATTTTGGAGACCTCTGTATTTGACACAGTACCTGATACTAAGTGCTTACTGAATAAACGGAAGAATCTTTTTTTAGTAAAAGGGTCATTTGGGTGGTGGTCTGTAGAATGATTCCTGTCTATGAATTTCTTGTTACCAATCTTAATGGAAAAAGTACAAAAATTGAGAACAAATGATAGAAATTGTTATAAAAATTTGACATTGCTGCATCAAAATATGCTGACTAAGGTATACAATATATTTAGTATATTAACCTTGTATTCTACAAAGTTGCTAAAGTCCCTTATCATTTCTAGTTGTTTCATGCTCGACTTATGGGGATTCACTGATTGACATTGACAAATAAAGAAAGTTTGATTTCCTCCTTTCCAGTCTGTGTGCTTTTTTTCACCATATTAGACCTTTAGGATAATGTTGAATAGGAGTTGTAAGATGGGGTATCTTTGCTACATTCTCAATCTAGAGAGAAAGAATTTCATTTTTCACCATTAATTATAATGGTATCTGTAGGTTTTACATAAATGTCCTTTATCAGACTGAGGAACACAAGTCTCTTGTATTCCAAGTTTATTGAGAATTATTATTGTCAATGGGTGTTGAATTTTATCCTTTGCTTTTCCTTGAGATCATATGGTTGCTCTTCTTTGATTGTCAACATAATGAATCACATTGATTGATTTTCAAATGTTAAACCAATTTTACATTCCTGGGATTTGCCCCAACTAGTCATGATGCATATATTGCGGGATTTGAACTGCTAAAAAGTATGTAGGAATTTTTGTATCTGTATTTACGAGGGATGTTGATTGGTAGTTTCTCTTACTGCAGAATCTTTGGTTTTAGAATTGGGGTAATACTAGCTTTATAAAATCAGTTAGGGAGGATTGACCTTCTCCTCCATTCTAGAATAGTTTTTGTAATTGGTATTATTTCTTCTTTAAATGTTGCATATAATTCACCAATGAAGCCATCTAGTTCTGAAGTTTTCTTTGTAGAACATTTTAGTCTGTGATTTCAGTTTCAAAAATTAAATGTAGGACTGTTTGTTTCTTCTTTAGGGAGCTTTTGGTAGTTTATGTCTTGTACAGAATTTTTTATACATCATCAATGATGTCTCCTTTACATAAAGTTATTCAGAATAGTCTGCTATTTTTTTAAACATTTTTAGGACCTCTAGTAATGGCCTCTCTTCCATTCCTGACTTTGACTATTAATGTTATTCCTATTTTCTTGATTAGTCTGGCTAGTGTTTCTAATTGTGCTAATCTTTAAAAAAAAAAAATCAAATCAATGTGATTTGATATGCATTATTGTGTTTATGTCCCCGATTTCATGGATTCTACTATTATCCTTATTATTTCTGTCCTCTGTTATTGTCTCACTTGGTATAATTATTTTTGCTTTTTGGTGGTCGTTCTAGTACTTACAATATGCATTTTAAACTTATTACAGTTTACAGTTATATCAAATTGTGCTGCTTCATGTATAATCAAGAACCTTATTGGGGCCCCTGGGTGGTTCAGTCTGTTAAGCGTCCAACTTCATCTCAGGTCATGATCTCACGGTTTGTGGGTTCGAGCCACCTGTTAGGCTCTATGTTGACAGCTTAGAGCCTGGAGCCTGCTTCAGAGCCTGTGTCTCTGCCCCTCGCCCAATTCATGCTCTGTTTCTGTCTATAATAAATTAACATCAAAAAAAAAATTTTTTTAAAGAACCTTAAAACAATAAGCTTGCATATGCTCCATGTTTTCATCTACATATATTCTAAATCCCATGATACATTATTATTTTTGTTAAGCTATCAATTATTTTTCAATTGAATTAAAAGTTTTTAGAAACATTTTTTCTTATTTACCCATATTTGTGGTACTCTATTCCTTTGAGTAGATCCAAATTTATATCTGGTATTATGTTCCTTTTGCCTGAAGAAATTTCCTTATCAATTTTTTGTAGTGTAGATCTGCTGGAGATATATATTTTTCAGTTTATGCTTGTCTGAAAAGTGTTGATTTCACCTTTCTATTTGGAAGGTATTTTTTTCTGAGTGTAGGATTCTGGGTAATTTTTTTTTTTTTTTTAGCACTTAAAGATGTTGCTGCATTTTCTTACAGCTTGGAGAGTTTCTCATGAGAAGTCTTGTAAAAATTCTTCTTTTGTTTCTTTGATTTATTTATGTATTTACTTATTAATGCCTCTGAAATACTTTCAGACTTCATATTTATTATAGGTTTTCAGCAATTTGATTATGATATACATTGATATGGTCTTGTTTTGTTTATTTTGTTTAGATTTTATTGAGATTTTTGGTTCAGTGGGTTCTAAGTGTTTATCAAATTTGAATAAAATATTAACCACTATTTTATCAATTATTTTTTTCTGCCCGTCCCTTCAGTCCTCCTGAAACTCCAAATACATGTATCTTAGATTCTTTGAAATTACCCCACATGTTATTGCTCTTCTATTCATTTTGTTCATTCAGTCATTTTTCTCCTGTGTTTCATTTTGGGTAATTTCTATTATTAGGTCTTCGAATTCACTAATATTTCTTTTGTAGTATACAACCCACTGTTAATTATATTCAACGTTTTTTTTGTCTTATATACTTTATTTATAAACTCTAGAAGTACAAATTCATTTGTTGTTACTTTTATATACTTCATTTCTTTCTACATTATCTTCATATTTTCCTCTATTTTATTGGTCTTATGATAGTTGTTTAGGCACCTTGTCTTCTAATTTCATTACCTATGTTATTTGGTGGTCTGTTTTAGATGATTGATTTTCATCTGGTTTTGGGTCATAGTTATCATGCTTCTTGGCATACCTAGTAATTTTTATTGGATGATAGATATTTAGATAGATAGATATTTGGGAGCCATATTTTCTTGAATTTCTTTAAATAGCGTATGTTGTTCTGGCACTTGGTTAAGTTACTTAGGAGCAGGTAGATCCTTTTAAAGATTGCTTTTAAACATTGTTAGAGAAGGTCCAGAACATCCATTAGTCTCGGGCTAATTATATCCACTACTGAGGTGATATCCATCTGAGGATTTGACCTTATGTTTATTACGGAGTTTTTAAACCACTTCTGGCTAGTGGGAAGAAAAATTATTCGCAGCCCTCTTTGGGCATTATTTTTTGGCCTATTTTTTCAGGTGGTTATTTTTCCATCCTTGGGTAGTTTTCTGTCATTCATGTATAGACCAGAAATGAGCTAAAGACATGGAGGAACCCTTCTGTACACATTTGGATATCTCTTGATATGTAGTCATTTTTATTGGTAATGCACCTCACACATTCCAGCGTTGTTGACTTCCCTTTACTCTATCCTCAACAGAGACTCATGGAAACTTCTAGGCTGTGTTTGGATTTTTCTTCCCTGAGGCTTAGAAACTGTCATTGAGTATAAATTGGGTCAATCCTAGAACTCACCTTTCTTTGTTTCACAGATGTCAAGTTCTTTGCTGTCTCTTTCACAATGCCTGAAAATGCAAAATATAGTTTACGTATTTTTCCAGTTTTCTTGTTGTTTAACACCAAAGGATAATTATGATTCTTGTTACCTCACTGTAGCCATAAAAGAAATTCTTGAATATAGATTTTAAAATGTGATATTTAAGAAAAACCAAATAATGACCACTCAATAATAGCTACTCCTTCACCATAGAACAACATTGTACAAAAATCTGAGTTGATGGAAATGTTTTATATTTGTGCTATCCTCTGCAATAACTATTAGCAGACTTGTGACTATTTCCAGACATATCAAGCAGTTGAAATGAAGCTAGTATGTCTCAGGAACTGAATTTTTAATTATATTTAATTCTAATACATTAAATAGTAACATGTGGGTATTGGCTACTCTATCAGAGCTAGTCAGAAAAATTATAGCAAGACTGGTACAGAAAGAATGTCAGTAAAAGAGAACAAGTCTAGACTGAAGACAAGGGATGACTTCATCTTTTTAGCTAGAAACAAGTTGGGTAATGTGTGCTTATGGCTCATGCTAAAGAAAAAGATAGGACAATTAGAGAAGACATTATGGACATATTATAGTCGGAGTAAAATCAACTAATGTTTCACAAATACTTTGGAGAAGATGATAAAGGACTCATGTTATCCACTGATGCTAATATTATTTCCCTAGTGATCTGAGGTTAAGGTGACCAATTGGATAACAGATATCACAAATGAGTAGGAATATCTGTCTTAATTTCAGCTTCTCAGCCATTTAGCACTTATAGGAAATTTTAATCCCAAAGAGACAGGGTAGTTTATAATGTCTCTGCTGTGCCCTAAGGTATATAAGGAGGTGTTGGTTACATTGATCCAGAATAGCACAGAATGTTAAGAGACCTGACACCTTTCTAACATGGAGCTTAGAAGACAAGGGGTAGCTGCCATTGAACTTGCCTTCCATATTTATCTACTGTCTAGAGTGATCATTCATAATGACTTTGATTTCTGGAAGCCATTTTACTGATTCTCAAATTTTGAGAGACGGACATGTCAGGAACCCTTCTTTGTGTGAAATTCTCATGATAATTGATGGCTTCTGGTTGTGGAAAATGTACAGATATCTTTATAAGTTGTACATGTCTGCAGTCACTTCAGACTAAATCAGAGTCAAGGGGTATATTCTTCCTTTTGGATGTTAACTAACATTTGAGTGTCCATAGGGAAGTTTTATTTCCAGATTATTATTTCAAGAAAAGCTTTTCATGATCAACCTATTTTTATGGGGCAGACTGTTAAAGAAAATAGGAGATAAATTGCATTGTTTGCTATCTGTACATACAGTGTAACATATATAATTCACTAAAACACCCAAACTTCTATTAGTCATTGTCAGGATATGTAACAGCTTTGCTTACTTATACCTAGTCCATCATAAATTTTAATCAGAAATGTGGTGTAGTTGTGTATTTTTTAAATACTTGTCTTTAACATAAAATAAGCTGGACAGGGGATGAGTTACTGGATTGTAAGAGAACATTAGAGACTCTAGGGTCGTTCAGAATAGGTCACGAGGGCAATGGTGGTAGGATAAACCCATTGCAATAAATTCATCCACAGAAGGAACATGTAAAAATCACACGGAGCTCTTCAACAAGGAAAGCGAGGATGGTAGGTTTGTTGGAACTGGACTAGTACATAGTAGAGATGGAGAATGGGGTCTTTCTCAAGTCCTTCAGTGCAGTGCCAACAGCATGAGCTCAGACAGAGGGTCAATTTCTGGCTCTAATTCCTGGCTTTGGGTTCCTGATTCTATGACCTTGGGCTGGCATCTGAAAAATGGAAGCAATACTTTCTAGCCCTCACAGTTTTGTAAAGATCAAATGAATTAAAGTTTGTGTAAGCACAGATGTGGCTGGTGATGTTGTCCTGCTGCAGGAATTTTTGTGTGAAGATAGAGGCTCAAGAGGGGCAGGGAAGGTAACTCATTCTAAGGTAAGGGAGAAGCCTAGATGACAAATTTTGTTTAAGGACATGACACAAATGCTGGAGTGGAGATGTGTTGGGGACAATATATTGCCTATCAGAGCCCATCTGAGCCTGTTTGTGAGTCTTAGGAGATGGACCACAATGAACAAAGAAAAGTCTATTTTCCCTGGATAAATACTGAGAGTAAATGATGCTTTGCGGTAATGATGTGTTGTGATTGTGCCAATGAACAGTATTTCCCTGTGTTTGGATTCCTTCTGGAATATGATGTGATGTAGAAAAATGTAAAATCCTGGTTCATGAAAGATACCAATGGATATGTGGCAACACCAAAAAGATGTCATCCTGTGGTGGCTTCATAGTCGACATGATGTCAGCTGAGTTAGGGGTGATAAGATAATTTTCAATACCTGCAGTAAGAGAAAAGGAAAATGGTGGGCACCATCACTCAGCAGCTGTGAAGACGTTCATAGCAAAAGTGAGACCTCCCACAGGAGGTCCAGTATTGATTTCAGGGTAGGGATTTTGAGGGCATCTAAGTTTACCATTATGGCGGGAGAGAGCACTTACTTTCTCTGGTCTTTAGATATAAGTTGGTGAAGCTTGGAGAATGTGAGGCCGTGGAAGGGCATAGTAAGGACTGCATAGTAAGAATCCAGTAACTTTCTTATTTCTCTTCTTCCTAGAGGCAGAGACACTTACACATGGGTGGTGAAGACAAAAGCAAAGACATTTTCTTCTAATTCCTGTTCTGCTGTTTGTGCTGCCCGCACGATCTCCCTGCAGAGAATTTGAAGTACTTAACCTTGTCTGAGAATTTGCCAACTTGAACCAAATCAACAAGCCAAGGCAGAAGTCTGGTAAGAACAGTAATGTGGAATTGGGGTTTTGAGACTTTTTTCTTCTTCTGTCATTATGTAGTTGTGCAAACTTGAGCAAGTTATTTAATCTCTCAGGACTCCATTTCCTTAATTGTAAAAGAAGGCAAAATGATCTTCAAGGTCCCTTCTCTCCCTGACATTCTGTGAGTTCCTCCGTGTTCTAAATTCTTTGATTCTATCAGGGGGTCCTTAATAAGTGCCAAAGCAAGTGAGCATGAAGGTTAATGTGGTCACAGAAAGCTTCTCAGATTATGTGGGAAATAAATGGAGTATAGGAGTGCCTAGTAGACATGATGGAGACCAGTCTGAATGAAGTTTAGTGTTCATCAACATATTAGTAAGAGATAAGACAAAAAATATGGGCTGGGGTCCTAAGGTGATCCAAGACCAGCTAGAACTCTCTCCATACCTTGATTTCCTTTAGATTTATCTGAGTTGAGACTAGGGCTCATCCCAAGGAATCTGACTACCCTTGTGAGGAAAAGCAAGCAACAATTGTGTGTGGAGAATAGATGGTTAGCACTTCCACAGAATGACAATAATGGTCATAATTACCATTTGTTGAGTGCTTGCCTAAGCCAGTCACAAGTCCAAAATGCTTTATATTCATTTTCTCATTTAATTCTGATAGTACCCTGCAAAGCTGGATTCATTGTGTTCCCCACTTTACAAATGACAAAACCGCAAATCAGAAATGTTTACTGTCAAAATTCACACAACTGGTAAGTAATGGAGCCAGTATTTTAATCTGAATCTGCTTTGACCCCCAATGCTAGGCTTTTATGTTGACTCCTTCAAGGCAGGTACTATATAGAAACACGCTGGCAAAGCATGCAGCCCAGAGCACCTCATAGTCTTTGGGCACTTTAATGCTAAGTGAATTAATCAAAAATAATTAAACATCTCAAGCATATTAAACACAAAATAACTAGGACATGGTTGGATCTCCACATGAATTCCTCCCGATGAAGCACTTTCTGCTGTGACAGAAATAAAGTCTCTCAGTAATTCGAAGCATATACAGCAATTAATTCTACATTTATATGGTCTCTTTTTTAGAACTGTATTTTAATTTTTTAAAGTGCCATTTTAATATCTGTGCTGTAACTGATAATTATTTTGGGAAGGGGGCAAGAGCAAGAGGATGTCAGTAGCAGCACAAATAATTTTTAATGCAACAGCTGTGAGGCTTAAATGGACCATGTGCCAAGGGCCCTGTAGCCTGTCAGAGAGAAGAGAGTCTATAGCCAGTGCTTCCCACTTCAAGGTCACTGGTTTGAACCTAGTCAAAGTCAAATGTAGCTGAAGATCACCTCTCCTTGATAGCTCCTGGGTGATCTCAGTAAATGAGATAGTGAACTTATCCAATTTCCTCCTGGGCAACTACCCAGGACTAATTCTAAAAGCTCTTATACAAACACAAGGGCCAACCTTGGCATAGACACTCATCATTATGTCCCCTCGAGGTCTAGGCCATGGCTAATTTTTATTGTTATTATTATTATTATCTATCCACTGAGAGGCATCTAGCAGAATACCAGTGTGGAAAGAAAATAAAAAAATAAAAACAAGCACATTAGCTCCAGTTTCTATTGATCAGGATGACTGGAGGTGAGTACAGGGACAAGTATGAAGTTCATGAATCCTATTCCACCCATCTTCTAACCATACTTCAAAGTCCATCTCAGTACCCAGCCCATTCCAAAGCTGTTCAGGATGAATAAGCCCATGAAGCCCCATGAACTCTAATTGCCTCTGCTTGTCTATGGCTACTCTTATGGATGTTATCATTCATGACTTCAAATTATTTTATATTCTCATTTTGGATGCTCTACTGGGAAATAGCAGGTAGGACATTAAAATCTTCCACAAGTTCATTGACTCATGAACCTTGGGTTAATATCAGCCTTCAGATGTCCTAATTTGTACAACACTGGTTTCCTCCAAGGAATCCTTCCCTGAATGTTGTCCTAATATATTGGGCTGCCTACACAGCTACACACACCTACACCCTTATTCCTAGCATATATAAAGCAACATAGAAGAAGTGAGTATACATTCTCTCAAGCTACCGCCAGAATTATCATATCCTGCTCATACTCTATGATTCTTATGTTTTTTTAAACAAGTAGAATATTAATTAACTAATCAGCTAATTAATTTAATATTTAGTGTAATCGCCTGTATACTTTTCCATAATACCACTGTTTTAATCACTTAATTCAGAATAGATGCTTGCTTTTAATTATTAGGACTTTGGTTTTTCCCATGCTGCAAACTTTCTGTCTTAGATATAAATCCCTGGACCTGTGTGTTTGTTCCGTGAAGTTCTGTGTTCTACCTGAGCCAAAACAAAACAAAACAAACAAACAATAAAAACAGAAACAAACAAAAACCTCCCATGCTCCAGTGTCTCTCCCACAGGTGACTTTTCAATCTGGAACAACATGTCCTTATAGGAGGGATGTGGGCCTATGTAGTGCATGGGCAAGACTCCATCATTGCCATGAAAGAGTTCACTTTGCGTAATAAATATGTGTGGAATCGACTGAATAAATCAATGACCCTTCAGTGCTCTGTAAGCAATCCCCTCCATTCCTCTTCATTTGGCTCCCTGAACCCTGAGGAAATTCCAGGCCTAAAAATCTCCTAACCTCATGTGGTTACTGATTCAACCACCTGGTACTAGACTGAACTGCCACCTGTCTAACAATTACTTGTGATATAAACACAACCTCTTAGCTGCTTGTAGAGTACAGATGACTTTGTATCTGTGCACCTGACTATAAGAAATACCATACTGTTTAATTTTTCTAAATCAAATTAGTTCTGAGTTTGTGCCCACACAAACCATGGTTGGGAAAAATGTAAACTCAGTAATAGCTTTGGAGACAGGTGGTTTATATGAATATCCAGGCACTGAAGAAATGTTCTCTAGTCTTCAGTCTACTGTGGTAGTGTCTGAAAAGTGCACTGTTCAAATCTCCATGATCCATTCATAATGCACAGACCTGTTACTACTCCAGCTTGGGCACAAGGGACTTAATGTAATTTACGTCTTAGGTACCTGGTGTCCAACCTCAGTAGACATACCAGGGAAGTCCAGAGTGCTGTGAAGAAATTGGCCAAACTCTTTTTCCTTTCTAGTCTTTATAATTCTCTTCCATTTCTAGGACTGAACATTCTGTTTTTAAGTGTCCAAGTGTTTTTCTTTATTCTTCTTTTTGGGAAAGACCTTGCCAGGTAGTGTGACCATGTAGTATGCCATCCAAATCAGGACACTTCTAAGAGTGAAAGGAAGCACTGTAATAACTATGCTGAGAAAATGGGCATAAGTGGTGTGTATGATTATCCTATGTGTAGGCCTTCCTGATTGAGTCTTTTTTTTTTTTTAATAACAACACCTTCTCCAATTTACTGGTTCTTTTTTTTTTTAATGTTTTTTATTTATTTCTAGGAGGGAGGGAGAGAGAGACAGCGTGAGCAGGGGAAGGTCAGAGAGAGAGGGAATCACAGACTGAAACAGGCTTCAGGCTCTGAGCTGGCAGTCAGCACAGAGCCCGATGCGGGGCTCAAAGCCACGAACCGTGAGATCATGACCTAAGCAAAAGTCGGACGCTTAACCGACTAAGCCACCCAGGCACCCCCTGATTGAGTCTTTAGAAACACAATGTTGATTTATTTTTTAAAACTCTTTTAAAATTTTTAAAAAACAATTTTATTTATTTTTGAGAGACAGAGAGAGACAGAGCATGAACAGGGGAAGGGCAGAAAGAGGAGACACAGAATCCAAAGAAGGCTCCAGGCTCTGAGCTGTCAGCACAAAGCCCAATGCAGGGCTTGAACTCATGAACCGTGAGATCATGACCTGAGCCAAAGTGGGATGCTCAACCAACTGAGCCACCCAGGTGCCCCTGATTTATTTTTTCTACACTTGCTCTTAGCCAAAAGAACTATAGCAATTGATTTATTTTTTCTAGAGGTGACAATAGAGAAAGTAGATACATCCATTGGTTAGCCTTTTCTGTCAACTTATTTTATTACATTTGTGTATTGTAGATCAAAAACCAATCTTCTTTCTGGCAAGGTGCTTCTCCCTGGCTGTGTGTGTGTGTGTGTGTGTGTGTGTGTGTGTGTGTGTGTGTGTGTGTGTGTGTGTGAAAACAGAGAGAGAGAGAGACTCCAAATACCCTCCTCACCACCGCAATCAACCAAAACTAGACCTTAGAGGATACTGGGATAAAATGTCTCAGAACAGATTACCAAATGGGTATAAGCCTAGAATGTCAATTTATCATGTCTAGTGGCTGACATTTCCCTTCGCTTTATGCTATGGACAGAGAATTAGCAGCTGCATTGTACAGTGAAGCCACTGTTTAAATATGAGTCTAGATACAGCTCAGCTGAGATGCTCCTGTGATTCAGGGCCTTCCTAGGCAGGAGATGCGGAAGGCCTCTATTTCCAAAAGCCATTAAGGGACAGTTGCAGGCACTCAAGCTTTCGCTTTAATAGCAAAAAGCCTCCATCTCAGGAGCTTAAATCCGTCTCCAAGGTGAACTAGGAAGGTGGCAGAAGTGTAGCTATTATTATAGCAATTTGTTTCCTGCAAACAGTAGCCCCCAGGTGGAGAAATGTGAGTAAACTCGCTTTTTTTCCTCCTAGATTATTTTTTTCCCGAGTCCTCATGGTGCCACCTCCGAGAGGGCAGAGGAGCCTTTTCCTGTCCCCCGTCATACTGAGTACAGCTCAACATCTATTGGTTGCTGCTGGAGCACACACTCTCCCCGATGGACAATTAGACATTTTGAGAGCGGAGAATGTCAATCCTCAATCAAAAGACACAGGAAACCCAATTATCCTACAGAGAACAGAAGAAAAAGTAAGCACCCATCTCCCTCTCTTCCACAGGTTTACACAGGGACATTTTCTGATTCTCTCTGGTGATACTTTGGAGATGAAGACTTGGTTCTGCTGCTTTTCTGAATCTAGATTTTATTTTATTTTTTTTAATCTTTTAGGGGTCTGACAATATGGCTATACTTCTTTTGTTTACAGGCTGAAAAAAAATCAGATAGCCTCCCCCATTGCCTAAAAGATGAAAAATATGTTTTTTGCTTTCAATATCCAGGCCTCCCCCAAATCATATTTTTCTCAGATTCTTATGGGAGGCTTACTTTTTTTTCCCTTCTCATCTCTAACAGAAGAAAAAAGGTAAGATCCATTAAGAGGAAAATTTTACTCACTTGTAATTAAATATATTTAAGAAGAGTTTTCCATATTTCACAGAAAGAATGTTCAATCTGAGCTGGAGGTGGGGGGAAAGTTCAAGGCTTTATTTCCCTAGACTGTAACAAGGAGTATGAAAAATATTGATTTGCTCTTGAGAGATGCTGGAGCAACTTAATTAAAGTTGTTTAAGTACTTTGGAATCTTTTGATGGAAAGGAGCATATAAAAGTGGAATGTGCTTTAATTTAATTTGAACTTTTCAGAAACCAGAAGGAAGCCTTTTCACACCCCATCCCATTTCAAAACAATGTGCTGGCAATGATATCTTTTCAATAGCCACATATATTTGGCTGTGATGAATATAGTCTCTGACCTTTAACAGATGTAAAAGTGAAAACACAGACAAATTGGACATGCTATCATGGCTATCGCCTGTTTTATAGAGCCTTTCAGCATATTGATTAGCCTGAAGACATTTCTGAGAGCTGGTATATGACTCTTAATAAATCCACTCCTCTGGGGGAGGAGTGCGTGTGCTTCTAAGACCCTGCAAAGATAAGTCCCACGAAACAAAGACCGGAATAGTCAATAAACCTCACTTTGTGACAAGAGACTAGCAGGACACTCTGCATGACGTTTGTGTCGGATAGCCAATTTCCCCCTCTTGGTTGTCTATACTTTTTATACAGCACATATATTTCCCTAATAAGAGGCTCTGAAGGGATCATCTTCGCTGATGCCTCTGGGAGCACTGGTCTCCTGTCAACAAAGTCAGAGTGAAACTGAGCTGGTGAGGCCTTGAATTCTATCATCCTTGTCAAGGATCTCACTGATCTACTTTTCCCTCTTATAGCCTCCCAGATTTCTCTCGCTGGCATGTATCTGCTTAATCAAGTTGTTGTTGAAGTTCTGTGTCTTAACCTTTCCCCATGAAAGACTTGCCTACATTTCCATATTCATTCAAGGCTTTCTTTCCTGCTAGCCAGGCTATGACATCTTGAGGTTGGGTGATAGTAGCAAGCTGTGATTGGGGCTTTAGCAAGGGTGGCCTACCTCTTGGGAAACACCCTGTAGTATGTGCTATCAGGGAAAAATGGTGTAGAGTTTTTAGCAGGGAAGAGGAAGCTTTAGGGGAGTACCTCATGACATTGAACTGACCTGGGAGGGGCTGTAGTGACTGCAGTCACACACTGGCCTGGAGACAGAATATGCGAAGTGAATTCTACCATTAAGAGTCCTTTCCTTCCTTGGCTTCTCTTCTAATGAATGGAAATACCCACCTTTCCTTCCTTCCATTTGTTTTCATTGTTGTATAAACACAACAACCTTTGAGTAATTATTTTCTTTCTATTTACATACTTTAAATTTAAATTATTATATATTTAAGGTGTACAATATGATGATCTATATATTGAAATGATTGCTATAGTCAAGTTCATTAACATATCTCTTTACATAATTACTATATTTTTTGATGATTAGGCCACCAAAAATCTACTCTCCTAGCATGTTCCCAGTATTCAAAACAGCATTGGTAATTATAATCATCATATTTATGTGTTAATACAGTCTAGAATTATTCATCCTACATGCCTACAACTTTGTATCCTCTGATTAACATCTCTCCCTCCTCCGACCACTGTTCCACTTTGTGCTTCTAGGAGTTTGACTTTTTTTAATTATTATTATTTAGATTCCACAAGTGAGATAATACAGCATTTGTCTTTCTCCGTCTGGTTTATTTCACTTAGTATAATGTCTTCTAGGTGCATTCAAATGGCAGAATTTCCTTCTTTCTCATGGCTAATATTCCATTGTATATACGTAGATGTCACATCTTTACACATTTACCCATTGACAGACACTTGGGTTGTTTCCTTATCTTGGCTACTGTGAATAATGCTGAACATGGGAATGTAGATATCCCTTCAAGATTCTGACTTCATTTCCTTGGGATATATACACAGATTTGGGATGGTTGGCTCATATGGTAGCTTTAATTTTAGCTTTATCAAGAACCTCCATATTGTTTTCCATAGTGGCTGTACTGATTTACAATCAAGAACCTCCATATTGTTTTCCATAGCGGCTGTACCAATTTACATTCTTGGTTGTGTACCAAGAGTACACAAGCATTCTCTTTTTCTCCATATCCTCACCAATACTTGTTATCTCTAGTCAACTCATAATAGCCATTCTCACAGGCACTGGGTGATATCCTATTACGATTTTGATTTCAATTTCCCCGATGACTTGTGATATTGAGCATCTTTTCATATATCTCTTGGCTGTTTGTATGTCTTCTTTGGAGAAATGTCTATTTGCATCCTTTGCTAATTTTGTAATCAGGTATATGTCTTCTTGTTACTGAGCTGAGTTCTTTATGTATTTTGGATATTAACCTTCAGATAGATGATTTACAAATATTTTTTCCCATTTCATGGATTGTATCTTCACTCCGTTGATTATTTTCTATGCTGTGCAGAAGCTTTTAAGATTGATACACTCTTGTTTATTTTTGTTTTTTATGCCTGTGCTTTTGGAGTCATATCTAAATAACATTGCCCAAATCAATGTCATGAAGCTTTTCCCCTATTTTCTTCCAATAGTATTACAGTTTCAAGGTCTTATATTTAAGTCTTTAATCCATTTTAACTTGATTTTTATATATGGAGTAGGATAAGTATCCAATTTTATTCTCTTGCACGTGGAAAACTAGTTTTCACACCACAACTTATTGAAGAGGCTGCCCTTTCTTTTTGTATGTTCTTAGCACCTTTGCCAAAGATCAGTTAAACATAAATGTGTGATTTATTTCTGGGATCGCTATTCTGTTCCATTGATTTACATGTCTGATTTTATGCCAGTACCATGTTATTTTGGTTACTATAGTTCTGTAGTATATTTTAAAATCAGGCATTGTGATTTCTCCTACTGCATTCTTTTTGCTTAAGATTCCTTTGGCTATTTATAATCTTTAGTGGTTTCATATGAATTTTAGGATGTTTTGTAGTTGTGTGAAATATACCATTGGAATTTTGATAGCTGCATTCAATAAGTAGATTGCTTTGGGCAGAGTGGATATTTTAATAATTTCTTTCATCAATGTTTTATAGTTTTCAGTATACAGATTTTTCACCTCCCAGTTAAATGTATTTTTATGAATTTAATTTTATTTTTGATGCTATTGTAAATAGGACTTTTTCTTAATTTCTTTTTGGAGTAGTTCAGTGTTATTACATAGAAATACAACTGGTTTTTATATGTTGATTTTGTATGCTGCCAAATTTACTGATTTTCTTTATTAGCTTTAGGAGTTTTTTGTGGACTCTTCAGGATTTTTTTAAGTATAATATCATGTCATCTGCAAATAGAAAAATTTTCTTTATTTCTGATGGTTTTTTTTTTTTTTGGCCTAATTTCTGGGGCTAGGACTTCCAGTATTATTTTGAATGACAGTGGTGAGAGTGGTCATGCTTATGTTATTCCTGACCTGAGAGAAAAATATTTCAGGTTTTCACTGTTGAATATATGGAGAGATGCAGGCTTGTCACACATGGCCTTATTCCTTTGAGGTATGTTCTCTCCATACCTAGTTTGTTGAGAGTTTTTATTATGAAAGGATGTTGAATTTTGTGAAATGCCTTTTCTGCATCTATTGAGATGATCATTATTATGTTCTTTGACTTTAACTATATTGATGTTGTTTATCACATTTCTCAATTTGTACACATAGAACCATTCTTACATCCCAGGGATAAGTCCCATTCAATCATTATATGTAATTCTTTTAAAATGCTTTTGAATTAGGCTTGTCAATATTTGTTGAGAATTTTTTCATCCATGTTCATCAGGGATACTGGCCTGTATATATTTTTCCTTGTAGTGGTCTTGGTGTCTGTCTTTGGTATCAGAGTAACCCTGGCTTTATAAAATGAGTTTGGGAGTGTTCTCTCATCTCCAATTTTTGTAAGTGTTTGAGAAGGATTGGCATTAATTTTTCTTTAAGGGTTCTGTAGAGTTCACTAAGAACTCTACACTTAAGTCTTGACTTTTTTTATGTTGGGGGGATTTTGATTACTGATTCAGTCTCCTCATTGGTTGATTATTCATCTATTCAGAATTTGTAGTTTTGCTTGGTTTTGTATTGGTAAATTGTATGTCTCTAGGAACTTACCATTTTTGCTATGTTATTGAATTTGTTGGAATGGTAAATTTCAGTGTAGTTTCTTAGAATCCTTTTATTTTTTGTTGTTGTTGTCATCTGTAATGTCTCTTATTTATAATTTGCTTTATTTGAAACTTCTTTTTTCTTAGTTAAGCTAGCTAAAGAACTATCTATTTCTATCATCTTTTCAAAAAGCCAATTCATTTTCACTGATGTTTTAAATTTTTCTAGTCTCTATTTCATGTATTTCTGTTATGATCTTTATTATTTCCTTCCTTCTGCTAACATTAGGTTTAGTTTGTTCTCCTTTTCTAATTTCTTGAGTTATCTGGAATCCTTATTTTAATTCATGTAGGCTATTATTGCTATGAACTCCCCTCTTAAAACTGCTCTTGCTGTGTCCCACAGGTTTTGATACATAAGTTGTGTTTCATTTTCATTTGTTTCAAGATTTTTTTTTTAAGATTTTTATTTATTTCTAGGAGAGAGAGAGAGAGACAGTGTGAGCAGGGGAGGGTCAGAGAGAGAGGGAGTCACAGACTGAAACAGGCTCCAGGCTCTGAGCTGGCAGTCAGCACAGAGCCTGACGTGGGCCCGAACCCACGAACCGCGAGATCACGACCTAAGCGAAAGTCGGACGCTCAACCAACTAAGCCACCCAGGCGCCCCGGTTTCAAGATTTTTGAAGTATCCTTGATTTCTTCTTTGGACCATTGGTTGTTCAGGAGTGTCTTGATTAATTTCCACATATTTGCAAGTTTTCCAGTTTTCCTCCTGTTATTGATTTCTAGTCTCAGACCATTGTGGTCAGAAAAAATACTTGATATGATTTCAATCTTAAATTTGTTAAGACTTGTTTTGTGCCCTAACATGCAATCTTCTATGGAGGATATACCATGTGCATTTGAAAAGAATGTGTATTCTATTGATGTAGGATGGAAAATCTTGCATATGTCTGTTAGGTCCAAGGCTGCTGTTTCCTTGTTGATTTTCTTTCTGGATGATGATTCCATTGTTGAAAGTTGGGTGTTGAAGTCTCCTACTCTTACTTTATTGCTTCTATTTCTCTCTTCAGTTCTGATTGTAGTTGCTTTATATACTTTATACTTCATATACTCTATGCTTTATGTAAGTACTGTGATGTTAGGTACACATATATTTCCAATTATTACATCCTCTGAATGAATTGACCTCTTTATGATTAATTACATTGCTACCTTTTTTTGTCTCTTGTGACAGTTTTTTTTTCTTTTTACAAATAGTTTATTGTCAAGTTGGTTTCCATGTAAAACCCAGTGCTCATCCCCACATGTGCCCTCCTCCATTCCCATCACTCCCCCCATGAGTCCTCAGTTTGTTCTCAGCATTCAAGAGTCTCTCATGGTTTGCCTCTCTCTCTTTCCCCCACCATTTCCCCCCTGCTTCTCCCCCATGGTCCTCCGTTAATTTCCTGTTATTTATTATAATAAATTATAATATTGTAATAATATGTAATATAATATTTAACAATATAATTTATGTACAAATAAATTATAACATAAATATTTAAATATAAATATATGCAATTATATATATATTTAGCTTCTGTTGTTTTTCTCTTTTGTAAGTTTATGTGGTGAGATGTATCATTAGGTGGGCTACTGTCAAATTATCCTACATTCATATATTGCATACTTTTTCTAAATATCAATGAACTTTGTGTCTAATGGATTGATCCAAAGCCATCTGCTCTTTTCTTCTAGAAGTTCTTAAAATTCTAATGGCACACTTTCTTGATTTTATTTTTTATAATTTTTTTGTTATTATTTTTGTAATGTTTATTTATTTTTGAGAGGAGAGAGAGAGAGAGAGAGAGAGAGAGAGAGAGAGAGAGAGAGAGAGAGAGAGAGAGAGCATGAGCAGGGGAGGAGCTGAGAGAGAGGGAGACAGAGAATCCGCAGCAGGCTCCAAGCTCTGAGCTGTCAGCACAGAGCCCGACATGGGGCTCAAACCCACAAACTGTGGGATCATGATCCGAGCTGCAGTCAGATGCCCAACTGACTGAGCCACTCAGTCACCCCTCTTGATTATCAATGCTGATAGAACTTTTTTTCCTTTCATAGATTTTTTTTGTCACTTCTAGAAATTTTCAGTAGAAATAAAGCTAGGTATATTTACAGAATCTACCATCTTGATCAGATCCTGTCTCTTTTAGTATATAAAGAACACCCCCCTGCAAATATCTAGTAATATTGGCATTCTAAGTAACCACACCACACTCATCTAAGTAACTAATATTTATTAATGTGGTTTATTTGCCTATAATTTCTTCTTGGAAAATTCCATCCTTCTCCTTCCCTACCAATATGACAGAAGAGATGGGTCTTCATAACATGATTCACTGATTTCAACCTTTGTGGCATAATTACATTTGGGGTAAGTAGCTAACCTTTGAGATCCTTTCTAATTCTCTTCCTCTTGAAAATATTAATCAGGACTTGGTTTGTGGTTTGTCTTTGGAGACAGGAGATCAGGTAGACTCTGGGTACACAATGGCCATTGTTTGGCCATGTATGCTGTTTAGCAAACAGGGCAAGCTTCACAGCAAAGAGAAGTCCTAGAAAGCAATAGAGAAGTCCCCCTAATGTCCTGTGATCCATACAATAGGATAAACAGTTCACTATAAAGAACCCTTCTTTGGGGGCACCTAGATGGCTCATTTGATTGAGTGTCTGACTCTTGATTTCAGCTTAGGTCATGATCTCACAATTTGTGAGTTCGAGCCCTGCATCAAAGCTTACTTGGGATTCACTGTCTCCCTTTCTCCTTACCTCTCCCCTGCTTTCTCTCCCTCTCTCTCAAAAATAAATAAATAAACATTAACAGCAACAAGAAGAATCCTTGCTTACCTTGCCTTTCTAAGATAAGATATGCCACTGGCTTTCTTCAATGCCTCTCTTGTTTTATAAAATTCCAAGTTTTCTCCAGCTTCCTTAAGATGTTCCTCATTAATGAGTGTTTTTTTTCTATGGTAATATTCTGAATAAAATCACCTTAGTTATCAGTACATTTTGTCTTTCATATAGAAAAACAGAACAAATGCATAGACAAAAGCACCCCTGCAAGTGATATGGTAAAATCTGGGAGATAAGGAGAAACTGCTTTAGTCCTTGACAGTTTCCAGCGTCTTCCAAAGTCTGGTCCTATTTCCACATTGGGGCCCATCTGTGTTTCCTGAGTTTGGCTCCTGTGACTTTCATCCTTATAGCTGGCTTATACTTAAGCCAATTTAAGACAATTTCTATCTCTTGTTACCAAGAATCCATAGCTATGCATTTTCCTGGTGCATTGGGTTTGTAAAAACATGAGTGTAACAGGAAGAACAATGAAAACAAAAAAAGGTAGAATCCCTAGATTAAATTCTATTTCTTCTGCCTTATGACAAAATGTAAAATCAGCCTGGAAAACTATTTTCATTAGGTTGTTTTATAATTGTCCCCCTTCCTGAACAATCTTTTATAAAGTCCCATAACATTGTTAATGACAAAGACTATACCTCTTCATGTTTTTAGTCTAAGGGCCCAGACTATACCTAGCACCTGATTCCCTCTTAGAAGCCTTGAGAGAGTAATCAGTGACTGAAATGGTATCAAGAAGGATTCTGTGCTCAGTTTTGTTGTGCCCATAGCCATCTCTGTGACCTTGAATATGTGGCTTTATATCTCTCAGCTTGTCTACGTGTCTGTTGACCTGTAAGGATCAAGACAAATATGAGGGAAAGGACCCCAAATAAACACTTTGAAAACTTAGCGCCATAGAAACATAGGAAAAAAAACATCATTGGTGTAAAAACTTGACAGATCTTTAGGCAATTTTTTCTATTACAAGACAAGGAGAACCTTAGTCCAATATATAACCAAATTAGAATTTCGGAGGAAAATAAAACTTTATATGATGGTCCTAGTTTTCTTGTTCAGCATTGACTATGAGGAGGCTTTATTCATGGTAGCAGAGACTCTCCTTCCATGGAAAACTCTCTGGTCCCACATGTAAATGGCCATCAATATGAGAGAGGACATTCCTGACCGCTCCCCCATTTGAGACTTACCAGATGTTTGCATTGTACTGGAATATGTAGGTTGGCAATTGTGTGACATTGCTCGGTTAATAAGCAAACACAAATCTGGGGACAGATTCTGTCAGCAAATATACTCAATTCTGATGTAAATCGATGCAAATCATTAATAACAAAATGTAAAATGTGGCAAGGAAAGCAAGTGATTACTTGATTTAAAAAACAGAAAACTGAACATTTGTTGCTGTTAACACCATAATTAAATTTCCTTTCTGCAGAATAGTTCCATTTTCCTCACAGTTAATGTCATAACTAAATAGAACAATTGCTATCTCTTGGGATTTAAAATCTGTGAGCTATCTTAGGCTTACCTTGAGTTAAAAAAATAAAAGGAAAGCCAAAAAAAATCAGGAACTTTCTGTTGAGCCAAAGAATTTTATTTGTATGTGGTCTGGTAATTTGATTTTCAAAACAGAGAAATCAGATCTTTGGAGAAAAAAGTAGGCAATTATCAGTAGTAAATATAAATACAGACATTTCTATTATTGTGTACTGTGGGGCAAATATGTTTGTAAACTGGATTTATCTTGAATCTCATCCACTTACATTTATGTTCCTCTGTTTATTGGGTATAGACTGCTTAGGACACGCTGTGCTACATGTCCAGAATACAAAAATATGTAAGATGTTTATAGTCCAGGGGAACACCTTTCGCAGTCTGGAGAATTATTTCTTTCCTTTCCTTCTTCCTTTTTTAAAGACACTTTTTAATGTTTTATTTATTTGTTTCTGAGAGAGAGACACAGTGTGAGCAGGGGAGGGCCAGAGAGAGAGGGAGATAGAGAATCTGAAGCAGCCTCCAGGCTCTGAGCTAGCTGTCAGCACAGAGCCTGACGTGGGGCTTAAACCCACGAACCATGAGATCATGACCTGAGCTGAAGTCAGACGCTCAACCGACTAAGCCACCGAGGCGCCCCTCCTTCTTCCTTCTTGGACACCCTACTTCCCTCTCCCATTTTCTTCCCTCAAGCTTTGTAAGGTATTAGGTGGGGTTACGCTATTGTAAACAACAGCTAAGATGTAGGCTACCTCTCCTTGGCCCCTCCATACCTCCCCAGAGGCAACAATAGAGTCCCCTCTTTTCTACACCCGTGATCCTCATTTATATCAGCACAGTGCTTCAGGAACTATTATAACTACTTTCTAATTCCCTTCCTCTCTTCCTTCCTTCCTTCCCTTGTACCCTAAAACATTCCATACATGGCCACCAAATTACTCTTCCCTAAGATTAGCTCTGATCTTGGGATCTCTTGTTCAAAAATCTTTTCTATTTTCCCATTACCAATAAAAGTAAGTCCTCATACCCCAGGTACTTGAAAATGTTAATCCTAACATAACTGTTAACATTTTGTCTCCCATGTGTCTCCTGTGTGTCCCTTATGCTCCAGCCAATCTGCAAAACAACTTAACACATACACTTCCCCCTTTTCTGTCTTGTTTTATCATGTTTCTTCCTTTATGAAGTCAGGCATGTGGTCCCTTCTACCAGCCTTATTTGTGCTCCAGAGTCCTGCAAAGGAAGTCTTTGAAAACACCTTTCTAGAAATGTCTCCTTCCTCACAGGGGACCCTGAAAGGCACTGGGATTTAAATCTACTTTCATTCTGTCATTTTTCAGTAAAATCTTTTCCCGTCACTTGGCAGTAAAGTGTTCTAATGTTTCAGGGTCACAAGGGACCCTGAAAGGCACTGGGTGATTTAAATCTACTTTAATTCTGTCATCTTTCTGTAAAATCTTTTCTCCTCACTTGGGAATAAAATGTTCTAGTGTTTTGGGACATCATGGATCCCAGAAGTTTTCACAGATCACTAGCACATTGGGCTGAATTGAGTAATGAACCCTTCAGTCCTGGAATAGTATCCCCTCTGCTTTATAACCGTGTTCCCCTGCCTGAAAGCATTAAGGGAAATGGAGATGCTTGGAAAAAGGGTGGGCCAGTGATACATTGTTGACTTCTTGCCTTCTCTTTGGCTAAATGCTACATTGTTGGTAACACTTCAGAGCCTCCGCATTCAGCAACATGAGTTGCACATACCTGATTTGATATTTAACTTGCAGGAAAGGAGCCTGGATCTTTCTCGTTCTTTTTTCTCCCTGTGCGTGGCCTGAAATAGGAAGTGTCATAACCAGCTTGTCTGCTTACTCTCAGCTCATTGTTTTGGCAAGGAGAAGGAGGAAACTGACTAGCATTCAGAAACAGCAGTCAGGAAAAGCACACATCTTTCTTCTTATATATCAACTTGTTTAATCAGAGCATTTGTACTTTGATGTATTATTATTATTTCTCTCTATGGGAATTGATTTGTAATGTTACCTAATCAGTGTGGTTCCAATTTTAATCTCGGAGCTGAGTAATAAATATGAGACATTAATTTCCATAAACCATATATATTTGAAAGCTTCATTTACATAGTGAGCAATTTAGGCCCATAAATTCTAATGTGTTTCTATTCTTTTTGGGTTACTGTTTGCATAACCTTTTTATAGCTCTGGCAAACCATACTGCTGCTCACTGCTGACAAATCTCTTGCTGTTGTCCAATGCATAAAAATGTGTTTTAAGTAACTCTCTACCACTCTCGTGGTAATTTTTCTTCTTTTTCACTCACCAGGGAGGGTAATTCCCTTTCAGGAGCTGAAACATTCCATTTCTTTTCCCTACCAGTTTTAGAATCTCATTTGGCAGTTTTTTTCTGGTCTAGTATATGGTTTGGATATGGCCATTTCTGGCATGGCCTCATTTATCGCAGGCAGAGTGACTTGACTTTAACAAAAGCACAGACGTGGTGTGAGTGATACCACCTTGTCTCTGTGAGGCTGGCTGGAGCATGAGATCAAGCATCACTGACCACACTTAGCACGGAAGCTGAACATTTTTCAAGGCGTAATAAGAATGGATTGAAGATGTTAAAATGGGGGTGGGGGTACCTGGGTGGCTCAATCACTTAAGCATCCAACTCCTGACCTCAGCCCAGGTCATGATCTCACAGTCTGTGAGTTCAAGCCCCACCTCAGGCTCTGTGCTGGCAGCACAGAACATGCTTGGGATTCTCTCTCTCTGCCCCTCCCCTGCTTTGTCTCTCTCTCTCTCTCAAAAAAAAAGTGAAGATGTTAAGATGGGTCATCTCATTTCATAATAATATGTGTGTATGAAAGAGAGAGACCGAGAGCAGAGACAGAAACAGAGACAGGGAGACAGAAAGAGAGGGGAAGGGAGACAGACAGAGACATAGACAGAGATGGAGACATAGGGTATGAGAGGTTTAACACAGAGAAAATACATTCAGCTCCTGACCATTCATCTCTAGTATTTTCTACATGCTTAAAGCTTCAAACACTTATTATTATTATTATTATTTTGCTTTTTATAGACAACTGCTTCAAGACTGATCTAGTAACATGCTAGCATAGCACTTTGCAGGTTGTAGTGCTCTTTTGTGTATGTTATATAACATTTGATCTTTACAATGTTTCTACGAGGTGTTGCTATATTCATGTTAAAGGTAACGAACCTAAGAACCCAGCATCTTTACTATTATATTGTTATTGACACAAAGAGAAATTTATTGGGCTTATCTGGCTATAGAAAGAATGAAAACACACACCTTTTATGCACAAATAGCCATGAAGATATTGACACCTTTTAATAAGACCACAGTAAATATTTCCCGGGCTCCCCAAGCTTCCTGAGCCTGGGGGAAGATGCATTTCAGCCAAATCAAAAGCGTATTGGCTTATGCCCTGTGTTCTCCTGCGATTCCACCTACACAGCCTTCCCTGAATCTAGTTCGGTGGGTAGGGAACCAAAATCATTAGCTGCTGTTCCATAAACAAGGTGAAATAAATCAGGGGTCTCAGCTTGGTTCCTAAAAACAAGAGTTTATTTCACCCTTCCCACCTCTCTTCACCAGTCTTAGTGACTGGAGATTAATTGGTACATGAGAAGGGCGTTCACTGCTCTCCCTGGAGCCAGACAGACTGTTGGACGCCTGCTCTATCTTGGGGGTACAGCAGAGGTAGTGCAGCTCAGAGGCGAGACAAAGGGCTTAAGGCGAGGAGGCTTCAGTGCCACCCACCGCACCACCCACTGACTCAGTGTTTCTCTGGATGAGCCCAAGGGGCTGGAGTCAGCACAGCTGGGGTACAATCCATGCTGCCCCACTTAGCAGCAGTGAGAGCCAGCGAGTGTGGTTTCACCTCTCTCAGCCTCTGCGTGGAGACCTGTTGGGTCTTAAGTATGGACTAGTTTTCTACTGTTGCATAAATGCTGCATAACAAATTGCCACCAATGTAACACACATTTATTGTCTCGCAGTGTCTGTAGATCAAAAATCCTGGGGTACCTGGTTGGCTTAGTCAGTTATGCATCAACTCTTGGTTTTGGCTCAGGTCACAGTCTCACAGCTCATGAGTTCAAGCCTTGCAGCACAGAACCTGCTTAGGATCCTGTCTCCCTCTGTCTCTTCCCTTTTCCTGCTCAGTGTGGAAGAAGATCATTAAGTGTTAGATGAAAACCACACCTTGGTTTTAGTCCTGTGAAGGTTTCAGTCCTGTGAAACCCTGAGCAGAGAGAGAGAGTTTCCAAACATTTTGTGCTTGGATTTTTCTTTAATTGTTTATTGATTTATTTTTGAGAGCGACAGAGGGCGAGACACTGTGGGCAGACTTCATTTCCTTACAGTTGTAGCCCAAGGTGTCCTCATTTTCATGCCAGCTTTTGGTCAGGAACTGCTTTCAGCAGCTAGATGCTGACTATACCTCACCGTGTGGTTCCCATGGGCAATTCGCAAGATAGATGTTTGCATTTTTTTCCAGCCCAGATGGAACACATTTCCCAGACTTCCTCTTTTGCCACCAGACAGAGAGAAGTCTTTGCTTTTAATTAGTTCACGTGTTTAGGCCATGCCCACCTACATTATGGCCAACTGTGCCATAAAACATAACCTAATGATGGGAGTGAAATCTCTCATATTCAGACCCAGGTTTATGCACAGCATGTATGTACCTCACTGAAAGAAATCTTGGGGACACCTTAGAATTCAACCTATCACGAAGTGATGCAGTTTATATGAAAATCACCCAGTTCCAGGAAATACTTGGCATTTGATAGATGGTAATTCCTCCATAAGATGGGGCTAAGACTGGATAGATTTTTAAGGGCATGATAATTCTGGTAACTCTTTTATGCATCTGTCTCCCATTAAGAGAAAAATTCCATGTATATTACAGGTGTTTTGTTTTGTTTTTTTTAATCAGCCATACTGCCTTACTTACCACAGGCACATAATAAGTACTTAATAAAGACTTGTTTAAATGACATGTGCTATATGCAGGGATTGGATCATCCTTTCATAATAAGGGAGTGTCTTGACATTTTGAAGACTGTACACCATGAGTTATAACTCTCTCAGGGCATCCATATACATACTTATGGAAGTAACCAATGTTCATTTATTAACAACTCACAAATTTTTATTAACAGACTTTACCACTGTCGGCTCCTAGACCTCCATCTACAGCTAAATACTGGTCATTTCCACTTGTGTGTTACCTAAACATCACAAATTAAACATTATGTGAATAATTTCCTCTTTTTATAAGTTCTATCTCAGTAAATGTACCACCTTCTCTCCAATCCCAAAAGCTGGAGACTGGAAAATTATTCATCTTAGACTCTTCTCAATCTTAACTCCTTTATCTAATGACTAAATCATGGCAATTCTGTCTCCTGAGTAATTATTCCTTCTTTTCTTTGTGCTAATTCCGCCCTCATTTTCTACCTGCACTTCTTCAATAGTGGGTTCTTAATCAGGTTTTCTGTTCTCAGGCTTCCCAATCCATTCTGTACTCCATTGTCCAAGTTATTTTTCAAAGGTATAAATCTGATTCTGTCTCTCTCCAGTTTTCAAGGACTCTCACTTGATGGCTAAGAAAAAAATCTGTGCAGCTTCTATTTACACTACCTGGACATACATGAATCTTCATACAGCAGGAAGTTTTCTTTTCAAAATATTTCTTGAAGCATAATTTACAGATGACAAAGCACAAGTATTGTAGGTATTGTATATGTCTTGATGAGTTTGGGTGAATATATATATTTGTGAAGCCACCATCCAATTAAGATATAAAACATCAAAGTCATCTTTGTAAAACATAAACATTGTTATGTTACTTGATGTAACTCTTGAAAGTTTCCTATCACAGAATGAAATTCAATTCCCCTTCTTAGTATATAATTACACTGGTGGGCCCAGCTCACCTCTCACACCTTCCTCTCACCGCCAGAGACCTCCTCACTTATAGAGCTCATAACTTGCATTCTTTCCTAGCCATTTCAAATATCCCAAGCTCATCCCTGCCTCTGCTTAAAGCATTCTCATGGCTTTCCCCCTGACTTCCTCAGGCCTGTTCAATGCTACTTCTTCAGAGCTCAATAAACCCTTGTTTGTTTGTTTGTGTGTTTGTTTGCTTTTTATAAACAGTTCGAAAATTTTTTAATGTTTTATTTATTTTTTTGACAGAGAGTGTGAGTGGGGAGGAGCAGAGAGAGAGGAGGACATAGGAACTAAAGCAGACTCCATGGTGACAGGCGAACATCAGCAAGCCTGATGCAGGGCTCAAACTCACTGTGAGATCATGATCTGAGCCAAAATGGGACACTCAACTGACTGAGCCACCCGGGTGCTCCAATAAACCCTTCATTAAATGACTTCAGCTTTCTTGATTATCCTATATACTTTTTATCATTTTATGGAAGGAGGAGCAGAGAGAGAGGGAGCAAAAATCCACACTGAGCATGGAACCTGACCAGTGGCTCGATCCCACAACCCTGGGACCATGACCTAAACTGAAATCAAGAGTTGGATACTCAACCAACTGAGCCACCCAGGTGCCTGGGGTGATCATCCCATTTAAAACAGCACCCCCATCTGAGACCTCCCTCATATAGGTACTACCATCTGACACAATTCTATACATTTGTTTGTTGATGTGTTTATACTGAAACGTAAGACCCTGGATGTCTTCTTTACCGCCATATTGCCAGTGTTTCAAATGGTGTCTGAAAACAGACTCTCAATTAATATTTGTGAATGGGGGGGGTCTAAAGTCTACAGTGTGACATCAAAGGCCCTTCATGATCTGGCCCTTGCCTTATTTCTCACTTATATTTTTCACATCCCACAAGCTTTGGTCAATTTTAAGCACTTTCAGTTCCCTATGGACACCAGATTTCCCTTCACTGCTGAGCATATGTCCTTACTGTTCCAGGGATGTCACTTCCTTTTTTGTACCTTTCAAGTGTTGTCCTTTCTCATTTTGAATTTCTTTCTCTGAGAGTCTCCATGCTCTGTGGTTCCTCCTTCACATACCCTTTCTTCTTAGAAGAGCTCCTAGAGTGCCCAGAAAACAGTCATATTTCAGCAGTATTTTTCTACCAATTCTTCAGTCCTTTGAGGATATTGATTATTTGCTTTCATCGTCATATCAGTAGTACTCAGCCAACGTACTGTATAATTTAAGCACAATCATTTTTAAAAATTTTTGTTAAAAGAAGGTAACGGGAAATGAAAGAGGAAAGAGAGAAGAGGTAAGAAGAGGTAGGAAGAGAGAAAGAGAAGGGATAGGCTAGAAAGGAAAAACAAAACAGATGTTTAGATAATGAAATGTAAAGATTTGAATTCAGTCCCTCAAATGCAAAGAGTCCAATGACCCAGCAAAATATCCTGGAGTTAATTCATGCTTATTTTCAGTTATCAAATCTAAGGCTTATTTACATTTAGGACTTCCAAATTCTTTTTCCTCCGTGTGTGTGTGGGGGGGGGGGGGAGATAGAGGGAGAGAGACTGTGTTTCTGAAGGGAAAGAAGATTATATAAAAGATATATTAAGTAGTGGTGTGCATAGAAACCCACAACATGTTTAAATACTAGCAAATGGTAGCATACATCTGTGTGATGTTTATTATACATGGAACCAATTTGTTAATATTTTATGTAATTGATGAGAAACACATCACAACATTGTCAAATGTGAAAATAATTATTTTAGTATGATGTATGACACCCAATAAAACCCCTGATTTTTCATTGCAGTTTCTTTCCTTTTTTGACCAATCTTTCCTTTTGAACTTGAACAGGACAAGATGAAGAGAGAGAGAAAGCAAGAGCGCACACGCTTCAGGGGTGGTTGTATCAATCATGTTTTTTATTTTCTATATTTTATGATGCTTGGACGTGTTGGTGCCTTGCAGGCTGGGAGAGACTGCCCCTCCCAGGGCTAGCTGATTCCAAGACAGGAAGTGACTCCCCTGGGAGCACCTTTTCTCTATGTAAACCAATTAATACGAAGCGCACTCCCTACTACCTCCTTCATGTAACCCTCAAGGAGTCAATGCTGCCCCTGCCCTCAATCATGCCAAAGTCAGGTGCTGCATAATGAGAGACCACCCCAATAGCTCAAGGCCTGCTGAAATTAAACTGTCTGATCCCAAACTTGCTCAAGCCTGTCTACCCTATTGCCCTGGTTCTTTCCCTAGAAACCACAACAGAGCTCTGGAAAACACATTCTCCTTCGCTTTTTCTGCCTTCTGCCCAAAGTGCACATTTCCCTACGTGGACCTTTATGGTATGGTGTGCCTCCTTCTCTTGGGGGCTATGAGTTATAAAGCTTCTTTAATGGCATTGATGTCTCTGTGTCCTCACCTCTGTAAATTAAAGTCAGTCTCTATGAATTAAATTCCAGGTACAGTCATGGCAATGGTTCAATGTAGATAAAATAAGAACTAGTCATGAATCCTTGAATAATTGGATTAATTCTAATTATCAGCACACTGCATGCTCCTTTCCCCCAAGAATTGCCTGTACTTGTAATCATATTAGAAAACTCAAGAATTTCCTGTAATATTAATCACAGTAGAATGCAAGGAGCTTTGAGGAAAAGAAATGGAGGAATTCCCTGGGAAGCACTGTGGTACATGTTCACATCATTCTCTGGAACAATACTTAGGACAAAATCCATCTAACTTGTTCTCAGCCATCATGGCTGCTTTCCTGAATCATAAAATCCCTATTATGAAATAAACCCTGACATCGACTTGCTTAGTATGATCAAAAACCTTAACAGCAGCATGCAGGCTTTAGGTTGCAGTTTTTTTAGGCCACAATTACAGAGTCTATTATTTCCCCTACCTACAGAAGTAATTAGATATTATTTCAATGCAGCACCGATTGTTGGCAGTCCTTTTTTAAAATATGTGTAAAAGAAAGATTGGTTTAAAACCATGACACAAGGTTTTGGGGAGCTCAGTGGTAATGTATTAAGCAATAATTTTATTGATTAATTTTGGATGTCATTAAAAAGAAACCAAACCCATGCATAGTTTTTGCTTATAAAGTTACATGTTCCCATTTATTTATAATTTTGTTTGAGCCTTTATATGTATGGGCACATCTATATAATTCTTTATTAAACATTTTTTTAATGTTTGTTTATTTTTTGTGAGAAAGAGAACATGAGCAGGGATGAGCAGAGAGAGAAGGAGATATAGAATCTGAACCAGGCTCGAGGCTCTGAGCTGTCAGCACAGAGCCCAATGCGGCCCTTGAACTCACGAGCCATGAGATCATGACTGAACTGAAGTCAGTGGCTTAACTCACTGAACAGCCCAAAAGCCCCTAACTTTTTTTAAGGTTTATTTATTTATTTTGAGAGATACAGAGACAGCACAAGTTGGAGAGGGGCAGAGGAAGAGGGAGACAGAATCCCACGCACACTCCATGCTGTCAACGCAGAGCCCAATGTGCGACTTGAGCTCACAAAACCGCAAGATCATGACCTGACCTGAAACCAAGAGTCAGACGCTTAACTGACTGAACCACTCAGGCATCCCTGGGCACATCTACACATGCACAACTAATTAGTTCTATTATTTGGATATGTTTTTAAAGGGAGCTTTCTATTGTAAATTAAAAGCTTTGTAGCGAAGACTTACTTAGACCACATTTATATAAAGTTCATAAAATAAAATAAATATTTGTCAATAGCCTGTGTTAAAAGGGTTGTTGACAGGATATTCTCTGGGCATTCGTGTAGAGGTGGAGGCTTGGAATTCAGGCCTTTGTAACTGCCTTGGTCTTATTTCTGAGGGTAAAGGAGCTTGCCGCCAATGACCGGACACAGACAATACCAGTGCTCAGAATTTCTGTTCACAAAGAAATCCATCAACTTTACCCCTGAGTTTGGATTTCAGCCCTGCCAGTATTTAATTATGAGTGAATCTGAATCTATCACTTGACTCCTATAATCCATAGTTTCATCATCTGTAAAGGGAGACGTTGAAATTAACAATCTCTTCACCTGCTGACCCAGCAAAAGTATAAATTTTAAAGAATTGCATGACATAAATATCTAGACTGCACGTGTAAATAGAGACAGAAGGTAATGTTATCAATTAATGTGTTATTTATACACATTCATTCACTAATTCATCCCCTGAGTCACTCGTTATTCCACACACTCTTGTTAAGTGTCTATTAGATAGAGAAATAAATCAGGTGGACTTCTTGGTTCAGGGATGACCTCTTTCCATCTCCCCCATCAAAAGGGTCATTAAAGAAATACTGTTTTAATCTTTGCCATGGCCAGATTATTTGCTTTAAATCCTGGCTCCTCAGATAACATACGTAAATAAACTGTTGAATAGCTAGTCATCTTGGTGAGATTAGAAAAGCTGTGAATTGACATTAAAAATTGTCTTTGCATTTTGGTCACTCAACTTAATCTCTTTGGGAAGTGTGGCCAGGAAAACTAAAGAGAAGACATGTTTCACAATTTGTTTTTATGTAGAACTGGTTTTGTGGTAAAGATAGCTGAACAGTTGAATAGGATTCCAAGCTAAATGCTTTTTTTTTTTTTCTTGAAGTTTCAAAGACAGATTTCATTGTCAGTGGTCTGAACTGGAGCTGACTCTCATAGAGGCTGTTACCATGAATTAAGTGGTCATGCTTAAAATAGTAATAATGATGACAATAATAATATGTATCCTGCTCCCTGGTACCCCACAGTTCAAAATCAGTTCAAAGATACAGCCATCTAACTAATGAGTAGAGGACTAACAGTAGAACACAAACAGAACCTCAGGAACTCCATTCTCATTCACAGAGAGAAGCTATCCCTTAGTGAATCTCTTTAATGATTAAAAATCAAAGCTGAAATAACATGACACCAACGTTGTTGCTTGTTCATTCTTTTGGACTCATTCTTCTATCATATTCCTTGGCTGTTTACACACACACACACACACACACACACACACACACACACACACACACACACACTAAAGCAAGGTGCAAATCAAGCAGAGAGTGGCCCAACTGTTGCCCATTAACCTATGACAAAGGACTGTAACACAATGCCCAGTGGGAAGAAGTCTAAGCTGACAGACTGAGTAAATATTCACTGTGCTCCAAAATCCTGATTATCAGGACAAGAGCTGGAATAGCTAATGCACAAGCAGGCTCAATTAACCCTAATTAGCTCAGAGTCAGGCTACAAAAGACTTAATTAGCAGTTATTAGGTGCCGCTCAGAAACGGAGCATAAATAATGGTTGGTAGCAAGCTGTGTTTAAGGGTCTCCTGGCTGAGTGACACCAAAAAAAAAAAAAAAAAAAAATTGAAATAAATGTTCCTGCATTGGGGATTAAGTGTAATATAATAATATGGGTCTTGACTTAAGTTTCATTTATTCAGAGTGTATCACTGATTTAATATTTTTCTGGATGACTCAGGTGCTTTAGGAGAAGAGTTTAAAAGTTTAATTCTAATGGGGTGATGGCTAAGCTCTACCACAAAGAAACTGGGACCAGCTCTGATTGGTTCAAACCTGATTCCCAGATGCACATCACGTGGGTTCCTTTTCATCCAGAACAAATCCTTCTTTTTTCCCTGCTCCTTCATTTATTCACCAACACATTTCCCACAGGAGCTGAAGGTTAAGGACCCCTTTGACTTTACAGTAAAATTACTTTCATCAGAAATACAGTGACCAGAATACGATAAAAACAAAAACAAAACAGAACAAAACAGACTGCTGGATGGCTCAGTCAGTTGAACATTGGATTCTTGATTTTAGCTCAGGTCATGATCCCAGGGTAGTAGGATTGAGCCCTGCATAGGAGCAGAGTATGCTTAAGATACTCTCTCTCTCCCTCTGGCCCTCTCCTTTGCTTGTGTTCTCTCTCTCTTTCTTTCTTTTTTAATGTTTTATTTATTTCTGAGAGAGAGAGACAGATAGACAGCGTGAGCAGGGGAGGGTCAGAGAGAAAGGGAGACACAGACTCTGAAACAGGCTCCAGGCTCTGAGCTAGCTGTCAGCACATAGCCCAACACGGGGCTCGAAGCCACAAACCGTGAGATCATGACCTGAGATGAAGTCGGATGCTTAACCAATGGAGCCACCCAGGCCCCACTCTCTCTCTCTCTCTCTCAAGTTAAAAAAAAAGAGGTAAAGGAATATAATATACCCTCCCCACCAGTCTTGTTCTCTCTCTCTACCTATTTTAGAATAAACATGACTGTCAGAGAAGTAGAAAATTACAATATTCTTCTTAAGTTTTATAATATCTTGCACAAAATATGGGCTTGACATGAGTGAGGCCAGGAATTTGTTTTGGAACACTATAGGATTCTTATATTTAATGCATATTTGATCATCTTTATTTAACATGACTATAAATGTTATGGCTTATTAAACTATTCAGCCTTGTCATAAATTATTTCATAGAAGAATGCTGTTTATAGGTGTATGTAAATACAGAAAAGCTGTATTTTAAGAGTCTACTTTAACCAACCATTAATTTCATGCAGTAACCAGCTTCCTCTTAAAAAGAAATAACGCCAAAGGACCACTTAGGGAGAATGGAGGTGTGTTAGTCCTCTATTGTTGTGTAACAAATTACCACAAACTGACCATCTTGGAGCAATACCCCTTTATTAGATCACAGTTCTGTATGTCAGAAGCCAAGATTGATTTGGTGGAACTATCAGAAGGTCAAAATCAAAGTCAGACTGAGCTTTTACCTGCAGACTGTTGAGGAAGAATCCTTTCCCAAGATCATCCAGGTTGTTTCCAGAATCCAGATGCTTGTGGCTATAGGCCTGATGTTCTGGTTTCCTTTCAGACTGTTGGGCAAGGCTAGTCTTTGCTCCCAGAGGCCTCTTCCTGATCCCCTTGACATCCTTTTTGCTTGGTTCCTACCATCTACAATTTAGCAATGTTACAGTAAGTCCTTCTTACATTTTGAAAATCTTTGATTTCTCCTTCTGCTCCAAGCCAGAGAAAACTCATTGCTTTTAAAAGTCCTGTGACAGGGATGCCTGGGTGGCTCAGATTGTCAAGTGTCCGACCTCGACTCAGATCACGGTCTCACAGTTATTAAGTGGACTTGGGCTCAGGTTATGATCTCACAGTTAATGGGTTTGATCCCTGGGTGGGACTCTGTGCTGATGGCTCCGAGCCTGGAACCTGCTTTGGTTTCTGTGTCTCCGCCTCTTTCTGCTCCTCCCCTGCTCATGCTCTGCCTCTCTCTGTCTATCAAAAAATAAATTAATTAATTTTTAAAAAGTCCCATAAGGTTAGATTGGGTCCACTTGCATGATCCCCCTTCTGATTAACTCAAGGTGAACCAATTAGCATCTTTCATTTTTTCTCAAAATCCTTTTTTCCAGGTAGCATAACTTAATCAGAGGTACAACATCTCACTAGATTCATAGGGATTAGGGCTAAACCTTCCCTGCACCCACACCCGGGCCCCCACTAGGGGCAGAAGGTGGCAGCGGTTAGGAGAGGGAAGCCAGCATGGTACCAATGGGTGGGAAAGAAGGAGACCAGGCACATATCCTAGAGCCTTCAGGGATAGTGGGAGGGGGTACTGCATGTAGACTGGATCTCCAGGCCTCCAGCAATTTCTCCATTGTCACATGCCACTGGGCTTTAAGTTTATGAAGAATTTTAAGGTGAAAATGGCAGAATATTAAACCCCAGTGGGGGGGGGTCTCCCTTCTGAACACTAGGATGGTATGCTGACCACATACACATGAAGCTGGCCCTGGAAATAAGCAATATATAAGTGTTTGCTGTTAATATTTTAGTGATAGTGGGAATATATTGCAGACACCAGACACTTAAGTAGACTAAAAGCTTAGTTGCTTCAAGATACCTGTCTAATTCTTATTTTGTACAAATGGACTTATGAAATTAGACCTGATACAAAGGCATCTGATATTGAGATGTTCCAAAGGACTGTCCACAAGAACTCCAAACCATTGATTTAAACTATTTCTGCTCATGGTGGAAGTGGTAGTGATGTTTTACATGGAATATGCAAAGCTCCCTCTATTTGCTTTTTCTGTTGTTCTGGTTACTGTCCCAACCCCAAGCCTAAAACCTGGCTTGTTTCATGATCACTGAAATTAATTAAAAATAAATCAACTCGAACTTGCATTCACTTTAGGTCTTTTTTTTTTTTTTTAGCTTATCACACAATTCAATTCAAATTTTATTCTATTAAGAATAAGTTATGGAAATTGCACACAGTTTTACCTTTCTTTTCTTCCTCTGCTGTCAAAACTACTATAGATGATAGGAGCTTAATCCCAAGGAAACTAATAAAGTGAATTGTTCATGCAATTACATATTATTTTCCTGTTATGTACAATTCTCTCTGGGTGCCCAATGCTCAGTGATCGACTGATCTATGAAACCAGAATCCTGTCTTATTTTAAGCTTTGAGTATTCAACCACCCCTAAATTTTTGACAAGTCTGTGTAAAGAATGGTGTGATTTAATCATGAGACCACTCAAAATCTGCAATGTATGCTTTGTTCTGTGTGGGGAGGAGGAACCAAAGGAGGAAGAGGTAAAAAAAAAAAAAAAAACACAACAAAATTTTATAAGAGTGGTAAGCTGAAGCAGAGATGTTACATACTGAAGAGAGATGGATCTGGGCTCTTGGCTAACATAAAATGAAGAATCAAAGGGCAACAGTGACTGCAGACAGTGGGTCTAATTATCTCCAGAGGGGGGCATTAAGATGGTCTGACTCCAGCTGTCAAGCAGCTGTAAACTTCTCCAGGCTAGTCTTTGAGTTTTCAGAGTGCAACTAACTTTGAGTTTTCAGAGTGCAACACCAGACCTCAATTTCACTAAAAGACTATCATGTCAATGCAGAGCCAAGCCAATCCAGTCTTTAGGTGCTAGGTGAATTGCTTAAACAAATCTGGTCACCATGCCAGATGCATGGCTTTGCTCTAAAACCTGAAATACTTGTAGTGGTACCTTTGAGACTTCCAGACAGTAAGCAGGTTCTGATTCTAATACTTGTGAGATAGTTGATCAACACCATTGAATTGGATGCTAACATTTATCGAGAATTTTATATGGAGAAAAGTATTATGTCAAAGAGACAGCATCACATGGTAGTTCATAGCTGGACTTTTTCACTTGTGTTACCTGGGACAAGTAATCTCTCTAAGTAAGATGGTTCCCATGTGTTTTATGGCAAGGATAATGATTGAGATAGAGATGTCTTGTTTTGTATTTCCTTGGATGCAGGCTCCCAAATAAAGATTGAGTACAAATAGTTTACTTGCCAGATGATCTCTGTGGGAGCCTGACGGTGACCACAAGAAAGAGTGGTTAGGGAAGTGGAGATGTGCCTGCAGACGGGATTCTCTACTTGGGCAGATCATGCCTGCAAACGGGATGTTCTGCCAAGAGGCCTGCACACAATATCCAAGGTTAATACAAGGGAACATACCCTCCTTAAAAACAAGGAGGCTAGAGTTGTGGGCAGACCTCTTAGTAAACATGTTGTGGTCGCTTCCTCCCTTTGCTCCCCCCCGTCCTTGGAATGTGCTTGGCTCTTTGTCCTTATTTGGTAAAAGAATGCATTTCGTAGATTTCAGTATGTATCCAGCTACTGGGGTATAAAAATAAACCGCAAGGGGGCTTTCAGAGAGTTTTCTCCCTCCGGCCCGAGTTGTGTCTGTGTCTGTTTTTTGTGTGTCTTGTCTTTGTGTTATTTCATCCGCAACAATCTCAGATGGTAAGGGAGCAAAGGAGGGAGGGAAGAAAACACAACCAATAAAAGAATCAAGTCTATCAAAGACAGACTCATGGCTTCCCAGCATCAACATCACCTGGGAACTTGTTAGAAATGCAAATCCTTGAGGCTCCTGGGTGGCTCAATCAGTTGAATGTCTGACTCTTGGTTCTAGCTCAGGTCATGATGTCATGGATTCATGGATTTAAGCCCCATGTTAGGCCCTGTGCTGACAGTGCAGAGCCTGCTTGGGATTTTCTGTCTCCCTCTCTCCCTACCACTCACATTGTCTTTAACTCTGTCAAAATTAATATAGACTTTCAAAAAAAGAAAAAGAAATGCAGATTCTCAGGTCCCACTCCAAATCTACTGAATCAGAAGGTCTGCACGTGGGATCAACAACCTGGTCTAACAAACCTGCCGGTGATTTTGATGCTCCCTCAAGTTACAGAATTGTGGGTGCACATGGATGCAGGACAACTGTCTCAAAGTTATTTTTTGGGGGGAGGGAGGTAGAAGGTAGCTGGGATATTTATATACTAATTCCCGTCAGTTATTACTGAGGAACGTTGGGGAAGAGGGTTGGAAATAAACAGTGACCCTCTAGCACTTTCACCTGTAGTACCATTAAGCTGAGTGGATTCCAGAGCAAACTCTTGACAAAGAGATGGTGGTCTTGGCATCTGGAGGTCCTCAGAGGATGAAATTTCCAAGCCGGACAACATATGAGTGGGATACCAATAGCTATCGTCTTGGTGTCTTAAGGGCTGAGAAAATGCACTAAAGGGCATAAAACAGTGCCCATCACCAAAAGGCTTGTATATTAAAATCGATGGGTAGGTAATCCAAGATTAACAAGCCCTGCCCTCAGAGAGTAGACAGTTAACAAAGGGAGCTAGGATGCAGACTCATAAATAGAGTCTAAGGCAGGAAGCAATAAATGCCACAGGTGATTGAGAGGTGGGAGGGGAAAGCATAATCTGATTTGAGGAGGAAGAAGGACACACCTATCTCAGTGGTATCTGAGACAGAAGGGGTAGACTGGAAGGCTCAGATGAAACAACAGGGGCAATTGAAGTGTGGAGGGCACAGATAGCAGTATCAGCACCCATCATCACTGGAATTCAAGTGTCTGTTATACTGGGATGCCTGAGCTGTGTGTATTTGTTAACAAAATGGGGGTAACTTCGAAGACTCGCAAATTCGAAATGTATGGGTGCTAAAGGTTAGGATATCTTTGCCATGTCCAACCTCTGACAACCTCACCAGTGACTTTAAGGGAAAGAATTAAGGTTTACAGGTTTGGAAACACACAAACTAAGATGTTTCAAGCAGCTGCACAAATATGCTGCTTTCCTGAGACTTGATGGAAATAAAAAAGGGCTGACTTAATTTTTTTCAGTGGCATTGTTACCATTACTACATAGCTTTTGTAGTCTTAGGCAGTGCTGTCAAAATGTATTGTGAAAATTTTGCACATATAAGTTGAAAAAAAATCAGTTCTGAGGAGAAGGGTGGAATGGAGAGAGGAGGTCAGTTGAGAAGAATGAATCCTGTATTTTTGAGGATTTTGCTACTGGGATCTCAGAGCTCACAGCAAAGTGTATCCCCCTACTCAGTCCCCTACATCATAGATTTTTTGGTGTCCACCCCTTCTAAAGCCACTGCTATGGACTGAATGCTTATGGCTCCCTGCCAAATGCATTTTTTTGAAGCTCTAATCCCTCAGTGTGAAGGTTTTTGGAGGCGGCGGAGGGGTGGGGGCGGTTATTGGGATGTGAGAGTAGAGACCTCATAAATGGAATTACTGCTCTCATAGGAGGTTTGCACTCCTGGCTTGTACTAAGACCGGAAAAAGGATTCTCACCAGACAGCAAATCTACTGGCACCTTGATCTTGGACTTCTCAGCTTCTAGTACTGTGAGAAAGAATGTTTGTTATTTAAGCCTCAGTCGATGGTATTTTGCCCTAGCAGCTCAAGCAGACAAACAAAGCCATCAACCCCTTATGGTTTCAGTTCTTTTTCATATGGACTGACTATATTTGACTGCATCCCTGATGCCTCCCTCTCTTTTCCCATCTGCAGGCTCAGTGGAAAATTGGGCCATAACTAAGCCTATACTGGTGTTCACCTATCTTTTAACAAAAAGGGCTTCTATTTCTTAATTTCCTTTTCTCTTTTCCTGAATCCTTGAGAATATTAGTGAAAATAGTCTGGGGAATGGAAAGAAGAGCTACTAATAAGGTGCTTACAGAAGGTGGAATGGAAAAAGGTTTGAGAGGAGCAAAGAAGTCTTCACTGCCCATTGGGCTATCCTCTCCACTGTATTTCCATCAGGCTGTGGAAAGCAGAATGTGTGTGTATGTGTGTGTGTTACACATAATATGAAAATCTGTTAGTAGAACTTGATAGAATTTGTTCAAGTAGTTGGAGCCCTCCTGAGGGATTTTCCTGTTTCAAAATTTTAAATGTTGAAGTGTTAGTAGAGGTGTGGCTACGTGATGCCTGAAGTATGGCACAGCACATGTCTACACTGTATTTTCTCTTGGCAGGAGGCTTTTCAGCACCATATGAAACAAATTCTTCAAATCATGGACAGATAAACATGCTTGCGTTATAAACTGGGAGACCAAGTTCTGGGAATATTTTAAAGGATGTCGCAAAAACACCTTCCCCATTAGCTTGAGATTAAACATTATGCCAAGAATTTTTTAAGTGTATATAAAGCAGGTAAATGTCAATTGTATGGCTCATTGATTTAATGTTTTATGAAGGGCTGAATACTTGCATGTGACTTTGTAAATTATTTTCCCAGAGTTTTCTCTAAGGGAGGACTTTACCACAGATAAAACATCAGGGTGTTAAGTGTATTTGTTATCTAAGTCAGGCTAAGAGGTGAGCTGTGGGTAGTGAGCCTAGTGGTAATCACAGGCCTATTACAGGATTAAAATTAATGCTTTTTTTTTTCTTGCAAAGAAGTCAGTGTTTTCCATATATTGGATAAAAGTTGAGAATAGAGTATAGAGCTCAGCAGATAAATCAGAGATTAAGGATAAATCAATCAAAATATATCAACAATCCTAGGGGCATCTGGCTGACTCAGTTGGTGGAGGGTGTGACTCCCAGGGTTTTGAGTTCAAGCCCCATATTGGGTATATAGATTACTTAAAAATAAAATCTTAAGAAAGTATGTTTGTGTGTGTGTGTGTGTGTGTGTAAATATATACCTCAATAATCCTTTAAGTATCTCAGTCTCTAAAACAAAATGCAGCATTTTTCAAATGTACCATGCATTCCTTACATTTCTTTATTTGATAAATATTTATTGAAGGTTTTCTATCATACAAATATAGGCCCTGTGTAAGATACAAAAGGAAATTAATAAATGACCTTTGCCAGAGAACACCAAAATAGCAACACAAACCCCAACAAAGATCAACAATCATCTGATTGCGATCCATGACCAGACACAGCTCTGGGAAAACTCTGGAGTCTACTCACAAATTTCTGGCAACACAGTAGAACAAAAAAAACTGAGAATAACCTCATAAGAAGAAGTGAGACAGCTTCATTTTGCCTGTAACATCCCATTCCCCAGGAGGATATTTCTCAGTGCAAGAGAGAACATCTCAGCTAGAAAGAGTACCTCTTGCTAGGGAAGGAAAAACCTGGAGATCGGCCAACTTTCCCAGCCCTTTGAGGTGCTGAGTAAGGTCCTGCTTTGGTTTTACCTCAACCAAATTTGCAAAGCTCAGATGTATAGAGAGACTAGGAATAAGGAAGAAAAGCAGGGGCAACCATTAGCAGAGATGGAGTGGAAATGATAGTGGTTCAAAGTGATCTGTTCTGCAGCCAAACCCAGCAGATTGCACCACTGAAGGAATCAAACAGACAGCACAGCCATCTTGGACCCCCTGCAGATTTCACCAGATTCCATTCACAGGTGTTCATGGTTACTGATGATAGATGCTGTTACCTCTGCAGGGAGTCTTCACTCCCTCCCCACCTCCACCCCTGCCAGAGCCTGGAAACTGCAACCAGCTCAGGCCTCTGTAACTGTGGGAGTACAAGATGCTACCCCAGATCCCTGCAGTGATCCTCTCTTCCACATGCATGCTTCTGGCTAGCCCCTCTTGCTGTTCATAGGTATGCAACTGGTCTATCCTGCAGTGCACTCCCCAAGGGGGAAACTGTGTAGCCATGGGAGAACATGCCAGTAGCCAGAGTCCCTGCACCTTCTTGTGGGCCTGGATCAGACCTTGTCTTCTGTCACTAGCCTGCACCACTGTGTCCCCCCACAGCTAGCCTCTCCAGTTGCACACCACCAGCCTCATGCTCATCACTTGACTCCTCTGCAGTGCATATGTCTAGGAGGAGGTTATGAGGCTATAGGACAGCATGCTGGCAGCCAGAAATCTTATGCTACCAATGAACCCATAGTTGGCTCCCGTCCTTGCTGACTTCCCCGGGCCCCACCACTATGTATATGTCTGCTGAGTGTGCTCACCCCACTGGCTCTAGCTACCAGTGCTACCTGTTCTGGTCCCTAGCTGTTGAACCTGGAGGTGCCACTGTGGAACCAACAACCCTTGCAGCCACTGTTAAGAACACCAGCACCCCCAGTCAATACTTGCCCCAGGACAGTTATTGATGCCATGGGCCCAAACAGCCTGAGCCAAAGAGACATCATATCCCCATTTCAACATAGTGCTACCACATGTCCCCATACTTGGTTCCCTGCGCCACTAGACCCAAGGTCTAGTGGGCAAGTTCACTGTGCCCCCCTTTGAGGTGAAAGACTTCCCTTGCTGAAGTTAGTCTATAAAATCTAGAAGAGGTGTCTGCTTCTTTAAATGTGCAAATTTACAGAAATTATGAGAAATCAGAAATATGACTCCACCAAAGGAATATAAAAAAACCTTCAGTAGCTGGCTCCAAAGAAACTGAGATACGATTATTTCCTGACAAGAAATTCAAAATAATTGTTTTAAAGATGCTTAGGGAGCTACAAAAGAACACAGATTAAAAAAAAAAAAATAGGACAAAACAGAAAACAGTATTAGGAAAGAAAACACAAGAACACAATGAAAAGATCAACACAAATATAGAAAACATAAGAAAGAATGAAACATGAATTTTGGAGCTGAAGAACACAATGATTGAGTCAAAGAATTCAATGGAGCTTCAACGGAAGACTTGCTCAAACAGAAGAAAGAGTTGGTGAATGAGAAAACAGGTCGATTGAAATTATGCAATCAGAGGAACAAAAAGAATGAAAAGCACCAAAAAAGCCTACATGATTTATGGGGCAACATTGAGAAGAGCAATGGATGCATCATTGGAGTCCCAGGAGAGAAGATGAAAAAGAAGATAGAAAAAGTATATTTAAAGAAATAATGGGTGAAAACTTTCTAAACCTGTGGAGCTATTTGGACATCCAAGTTCATGAAGTTAGTAAGTGCCCCAAAGTTTCAATCCAAAATTAATTTCTCCAAGATCCACTAACATGAAACTCTAAAGCCAAAGACAAAGGGAGAATGTTTAAACAATCAAGAGTAAAAAAAAAAAAAATCTCTCCTACAAGGGAACTTCCATAAGGCTCTCCATGCTTTTCTCATATACTTTACAGTCCAGGAGAGAGTGGGATGATCCATTCAAAGTGCTGAGAGGAAGGAAAATGCCATCCAATGATACTTTACCCAGCAATGTTGTCTTTCAGAAAAGAAGATGAGATAAAGACTTTCCCTAACAAACAAGAGCTGTGGGGAATTATCACCATTGAAATTGCCTTACTACAAATGCTGAAAGGAATTCTTCAGGCTGAAATAAAAGGATGCTAGTCAGCAACATGAAAACATATGTAACTATATAAAACAATAGTGAGTCAGGCATGTAGTCAGATTCAGAATACTTCATACTGTGTTATGGTGATGTGTTAACTACTTAACTCTAGGATAAAGGTTAAAGGCAAAATTATTAAAAATAACTATAGCTAAGTGCTATCAACAATAGCCAAATTATGGAAAGAATGCAAAAGTACACCAACTGATGAATGGATAAAGAAGATGTGGTATATATAGAATGGAATACTACATGGCGATCAAAAAGAATGAAATTTTGCCATTTGCAACAATGTGGATGAAACTAGAGTGTATTATGCTAAGTGAAAAAAGTCAGCCAGAGAAAGACAAATATCACATGATTTTACTCATATGTGAAATTTAAGAAACACAACAGATGAACATAGGGGAAGGAAAGGAAAATATGATAAAAACAGACAAGGAGGCAAACTATAAGAGACTTTAAAATACAGAAAATAAACTGAGGGTTGCTGAAGGGGTGGGGGGAAGGGGGAGAGGATAAAGGGATGATGGGCATTAAGGAGGGCACTTGTTGGGATGAGCACTGGGTGTTGTTAGTGATGAATCACTCGGTTCTACTTCTGAAACCAAACTACGCTGTATGTTAATAATTTGAATTTAAATAAATGAATACATAAATAAAAATACAGCTACAACAATTTGTTAATAGAATATTAAAATGATATAATTTTTGACTTCAAAAACATAAAAGAGGAAGAGTAAAAGGGTAGAGTTGTATGCAACTGAAGTTAAAATTATTATCATTGTAAACTGGACACATATAAATATAAACATATATGTGCAATGTTTTATGTAAGCCTCATGGTAACCACAAAGTAGAAACCTATGTAGAATTACAAAAGATATAGAAGGAGAATGAAAACACAATACTGTAATATCATCAATTCACAAAGGAAGGGGTGAAAATGGAATAAAGGAATAAGAAAATTATAAAAAAGACAGAAAACAACTGATAAGATGATATTAGTAAATCTTTATTAATAATTACTCTAAATATAAATAGATTGAATTATCCAATGAAAAAGATATAGTGGCTGGATGGATTAAAAACAAAAGCGAAAAACAAAACAATACCCAAGTATATGGTGCCTATAAGAGACTTACTTTAGTTTTAAGGATCCATATAGACTCAACGTGAAGGAAAAAGATATTCCATTCAAGTTGAAACCAAAAAATGGCAGGAGCAGCTACAATTATATCAGGCAAAATAGACTTTCACAAGAGAAAAGAAAGTCATTACATAATGATAATCATTATATCATTATATCATCAGGAAAAATATAACAATCATAAATACATATGCACCCAACTTTCAAGTACCTAAATATATTGGGCAAATACTAATAGATCTGAAAGGCTGAATAGACAAAAATACAATAATAGTAGGAGACTTCAGTATTCCATTTCCATCCATGGATAGATCATGCAAACAGAAAATCAATAAGGAAAATTGGAGTTGAACTATACTTTAGAATATATGAAACTAAAATATATATCAGAACATTCCATACAACAGAAGCAGGATACACATTATATTCAAGTGAAATATTTTTCAGGATTGATCATACAATAAGACAAGTCTTAGCAAATTTAAGAATATTGAAATTATGCCAAGTGTCTATTCTGACAACAATGGCATGAAACTAGAAGTTAATAACAGGAAGAAAGCTAGAAAATTCACGAACACATGGAAATTAAGCATCACACTTCTCAACACCAGTGGGTCAAAGAAGTGAAGAGAGAAATTAAAAAAAATATTTTAAACAAACAAAAATGGAAACATAACATATCAAAAGCTATGGGATTCTGCCAAAGAAGTTGTAAGAGGTGATAAACATCATAAATAAGTAAAAAGATCTCAAATAGAAAACCTAATTTTACACCTCAAGGAACTACAAAAAATTATAAAGTAAGCTCAAAATTTAGCAGAGGGAAAGAAATAACAAAGATCAGAACAGAAACAAAGGAAGTATAGACCAGAAGAACAACAGAAAAGGTTAACAAAATTAAAACCTGGTGTGTTTAAAAGATAAAATTGTCAACTTTTAACTATACTAAGAAAAAAAGGGAGGACTCAAATAGAATAAGAAATGAAAAAGTCATTACAACTGAAACCACAGAAACACAAAAAATCACAAGAGACTACTATGAACAAATACATACCCCCAAATTGGACAAGCTAAAACAAATGGATACATTTCTAGAAACATACAACCTACCAAGACTTAATCATAGAAATAAAAAGTCTGAAGAGACCAGTAATGACTAGGGAGATTGAATCAGTAACCAAAAACCTTTCAACACAGAACAGCTCAGGACCAGATGGCTTCACTGGTGAAATCTGCCAAATTTTTAAAGAGGAATTAATGTCATCCTTCTCAAACTCTTCCAAAAAAATTGAAGAAGAGGGAAAATTCCCAAATTTATTTTACAATGTCATCATTATCCTGATACCAAAGTCACCAAAGGACACTACAAGAAAACCATAGACAGCAAACCCTAATGAAATCAAATGTAAAATTTCTCAGCAAAATATTAGGAAAACAAATTCAAAGTACATTAAAAAGATCACATACCATGAAAAATCCTATGATCATCTCAATAGAAGCAGAAAAAGCATTAGACAAAATACAACACACACTGGTGATAAAAATGCTCAGCAAATTGGGTACAGGAGGAACATACCTCAGCACACTAAAGAGCATGTATGACAAACCTACACCTAATGTTATATTGAATAATGAAAGACTGAAAGTTTTTCCTCTAAGATTAGGAACAACACAAGGGAGCCTCCTTTGGCCACTGTTATTTAACTTAGTACTGGAAGCCCTAGCCAGGGCAATTACATAAGAAACAGAAATAAAACTCCTCTAAATTGGAAAGGAAGAAGTGAAATTGTCTCTTTGCAGATATATGATTATATATATAGTAAATGCTAAAGATTCCACCAAAAGATGTTAGAACTAATACATGAATTTGGTAAAGTAACATACAGAAATCAGTTGCATGTCTTTACACTGACAATGAAATATCTGAAAGAGAAACAAGGCAATCTTATTCACAGTAGCATCTAAAACAGTAAAATACGAAGGAACGAATTAACCAAGGACATAAAAGATTTGCACACTGAAAACTATAGGCCACTGATGAAAGAAACTGAAAAAGACATATAAGTGGAAACGTACTCCATGTTTATGGAGAATAATAATTAATGTTGTTAAGGCATCTGTACATCCAAAGTGATCTTCAGTTTCAATGCAATCCGTATAAGATTCTAATGGTATTTTTCACAGAAATAGAAGAAAAACATCCTAAAATTTGTGTTGACTCTTAATAACCAAAGCAATTCTGAGAAAGAAGAATAAAGCTGGAGGTATCATTCTTCCTGATTTCAAACTCTATCACCAAACTATAGTAATCAAAATAGTATGGTACTGGCATAAAAATAAACCAATAGAATACAATTGAGAGTTCAGAAATAAACCCTGTTATATATGGTCAACTAATATATGACAAGGGAGCCTAGGATACTCAAGGAGGAACGGATACTTTCCTAAGTAAATGATGTTGGAAAAGATTGATAAGCTAATGCAGGAGACTGAAATTGGATTCTTACCTTCTACCACTTAAAAAAATTAATTTGAAATTCATTAAAAATTTTAAAAATTAAAATGCATTTAAATTAAAAAATTGAAACTGTAAAATTCAAGGCATAAGACATAGGGGTAAGTTTTTCTTGATATTGGTCTTGGCCTTGATTTTTTGGACATGATGACAAAAGCACAGGTGACATGAGTAAAAATTAGTAAGTGGCACTACATCAAACTAAAAAGCTTCTGTACAGCAAATGTAAAAACCCATAAAATTTTTAAAAAATGCAATCTATGGAATGGGAGAAAATATTTTCAAATCATCTATCTGATAAGTGGTTACTATTCAAAATATATAAAGAACTCATACAAATTAATAGCAAAAAATAATCTGATTTACAAACGGGCAGAGGAACTAAACAGTTTTCCAAAGAAGATATACCAATGAATGTATAGAACCAATGAATACACTAAAAGGTGAACATCATTAATCATCAGAGAAAGCAAATCAAAGAGGCACAGTGAGGTTATCACCCACTACCTGTTATAATGGGTATCAAAAAGGCAAATGATAACAAGTATTAGCAAAGATGTAGAGAAAATGAAAACTGCACTTAGTGTACTATTGGATGGAAACTGGTACAGCCACTGTGAAAAATAGTATGGAGTTTCCTCAAAGAATTAAAAATATTACTACCAGGGCACCTAGGTGACTCAGTCAGTTAAGCATCCAACTTCAGCTCAGGTCATGATCCCATGGTTTGTAAGTTAGAGCTCTGCATCAGGCTCTGTCCTGACAGCTCAGAGCCTGGAGCCTACTTCAGATTCTGTGTCTCCCTCTCTCCCTCTCTCCCCACCCCACAACTCACGCTCTGTCTCTCTCTGTCCCTCAAAAATGAATAAATTTTAAAAGATATTACTACCATATGAACCAGCAATCCACCTCTGGGTATATATTTAAAGCAATTGAAATCAGGGTCTTGAGATATTTGCACTCCCATGTTTCTGGTAATATTCACAGCAGCCAAGATACGGAAACAGCTTAAGTGTGGAACAACTTAAGGTTGAATGGATAAAGAGGATATGAGAGATAGATAGATGATAGATAGATGATAGATAGATAGATAGATAGATAGATAGATAGATAATCATTCCATTTGCAACAACATGGATCGACCTTGAGGAAATTACACTGAGTGAAATGTATCAGAGAAAGGCATATACTGTATGTTTTCATTTGTATGTAAAGTCTAAAAAAACTGAAGCCATACAAACTTAGAGTGATGGTTACCAGAGGCTGCGGGTTGGGGGAAATGGAAAGACTTTGGTCAAAGTATACAAACTTCCAGCTATAAAATGAGTAAATTCTGGGGATCTAATGTACAGTCTAGAGATTATAGTTAATAATATTTTATTATATGTTTAAAAGTTACTAAAAGACTAGATCCTAAATGTTCTCACCACAAAAAAGAAATGGCAATTATGCAATGTGATAAAGGTGTTAGGTAATGCTATAGTGGTAATTACTTTACAATATATAAGTATATCTCATGAAAATGTACATATTTAACTTTTACAATGTCAGTTATATCTCAATAAAGCTTTAAAAAGAAATAATTTTGGGGTGTTCGGGTGGCTGTCAGTTGAGCGTCCAGCTTCAGCTCAGGTCATGATCTCACAGTTCATGGGTTTGAGCCCCATGTCGGACTCTGTGCTGACAGCTAGCTCAGAGCCTGGAGACTATCTTTGGGTTATGTGTCTACCTCTCTCTGACACTCCCCTGCTCACGCTCTCTCTCTCTCTCCCTCAAAAACAAATAAAACATTTAAAATATTTTTTTTTTACACAAATAGTTTATTGTCAAATTAGTTTCCACATAACACCCAGTGCTCATCCCCATAAGTGCCCTCCTCCATGCCCACCCCTCCTCCCCCCCACATCCACCAGTCCTCAGTTTTTGTCAGCATTCAAGAGTCTCTCATGGTTTGCCTCTCCCCCTTTCCCCCACCATTTCTGCCCTTCTTCTCCCCCTTGGTCCTCTGTTAAGCTCCTCCTAATCCTCCTATACGTGCACACATATGATATTTGTCTTTCTCTGCCTGACTTATTTCAGCATAACACCCTCAAGGTCCATCCATGTTGCTACACATGGCCAGATTTCATTGTTTCTCATTGCCATGTAGTATTCCATGGTATAGATAAACCACATCTTCTTGATCCATTCATCTGTTGATGGACACTTAGGCTCTTTCCAGGTTTTAGCTATTGTGGAGAGTGCTGCTATGAACATTGGGGTACATGTGCTCCTAGGCATCAACATTTCTGTATCCCTTGGGTAAATTCCTAGCAGTGCTATTGCTGGGTCCTAGGGGAGTTCTATTGTTAGTTTCCTGAGGAACCTCCACACTGTTTTCCAGAGGGCTGTACCAGTTTACATTCCCACCAACAGTGTAGGAGGGTGCCCGTTTCTCCACATCCTCGCCAGCATCTAGAGTTCTCTGATTGGCTCATTTTAGCCACTCTGACTGGCGTGAGGTGGTATCTCAGTGTGGTTTTGATTTGTATTTCCCTGATGAGGAGCGATGCTGAGCATTGTTTCATGTGTCTGTTGGCCATCTGGATGTCCTCTTTGGAGAAGTGTCTGTTCATATCTTCTGCCCATTTCTTCACTGGGTTGTTTGCTTTTTGGGCATGGAGTTTGGTGAGTTCCTTGTAGATTCTGGATATCAACCCTTTATCTGATATGTCATTTGCAACTATCTTTTCCCATTCCGTTGGTTGCCTATTAATTTTCTGGGTTGTTTCCTTGGCTGTGCAGAAGCTTTTAATCTTGAGGAGGTCCCAACAGTTTATTTTTGCTCTTGATTCCCTTGCTTTTGGGGATGTGTCAAGTAAGAAGTTGCTGCGGTGGAGGTCAAGGAGGTTGTTTCCTGCTTTCTCCTCTAGGGTGTTGATAGTTTCCTGTCTCACGTTCAGGTCCTTTATCCATTTTGAGTTTATTTTTGTGCATGGTGTGAGAAAATGATCTAATTTCATTCTTCTGCATGTTGCTGTCCAGTTCTCCCAACACCATCTGTTAAAAAGGCTGTCTTTTTCCATCGGATATTCTTTCCTGCTTTGTCAAAGATCAGTTGGCTGTATACTTTTGGGTCCACTTCTGAGTTCTCAATTCTGTTCCATTGGTCTATGTGTCTGTTTTTGTGCCAATACCATACTGTCTTGATGATGACAGCTTTGTAGTAGAGGCTAAAGTCTGGGATGGTGATCCCTCCCGTTTTGGTTTTATTTTTCAGGATTACTTTGGCTATTCGGGGTCTTTTGTGGTTCCATACAAATTTTTGGATAGTTTGTTCTAGTTTTGAGAAGTATGCTGGTGCAATTTTGATTGGAATTGTATTGAATGTGTAGAGTGCCTTAGGTAGTAATGACATCTTAACTATATTTATTCTTCCTATCCATAAGCATGGAATGTTTTTCCACTTCTTTGTGTCTTCTTCAATTTCCTTCATAAGTTTTCTATAGTTTTCATCATACAGATCTCTTCTATCCTTGGTTAGGTTTATTTCGAGGTATTTTATGGTTTTTTGTGCAATTGTGAATGGGATCAGTTTCTTGATTTCTCTTTCAGTTGCTTCATTGTTGGTGTATAAAATGCAACCGATTTCTGTACGTTAATTTTGTACCCTGCAACTTGGCTGAATTCTTGGATCAGTTCTAGTAGGCTTCTGGTGGAGTCTGTCTGGTTTTCTATGTAGAGTATCATGTCATCTGCGAAGAGTGAAAGTTTGACTTCCTCTTTGCCAATTCTGATGCCTTTGATTTCCTTTTGGTGTCTGATGGTTGATGCTAGACTTCCAGCACTATGTTAAACAGCAGTGGTGCGAGTGGGCATCCCTGTCATGTTCTTGATCTCAGGGGGAAAGCTCTGAGTTTTTCCCCGTTGAGGATGATGTTAGCTGAAGGCTTCTCATAGATGGCTTTGATGATGTTTAAGTAGGTTCCTTCTATCCCGACTTTCTCTAGAGTCTTTATTAAGAAGGATGCTGTATTTTGTCAAATGCTTTTTCTGCATCTATTGACAGGATCATATGGTTTTTATCTTCTCTTTTATTGATGTGATGGATCGCATTGATTGATTTGCGAATGTTGAACCAGCCCTGTAACCCAGCAATGAATCCCACTTGATTTTGGTAGATGATTCTTCTTTTTATATGCTGCTGGATTCGATTTGCAAGGATCTTGTTGAGAATTTTTGCATCCGTATTCATCAAGGATATTGGCCTGTAGTTCTCTTTTTTTTTGCTGGATCTCTGTCTGGCTTGGGAATCAGAGTGATGCTGGCTTCATAAAATGAATCCGGGAGTTTTCCTTTGCTTTCTATTTTTTGGAATAACTTGAGAAGAATTGGGATTAATTCTGTTTTAAATGTCTGGTAGAATTCCCCAGGGAAGCCATCAGGTCCAGGGCTCTTATTTGCTGGGAGATTTTTGATCACTGATTCAATTTCTTCACTTGTTATGGGTCTGTTCAGGTTTTCTATTTCTTCCCGTGTGAATTTTGGTAATGAGTGTGTGTTTAGGAATTTGTCCATTTCTTCTAAGTTGTCCAATTTGTTGGCATATAATTTTTCATAGTATTCCTGATAATTGCTTGTATTTCTGAGGGGTTGGTTGTAATAAGTCCATTTTCATTCATAATTTTGTCTATTTGTGTGCTCTCTCTTTTCTTTTGGATAAGTCTGGCTAGAGGTTTGTCAATTTTGTTTACTTTTTCAGAAAACCAACTCTTGGTTTCATTGATCTGTTCAATTGTTTCTTTGGTCTCGATGTTGTTTATTTCTGCTCTAATTTTTACTATTTCTCTTCTTCTACTGGGTTTAGGGCGTTCTTGTTGCTCTGCCTCTAGTTCCTTTATGTGAGCTGTTAGATTTTGGACTTGTGCTTTTTCTAATCTCTTAAAATAGGCCTGGAGAGCAATGTACTTTCCTCTTAGGACTGCCTTGGCCGCATCCCATAGATTTTGAATTGTTGTGTTTTCATTTTCATTTGTTTCCATATATTTTTTAATTTCATCTCTAATTGCCTGATTGGCCCATTCATTCTTTAGAAGGGTGTTCTTTAACTTCCATGTTTTTGGAGGTTTTCCAGACTTCTTCCTGTAATGGATTTCAAGTTTCAAAGCATTGTGATCTGACAGTGTGCATGGTATGATCTCTATTCCTTTATATTTATTGAGGGCTGCTTTATGTCCCAGTATGTGATCTATCTTGGAGAATGTGCCATGCGCACTTGAGAAGAAAGTAAATTCCCAGGCCTCAGGATGTAAAGTTCTAAATATATCCGTCAGGTCCATCTGGTCCAATGTGTCTTTCAAGTCCATTATTTCTTTAGTGATTTTCTGTCTGGTTGACCTATCCATTGCTGTAAGCGGAGTATTAAAGTCCCCTGCTATTAGCACATTCTTGTCTATAAGCTTGTTTCTGTTTGTGATTAATTGTTTTATATATTTAGGTGCTCCCATATTCGGTGCGTAGACATTTATGATTGTTAGTTCTTCCTGATGGATGGACCCTGCAATTATTATGTAGTGCCCTTCTTCATCTCTTGTGATTGTCTTTAATTTAAAGTCCAGTTTGTCTGATATAAGTATCGCTACTCCGGCTTTCTTTTGATTTCCTGTAGCATGATATATATTTCTCCATCCTCTTACTTTTAATCTGAAGGTATCTTCCCGTCTAAAATGAGTTTCTTGTAGACAGCATATAGATAGATTTTGTTTTTTAATCCATTCTGCTACCCTATGTCTTTTGATTGAGCATTCAGCCCATTTACATTCAGTGTTATTATTGAAATATGTGGGTTTAGAGTCTTTGTATCTTTGTAGGGTTCATGTTTGTGGTGGTGTCTCTGGAATCTTTGTTCCTTGCAACCTTTCCTTCAAAGCATCCCCCTCAGGATTTCTTGTAGGGCTGGCTTCGTGGTGACAAATTCTTTCAATTTCTGTTTGTTTGGAAAGGTTTTTATCTCTCCTTCTATTTTGAATGACAGGCTTGTTGGATAGAGGATTCTTGGCTGCATATTTTTACTGTTCATCACATTGAAGATCTCCTGCCATTCCTTTCTGGTCTGCCACGTTTCAGTAGATAGGTGTGTCACCACTCTGATAGGTTTCCCTTGTATGTGAGGGTCCTTTTCTCCCTAGCTGCTTTCAAAATTCTCTTTGTCCTTGTATTTTGCCATTTTTACGATGATATGTCATGCAGAAGATCGATTCAAGTTACGTCTGAGAGGAGTCCTCTGAGCCTCTTGTATTTCCACATTGACTTCCTTCCCCAGGTCGGGGAAGTTCTCTGCTATAATTTGTTTCAGGACTCCTTCAGCACTTTCCCTCTCTCTTCCTCTTCTGGAATTCCTATGATACGGATATTGTTGCGTTTGACTGTATCGCTGAGCTCTTGAATTCTTCTTTCCTGTTCCTGGATCAGTTTGTCTCTTTTTTTTTCAGCTTCTTGTTTTTCTGTCATGGTGTCTTTTAAATCAGTTATTCTCCTTTCTGCCTCTTCAATCCGTGCATTGGAGGCCTCTAATTTATTATGGATCTCATTTATTGCATTTTTAAATTCTTCATGCCTATTTTTATTTTCCATTCTGTCTGTAGCCATAGTTTCTTTGATGTCCCCTATGTTTTTTTCAAGCCCTGCTATTAATTTCACCATTATTATTCTAAAATCTTGTTCACTTATGCTGCTGATATCTGTTTTGAGCAGTTCATTAGCTGTCATTTCTTCTTGGAGTTTCTTTGGAGGAGAGCTCTTCCGTTTCGTTATTTTAGTTAGCTTTCCGGCTCTTGTTGGTTTTAAAGACCTGTTATCTCTCTGTATCTATGAGCACTGCTATATCCAAGAAACTCTTTGACTTTCCAGGGCCTATCCTGTCAGAGATTGTTTTTTGAATGGTATCCCTCGGTCACTCTTGTTGGGACCTTAGTTATTTTATTTTCCTATTCTTAGTGATATTTGGGACTCTTCACCTTGTGTACTCTAGCTTGTTTCTTGAGGTAGCCCTGTAAAAGAAAACAGACAGACAGACACACAGGGAGCAGGAGCACACAAACGCACAGGCTGATTCAACTAACATGCAAAGTGAGAGGGAAAACGAAGAAGTTAAGAGAAAAGACGGAGGAGGGCGGGCGAATAATAGGGAGCCTAAAATACATAAAAGGGTCAAAAAGGGGAAAAGAAAAGGAAAAAAGAAGAAAACCGATGGACAAAGAACGGTTTCAAGCATATACCTGGATTTCCCAGCTACAGTTAAATAGCCGTGTGTATGCAGCGCTGGTTGAAGAGCATAGAGAAAAAGAGAGAATGCAGGGTGAGACAAGGCAGATTTGGAAATAGAATGAACAGGCAGAAGGGATAAGAAACTTTTTTCAAAGAGGTAAAGGGTAGAATATGGTTGAATAGGTGAGAGAAGGATGCTGGAATTATCCAGAGAAACTATATAGTCTAATTACTCCTGAGAGAAATAGCTGAAAAAGTCGGTAGGTATAGAATTTACATTTACAGAATGGACTTGTGATTGTTTAAGCAAACTGGCAACCAGAGTTAATCAGGTCAGTGTTTTGGGGAAAAAAGCGAGAAAAGAGAAAGAAGAAGAAAAAAAAGAGAAAAGAAAGGGGAAAAAAAAAGAAGAAAAAAAAAGGAAAAAAAAAAAAGGGAGGAGGGCACCTCAGGCAGGGATGGGCGTGGCGTGATCCGATGCCTCAGGCGGGGGTTCTGCCCTGGCGATTGTGGGGAGGAGAGTGACGGTGCTCCAGTCCCTTCTTGAACCCCGCGCTGCAGCTACCTTTTTTTTTTTTTTGGCGTGTCAACTCCCCGTTCCGGGGACGCAGCCGAAGTTGGTTGCACTCTTCAACCCAGGCCAGTTCCAATCTCCAAATCCCAGTCCGCGCCCCGCTGAAGTTGCCTTAGACACAGCTTCCCAGACAACCCCCTCGGGCAATTCCAGGTTCCCTGCTGAGCTCTGGGGGCTGAGTCAGGATCGCTGCTTCCTTCTCTGGGTCGGCTCTGGTGCGCATGCGCGGGGCTTGCCTGCCGGGTCCGCGTAGCCTGAGCCCGTTGGAGTGAGGAAAACCGGGTCTCTCTATGGCTCGTCACCCGAAACACGAACTCACAGGCAAATTTCCCAGTTTTTAGCTCTTTGCCCTCCCTCTCGAGTTCCAGCCAGCCAGGAGCGCGGACGCCCGGTGTCTGTGCGTCTCCTTCAGGGGTCCCAGCAGCGCTGGAGTTACAATGGCGGCAGGCGCGCCGCCGCTGGAGTGAGGAAAACCGGGTCTCTCTATGGCTCGTCACCCGAAGTACAAACTCACAGGAAAATTTCCCAGTTTTTAGCTCTTTGCCTTCCCTCTCGAGTTCCAGCCAGCCAGGAGCGCGGACGCCCGGTGTCTGCGCGTCTCTTTCAGGGGTCCCAGCCACCCTGGAGCTACAATGGCGGCTGGCACGCCCGCGCCGCTTTAAAAACCAACCTCCAGTAGCGGCACAAAGAAGAAGTTTGTGTGCTCAGCCTCCCCCAGGACCAGTTGGCGCGAGGGGACCCGGTGTGCAGGTATTTGGTAAGTACGGTCTTTCTATGCACCGAGCGGAGATTTTTCTGTCTCGGACTCTCTCCTTTTCCCCTCTCACCCCCGTAGAGGGTAGAGGGGGATCGCCTCCCACCCTGGAGGCTCCGATCCCGGCCTGATTTTACCTTCCCCGGTTCGCACTCACGTTAGAAGGCTTTCTCAGTGGAGTCTGCGTCCTTTTTTCTCCCAGTCTCTCAGGTTTTGTATGGTTTCCAATGGCTTCAGATCTTTTCTGTGTGATGTATGGGCGCGAGTGCAAGTACGGAGCTCCTTACTTCTCCGCCATCTTGCCTCCCTCGATTCAAAACATTTAAAATATTTTAAAAGCAAAGTAAAAAATAAAACATTTAAAATATTTTAAAAATAAAGTAAAATAAAAAGAAATGATTTTGCCTATAAATACAAAATGCATTTAGTTGTATATAGGAGACAGCTTGTATATATGTATATATACATACAGATACATGTAAGTACTAAATGTACTTGTCATTTATCGTGTAGTATATATGTATATACACAGGGTCAAGAATTTGACAAATATTAAGTTGTCTTATGCTAACTAGAAGGGTTTCCCAGGTGTCACAGAGAAAGCCCCAGTCGGAAGGTGCACTATATATCTCCCTGGCTCTCTGAACAGCCAGTTGTATGAGAAGTGGATGCTACTTCATATGATACAAGCCTTCACAGCCTTATGGAAGTAGTACCAGTCACTTTTCTTAGACTGTATTGGAAACTGTTTTACTTAATGTACAGTGTAACTCAAGCTATAAAATTTTAAACAGGGTACAAATTTTATCTTTTTTTTCTTTTCACGGACACTCATAAAAATATTCCCTTTGCTGGTATAGAAAGTTCTACCTCCACTGAAATATGCAGTATGCAACATTGCCTGCCACGCAAATTTAGTTTTTATACCTACAATAAGAGCACTTACAGTTCACATTTAAGCAATGCTCATGTGTCGCTAAATCTAACAAAAGGAAATGAGTTATACATAGACCTGACCCTTCTCCTGTAGCTCATTATATTATATTTAGGTGCCATGACGTATGTTCAACATATGGGATACCTTTAAACCCTGACCTACGGTTATAGTTATCTATTGCTATGTAGCAAACTACCCCAAAATATAGTGACTTGAAACAACAATTTATTATCATTGCTCACTGTTTTCTGAGTGACTGAGCTCACCTGCACCTTTCTTGCCTGAGGTCATTCACATCGTTTCAGTCCTGTGGCAGATGGTGGAAGAAGCCTACCTCAAAGCCCAGCTGGGTGTCCATGAGAGCTTTTTAATTCACAAGTTTTGTGACTCACTTGGGAAGCCCAAAACAGTTGGGGAGCTGACTGGTTCTTGCTCTCTATCCATAGTCTATTTAGCTAGATAGTTTGGACTTCCTTACAGCATGAAGCTTTCAGTATAGATTTCTTAGATGGTGGCTGGTTTTTCCTTGAGCACATATTCTAAGAAAAATGCAGAAACTGCATGGTTTTTTAGGACCTAGTCTTAAAATTCACACAGTGGCACACATAGGATATGATCTCTGGGAAGCACGGTTAATTGTGAAAATTCATCTTTGAATAATAGTGACCACATTTGTCATGGTAACTTACTGAAATAGGATGATGTCTAACTTTGGTAGAGTCTGCTATACTCAGATCAGTACAGCTAGTGAGCCAGTATTAAGAATTCACTTTTGAAAGAGTACCTAGAATCGTCATTTAAAATCGGCATCAGAGCTTATAACATGTAAGAAATTATTTAATTAATGATTATTCATTTCCTGTGCCAGAGCCCATGCTGGATACTGGTGAATTCTTGCCGGTAGGTGGGGTAGACACATGAGGGGATTAAAGCTCAGAAGACTTGAGTGGGAGTAAGATTGGCTTCTCCAAAGGCAGCAGGACTAGATGCCCATACAATGTGGGGGAACTGGGATCACAGACGTAGGAAATTAGACAAAGACAAACAAAACAAAGTCTTGCCCTTCAGTTTTATAGATAAGACATAAGGTATATGCTCTCATGTGCTCTGTAGATTGACATTGAAAACCTGAGAGATGGATTTCTAATGTGTAGTAAAGAAAAAAATCCCTTAAACTGTCTCTTAAAATATACCTCAACCCCAAACACATTTACCAAATGTCATGCTAAATGACAGGAGTTCTCAAATGTTAGAGACCCTAGATGGCTGGTTAAAACACATTGCTGGGCCCCCATGCCCAGAATTTCTGATTCAGTAGATCTAAGGTAGGGACCCAAGAGTTTGCATTTCTATTCAAGTTTCCAGGTCTTAGTGATTTATTTAAGGGAATTGACCTTGAGAACCACTGTGATATGATGTAGAGCAGTGGTTCAAAGCACAGGTGTGGAGTCATAAACAAGACACAGGGGTGAATCTTATACATGTTACTTAATATTTCTAGCTTGTTTTCCCTCATCTTTATAATGGAAATAATTAACAATAGCTACCCTATTGGATTGTTGTATTGATGAAATGATATATAGCAAGAGTTCAATAAATATTAACCATACTAATAATTCTATAAAAGACATAATCCAATTCTCATATATCAATTCTCATATATCACATATATTCTCATATGCTATATGCTTTGTGTAATGGTATACCTGTTTGCTCTGCAATAATTTCCCAGATTTCCTGCAATCATCTTCCAACCACACAGCCAACCACTGTGAGCCTTGTGCTTTTCCCTGTCTCCTTCAGAAGACAAGAAACACTAGAGCTTTCTGATCATCCATTTTCTCCTTTGTATATAGTATATAAAATCTAGCAACCAGCATTTAAAATAAGCTACAGACTCAAAAATAAATCTTACTATTTTCAAGTTAAACGCTTCCTGGGATTGATATTAAAGGAGAATTAAGTTTGCATTAGTTGAGCTTTGCAGGATGCCCTGATAATGCCTCAGCAATCAAAATGTAATTATAAAGTAAGGATGTTTCAACTGCAGATTTTTTTCTATTCCGTGTGAGCTATAACAGTCAACCATATAGTTACATTAAAGTGAAGATAAACTAAGTTCCAGATTACTTATCAAGCTATATGGTCAAATATAAGGCATTGATTAACAACAAAAAGACCAATAATAAATGAATCACAATACATTTCTTTGTTAATAAAGGTTATAACCCTTACTTCTCTAATAACACGATCATGTTGCTATTCTTTCTACTTTGCCATTGCTTTATCCATTGGGCCACACTCTTTCTTTCTGTGCCTTAGTTTATTTATCCAAACTAGATCAATATTTTTCAACATATTGTTTATAGAATACTAGCCAAGTGAGATGCCCAGTAGAAAAATTTTTCTGTAATCAAAAAAGTTCTGGGACGCCTGGGTGGCTTAGTCGGTTAAGCGTCTGACTTTCGCTTAGGTCATGATCTTACAGTTCGGGGGTTCGATCCCCGCGTCGGGCTCTGTGCTGACTGCCAGCTCAGAGCCTGGAGCCTGTTTCAGAGTCTGTGTCTCCCTCTCTCTCTCTGACCCTCCCCTGCTCATGCTCTCTCTCTCTCTCAATCTCTTTCCTAGAAATAAATAAAAATATTTAAAAAAAAAAGTTCTGGAAGCATTTGAAGCTCTAAGTTCTTCAAGAGCCAAGATACATAATAGCATTTGAATGATTTTGAGAATCCCCATTGTAAAGAAACCACTGTTTTCCAACTATCATAGACCATGAATATTCCATAGCAACTGAATCTCCAAAGAATATACTTCTTTGGGGAATGCTGCTCCAAGTCCTAATTGCCTCATACTTAGTGGGTTGTAGACATTTATGAACTATCAATAAAGAATTCTTTATCCAGAAAACTATCCTTCAAAAATGAAGCAAAATGTAGGCATTCCTAGGTAACCATAAACCAAGATAATTTTTTGCTAGCACATCTTTCCTACAAAGACACCCTGTAGGCCCAAAGGAAATGACAACTAAGTATGAAATCAGATACACAAGAAGGAATCAAGAGCAGAGAAATGATAAATATGTGTGTAAATACAAAATATCCTTACTATATATATTTTGGTATCTCTTAATTTATTTTTTAAAAAATTTTTTAATGTTTATTGTTTATTTTTTGAGAGACAAAGAGAGACAGAATGTGAGTGGTAGAGGGGCAGAGAGAGAGAGAGAGAGAGAGGGAGGCACAGAATCTGAAGCAGGCTCCAGACTCTGAGCTGTCAGCACAGAGCCTGACGTGGGGCTCAAACCCACGGACTGTGAGATCATGACCTGAGCCAAAGTTGGATGCTTAACCGACTGAGCCACCCAGGCACCCCTGGTTTTTCTTAATTTCCTAAAAATACCCATAAGATAGTTTAATTTTTCCCCATAAAAATTTGTTTAAAGCAAGGATTATAACACTTTCACTGTGCTCATAGCAGTTATGGATGTAATATATATGACTGCATTAGCACCAAAGAGGGGGAATGGAGCTATATTTTACTAGAAGTATGTCAGTCAAACTGGAAATAGGCTGTGATGAATTAAGGTGGGAAGTGGGGAAAATTGGGAGATGTTGGCCATTGGATACAAAGCTGGAGTCTTTTTTTAGCAAAAGAAAATGCATGTTGTAACCCCAAGTATAAACCTTTTTGGAAGTTAACAAAAACAAAAAATCAAAACTAAAATCTTAACAGAGTAATTTAAAATTGCTTACTAAAATTGACTGGTTTAATACCAAAAAGAGGCATTAGCAACAACAATAAAAATACGTGAGATGTATAGAAAACAAATAGAAAAATGACAGATATATAAGTCCAACTGCATCAATAATTATATTAAGTATGAATGCGCTAAAGTCTCCAATCAAAAGGCACAAATAACAAATCTGGACAAGAAAAAGCAAGATTTAATTATATGCATTGTACAACAGACATAGTTTATAGTTAAAGACATCAGTGGGTTGAAAATTAAAGGATGGAAAAAGATACACCAGACAAATAATAGCCAGAAGAGAGCTGAAGTGCTTCTTTTAAGAGGGTAATAGAGAGGTTTTATTTAAAAATCTGTATTTATAAAATGCTGAAAAGTATTATTTTGGCAAATGTTTAAACATATTAAAAATCTAGATGTCCTTTTAAAATGTACAAGGGTATACAATATATTTTTTCAATGCTGTTAAGGGTTATGGAAGTAAAACTATTTGAAGTCTGATCTTTTACAGGGAAATAAATTAAGTTTCATGGGGTTCTGACTTATCCAAAATCACACGGCTTATAGCAAAGTCAATATTAGAAGCTGAATTCTTTTTCTTGGTCCTGTATTTTCTGTCCATTTTAGAGTCACCAGAGAATAATGATTAAGTTCATGGATTTTGGAGCTACATTTTAAAAATTCTAACTCCAAATCTTGTTGGCTATTACTTTGTAGAGTTTTCTCAACCTCCCTGTGCCTCAACGACCTTGTCTGTAAAATGGGGATAATAACGGCATATATCTCTAGGAATTTTGTGAGGTTCTACATGTGGAATACTTGGAGCAATACCTGGTACAAAGCAAATGCTCCATAAATGTGAGTTATTTTTGTTCAGGGCTTTGGAATGTTCCAATAAATGTGCTAGAGATAAATCACTATCACATCTGCCAGCACATTTCCACAATGCTGAACAGATTTTCGAGCTCCTGACTCAGATGTTGAATCTACATCTGGACACCGAGCCATTTTAGCAGTCAGCATTAGAGAGATTGAACTGCAAAAAGGCAGCACTGAAGGGAAAACCTTTTTAACAAGATGATTTGTGCTGAACTCAGCAGTTTTGTCTGTTCGTGCTGATAAAGGAGAGGCAGTGCAAAGTGGGAGACCTGGGACACTCCGAGGGAAGTTTGTGTGATGCACATAATTTATTACTGGCGTGGATGGCTAGGAATGACCAGGTGGCAACTCACTGACCTCAGAAATCCTCTTCATAAAGAACAACTTATTTTCTAGCCCTCTGCTCTCCTCATCTCTTTCTGAACTCCATGTCCCTGGCTCTCACAGGCACAAGCAGAGTTCTCCTGCCTCTGTGCCTTTGCTCATGTGGATCACCTATTCTAGAATGTCTCCTACCTAATTGGTACTTTCCCTCTCCCACTTTTTGCAGCATGTTTAATAGAGTGCAGTTCATTCAATAGAGCACTGAGTATGTCCTGAACACTAGGATGAGCACTGAAGATACAAATTTACACATGTTTAGAATAAAGCGTGAGAAAGTGCACTTATCACACTTAGTTATGATTGTCTGCAATAGAGGTAGGCGCAGGTGTTCTGTGAGCACGGACAAGGGGTCTTATTCAGGCTGTAGATATTGGCAACCATCTCCTGAATGGTTTAGTGACTTGTAGTTAACTCTATAAATAAAGAGAAGAAACAAAGGCAATAACATATGCACAGTACAGAGGGGAGAGTGTGGCATGTTCATTATGGCTGGAGAAGAGGACACTTGGTGGGCAAGTGAGTAAAAATGAAGCCAAAAGGCATGAGTGGGTCAGGTCATGAAGGAACTTAGAATGACAAATGCCTTGCTAAGGAATTTGGATTTGACTGTGACCATCATGGGAAAGGATTTTAAGCAGTATGAAAATTTGACCAGATTTGCACTTCAGAAGGACCACTTGGACAGAAGTATGAAGAATGGATGGATTAAAAGGTTGAGGGCAAAACTGAGTGATTAATTTAGTTAAGGGACTATTGTAACACATCAGCAGAGAAAACGAGGAGCTGAACTGAGGCAATGATGATGAGTAAGAGAAAAAGAGATCAATATGAGAGTCACTGAGAAAAGAAATCAGTATTTCTTGAAATCTAACTGGATAAGTGAGGTGTAGAGAGGGTAAGATAGGACTCTCAAATTTTTGACTTTGGAGCCTGCCAAAGAGATGGTCTTCTATGCCTGAGAAGACATATAAGAAGTTGGATAAGGTGATAAGACTGTATTTGAACATGTTAACTTTAAGATTCATTTATGTATTCACTTAAAAATGTTTGCAGAAACCTTACTTATGAGATGCCAGACACTCCTCTTAGTGCAGGGCAATGTAGTGAAGGAAACAAACAAATCCCTGCCCTTGAGGAGTTTACATCCAGTGGGACATCTGTGGATCTCCCAGTAGGTGATTGACTTGATGTTGGAGCTTACACGAAATGTGTAATCTAAAACTATTGATCCAAAGGAGGGCAGCTTATAGATAACAGTTGAAACTATGGCTATAACTCTAAGTTTCTGTACTAGAAAAATAATTTTACTACACACACAAAAAAGATGTAGTTTAGCAGAAACATTCAGTATAGCAGCAATATTTAGGCTAATGCAGGTCAAAAACTAATATAATCATCAGAAAAGCTAATGCTAATAGATACTGCATTAGTGGATTTATAGCCCTGGAATTCAGGAGGTGATGAGTACTCTGTACCTACAGAAGGCTGTAAGCCACACTTTAAGTGGGATATAAACAGAATGTAGGGCATTTAGGGGAGAGTGGCTTTGAGCTAGAAGAATTCAAACTGTGTCTAATGAGGAATGGTTAGATCGAATGGACACAGCGAGCCTGTGGAAGGTGATCATGGCAATTACCTCATATAATTAATTTTGTTACAGCCACAACGGGGGTAGCTAGTATCAGTGGGAGGAAAGTTTTAATAAGATCTTTGCCATCTCATGGATGTCCTAAGATACTTTCAGTGGTGTGCTGGTTAGTATCATACAGAGAAACAGAACAAATAAGGTGTGTGTGTGTGTTTGGCTCATGTGATAAGGAGGCTGGAAAGTCCCAAGATCTACAGGGTGAGTTAGCAAGCTGAAGACCTAAGAGAGCTAATGGTATAGTTCCAGTCCAAAGGCCAATAGATGCAAAATCCGAGAGGGGCTGATGTTTCAGTTTGAGTCTAAAGGCTAGTGAAATTATGATGCCCTTGTTTAAAGACCATCAGGCAGAAGGAATTTTCTCTCTCTCTCATTTTTAATGTTTTTATTTATTTCTGAGAGAGACAGCGTGAGCAGGGGAGGGTCAGAGAGAGAAGGAGACACAGAATGTGAAGCAGGCTCCAGGCTCTGAACTACCTGTCAGCACAGAGCTCAACATGGGGCTCCAACCCACAAACTGTGAGATCATGACCTGAGCCGAAGTTGGACACTTAACCGACTGAGCCACCCAGGTGCCCCGGGAATTTTCTCTTATTTAGGGGGATGATCAGTCTTTTTGTTCTATTCAGGCCTTCAACTAATTTGATATGGCCCACACCCACATTAGGGACGGTAATCTGCTTTACTCAATCTACTGAGTTACACATGAATCTCATCTCCCCCCCTCCACCACCACCCCCCCGCCAAATTCTAACGGAAATACCCGGAATAATGGTAGACGAAATATCTGGACATCCTGTGGCCTAATCAAGTTGACACGTAAAATTAATCATTATAAGTAAGAATTGTTTCTACCTGGAGATTGGTAGATCTCCAGCTAGGAAATAGATGGAATGGTCAGGATTTTTAGAAACAACTAAACAAATTCACTGGTAGGTGTTTATTCAAAGACTTAGTTCAAACAACCTTGAGATTCTTAAAAATAAAGAAAAGTCTTACCAGGCTCATGGGTCTCTCTGTTATCCTCAAAGCATGATAAAGGTTAGGTGGCCATGCTGGTGATCGAGTTACAAACGGCACACTGCATTCCACAGCCTTGCCACACCCATTTCCTGAACCAGGAATATCATCCAAAGGCAAACTCTCCTCCCATCCATTCAAAGTTCTACTTGCCTAGTCTGGGTCTCTCCTACTGTTTCTTCTCAATCAGCAAACCCAACCAACAGAAGAAAAGAGAATTTGAGCATGCAAAGTGTATTTTTAATTGGAGGATTTTGATCTGATCCAAAGCACTGTAGAACTGCAAGCTCTGACAGCGCCCTCGTTTCCACTTAATCTTCATTTCTCCATTTCTCGTCAGCTGTGCGTGCAGATGCTGAAATCTTGTTTGTTTATCATGGGGCCAAGAAGATTTATGGTTGGGTGCATGTTCAGCTGCCTTGCCCGCTCTCCTGGCACAGCCTTTGAGCTGCACAGCATGGGGGACACTTCAACATGCTTAATAGGGAAGTCGTTCCCACATGTTCCCTGTAGTTCTCATCTGGTTATTTTTCAGCGTGTGCTTTGGTGGAAGTTAAGGTAATTACAAAGTTATTATTTGTCATTTCCATTATCTTTGGGGTCAAAAAGACATCTGTTGAAAGTTAGCATCATCTGTCATTGATGCCAGCTGGCAGTCAACACCTTAGTGGACGTAAAATATGAGGGAAGGTGCTGGGTGTGCATGCTAGCTAGTTTTGTGTGTGTGTGTGTGTGTGTGCGTGTGCGCACATGTGCGTGTGTGTGGTGGTGTCTGTATACAATAGAATCCTACCCTGATGTGAAATCTCAGGAAATCTGTGCCTCCTTGCAATACCAGTAATGATGAGCTGAAAAGAAGCATGAATCCTGTCCACGATAGTATCAGAGTTTTCAAGTCACTGATGGGGAGAAGTGTAAGGGTGTCGAAGGAAGTATTCTGAATTTCCTCCTGCCAGACTATTTATTTCCTTCCCTACCATACTGCACATGGTTTTCTTTGCAGAGTGAAAATGAGAACATCGTCTAGTATTTGAAATGCTGCATTATTCAATGAAGAAATATGTGATGTATGAGATCCGTGCTGCAAACATTAATGTTTGCATATCTGGAGGTATCAGCTGATCCTTTGTGGTCAGAGTTAGCAAACTTTTTCAGCAAAGTGTCAGAAAAGGCTATAGGGGCCATATGATGTCTATTGTAACTACTAAAAGCTGCTGAGATAGCACCAAAACAGCCATAGGCAATATGCAAATGAAGGAGCATGGCCATATTCCAATAAAACATTATTTAAAAAAACAGGCATTGGGCCAGATTTGGCTGATGGGCCATAGTTTGCCAACTCCTGCATTCATTGGCATGCTACTAAACGCCTGCCCCTGAACAAATAAGCCATGGAATAGAGGCTTGGGACGGTACTGCATAGTCAGAAGGAAGAAGAGGAAAGGAGTCCTACACCAAACTGTGTACTTTCCTGAGCATTAAGTCCATTACTCTGCCCCAAATGTTCTCTGAGTAACATACTTACCCCCACTCCCTTTCCAAAACTTCTATTTACAGAGGCCAACCAACCCTCCTGTAGCATTATGTTCTACAGATCTCATTTTGTCTTATATGCTCTGAAGAAATACAGTTTTACTACATTTCTTTTTCCTTCCATGGCAATATGGGTGATGCCCAAATTCCCTAGGGCTGAACATTTGTGTACTCAGAATATGACTACAATGTCAGCATCAGCCGTAGATGGTTCTTGTTTTCAAGTCACATCATTTGCCCAAAGGAAAACAGGCAATTGTGGGATGCGTTAATATCCTGTTCCTTTGTCAGACGGGAAGAATTTCACCTAATCGTCAAAGAGGAAAATGAAATCTTTAAAGATCAGTGAAGTTCGTCCGAATGTCAGTTCAGAGAATGATAATACACCAAACCAAAGACCACAGCTTAGCCTTTAGTGAGCTGAGAACTCACTGGGATTTAGAATATGGGAGATTGACTGTAAGTTCAGTTTCACAAATGCCTTTACCTTTTCTCATAGGTTCATTTCAGTTTGATAAGTTTAGGGGATCTTGTTATGTTCTTCTGGATTTGTTCTACCAAAGAAGTTCTTAACAGAAATAGGAAGCCAGGACCAACTCGAACTTTCAGGAGGAAATTAAACTAAAGCCAAACAAGTGTATTTGGATTTCAAAAATCATGAGGGGAGAATTGAAAGAAGTGTTAAAATTTGCTACAATTCAAGAATAAACTTAAGCATGGCCCACTTTTGGTATCTATTTTTCTTATTTCTGTGTTTGTTTTTTCATTGAGAAGTCAGTACTGAGGAACCTTCTCTTCCTCTGAGGACAGAAAGCAGGTAGCGTGTGAGACCTATGGTAAGATGCAATGTCCTTTACACAAAAAACACCAGCCAGTATGGACACGGCTGATCAGATTTTCTGGGGATATGGAATGGTTGATGGTTTATGCAGACAAGCTGGAAAGATTCCTTCAATATCTTCATGTACATCTGCTACTGTCAAACTCAGCCGCTCATTAAGAAGGCTGTGGACAGACTTGAAAGGGCTATAAAAGTAACAACGATCCTTGTCCATTTGGGATTGGGGATAAATTGCTTTGGATAGTATATAAATGCATTCAATTTATATGAATCAGGAAAAAAGAAGAAATATGTGTATTTGGGGGCCTAAAAATCCCTTAACAAGCTCTTTGAAGATATCGCCTTTAACATCAATTAGCTTTATTTAGTACAAACCCTTATGAAATGACTTATTATCTAAAATGTCTTAACTCTTATCTCTGACCATATTGGTTCAGATAATGCTCCAATAAATTACATACATAGACAGATATTGACGAGCCAATATAAATGTAAGTAAAAATGTGATTATTCTTACTACCGAGTGAGAAGCTTTGCCTGCATTAAACATTTGGTACTAGCAACTGGCTGATTACTACAGGACAAGAAATTGGTATAAATGTCATACATTTGCATTAATTGCAATCGCATATAAAAATGTAGATTTAAAAGAAAATTTAAGGTAATAAAAAGGTAAAAAACCCTGACGTTTTGGAATTTGAAAAATGTTCATAAATTTCAGAAGTATATAAACTTCTTTCTTTTATATGCCCAAATTAAAATAATTGACAGAAACTGCTTCTAAGGATATGTATTTAAAATACAGTCCCTGTTTTAAGAAAAAAATAAATGAAGGCTGAGTGTGTAAGCTCTTCACTACTGGGGACACTGACCAATAGGTGTGCGCATTCAGGAAAATGCTACTTCAGTACTGCTTCTCCATTTATGAGATTAATAAGAAAAGAAGCTTTCATGTAGTAGGGGCTCAGTTGCTATTTTACAGGATTTATTACCAAAAGTACAGACACACATGAGGAGATAACCATTAAAAGCTTTCCTAGGGAATTGGGGGGCCCAGTTGGATAAGCGATCACCATTTGATTTTGGTTCGGGTCATGATCTCATGGTCTGTGAGTTCAAGAACCCCCTCAATCTCTGCACTCAGAGTGTGGATTCTCTCTCTCCCCATTTATCTCTGCCCCTCCCCTGCACGTGCGTGCATGCATGCATGCGTGTGTGCCCACGCATGCTCTCTCTCCCTCTCTCTCAAAACAAATAAACACGCTTTAACAAAAATAAACCTTTTCTGACACAGAATTCGCAACGCTGACCAATTGCGATATAAATACTTGAATGAAACAATTGCTAGTGAAAAATATAAAAGCCCAATATTATATGGATTGGCTACTAATTTGTTAAACAATGATTACTTGCATAATGCTTATTGTGTATGCTATATTGTACCGGGAGCTACAGAGGTCACCGTAAAACATATGTTAAGGTACAATTTTATCATCAGGCTCTGGGACTTACTCATCTTTGCATCACCCATAATGGCTAGAATAGTCTTGGTCATAACCAGCCATAGTGATTAGCATTACTCAATACAAATGCATAGAATCTGCTGGCAACATCTTGTGTAAATAAAAAAAGAAAAAGCCTAAGGCATTAATATTAAAATGATCCACTGGCCTTTAAAATATAAAACTGGGCTAAATAATATATATAAGAAGATGACAGGAGATTTGATCTCTCTGGCACCAAAGAACATTGTCCAGGGTTTTAATGGGTTTTATGTACTAATTGATCACTAAATGCTGTACATCTCAAAGACCACAGGGAAATGTGCTATATGTCACTTCCAAAAAGGAACAATATGCATTACTCTTCATTATTGTACAGTAGATTTCAAATTTCCAGCTACAAGGGTTCATTTTGCCCTTTGTAGAGGTGTATGCAAGTATATATGCCCTGGGTTCACATGGCTTTAAAGACACTTGTCTGAAAGGTTGTGACACACTGATAAGGATCTTGGAAGTAGTAGAATATATCCCACAGCAGATCTTCCAAGCATAAAAAGACACACCTGATAGTGTCTGCGTAACTGAAACCTTACCTTACATAGGGAAATGGCCCTTCATTTTTCCTTTGTCCTTATTAAGATGACCGTATTTCTTAGGCTTTCATCTTCTCTTCCGTGGCAAGACTTCAGTCCTACATAAATAACGATGCATGTAATTGCAGGATGCTCAGAATGTCTCGATTACAGGGACAAAAAACACCATTTTTCACTTGTATGCCCGTGAGGGCTCCGTGTCCTGGACTGTGACAGGGAAGAATGTGATGTAATAGCCAGATCAGTGACCCAGGCATCAAGATAATTGTGTCCCAGTGTTAGCTTTGCAACTAGTCACCTTTGGACCTTGAACAAATCCCTTAACTTCTCTGAGTTTCAGTTATGTAATCTGTAAAATGACATGTTAGCCTGTGCTCAAGTCTTTCTTTCTTTTTCTGTTTTTTTTTTAAGTTTATTTATTTATTTTGAGAGAGAGAGAGAGAGCATGTACATGAGCAGAGGAGGGGTAGAAAGAGGAGGAGAAAGAGAGAATCCCAAGCAGGCTCTACACCATCAGCACAGAGCCCCTGAGTGGCTCAAACTCACAAAACTCTAGATCATGACCTGAGCCAAAGTATGGCACTCAACCATCTGAGCCCTCATGTACCCCAGATCTTCATTTCTAATACCATTCTCCAATAAAAGGAATGAGGGATACTTAGGAAAAAGAAATTTGATATGAAGACTGAGGCAGGGAATATAGCAGATGAGCCTGGAATGCCTCGTAGTGTCAGAAAGTAGGAAAGAGCTCCTGAAATAATATGCCAGGACATAGGAGCCAACAGAAAGAGCTCCCAGTGGTAAAGCTAGAAATTTTGAGCCACAAAATATGTAATATGGTATTGGATTATAACTCAAAGTAGAATATAAAATACCCATCCAAGAATTCATAGATATATAAATAAATAAATGAATAAGTAAATAAAGGGTAAAGATAAATCTTCCATATAGAAATAATTGTAAATAATTTGTATAGATTCTACATCCCCATACACCTGGGAAAGTGGAGCATAACTCTTTACCCCTTAAATGAGGGCTACACTTTGTAACTTGCCCTCAAAGGGTATAGCCTGGAAAGTAGAACAAAAAAAGAGTAACTTTACAGGAAAGAGGCGCCTGGGTGGCTCAGTTGGTGAAGCATCTGACCCTTGATTTTGGCTCAGATCATAATCCTGAGGTTGTGAAGATCGAGCCCCAAGTCAGGCTGTGTGCTGATAGTGCAGAGCCTGCTTGGTATTTTCTCTCTCCTTTCTCTGCCCCTCCCCTGCTTGGGCACACACTTATGTTCTCTGTCTCTCACAAAGTATTTTTAAAAAGTCACTTTACTATAGAGAAACCTGGCAGACATTGGAAGTTAGGACCCAGATCATCAATGATAATCATATTGGTAGCATGTGTCCTTGATGTAATATGAAATTGGACGCTTTACTTTTGTAGTCTTTCTGCCCAAACTTTGTAACTCAAGCCTGACCATGAGGAAAGCATCAGACAAGCCCACATTGAGAGACATACTACAATATACCTCACCAAAATTCCTCAAAACTGTCAGGGCCATGAAAAACAAGGGAAGTCTGAGAAACTGTCATAGCCAAGAGAAGCCTAAGAAGATATAATATGTAACTGAAATGTGATATGTTGGATGGGATCCCAGAGTAGAAAAAGCAGGTAGCGAAATGTTAATGAAAAATCAAATAAAGAATAAATTTAGTGAACAATAATGTATCAGTGTTGGTTTATTATTTGTGACAAATGGACCACAATAATATGCAAAGTTAATAGGAAAAAACTGGTGTGGACTACATGGGAATGCCTGTACTATTGTTGTGTCTTTTCTATAAATTTAACACTAACATAAAAAATTTATTTAGATATTTTTAAAATGATATGGTTATACTAGATTTTACACATTAGCTTTTTATTGTTCTTCAAAAATTTTTTAAATGTTTTTCTAAACTTATTTCTGAGAGAAAGAGAGAGAGAGAGAGACAGTGTGAGCAGGGGAGGGTCAGAGAGAGAGGGAGATACAGAATCTGAAACAGGCTCCAGGCTCTGAGCTACCTGTCAGAACAGAGCCCGACGCGGGGCTCAAACCCCCGAACTGTGAGATCATGACCAAAGCGAAAGTCAGAGGCTTAACCGACTGAGCCACCCAGGTGCCCTATTGTTCTTTTAAAAAAAAAAAATCAATGTTTGTTCGCTTTTTGAAAGACAGACAGAACACAAGCAGGGGAGGGGCAGAGAGAGAGGGAGACACAGAATCCAAAGCAGGCATCAGGGTATGAGCTGTCAGCACAGAGCCCAACATGGGGCTTGAACTCATGGACTGCAAAATCATGACCTGAGCTGAAGTCAGACGCTCAACCGACTGAGCCACTCAGGCGGCACCCCATTGCTTTTTATATTTCTATGGCTGGGAGTTGAAATATTATTCCTTTGTGAGTTTGGGCCAGAAGAAGCCTATTTGTTATAGCATAGTTCATGATAGAAGATGCTGAAAAATCTCATGTCCCCCACTGCCTTCATCAATTTCTCTGGCATCAAACACAGATCTCTCAATGCATGTTGATTACATAGGGGAAAAAATGATCATGATTATCTTTCTCCCTGATAAATACATAGAAACAAATCTTTGCTCAGGAATGAAAGTCTTATTTTTTTCTACAAGTACAGTCTTTTTATCCTTAATAACCACACAATCTGCAAATAAGCAAATGTAAAATATTTCAATGTGTAGTGCATACTCTCACATTCTAAGTCTATTCATATTTTTGCGTTACAATAATTGGGTACCAGTACCCTATACACAGTAACTATAATTAACTGGCAGTATCAAAAAAGTAAGCACATTAGGGATGCGGGGGTAGCTCAGTCAGTTGAGCATCTGACTTTAGCTCAGGTCATGATCTCATGGTTCGCAAGTTTGAGCACCGCATCAAGCTTACTGCTCTCAGCATGGAGCCCACTTTGGATCCTCTGACCCCTGCCCTCTGCCCCTGTTCTTCTCTCTCTGTCTCTCAAAAATAAATAAACATTTAGAAAAAAAGGAAAGTAAGCACATTAGGGATTCCTGGGTAACTCAGTTGATTAAGCAACCGACTTCAGCTCAGGTCATGATCTCACAGTTCGTGAGATTGAGCTCCCCATTGGGCTCACTGCTGTCAGTGCAGAGCCCACTTTGGATTATCTGCCCCCCTTTTCTCTGTCCCTTCCCTACTCTCTCTCTTTCAATCAAAAATAAGTAAACATTTAGAAAAAAAAGTAAGCAAATTCTATCATAGTCCTTCGGCATTTAAGTAGCTCAGCCCAGCAAGTAGCAGTTTGTGAGGTGTAAACTTTCTGCAAATCCAGAGAGCAGCATTACTTCAAGAGTTAAGCCAGGCTAGGTCTGTGTCAGCAGAAGTGGACCTTCCAGTTTCCTTGGAGCCAGAAACCCAAGCAGGGGGAAGGAATTCTCAGATACCCTCCTACAAATCAATCCACCAAATAAAAAACAGTAGAATGTGAATCTCCCTTTCCATTCCTAAATGATGATGAATAGAAAGAGGATTCTAGAGGGAATATATTTAGAAATATAATTTGACCTTGAAAATATCTCAGCATTTCTCATTCCTTATGGTGGATTTGCTTTGTGACATTCCATTGTGCTGTCTTCCCCTGTCAACTCTTTATCCATATGGATCTCTGATTTCTCTACTCCAGGGCATGATTAGCCAAACTCTGTCTTCTCTCCTGAAGTGTTGCAAGGATGAGTAAGTGAGGAGCTGTCAGGGGCCTTGGGAGAGAAGATCTATTTAAATGTGAGGATATTACTGAAATCGTCACCACCTGGTTGGCGAAAGGCTAAATCTCAGAGCAGCAGCCATTTGCCAATCATGTCAGAGAGATTGAAATGTGATGCCCAGTGAAGCAGGACACTTGCTTTAACTACAAGATGAGAGCAAGAAAAGAAATATGAAAAAGGGAAGCACTTCACAACTGATTTTGAAAGCCAACTGTATTTTTTTCAGAAAGATAAAATGGTATTTAAGGCACGTATTTGATTATCTATTTATTCTTTCTCTTATGGCATCTCTTGTCACCAAAATGTTTTTAAAGTTGATTTATTTATTTTGAGAGAAAGAGAGGAAAGGGCAGAAAGGGAGAGAGAGAATCCCAAGTAGGCTCCACCTTGTCATCAGAGAGCCCCACGCAGGGTTTGAATTCATGAAATGTCAGATCATGACCTGAGCTGAAACCAAGAGACAGATGCGTAACTGACTGAGCTCCCAGGTGCCCCTGTTTTATTTTGCGTTAATACTTTTCTTTGGTAAAGTTGTTAAATCATACTACATTGACTCATAATTAATGACAAATGGAGTAAGACTAGCTTTAATTTACCTTGACACTGTCTCCATTTTTAATTTGCTTTAAAAAAGCTGATATATATTTATTAAATTGTACCAAAAGGTGCAAACTATTTAAAAGAATAAGCTTTTTACAAGAGGTGTCAAATGCTTTTGAAATTCCCAATACTAATTTGAATTTCGGTGTGCTGTTTTGAATGGTTGAAGCTTTAAAGATTTTCATTTTCTTCCTATGATCTAAATTGGTATCAGTACTAATGCATAATATCAATTTGGAAATATCCAAAAAGGCAGCCCTTCTAATGCTTCAAATTCACCTTGTCCAAAAATATTCATATTTGCCTCTGTGTGTGTGTGTGTGTGTGTGTGTGTGTGTGTGTGTGTGTTAAATGCAAGGGTACTGCTCACATGGTAATGTTTTGCCCCATTGGAAGTCCTAGGGTTTTGTGGTATAATGGCTGGTGTGGTCATAGCCAAGAAACTTTTACTTCAACAGAGACCATTCTTATGGTTGAAATGCACATTCCTTTTCCTGCTTGAGAACCCAGTCTACCAGATGTCATCACTTGACTTTCCATGGAATTGTTTGTGTTAGTCAAAGAAAGGGTGAAAGCAACAATTGGCGTCTCTAATTATGAGGCTGCCTTGGCTTGGACCAATAGAGGTTGATTGGGAAGATCCTTAGTAATCTTCATTTTACTGCCTCTTCATTTTACTGATGACAAAATTGAACTCAAAAACAAAACAACACAAATAACATGTTCAAACTCCTAGACAGTGGAAAGTAGAACAAAAGAATACCATTCAGGGGAGCCTGCGTCACTCAGCCAGTTAAGCATCCGACTTTGGCTCAGGTCATGATCTCACGGTTTGTGAGTTTGGGCCCCATGTTAGGCTCTGTGCTGACAGCTCAGAGCCTGGAACTTGCTTTGGATTCTGCGTCTCCCTCACTTTCTCTGTCTCTGTCGTCTCTGTCTCTGTCTCTCTCCCCCTCTCTCTCTCTCTCAAAAATAAACATTAAAAAAATTTTAAAGTATCAGTCAGGTGCATCTGAGCCCAGGTTTTCCACAAACATCCCCATGTGCTATTGGCACTACTCATGAACTTGGTAGGGACCATCCATAAGCTCTTTCTTGCCATTCATTAATGGTGTCACTGTTTAAAAAGTACCTGTCAAGGGTAAATTGCTCTCAGAGAATGACATCTGTCTCTGAAGTCTTCTAATAGAGTGAGAAGTTCTATTGTTTAATACTAGGGAGCTTAAATTAATTTAAACTTAAGCTTCCTTCCCACCCAGAATGAACACATGATAAAAGTACTGTTACTTCCGCCCACGGGTTCCCCTATGGAGCTACTCTCATGGGGCTGCTTCAACCTTTGGTAAAATCTTTTCATTCTCAAGGGAAGAATAGAAGCAGAAGAGAAATCATCAAAACATGTATATCAGACCATTGTTTCCAATTGAACCAAGTGCTCATTTTGCTCATGAAAGAAATAGGTCAGAGATATAGTGTCCAAAATTCACCTCTGTTGCTTTTTGAGACAAGCAAAAGATTGAGACTTCACTTCTCTCTCTTTCCCCAATTTTATTTTTTATTTTTCATTTTTTAAAATTTTATTCTCAAGTTAGTTAACATACAGTATAGTCTTGGCTTCAGGAGTAGAACCAGTGCTTCATCACTTACATGTAATACCCAATGCTCATCTCAACAAGTGCCCTCTTTAATGTCCATCATCCATTTCCCCCACCCCAATCAATCCTCAATTTGTTCTCTGTATTTAAGAGTCTCTTATGGTTAGCCTCCCACTCTCTGTTTTTATCTTTTTCAATCCTTTCTTTCCCCTATGATCATCTCTTAGGTTTCTCAAATTCCACATATGAGTGAGATCATGTGATATCTGTCTTTCTCTGACTGACTTAATTTGCTTAGCATAATACCCTCCAGTTCTATCCACTTTGTTGCAAATGGCAAGATTTCATTCTTTTTCATTGCTGAGTAGTATTCCAACGTATAGCTATAGACCTCCCCACACTATATATACATATACACACTACCTCTTAGTCCATTCATCAGTTGATGGACATTTGGGCTCTTGCCATAATTTGGCCTTTTTAACCCTGAGGAAAGTAAGGTCCAGAGAACTTGGGTCATTTTTATACATCTCTGCTCTTGTCTAGAAGGTATTTCTTTAGTTCACATTAAAAAAGATGAACTTTGAGTCTCTGAAGTTAGATTATAAGAAATATTGGTACCTAAAGAGCTTCAAACTTCCCTAATTTAGGCTAAACTCATCATGAAAATCTGAATGTTCAAAATAAAGAATCTATGCATTCAGGAGCCTTATGTTAGGGCTAAGCCCCCAGGTGTCATACTGCACAGATCACCCAGTGAGTCACTGTCTTCTTCTGTTCAGTCTCCATGATTTTCCCTCCCGAAGTTGAGAGCTGGGATAAAGCTGGTGGACTTCTCTTTATGGAGGAGAATCATATACAGTTAGGAATATAAATGTGGTTTCAATTCCCTTCTAAAGCCTACACATCAGTATCTAAATGCTATTTATTAAAGTTCATAGGAAACAAACTAGAGCTGAAAATACTTTAGATCTATGTTAATATAGTGAATTCTCATTTATGTGTGGTAAACACAAACTTTGAGAATGGGTGGAAAATAATTATATTTGAAACATATACTTCCTAATGTTGTAATAACACACTTTAAACTACTCACCAACTTCTTGTTTCTTTCCCATAGGCAGTACTGCAATATGGCCAAGTGAATTCTACTCACACATTATGCAAGTTTATGTTCAGGTTATCAACTCTCTTCCCAACTGCTTAGCTATACAGCAGTTTATAGTGGTTCTGAGCATGTAGCCTGAAGCCTTGTGTTTCATGAGTGGCTATTTTATTACCTCTTAAATGAAATAAAGATTAGAAAACACTGATTTACATAGCAGGGTGACTCCCAGATAAAGAAGCAGTAAGACACAGTCATCATTGGCATAAAGATTGAGCTTACAGGTCATGTTGGAAAAGACCCGGAGCATGAACAGAAGTCACATGCTCCAATTTCATGAAAGCACAGTCATGGAAATTGGCGATAATAGCACAGGATTAAGTATGGAATATCATCATGCCATGAACTTACACCCAAATATTTCTGTAGTGAGGACAATATTTTGGAAATATTTTACTGATTACCAGTTCGTGTTTTCCTTTCCTCTGGTTTGTTCCCACCATTAAAGGTAGGGTATTGAAGATTGTGGACCCAAGGAAATGGATAACAATATTTTTTTAAAAAGGTCTATAATTAGAGAAGATGAAAATTTGGTAGAATCAGAGGTCTGGTTACACAGGAAAAGGAAAAAAAATCTAGTAATAAGAGAGGAAATGGGGAAAGAGCACAGGAGCAAGAAGTCAGACTTGAGTTCTCTGCTTTCCTCTTGAGATCAAACTCCTTTGGAATAAAGGGAATAGAATATGTTCTAGTGGATGGTCTTACTTCTTACTTCTTAGGGCATATAGGATTGAGAGCAAGATTAAATCAGCCTTACGACATAGTTTCATCCTCACCACTGTCATCACTATTTTCATGAGTGGAAGGGCATTCATTTCAACTTGCTACATTCCTGCAATAGATATGGAAAAGCAAACAGCAAAGTTAATTATTTTAGGCTAATGCCTTATTTGGATATTAACAGTGACATTTTTGGCTTATTTCACGGACAATTTAAAAATATATATCTGGGGCACCTGGGTGGCTCAGTCGACGGCCAACTCTTGATTTAGGTTCAGGTCATAACCTCATGGTTCAGTGGTTTGAGGCCTATGTTGGGCCCTGCTCTGACAATTAGGAGCCTGCTTGGGACTCTGTCTCCCTCTCTTTCTACCTCTCCCCTGCTCTCTCTCACTCTCTCAAAAATAAATAAACATTAAAAATATACACAAAATAAAAATATATATCTACTTTTCTTCTCAAAAACAATTTATGCACTCTACAAATTAACAAGGTCAATGGCAAAAAAAATAAATAAATAAACCCACACGTACCACTTAAATGTTTAACTTGATGACGTGATCTTCGGGTTTTTTCTTCATTTCATTTAAGCATTTGTGAAGTGCTTGCCATTTTTCAAAGTTCTAACTAGCATGTGGATTGAGAGCTAAGTGTACATATAAGCACTTTTCAATTAATGCACCTATTATGGATAGCGGGCAAAGCAGGGAATCCACCAGAGAATCTCTTTATAACATGAGGCTCTGGCAAAATTGGGGCCAGACATTTCATTTATGCTCTGACATCTGTTCTTCCACTGGCTAGCTTGGTGCTATCATACACTGGGGACCAGATAACCAGGAGGCCCAGGGGTGCTTGAGGGAGAAAGGAAGCAAGAGATGGGGGTTGTGGTTGGGTACATGTGATGTATATATCAGAGAGACAGCATGAGAGAGTTCAAACTTCTTCCAAGGGATCACTGGCCCCACCAATTCATCCTCTTGCAGGGATCTGAAGGGGTGTATTTTTGAATCAGTTATGATAATAGTGGTTTTTTTTAAATGAGTAGAACAACTGTTTTATTTTTATTTTTATTTTGAGATAGAAAGCACATGCATGTGAGCAAAGGAGGGGCAGAGGGATAGAGAGTGAGAGAGAGAGAGAATCCAGGTAGGCTCTACACTCCCAAAGAAGGGCTAGATCTCATGATAATGAGTTCATGACCGGAGCAGTAATCAAGAGTTGGATGCTTAGGGCACTTGGGTGGCTCAGTAGGTTAATCATCAACTCTTGACTTTGGCTCTAGTCATGATCTCACGGTTTGATTCATGCATTCAATTTCTGTGATGTGCTCTGTGGTAACAGTGCAGAGCCTGCTTGGGATTCTCTTTCTCCCTCTTTTTCTGTCCCTTCCCTGCTCATGCTGTCTCTCTCTGTCTCTCTCTCTCTGACTCTCTCTCTCTCTCTCCCTCTCAAAATAAATAAATAAACACTAAAAAATAAAGAGTTGGAAGCTTAACCTACAGAGTCACCCAAAAGCCCCTAGAACTATTGTTCTAATAACCAAACATAATTGAAGATTATAAAATAAGACTTCTTCATAAACCATCTATTCTTCAGTAAGCGTGAGTGGGAAGTCGGCAAAGCAGAACTGATAACAGTGGATACCCAAAACATTTTCATGTTTTTACCCCAATCAGTTGAACATCCTCACTACTTGAGAGCAGCTGTTCTTGGGGATCCTGGGTAGCTCAGTCAGTCGAAGGCCTGACTTCAGTGCAGGTCGTGATCTCATGGTTCATGGGTTTGAGCCCCGCATCAGGCTCTGTGCTGACAGCTCAAAGCCTAGAGCCGGCTTCTGATGCTGTGTTTCCCTCTCTCTCTGCCCCTCCCCTGCTCATGCTCTGTCTCTCTCTGTCTCTCAAAAAAAGAAAAAAAAAGAAAAAAAAAACCTGAATAAATAAAACTGAATAAATATCAAAATTTTTTTAAAAAAGAAAGCAGCTGTTCTTGATAGGATTAAACAGTTCCATTTGAGTCTTTTGTTCATTGTGTTAATTTACTAAGAAAAAAGCATCTTTTCACAGTAGTCTCAATGAAACTTCAACCCAACCCATACAGAAAATTTTAGATTCCTGTTAGTGGAATCCAAAATTGTGAAGATTTACTGTGAAGCAATATAAAACCCAAACTCAATCCAAACTTAAAGAATCCATTATCATATTCAAAGTAACAGTTTTAACTGGGTGCTTTGTCCATGTAACTAACAGTGTAGACTTGTAATAATTCTCTCAGCAGTGGATATTAAAAAGTAAAAAAAAAAAAATTTTAAACTTCCAAGATTTCCTTCTGCCTCTTGCCCTTTCTTTCACTCAGGGAATAAGTGAATTAAATATGCTAAAATACACATTACAATTTCCTTCCTACCCCATGAGGTCAGGTGTGGCTATTCTCAGAAATCATTGCCTTCCTTTTTTTTACATGCGCTGTTAAACAGAGCTACTGTGAACTGACACTGGTTGGAGAGGAGGAGAACTTCAGATTCAAAGGCATTTTTTTTTTAAAAGAGCAACTAAATGTCTCTGCTTAATAAGCTTTAAAGAGACAACATCTGGGGCACCTGGATGGCTCAATCTGTTAAGCATCCAACTTGGCTCAGGTCATGATCTTGTGGTTTGTGAGTTTGAGCCCCTCATTGGGCTCTCTGCGGAGAGCACCTAGCCCACTTCTGGATCATCTGTCTCCCACTCTCTTCGCTTCTCCCCTGCGGGAGCATGTACATGCATGAATGCAGTCTCTCTCCCAAAAATAAACATTAAAAAAAAGTAAAGATATAACGCCTGAGCAGTATATTTTGTGAGCTTGTGTTAGCAAGAATGGTTTTGCAAACGGAATCTATTATGATGCATTACAACTTCCCAAATCAAGGAATAATGCCCTTTCTGTTATTTTCTGAGGACTCAAGGACTTTTTTATTAAAGCCTGCAGCCTAAGAATGACCCTACAGATGCACAAAGGAGGGAATGTTTGGCCTGTCAGAGGCATTGATGAAGGTTTTGTCTGTTTCACTGTGGATGCCGTGGAAACATTCTATTGATTTCAGAGGATATTCAGCTGCTTTTTACTTCAGATAAATTTGACCTAAATGTTTTTACTCAGAAAAAGTAAAGAAAGGAAGAGAGAATGAAAGAAGACTGGGGTTACCTCTATTGTGTCCTTGGTAAAACCAGTGAAGGGCATCTCTATAAGCCCATCACCCTCCACTCTCTTTTGGTTTGATCCAGAGCAGTAACTGTGAGGTGTGTTCACTGTCGAGAGTAACAAAACAACACAGGACATGGAACTCAGGGCTTTAGTATTGTCCCTGTTAAGGTCCAAGGCAGACCAAAAGAATTATTGGAAAGAAAATACTGATGTTGGAAGGTACATTCTAGAAAGGACCTCACATGAGATGGGAAGAGGGGTGATCATCAACTGGATCCTGGAACATTAAAAAAAATGGTATTAATGGAAAAACTGCTAGTATTAAAATAAAATCTGCAGCTGAGTTAATGTATCTGCGTCAGTTCCTCATTTTGGACAAATGTACCACAATAATGTACGTTCACATCAGAAGAACATGTGATTTGGTGAGCGGTATACAGAGACTCAGTACTATCTTTGCAACCTTTCTAGAAGTTGAAAATTATCACAAACAAAATGCTTACTCTGAATTATTCCAGATAAATATTCCTTTTAACAAAAAGCAGAAGCTTCCAGATACCATTACCTGATCTCCTACAGTGCTAATGCTCTGGGGCACTTTGACATTCTGTCTTGCAAAAATAATACTCCATGATCTGTTAGGTCCTTAAGTGAGTAGACTGGGCAACAAGCCATAGCCTTCTATTTTGTTTGAAAATGAAACAAAGCCTTGTTCTAATGGTGTGCATCATAAGAGTGACAAATGCAATGGGGATGGTCAGAGTCTGCAATGTTTGTAACTGCAGGCTCCTGCCTTTGGAGCTGGATACTGAGACTATAATCTTCCAGTCGATGAGGCAGAGATACTGGAATGATAGTGCTATAGAAACTAGCCTGCTTGAATCCCAGCAGAAAAGTATCCTTCCTGTTCTGACGGAGTTTAAGGGAACTCAGATAAATCTGCTGAGATTCTAGGGGGAACACTAGCCTATACTGTGCCTCAGTTTCCCTAGCCATTAAAGACAGCAGCATATATTGTCTGTGGATTCTTTTCGAACAAGCTGTTCTCCCTTGATAGATGTTACTTCCTCAATGTCAGGGTAAGAAAGGGGACAACCTGAAGTTCAGGACATTTATGACTCATTTCCCCATCTGCCTTTCCAGGGTCATATTTCATCACTTGCTCAGACCTTCATACATACCCAGTTCTCATTCACTGTGAGCTTGAGACTGAGGGCAGAAATAGTTCCAGGTAAGATCTAGTACCAGAAAAGTCCTGAAAAAGGTCTCAAGGTGAAACATTTGGAACTGTTAAGAGAGGTTTCAAATAACACCGTGCAGATCTGCCTAGGGCTCTGTATCCCTTTTTCCAAAAATGGATTCCATTTCCCTGAGAGGAACTTTTCTCTCCAGTCACTGCACAGACAGAACACAATAGTAGGGAACCATCAGATCTGTAGTCTAATTCAATGAGGACAGATTTGGCTCTTCCCCCGATCTGTCCTCATCATCGGTCAAGGAATAGAAGACCTTCAACTTTAAGACAAAGTCCAAAACTGGTTAATTAGAGTACTTGTAGATCTAATTAAAGTTGAGAATGGCTCTTAATTATCGATTTCATTAGCATTAATTATTATTTCAAGTGGATAACCATAGATTATTGCCATAGATTAAAGTGCATTTTAAGGTCAATTCACAAAGGTATTTTTTTTCTTACACAAAAGCACAGAGGACTTGCTAGTAGATACCCATCCTATTCAGGGTTCAACACGCCCCTATTGGAAATTATCATTTTCCACCTATAGTGAAATGATCTTAAAATTCCAATAGCTTTCCCAAGGGCAGAATATTGATATTTACCTCTCTTGGAAAGACATGCTTCACCCTGGGAGTGCTTACAAATGTTGCCTAAATTAGCTATCTTTATAATGAAGCTGACAGAGTCAAAATTGATCATGCTGAACAATTCCTATAAGTAGCAATGACAATTTTGATTTTCCCCTACAGTTTTATCATGGTGTGACAGCATTGCCCTCTCTCTCAAATTCCAAAGGGCCAATAAATAACCAGCACTCGAGGGCCTTTAAAAAAGAAAAAACAATGGAAGAATATACTAAATCTTGATCTAGGTGGTAGTTATGAGGAAATACATAAATGTAAAATTGTGGCGTGTGGCACAAATAAGATTTGTGTGGTCTATTATATCTATATTATAATTCTCAAAAATGAAGACAAATAAATGTAAGTAGAAGAGATGCACACACAAAAAAAATAGAGCATTATCTTAAGAATTTCAATTTAAGCATGTCCATCTTATTCCCAAAATTTTCAAAATTCTGATATGCAAATTGATTCGCCTTTATACAGTATGTATTAGTGGAAGATGGGAATTTCGTAGATTACTGAAGTAAGGATACATGTTTTGATGACATTAGCCACTCATCTGGTAATTTTTCCCAAGTCTCTAATATTCTGTTTCTTTAGAACCCCGTGATAGCACCTACTGTATAATGTGACAATTACTAAATGTGTTGTCTGTCTCTTTGACTAGATAGTGAAAGAAAGGACTGTAGTTGGTGGTTGATTTATCATTTATTTATTTATTTCCGATATCTAGCACAAGGTCTGGCACATAAGACAAGCTTGATTTTGATCATTGAAACACATCATTTTATGGAGATAAAATTTACATGTTATAAAAATGGTGAGTTTGAGAACTGCTTCAGAAACATTAAGCATCACCACCATGGAGATACAGAAAAGTTCCTTCAGTCTAAAAATGTCCCCTAGTGTCCTGTGCAGTCAACGGCTTCCTCCTAGGTCATCACCCTGGCAACCGCCAGTCTACCGTCTGCCACTAGGTTTTAACTTTCCAGCATTTTATGTAAATGAAATCATGAAGCATATAAATTCTCTCCCTATCTTCCCTCATTTAGGGTAATGCTTTTGTGAGCCATCCTTGTTGTTGAATGTATCAGTAGTTCCTTTCTTCTTATTACCGAAGTCTTAGTCTATTGTATGGTTATACCACAATCAGTTTATCCATTCAACATTTGATGGGGATTTGCATTGTTTATATTGTTTCCAGCTTTTTTGGTTTTTTTGTTTTTTAAAATCTACTTTGAATCGGGACACCTGGGTGGCTCAGACGATTAAGCATTTGACTCTTGATTTTGGCTCAGGTCATGATCTCACAGTTTGTGAGTTTGAGCCCTGGAGTTGAGCTCTGTGCTGACAGTGGGAGCCTGCTTGGCATTCTCTCTCTCTGCCCCTCCCCTGCTCATGTTCTCTCACAAAATAAATAAATAAACTTAAAAAAACTACTTTGAACAAACAAATCTATGTGGATATATGTCTTCATTTCTCTGGGTTAATTTCATGGAGGTGTGGTGGCTGTGTTGAATGGGTATGGGTATGCTTAAATCTGTAAGAAATCACCAAACCATTTTATATATATTATATATATATATACACAAATATATAATATACACAAATATATAATATATATAAATATATATTATATTAATTTCTCTCTAAAATTTATATATATTATATATTATATAAAAATAATTTATATATTTAAAATATAATAAATAAAATGTAAATTAAATTAATATATATATATAATTTTAGAGAGAAAGAGAGAAAGCATGAATGGGGGAGGGGGGAGAGAGAGAAAATCTTAAGCAAGGTCAAAGCTCAGTACCCAGCCAGACTTGGGGCTCAATTCCATGACCCTGGGATCATGACCTGAGCTGAAATCATGAGTCAGACACTCAACTCTGAGTCACCCAAGTGTCCCTATTGCTTTACATATGTGAGTTAACTTTCATTTTCTTAATGAAGAATAATGATAAACTTTCTGTGTTCTTTTTGTCATTTGTATATCTTTACTAGTAAGCGATCTATTCAAATCTTTAGCCTATTTTAAAATTTGGGCTGTTGGTCTTACTATTATTGAGTTGTAAAAGTTCTTTTTGTATTTTGGATATAAATACTTTATCAGATATGTTTTATAAATAGTTTCTTCTAGTCTGTGGCTTGCCTTTTAATTCTTTTGACAAAGGGGTCGCCTGGGTGGCTCCATCGTTTAAGTAACTGACTCTTGATTTCAGCTCAGATCATGCTTAGAGTGAAGCCTGCTTCAGATTCTTTCTCTTTGCACCCCTTCTCTGCTTCTATGTGCTCTCTGTCAAAATAAATTATAATAAACATTATAAAAAAAAAGATTCGGGGCGCGTGGGTGGCTTAGTCGGTTAAGCGTCTGACTTTCGCTTGGGTCATGATCTCACGGTTCTTGGGTTGGAGCCCTGCGTCGGGCTCTGTGCTGACTGCCAGCTCAGAGACTGGAGCCTATTTCAGAGTCTGTGTCTCCCTCTCTCTCTGACCCTCCCCTGCTCACGCTCTCTCTTTTTCTCTCTCTCTCCTGGAAATAAATAAAAATATAAAAAAAATTTTAAAAAAAAGATTCTCTCTCTCTCCCTCTACCCCTCCCTGATTTGCATGTGTACACTCTCTCTCTCTCAAAAAAGAAAATAATTCTTTGACAATAGCTTTCAAATGATTTTTTTAAATTATTTTGATGAGTCTTATATATAATTTTCTATGATTCACACTTTATCATAGCTACCATGCTGCACTGGTCTCTTATTTGTCCAGTTGTCTTTTCTTTTTGTTCCCCTCTGTTGTGCCTTCTTTTGGAACAATTGAATGATTTGCATGGTTTTATTTCCACTGTTGATTTACTAGATATACTATTTTGCTTTTCATGGTTGCTTCATGATTCACAATTTACATTTTTAACTTTCAGACCTGAAGGATAGCAAAGGCAAAACTAGTCTTTCCTGACTTCCTTTCTTTGAAGTAAAGCTAAGCCTTCAGAGAGTTGAGTTAAGGGAGCTCCATAGCCAGGTGGGAGATTCATGGGTTATACTGGGATGTTGCATGAACAAATGTCATCACAAACCGGCATACCTTCTATGTCTTTAAGGAAACCCCCCTTATTTTCCCACATAATTCATTTCTCCCTCTTTCCTTTTCCCTATTAGGTTGGCATATAAACCCCACCCTCATCCCAGTGCTCCCACATGCATATGTAAGTGAACTTTGTCTTTTTTCCTCTTAATCTATTGCCAGTGAACTTGTAGACCCCCAATCACAGAACCTAAGTTGGTAGAGGAAAGGTCTTTCCTCCAAACACAGCCTACTTTCAACTAATATTGTAGCATTTTATAAATAATGTAAGAACCTTTGAAAAGCATATATTTCTTCTTCTATACTTTGTCCTATTGTCAAATATTTTATTTCTACATGTTATAAACCTGGCCTATTTTTATCATGTTGGCCCTAAGCAGATAATTATCTTTTAAAGAGATTTTTGCAATGAGAAAAATATATATTTGCTCAGCTCATCTTTGTTACCAGCAATATTCATTGCTTTGTGTATGTGATTCTGCCTGAAAAATTTTCTTTAGCATTTCATGTAGAGCAAGTCTGCTGGGAATGGCTTTTCTCAGCTTTTATTTATCTGAAAGTACTTCACTTTCATTTTAAAGAAAAATATTTTCGCTAGATAAAAAAAGTTCTATGTAGACAGGCTTTTTTTTCTTTAAATATTTAAAAATGTTTATTGTCTCTAGCTTGCATAGTTTCTTATGAGCAATATGTCATCACTCTTGCTTTTTTAAAAATGTATTTATTTAAATTCAAGTTAGTTAACATAAAGTGTAGTATTGGTTTCAGGAGTAGAACCTGGTGATTCATCACATACATATAACACCCAGTGCTCAACCCAACAAATGCCCTTTTTAATGCCAATTATCCACTTCCCCCACCCCCATCAACCCTCAATTTGTTGTCTGTATTTAAGAGTCTCTTATGGTTTGCCTCCCTCTCTGTTTTTATCACATTCTTTCCTTCACCTATGTTCATCTATTTTGTTTCTTAAATTCCACATTTGAGTGAAATCATGTAATATTTGTCTTTCTCTTGCTGACTTTGCCCATCACCCATTTACCCCATTCTCCCACCCCACTCCCGTCCAGCAACCCTCAGTTGGTTCTTTGTATTTAAGAGTCTCTTAATGGTTTGCCTCCCTCTCTGTTTTATCTTATTTTTCCTTCCCTTCCCCTATGTTAATCTTAAATTCTACATATGAGTGAAATCATATATTTGTCTTTCTCAGACTGACTTATTTCACTTAACATAACACATTCCAGTTCTATCCACATTGTTGCAAATGACAGGATTTCATCCTTTTTGATTGCTGATCACTCTTGCTTTTTAAACTTTGTATGTAATATGTCATTTCTCCTCTGTTTTTAATATTTATCTCTTTTTTTTTTTACAAATAGTTTATTGTCAAATTAGTTTCCACATAACACCCAGTGCTCATCCCCACAAGTGTCCTCTTCCATGCCCATCCCTCCTCCCCCCCACATCCATCAGTCCTCAGTTTTTGTCAGCATTCAAGAGTCTCTCATGGTTTGCCTCTCTCCCTTTCCCCCACCATTTCCGCCCTTCTTCTCCCCCTTGGTCCTCTGTTAAGTTCCTCCTAATCCTCCTATACGTGCACACATATGATATTTGTCCTTCTCTGCCTGACTTATTTCGCTCAGCATAACACCTCAAGGTCCATCCATGTTGCTACACATGGCCAGATTTCATTGTTTCTCATTGCCATGTAGTATTCCATGGTATAGATAAACCACATCTTCTTGATCCATTCATCTGTTGATGGACACTTAGGCTCTTTCCATGTTTTAGCTATTGTGGAGAGTGCTGCTATGAACATTGGGGTACATGTGCTCCTATGCATCAGCATTTCTGTATCCCTTGGGTAAATTCCTAGCAGTGCTATTGCTGGGTCCTAGGGAGTTCTATTGTTAGTTTCCTGAGGAACCTCCACACTGTTTTCCAGAGGGGCTGTACCAGTTGACATTCCCACCAACAGTGTAGGAGGGTGCCCGTTTCTCCACATCCTCGCCAGCATCTAGAGTTCTCTGATTGGCTCATTTTAGCCACTCTGACTGGCGTGAGGTGGTATCTCAGTGTGGTTTTGATTTGTATTTCCCTGATGAGGAGCGATGCTGAGCATCGTTTCATGTGTCTGTTGGCCATCTGGATGTCCTCTTTGGAGAAGTGTCTGTTCATATCTTCTGCCCATTTTTTCACTGGGTTGTTTGTTTTTTGGGTGTGGAGTTTGGTGAGTTCTTTATATATTCTTGATATTAACCCTTTATCTGATATGTCATTTGCAGCTATCTTTTCCCATTCCGTTGGTTGCTTATTAATTTTCTGGGTTGTTTCCTTTGCTGTACAGAAGCTAATATTTATCTCTTTATCACTGGTTTTCCACAATTTAATTATGATATCCCTTGGTGGGTGTCCTTTTTTAAATGTTTATTCCTCAGGGAATTTGTAGAGCTTCTTGAATCTATGAGTTTGCAGTTGTTAGGTTTTTAAAATTCAAATTTGCAGTGTTTTCAATATCCATATCTGCAAATCTTTTTATTCTTCCCTTTCTGGAGATCACATTACACATATATTAGATTTTGCGATGTTGTCCTACAAGTCATTGATGACTTTTCTTTTTTTCTCTATACTCCATTTTGTATAATTTGTATTGCTATGTCTTCAGGTTTGCCCATCTTTTCTTTTGTATTATCCAATCTGGTCTTAAATACATCAAGTATATGATCTACTATTAATCCTACCCAGTGTGTCATTTCAAAGATTGTATTTCTCATCTCCAGAAGTTTCATTTTGATCTTTTTAGTATCATTTGCATCTCTCTCAGTCATATCCAAATGTTCCATTCTTGAGCACATTGAGCATATTTACGATAGTTGCTTTGTGTCTACTAAATTTATTACCACTACCATTTCTGACTCAGTTTATATTTATTGATGTTTCTACTGTATCTTATTTTCCTACTTGTTGGAATGCTTAGAATTATCTGTTGGATATCAGTACAACATTATGATTTATAAGAAATGTGTATGTCGTTATTCCAATGACCAAATATAAGAAATATATATTTGGTCTTCATTCATAGTTCCTGGCTCACAGCTCCCAAACCCTTGGAATTTCTTGAGCAATAAAAGAAATGGGTGCATCTTTTGTCACAAATTTAGTCTCTTGTCTTCAGTTCCTGAAATCATTTCAGAGCCATAAAGTTGAAATAGATGTCTTGTTATTTGTAACAAGCCCCTTTCCACTGCAACCAGGTTTATGGTAATGAGGTGACTTTAAAATCACCTAAGGATGGGGCTGGTTGCCTGGAAAATCAACCATAAATTGAGAGTTGGATGGTTTAGCCCCACCCCCTGATTTTCAGGGGTTGGGGGCAAATGGGCTGGAGGTTAAATCAATCATCAATCATCAAATGGCTAATGATCTCATCAATCATACGTATGTAATGATCTCTCCATTTTAAAAAGTAGAAGAGCAGAGTGGGAAGGGTGGGTTGTGGGGAGCTTCCAGAGAGCTTTCAGGTTAGGGAACCGGAATACTTTCCTATGCTGCCAAACTTGGCCCCAAACCCTACAAGGACACAAGCTCCTTTGTTTGGGACCTCGCCCAATGTGTCTCTTTACCTGGCTATTGATTTGTGTCCTTTAATACCCTTTGTAATATACTTGTAATCTGAGGAGTAAACAAGTTTCCTGAATTTTATGAGTTACCCTAGCAAATCAAATGAGCCCAATAGGGTGTTATGGGGACCTCTGATTTATAACCAGATGGTCAGAAGTGCAGGAAACAATCTGGACTTGTGATTGGTATCTGAAATGGAAGGTAGTTTCTTGGGACTAAGCCCTTACCCTGTGGGATATGATGCTATCTCAGGGCAGATGGTGTCAGAATTGAGCTGAATTCTAAGACATTCAGGTGCTATCTGGAGAATCATTTGTTGGTATGGGACCCACCCCATCTTCTCTCCCCATCCTCATGGTGGAATTGGATACAGAACCTAAACAGTCATTGCAAGTTGTATATTTTGGGGTTCTGGATTTCATTTTATTCCTTTAAGTGGTAATGAACTTTATCCAGGCATGAGATTGAGTTACTGGTGTCAGTTTAGTAATTTCAAGGCTTGTTCTTAAGGTTTGTTACAAAGGGTCCAGTTTAGTCTTTAGTCTGAGGCTAATTTAATTCCATCCCAAAGGTGATATCCTCTCAGGGCATTAGCTGTAGCCCTGTGTATTAAGAGATCATTCCATCTCTTTGGTGGGATTGTAAAAGACTCCCAGTCTTATGTGAATTTGAGAATTATTTGTCTTACTGCTTTCCATGGTTCTTTCCATGACCTTGGAGAGTTACTCCCCATATGTGCCAAAGATTGGAGGGAACTTCCAACCTATGCACATCTCTGGACTTCTCTGTGCAGTCTCTCCTCTCTGCAAACATGTTTCACCCATTCAACCAAAAAGTTGAAGGTTTTTATTTTGCCTTCAACTCCTATCTCAATCTCTTTAACTTAATAGGGTCATTGGGTTGCCACCAAGTATCCCCTCCTTATGTTGCAAACCCAAAGCTTAATCTAGGCAATACTTTGGGGTGATCTTTGAGCTTATCCCATTTGTTTCTCTTCTTTCAGAAACCACATTTCTGAACTGTGTACAGTTCAAGGCCTGACAACTATTGTTTCACACTTTCTTCCCCAGTTTTCTCGTTGTTTGAGGTATGAGGATATGAGGATAAATCTGGACCCTATTATTTACTCATGTCTGAAATCATTCTTGCTCTTGATAACTTGTTAAATGAAGTGAAGGACACAAAAGATGGTCATTTAATGTGCAAATTACATAAATTTGAGGGGAATTGTTAGGAAATTTAACAATAGAAAAAGTATTTAAAGATATCCTGTTACAATAAAAATGGGAAATCAAAATTTTACTGGTTAATATCAACTCCAGCATTTAGGCTCAATTAAATCAATTATTTAGTGCAAATACAAGAAGGAATGAGACATGGGAATTTGGGTTTCATAGCAGTTTATGTAAAACTATCTCAGAGCTTTTAATTCTTTTAGAAAAGTTCTGTGCAGGGTGATTTATCAAGATTATTTTTTAATGTGGTGTTCAAAAAAAGGCCTTCATAGAAATATGCGTCCAGATCAAGGGAGTTATGATCATCACTATGTAATTTTATATGTTCTTGCTTAGAACCCAATTTTATAAATATGCCCTATTACTTCTATGTGGGCCATTGATACTAAATGTTTCTGTATGAAGAAAATCATGGTCTACGGTAATAGGCTAATGTAGTATTTTTCCAATCACCACAGATTGATCCAGAAAACAAAATTTTACCACTTCACACCATACTCTTCATGTCCTCCTCTGCAATATTAGTCTGTGCCTGTATGTGATTTATATGCTCTTATATACTACTTTCTCTTCCTGTCGGGGAACTTGGCTCCTTGTCTTGCATTTAATAGAATCCTTAGTGGAGAGGGGCTGAAACTAAATCTCTTCTCAGTTAAAAATTCCAGCAAAAGAAAAGTGATTGCCTTTGTTTGGGTTCCAATGCTCCTTTCTGTCAATCAATAATCAACAGTTATTAGAAGGTCAGCCTCTCTTGGGTATCGTGTGTGTGTGTGTGTGTGTGTGTGTGTATTTTGTGTGCATGCTCACCATTATACACCCATATACAATCCTTCCTCCATCTATTTAATATACTTTGTATTCCTTAGGATAATTCTATGAGGTGGATGCCAGTATTTCCATTTCACAAGGAAATTGACACATAGAGATGTTAAAATATATTATGAAGTTCACATAGCTAAAATGTTGGTGCAAGATTTTAAATTGTGTTTGTCACAGCTTTGCTCTTTTCCTTAAACAACACCTCTTTAATCATTTCTTGTCCTAAAACTTTTACTGCTGCTTCACTCCCATATAGTATGTTAGAATGCCTTTCATTTTTCTCGACAAAACATTATTTTCTTAGCCCAACCTAAACTCATATTTGTCTCTGAAATCAAAATGAAAGAATATTCCCTCTCAACTCCTGGGCTTTCATTATGACACTTTACACATTAGCTTTTTTTAGCTCCACACCACTAGTTCTCTGCTTTTCTTGAGGCGTTCTAATGTCTAATTTTCAACAGTTTCCCTCCAAATGGAAATCACTATTGGTGTGGTAAGTATTTGGAGCTTTATTATTGATTTATGCCTTGGGTGAAGAGGTTAATTAAATGTGAATTTTAAGCCGACAACATGATTAGGAGAGTGAAGCAAGCGGAATTCAAGAATACTTCCAGAGCCATTAAAACTATTTAAAATGAACAATGACCAAAGGTGGCCAGAAGGAGGTGGGGTGGAGAGATGGAACAACCCTCTGTTATTTGTGCCTGGGTTAATGAAATACTGAGGAACAACGGACTCTTTCCAAGGCTTTTTATTTTGCATTTATATTGACATTAGCACGGAATAGGACACATCCCGAATAAACCTCTCTTCCCTGTTGTCATTGTTTCTTCTCTTTCGGGTTGCAACATAGAGCTCTGAGCTGACCAAATCAGGAGGCCAGACTGGAAGAAGACAGGATTCATGGATTACAGATCCTTAATTAAAGAGTCCTTACAATGACTTTCTAAAGCTTGAGAAGGATACACACACTCAATGTTTCATTCTCCTTGTTTTTCAGGAAGACCTTTTGGAGGTCAGGATTTGAAAACCTGAATCATGAGGGGAATCTTATCCCAAACAGTTGTAGGAAAAATCATTACACAGAAATCAATGATATGAGATAATGGGGAATCTGGGTTTGGTTTCAACCAAGATTATAATTCCCCCCAATTCAAACAGTTGTGAATTTTATACACCATTTATGTCTAAAACCTCCCTCCTCTAAACCCCAGTCATGTAATGGATAGTCACTACTGAATGATAAATCAAGTTCTCCAACTCTAGGGGATTTCAAAAAATAAAGAACAATGATTGCATAAACGTAATCATTGCTATAACGGGCACAAGCAAACTGTTCCAATTACATGGGGGCAGTTATTTAAGAAAATGGAAAATTACAAAGGATGCTATACTTAGAAATTAAATACTTGTATGACTATAGAAAAGGCATCTATTTTAGAAACAAAGCAAATGGTTTTTTGATGCTTGGTGCTGTAACAAAAATAGATCCTCACCACAATAAATGTTGTAATAATATTTATTGCATTTTAGTTTACAATGGACATAGCCCTGTTCAGAAATAAATCGGTAACTCTAATGCAATATGCAGAAATGATGCAATGTGCTAAATGGTGCAGTAACACTTCAGAATCAATCTTAGAACACTAAAGAAAGCTATTGTCATTGTGATTCCATCCAAGCAAATATCTATTGTGCCAAGATAACAGAAAATAGATGGACATGTATACTGAGTTGGAATCAAAGACTCAGCAAAAAGGAAGTTGAAAATCAGCCTAAGAATTCGATATTTCAGTTGCAAGGATTAAAAACTGTGACAAATGCTAACCTCAAAGCTAGATAAGGCCAAGGAAGAAAAGATTGAAACATTTTCCTGTTAGAGACTGTGAGGCCCTATACTAAAGCATGGGGGAGAGGTCCCGTTTCCCATATGTGCAGCTCAGAGGCAACAGTGGGGCTCTGAACAATGAGGTACTGACTTTTTGCCATAAGATCTGGAGCAGATCAAGGTCTAGGGTAATAATGGATATCCAAGTCAAGGCTGCCTGCCTCAGAGTGGTGTAGGTCTCATGGAACCCGAATGGATCTACTGTCTGGAGAGGCTAACAGGTGACATCTAATGTTTCTCGGGGTCACCAGATTGATAGAAATACCTCGGTCCCCCTTTCAAGTTTTCCCCTTCACCCCAGGAGACCCCACTGTGGCCCCAGTGAGTGTCACACAGGTGCTTCTGATATGGTGCTCATCACAGCCTCTACAACACACTTTACTTGACTCTAGGTGGCCAGTCTTGCTTTCACACATGGACCACAGTCTGCACGTGCTAAAGGCCTGAGACAGCAGGAATAACTTGAGAGCAGGTGTTCTGAGTCTTGGCTATGCTGACATTTGGGGCCAGCAAATTCTTTGCTTTGAAAAGCTTCCCCCTGTATTCCAGTATGTTTAGCATCATCACTAGATTTGATAACACCACCAATTATATAATACTCATGTCTTCACGCATTGCCAAATGCCCCTTGGAGGGCTGAGAGTGGGTTGAGCTGGCTGAGAACCACTCCCTTAAAGGTTTATAGCCTCTAGTCACCAGAAAATAAAGGTATACTTGGGGGTCCGACTTTCAGCCTAGTTAAGCCTAGATTGTATACTTATCAAGAGAGTAAAGGCATTTAAAGGTTAAAGAAGATTCTAATGCACAAAGAAGTTTCAACTGTCTATGGGACATGGCAGTTCTCAGGACTCAGAAGCCCATCTCTTTGGGTCTGTAACAAGGGGGTCTTTAGGTGGTTACAGAGAAACCTCACTGCCCACCTAGAGGGGTGTTTTCTTGCAGAGCTCCCTGCTACCCAGAAGTATGCTTTAACTTCTCTGTATTTCTAGCAGATAAGTCTTGATGGAATCAGGGCTAGAGAAAATAAGATTTTCTCCTTCTCTTCAATGTCATTCATGTTTTTTTTTTCCTCAGGCTCCAATTCATTTCAGGAACATTCACAGTCTGACTCTCCACTTTCTTCTGGGGAAACTCTGTTCTATACCCATGTGTGTGGCCTTGCTGTTATGTTCTTCAAAGAAAGGCGCTTCAGAATATAATAGCATGATGGACACAGATCAAGTTGCAAGTGGGTAGTTTTTAAATATCTCCTTCTTAGGGCACCTGGGTGGCTCAGTTTGTTAAGTGCCCGACTTCAGCTCAGGTCATGATCTCGCGGTTCGTGAGTTTGAGCCCCACATTGGGCTCTATGCTGACAGCTAGCTCAGAGACTGGAGCCTGTTTCAGAGTTTGTGTTTCCTTCTCTCTCTGACGCTCCTGTGCTCACACTGTCTCTCTCAGAAATAAATAAAACATTTAAAAATTTTAATAAATAAATAAATGTCTCCTTCTGAATTATATAAATAAGTGGTGACTTTCCATTTGTAACCTTTATCAAAACTTTCACTGTGGAAGACTCAGCCTACATAGTTACAAAGAGTATGGGAGCAAAGTATGGAACTTATAGGAGAGAGATTTTGGGGTCCCTAGAAGGAAGGAGATTGTTGTGTTTGGAGCCACTCAAGATGCAGTGAAAGGCAGTAACTTCCAAATCCCTTTGCACACTTCCACCAGAATCTGGATGATATTGGGAAGGAAAACTCACACATTGGATGAGTGGTTGGTCAAATGATCCTTTGGCTATATGATTCTTTTCTTAAGAAAATGGCCTACTTTTTTTGATTCACCTGAATAGCAGGTGCTACTTGAACAATATTCAAATCTATTAACCAGAATCAAGAGATCCAATTCTTTGCTTTATTCTGGTGTGTGTGTGTGTGTGTGTGTGTGTGTGTGTGTGTGTGTGTGTGAATGAATTCATATCATAAGGGGTAATCAACCAGGTGGAAACAATGAATAATTTTTTAAAAATTTTTATTAAAATAATTATAGCAATAGTGTAAAAAATTGTCTAATTACTACAAAGCCATGGCTCTACAAAATTTTTAGCGTGGATCTTAGCAATGTGCCTCTCATTGTCTCTCCTCTACCAGAGGAATGCCTCACCTCCTCCCCAGTTAGACCTGTGAGAGTAGCATCACCTCCTTCTGCCACCAGGCTGCCCAGAGAAAGGAGAGGTGAGATACAGCCTAGCCTGCTTAGTGTCCATACCCATGGCCTCTACATCCATAAGAAAGCTGTGAGGCTGAAGGATTCAAGTAAAGGAGAGGAGAAAGAAGGAGAGAGCATGCTGCTAAGAGCTTAATGATGAAGGAGGGAAGGATATGGAAGATAAGGAAAGATTCCAAGAACGGATTTAATTCATACTTGGTTTAGCTCTTGGCTGAGCTCATGGCCTTTGAGGTGGAGCACTATGCTATTTTTCCAAACATTCCTCCCACCCACCACAGGTTACCTTTTCTTCATCTCTGGGCCCAGGAATGAACTTGGGTTTCTTGAACCATATCTGTAAATCTTTACAACAATGCACTATGGAAATCAGCAATAAGATGTTGCTTTTTCTCTTGGCTTTGGGCAGAATGTACATCGGCGGCTCAACAACACTGAGAGAAGTGCCTGAACCATTTCTATCCTATAATATTCTATTGATATTTGTTTCTGGTGACTAGAGGGGAAAAAACATGGGGTTTTTTTGGTTTGTTATTTTTTTTTAGCTTTGTTGATTTCTCAGCCTCAAGAATATTTATTTATCTATTGAAAGGGTACATTCAGAAAGAACAAGTCTCCTGGAATACCTCCTTGCAAGATAACTAGAAAGAAGCACAGATAGAAACTTCACACAGCAGATTAATAATCAGAACTTTTAAAGCCTTAAGAGGGAAAACGCAGAAGCAAAGTTGCTTTTTGAGTTCTTCTTTTTATTTACACCATACCTAGGAATGCTTTTTCATTTTGCCCCTGACTTACAGCACTAAACAAAGAGAAAATCTCATGGTTCTATATAGCTTATGATAGCCCAATTGAACAGTTCAGGCCCAGAACTCCATTTCCCTGCCTGAATTATTGAATTATTTGTAATGGATTTCTGCATCAACCAGTAACCACATAATTACTAAATGTCCCTATTTTCTTGGCCACAAGCATACATACAGTTGTGGAATTGGATTAACTCAAGCAAAGGGAAATGTTTAGTAAACAATGGCTTGAAGGGCACAGTGTGTAGTAGAAAGGCCAGATAACAAGGTCTCTGAACTAAAGAACATTTTCCCTCTTAGGCTCAACACAAAGTAAGGAAAACCCTGACAGAAGATTTTACTTAATGGTGACAATAAAATCTCATTAGTTTATCCTGAAATGACTGGGAGATTTTGCTGTTTCAGAGCGAGGACTAGACTCCATGCCATGTCTGATAGACTGACAAAAACATGTTTGTTTTCCAGGGCCACCTAGGAAGCCACCTGGTCATTCATTCAAAATGTATTATTGGATAGCCACGCATTTTGCACTCCTTTTTTAAAGACTGTCATCAGAGCTTTCGAGAGGATACTTCTGAAAATTTTCAATTATGATAGCTCTGGATGATTTTGCTTATTTCTGAAAAAAGGAAAACTTATCCTCAAATGATGAAATCTACACTTGATAACCAAGGTGGAACTTCAATCCACTTTTGGCCAACTTTATCGTGAGGCAATGAGACTCATTATTTTAGCCAGGATGTTGTAGGTAAAACAGGATGATTAATCCATCAATCCTGTTAAAACACCTTCATTGTGATCAGTTAATGTGGAGTTTATTATTTTGTTTGTTAAACACACACACACACAAACATCTATTCATTGTTGGATTGAAAGAAAAGATCAGCTTTCCTTGACTTCTTCCATTTGTACATTGGTATCCATTCTTCCAGATACAGGTAAGAGATTCATTCTGCACATTATTGGAACATGTTTTCAAGGGAATAAGTTTAAAGCAAATTAAAGCCGAAATTCTTCAGTCGGCCAAATTTAATTACAGAGTAGCTGTCAATTCTCTCACACACAATTTGTGGAAAATTGCCACTCTCAGGGCTTGTTCACAGCTCTACTGCCTTGCATTGAGGCAGATGTGTAAATACCCCATTCACCCAACTGCGTTTCAAATTACCAGAGAGCAGGAATTGCATTATGGAGTTTTGGTCTATTTTTATTTTCTCCCAGCTTAGTGATTGGGACTTAGACATTGCTCAATAAATGACATAAATATAGTTTTATACTGGCACTAAATTCCAAAGAGGAATTCTAAGAATATTTTTAAGGATTGGTGGCATGAATAGAATAAGCTTCAGACTTCCCAACATTATTTCTGTGAAACATTTGTATGAGTTATCTGTCCGTTGACAATGAACCATATGATTTCACTTACCTGACAATAAATAAGCAAGTCTATTTTTTAGCCACATCTCCTGCGATGTCTTTTAATAACAGAAATTGTTAAAAAGAGACAGCTGGCCCTCCATGCAGTCACCGGGGCTAAACCCAACCTCAGCAAATCAAGACTTAACGCCTAACCTAAGTGTAGTTTCCAACTCCCCAGGAAAGTAACCTTTAGCCAATCAACCTGGAATTACTTGGTCAGCAACAGTGCGGTCATCTGCGCAATAGACCCTTCTGTGCCCTTTAGGAGGGCAGCCTTGCCTGAAACAATGCATTCTTTGCCACTGACTGCCTTTCTCTCTCCTTTCCACCTTTAAAAACCTCTCCTTCTCTGCAGCTCAGGAGAGCTCCTTCTACTTGGAGGGGATGCTGCTCGATTCATGAATGATTCAATAAAGCCAATTAGATCTTTAAAATGAGCTCTGTTGAATGTTTGTTATTTAACAAAACAAATGTGTTCTTTGGCACATGTAATCTGCTCCATGGGACTCAGCGGCTCACAACTGAATTTCAATTTGAGCTCTCTTGCTCACTAGTTGTATAAACTTGAGCATTTTCCTGAACCTTCCCAAACCTCAGTTTTCTCATCTGTAGAAAAGGAGATATTAAATACATTTTAGAATTAAAGTAAATGCAAACATAATTCAATTAAGTTCAATTAAAAGAGGTAATATTTGTAAATTATCGAAAAGTGGTCTCAACATTTAGTAGTAACCCCATGAATATTAGCTCCTTCCCTTCAGAACAAAATGCAATGTGAAAGACCTGCCATTGTATTCCTATAAAGATTGAAAGCTATCGGGACAGACTCCTCTGTTCATTATAGTAGGTCAAGTTATCCCTCTTACTGAAAACACCCTTCCATCAAAGTTACTGTATGCAGCTGAAAGTTATAAAACTGTATTTGCTTTATAAACATCCATACTTTTGGCTTACTTTTTGTATGCATTTTATTTTGGCCTCCATATGTCTAATATTCTCTGTGTAATTTCAGGTGATTTGCTGCTGCCGTATTTGGCAGTGTACTTCATCTCCCACCAATTACTCCGAATCGAGGAGGTTTTCTGAAATTAGAATGGAAACTCTCTGAGGTCTTCTGTTTGCTTGGTCAGACCATATTCATGAGCTGCTGTGTGAATCCAGGCAGGATAATAATTCTGGCAGTGGCTGCCAGGGCTGCCAGAATGCTGAACTGAGCTCTGCGGTTTAAAATGTGTATCCCAAGTTGTCAAAGTTGTTAGATTTAATGTGTTTGACTTTGGGAAGGATTTGGACAGAGTTTGATAGACAACTCCTAACCCAGACCTGGAACTCAATTCACCTCTGAAATGAGAAAGGTCCCATTTCCTTTCTTGTCCCTCCACCATCCCTTCTTCCTCAACCTCATTTCTTCATGTGGTCTGAGGACCAATCACCCAGGAGACAGATGGTACATTGGGAACCCGCACAAGGCGAGCTGACTCAGGAGAAATGCCCCCTTCTCTTGTGGAGGTGCGGCTTCCATTCCATTTCAAGCTGGACTTGAAATCAATATGTCATTATAAACAAATATGGTGCAGGGAAAGACAGGAAGTGGATGACCCACCCAGGATAAAGTAATTTGGAAACATTAGTTACTTTGATATGTGCTGCACACCAAGGAGACACGAACATTTCACAGTGGATTTCTCTACCTCAATCAATGTCCTTTCTTTTTCTCACTTGAAGTGGTTTTATAGACAAGTAAGGTTACTTGCTTGGGGAAAGTTCAAATTCCAGTATCAATTTCTGACTGCTTGTCCAGCTCCCAAGCTCTAATTGTTTACTTTGAACTACCACCTACCTCATTTGCCTTGGAGAGAAAATCCCTGATAAACTTAAAAAGGGTGGGGAGAGGGAAATGTTTGCTTCAATGCATTCTACAAATAATGCTGTTTGGCACTCAGCTGGTGTTCAGTAGCAGAACCGTCTTGACAGTGAGCCCTTTGATAATGTTTCCACACTTATTACCCTCTCAAAAATGCAAAACCTAGTATGATAAGAAGGCAGTGATATATAGAATTGAGAAAGGGGCCACAGTAGGATTTACAAAATTCTCCATACCATTCAGTCTCCCATAGTTCTTTCTCAAAATACTTTTCTAGTTCTACTGAAGCTACTTAGAATCATCCCATCCCTATTCTTCAACTTCTGAACTTCCTCTGGGGACACAGCTATACAGCTCCCTGTTCACCTGGAGAAAAGTCCTTTTCTGCTCCCCAAGATTTCCCTACTTCTCTATTTTCAAGCATGCCCCCAATGTAACAAGCTGTATTTTTAATAACCTGATGGCCATTCTGGCTCTCTTTACATAAGGGAAATATTTTGCTTTATTTTCTAAGAATAAGGATATATTTGGGCTGATCCAGCTTCATTCTCTCACTTGATTGGGGACTGAAGTTTAGACTTTGGAATTTGAATGGAGTCCAGCGACCTGGTCAATGTGGAGACTGAATATGTAACCCCAACCTCGTTAACATCATATCCCAATTGATTGACCTGGTCATAATCCAGGCTGGTTCCATTCTGCATTTGACTCCCAGCCTCACTTCTAATATTTTTAAGGGCTTGGTGGATGAATATACTTAGGTCTTTTATGGAAAAATATTTTAAGAATAAATGTCACTATTTATAGAACCTGCTTTTAAAAGATCTGCATTACAAACACCTGTGGAGACACTGCTAACCAAGGGTTGTTAATTCTTTGGTCTCCATATAAAAACAAGTATTTAAAACATAAATCTGTGTAGTAGAGATGAGCTTGGCCCCAAACAGACTTTCCAGTTCTTTATTCTTATTAGTTCCTACAGTTGCTTGCTGTATCAATTTAGTCAATTAAGAAGAGGAGGTTTGGCTATCCAAATGGATCTAATACTAAACACAAAATGTAAGACACACTATTCTGTTTATCTCATTTAGCCAATTTAGAAGTCCAAACGATTAAAGAAATGGACTGCTTTGCAAATCTCCAAAGATGGGTTTTTCATTCCAATTTACTCTTGCATTATGATTTTCACCTCTGCTTTCATTCATTCTATATTCATTGAGTAATTACAATGTGGATGGCATGAGGCTGTGGACCAGGTGAATGACTTCATGGAATGGATTGCTTTACCCATTATATAAACAAAATGAATTTTGACAGACCCCAAGAGGAGGGAAAGGAGAGAAAACTCTGTGAATGAGGCAGAGGGCAGAAGACCCTAGTAAGACTGGTTTGGTAGGGATAAAGTATATAAAGAAGTAATTGGAGATAGAAGTCCAAATAAGCAATAGATTAATGAGCCTTAAATACCAGGTTACGGTTTTTTGGGGAAAGGTAATAGAGAACAATTTTAAAAAATTTGTGAAATTCTTTCTTTTATTTGCTTTTTAGCAAGAAAAAAATCTATATGGAGATAAAGAAAACTAAGACACCATTAGTCTCAAAAAGACTTAATAAGTTGAGGTGAAAAATAAAGTGGCTCTGAATGAAGTAGCACAGTGGAAGCAAAAAGGAAGGAACAGATTAAGACATGGTATAATTGAAATAGTGAAGACCATGTAGATCAGTTTTTAAAGGGATAAAGATCAAAAGGTAAGCTCCATATTGTTTATAGTGTAGCACAAAGGAAAAAAAAAACAGAGAAAAATGGGGAGGAAAATTAGATTCAATGCTCTCTCTTTCACATAACCCTCCAATAGAGGTTATATGGTCTGTTTTAGATCATTCAAATGTATGAAATTGCTTTCAAGTGAAAGACCATTGACTCTGAAGTCTGATTGCTTCAATATGAAATCTGACCATCCACTGGAGCAAAGGATGTCCACCTGGTCCCGATGGCAAGCTTGAATAAAGGTCAATCAAAGGCACGCAACATGTGTAAGTTTAATGTATACACGGTAATGATCTGATACTCATATTGCAAAAATGATTACCGCAACAAGGTCAGTTAACACATCCCTTACCTCACATAATGACCGCTTTTTGGTGGTTGTTTTGGTGGTGAGAACAGTTCAGATCCAATATCTTAGCAAGTTTCAAGTACACAATACAGTAATGGGTAACCATAGTCACAGGATGCAACTATTCAGTGTCTTACAGAAACAAAAGAGCAGTGGAGCTCTTGGTTAATAATAAGTAGTTTGTGAAAGACTGAAAGTCCTGGATGGAAGGTTGATGAGATAGGCAGGACTAGACCCTGTGAGAACTTCTACATCAGAATAAAACCTTCAAATGTAGGCAAAGGAGAACAATTAAAACATTATCAGCAGGGTGGTGACAGTGTTTCATATTTTTGTTTGTTTTCGAAGGACCACACTGTAGTATAGTGGGGAATATTAAAAGCAAGAAGGACAAATAGTTTTTAACCAGTATTCACCCCCATTAGTTGGCACTGTTGAGAAGGATTCTGAGGCTATATTCAGGATAAGCTGGGAAAAGGGCATAATTATGTACTCAGAGGTGACCGTTATTCCAGACACAGCTTCCAAAAGACATGGCTCCTGTCACTGCATCACTTCCAAAAAGCGGCATCTGACTTTACCACTCAGTATCTAGGAAATGCGGGGTGTATTGTGGGTTTACTAGAAATATAAGTCAGGGGAAGATTCAGCTTCCAAAAGAAATATTTTTCTCCACTGTTAAAAATGAGTGGTTGTCAAGAGCACAGTATGCAGAAAAGCAGATGATGTGCCTTATATCCTCCATCATATTGATGGCAGGTGAAGCAAAACCAGGAAAGCAATGGGGGGAGGCAGTTAGGAGGCTGTTGCTGCAATCCAAAAGAGCAATGATGAACTTTTCAATTAAGTTAACGTCAGTGGGGCAGGAGAGAATACGAAGGGTTTGGAGTGATATTAGGGATGCTGCTGAAGTCACCAACAGTACCAGGGGATCACAGTCATTTAATTGGCAGGTGAAAGAAGAAGGGCTCATTAAGAAAACAGAGAGTGAAGGGCTTATTTGCACTCCTGAGCAAGACTCAGAAAGGGTGGGTGTCACGAAAGGCCAATTCCAACTCAGGAAGAATGAAAAATGCTGCAAAGTGTGAGGCATGAGAGGACTGAAAGATGTCCAGTGAATGTAGCTGCTAGGATAAGTGACCCTGGAAAGGATGATTTCATCATCCAAGCAAGGGAGGGGAAGCCAAGTTAATTGTTTTTATCTTCTCACCTCCCATTCACCCCTTTCCAGAAGCTACACTCTACAAGCAAAGAAAGTGAGGCTACAGCAAACTTAAGATCATGTCCCCTTTTTGCTGTGATTTGCATGGGAGACATTCCAGCATGTTCGTAGACAAAGGAGAGATCCATTTGGGAGGGGGATGTGGAAGCAACTGGTAAGAGGTGTCTGAACTAGAGAAGAAGAAGGTTGATCTTGGAGATAAAGGAAGGAAAAGGAAAGTGGGAGCAGGAGCAGGTCAATGTGTAGGTAGCTGAGGGAGGTCAAGTATCACAGGCTTGTTTTGTTTGGTCAACTGTGTTCAGTTTCTGACAGAGAGGTGGGGCAGAGGATTTCAGAAGTCATTCTTTTGTACTTGATGTTTGTACTGAATGCTATGGGGAATTGGTGACTAGCAGTAAGTGGAAGGTCAATTGAGTGTTTCTGAAGACTGAGTTGTGGTTTTCAAAGGGAGTTGGTAGTGCTTACCCTTGGTTCTCTCAGTGTGATAAAACCTGTACTTGCCTACAATTAAAACAGTGCCAGCAAGAGAGGCCTGCTTTATCCCCTGATTCTTGGGTTTGATGCCCCTGGGAGCAGGGAGAAAACGACAGGGCACCACCAATGGTTGTGAAGTCTGTTTGACAGCCTTGAGATGTGCACACCAGGGAATCTATGGTTATTGATTACTCTTATGGAATGTGTCTGGTTGATTCTTTAAAGTATAGGTTCCAATGGGTTGCCATTTCAAATACACATGTAGATATATGTGTGTGATGTATGTATGTAGAACACACGGAACAAGGAATTCAGCTTTTAGAAGTTATTAGCTCATGTATGAGAATTGTTCTTAGAGGTAAGGGAACTGGATTTAGGCTGAGATGAGAAAGTGGTCTAATCACTGGGGCCACCACTATTGATTACGCTGAGTGGAGTCTGTTGCTTTGATCTTGATGTGGTTTGCTGGAAATTTGAGTCAATATAGATTCACATGCCCTTATCAACGATTATGAAATCTCAGAAGCTCTTATGAGTATATTCATTTAGTGACAAAACCTGACGTCAGCAGATGTGATTTTATCCATAGTGTCAATTTCCTCACTCAGTGTGAATGATTTCCTATAGACATATTAGTTTTGTGGCTACGGTGTTCTCTATCCCCATACCCTGATGGGATGGGGCTTACATGTTAACTATATTACTATATAACTTCTAAAATATGAAAAATTCTCAATAGTAAAATTCATGCATCCTAGAAGATTCCAGATAAGGAATTGAGAGTCTGTACCTATTTTCATCTTGTCAAAATGCGAGTGCCATTCTGACTCCCACCCTCTGACTTAATTAAGAGAGGGTATGATCTGGGGATCACCAACTGGTTCCTAATTCTCTCTGATTTATTTACTTGGACAAACTTAATAGCTTCCGCATCAGCACCTCCCCAAGTGTAGGTAACTTACCCCAACTTTATATTATAAAGGTAAAGGAAGCTTTGATTAAGTGACGCATCTAAATGACACTGGATTTCAAGAAGGAAACCACCTTTTCAGGGTGAAAGCTGGGAATAGGAAAACACGCAGATTCTTACATAGCAAAGAATGCAGAGAAATGTAAATGTTTTCTATCTGATGCAGAAGGAAAATGCTCCTCTTTGGTGATTGAGTTATAATGTGGCAAGTTCACTTGTGTTTATGGAAAGTGTTTTTTGTTGTTAAAGGAGGCAAATGAATGAGTAATAAGCTTTGTCAGCAGGAAGCCTGTGGCAGTGTCTTCCCAAGGGAAGAATGACTAAAAAGTATACATTTAGTATTTGTTACAACTGAAAAGAAAATAACTTCCCTTTACCACTAACTAGGTGGCCAGTTCTATGACCTAGAGCTTCAAAAGCCAGAATTTGTTTTCATAAGCAGGTGCTGTTTTTCTCAGCATTTTGCATTGCTAGCCACCCAAATAGCAATTAAGGCACAGCCAGCTTCAGACTTTGTGAGACTGCAAGAAGCATACCTGTAGTGAGTCAGTATTCTACAAGAGGTGTTTTTTTGGCAGAGGTTGGGGGTGAGGAATGGGGGGGGGGTCGAGGGGAGTTCATTTGTTCATTTGTTTTTTAACCTGGTGTCCTCATGGCAATTGTCAATTGGAGCCCATCAAGAAGAGAGGGGAAAATGTATAATAATTGGGAAGAATCTTTTATTTGGGCTAGAATAACAAGCACACAGCATTGCTTAAGAATGTGCCCATTAATGTGGAGAGAACCATGAGGTTAATTATAGAAGAATAAATATGGGTTTACAACTGCAAACGGTATGCTTGTGACTCCAGTGTTAGTATCAAATCCTGTCTCTCTAAGAGAGAGAAATGCTATTATTTATGTTCTGGGACTATTTAGACCCTGAGTTGCTTTCATAGTTCTGGTCTTGACCTTTCTGCTCATCTTCTTCTGTGCCCCTAAGCTTGTTTCCTTGTACTGAGGCTTCTCGATCATTTTTAGGGAATTTGGTCTCTGCAGTTGCTCGTAACACTACATCACTATTCCCAACACACAAACTATTTCTGTATCTACAGCTTCTGCTGTTTCTTTATTTTTTAAGTGTATTTTTTTTTTTTAGAAAGAGAGAGAGACAGTACAGGGAGAAGGGGCAGAGAGACACACAGAGAGAGAATCTCAATCAGGCTCCATGGTCAGCACAGACCCTGACATGGATCTCGATCCCACAAACCGTGAAATCATGGGCCGATTGAGAATTGGACGCATAACCGACCGAGGCACCCAGATGCTCCAAGCTACTGCCACTTCCAGTGCCTATTATATAGATCCAGACAATGTTGAAAGTTAAAGTCTGATTTTTTTCCTTCTCTATGTGCACAGTCTATACCGGGAAAGACTTCTTTCTCTGCATAGCTTGTGCTGTAGTCCTCGCAGCTTGGCCCATCACTCACCTGCACCCCATCCTACCCTGAGCTGGACCACAATGATGTGAGAACCCTTTTACACTTCTCTCTGGGAGAGATGTGTGGGAAGACGTAGAAGAACAGGGAATTGCCATTCTCTGTAGGATATTTTTTTCAGGAAGATTCCCCTACTGTCCATGGTAACACTAGAGCACCCTCACATATAATACCCCCCATGCCAGCATGTGGCAAACCAACAGCATCAAATATAAAGCAATTCAGGATTTGAGGCTTATTGACTTAATCATTTCTTCCTGACACTGTGTGAAAAAGAGTAGCACAGACAATAAATTCTAAGGATGGAAAATGTCAGTATCCAGATGTGGAGTATGGAGTTTTAAAGTCCAGCCAGGAGCATTTCCACTCTTACTGATTCAGGGAACATTTGGGGCCAGGCATCTTCCGGTTTCTGGGAAATAGAGGTGCATAAAATGCTCTCCCTGCCACCTGGGGGTCTCCCTCAGGGGTCCCACCTTCTATTTTGATCACAGCTCCGTTTCCAGCTGTGTCTCCTTATGCAGTCAGACAAAACTCTCTTCTCCAGACAGACCTAAAACTTCTTCAGACCTAAAACTCCCATACATTAGAAGTAGTTACCAGTTCCAAATTCCTTGGTCCCAGCTTCTAGAAAGAAAGACATTTACCAATACATTTATCAAAGGGAAACTTGTTTTCCTTTATTACTTTTAAAGCCACTTTTTTTTAATTTGAGAGAGAGAGAGAGCCAGCAAGAGCTTCTAAGCAGGAAAGAGGGGCAGAGGGAGAGAATCCAAGCAGTCTCCATGCTCAGGGCTGAGCCCAATGCGAGGCTCAATCCATGACCTTGGGGATTGTGACCTGAGTCGAAATCAAGAGTTGGATGCTCAACTGACTGAGTCACCCAGGTGCCCCCATTTCTTTTTATGAACAAGAAAGAAGTCTGACTGTGGAGGCAATCTGGCAGTACTCTTTTTCTTGAAAGCAAGATAAGGAAATAAAGAAAATATGAGTAATATTACATAAACCCCAGTGCAGCCTTCTGTGCATGGCAGGTATATAACAGATGTTGAATTAAATTAATTTCATTAAGAATGAACCCCTGAGTGGTGCTGTGCTCATTGTGAAGTATTCCCACCGAGTAAGGAGAGTTGGTTAATTGATAATAAGGATTTCTTTCTAGATGTTCTTAAACACATTGAGTTGTTTACTCATATGCGCTTCAACATTGAAGGCTCTCTGGCCAGATGATGTAGTTTTAAGACCAGATCCATGAGGAGTCTGTAGCATTTCTGTACGTCTATAGCAATATTTCACTCCATTTCTTACCAGAATAAAAATGTGGGCGCATTCAAGATCAGTCATAGCAGTAGGGCTATAACTAAGTAATAAAAGATGTGAATGTTGGTATCCAGGTCCTTATTATAACCCAGGATCACATGCCAAGCCTGTTTCAGAGTTGAGGGAAATGTCCTGAGTGAAATAGAACTTTGCAACGATGTCTATTTGATTCGAATTCTCTACAGCTCCTTATTAACATCTTCATATCTAAATACCATACAAACCGAAAGGCAGGGCAAAAATTGACACTAGAGGTTGGTATTTTCCCCGTGAACTCTTGTGGAATTTTTGCTTAATGTAACAATGACAACCCTAAGCAAAGCATTTCCTTGGGATTTAATAGCTAGGTGGGGCTAAGTGAGGATGGGCGGACCAGCTAGTGACCAAGTGCTAAAGCACATTATATGCCGGGATCATGACAGATTTAATGATTATCCCCCCAAAAATTAGAAAACATCAAGCATTTATGTTGAGAACTAGATGTCTCACAGGAAGCCGATTCAACACATAACTGATAAGGTACTGAAAACTCTATGCTACGTACTCTTCTAGAAAATTTCTGATTTTGGTGGAATCAGAACACTGACTTAACTACTCCATATTAATAGGGCAGCACAACTCTAAACCAGGAATGCCCTTCCTGGCTCATTTCCTTCCACCCCCACAAGTTAAGTACAAGTTCTCAGCAAGGCTACATACCTTCTCTCAATGAGGTCAGAGGCACAAATCCCTTTTCTGTCTCTATCTGTATCAGTTTCCTGGGAGTGCTGGAAAAGCATACCACAAACTTCGTGACTAAAACAACAGAAAGATATCCCCTCCCTGTTTTGGAAGCCGGAAGTCTGAGATAAGGTATCTGTAGAGTTGGCTCTTTCTGGAGGCTGTGAGGGAGAATCTGCTCCGTGCCTCTCTCCTAGCTCCTGGTGCTCTACTGACAGTCTCTGGGATTCCTTGCTTCACAGATGCATCGCAATTTTCTCTCCCTTCATCTCCATGTGGCGTTCTCTGTGTGTCTGTGTGTTCCCATTTCTCCTATTTATAAAGATGCCCATTATATTGGGTTAGGACCACCCTAATGACTTTATTTTAACTTCATTGCCTCTGTATAAGCCCTGTGTCTAAATAAGGTCACATTCTGAGATACTGGGCTTATGACTTCAACATGTTTTGTTTTTGTTTTTGTTTTGTTTTTGCGGGGAGCAAAATTCAATCATGATACCATGCATCCACCATGTCTAGTTTCTCTCCTCCTCCCGATCTGATCTCCCTCATGTTAGGTCATAGGCAGAATATTAGTGTGAAATGATTTGAACTCATGGGCTGCTGTGGGGAAAGGAATTAGCTAATCAGTGAGTGAACCGTGCTTTCTTCTTCCTTCTCATCAGGTAAAAACATCCCTAGAAGATGTAGGACAAACTAGTCCTCGATTTCTCCCACAAGATAAAGCTTGTGCATGTGGGTAATTACAATCCCTACAACACACACACTTAAACACACACCTACACATCAAAGGAATCTGTCAAAATAAATACCCAGGGCAAACCCTGAAAAGAAACAGTGACCTGCCACACATGCTGTATACAAAAGAAAAGCTTCATGTCAGGAGGACCTACTTGTTATATAAGTTTCATAGTTGAAAGCCTTTCTCTTTTGTATACAAACTGGCAGATTCTCCTCCTATTTCTCTGACTACATATCTCTATGTATGCATCTTGGGAAATCTTCTAGTTAGTTGGACCCACAAGGTAACTACGTGTGGTTATGACAGTCCCTTCTTCATGCTGACAGTTTGGGACGAGGCTCGTGGATGCCTACCCTGCCAGGGCTGCAATGAGAAAGCTGGGAAGAACAGCAGAGCAAATGGAGTTATTACCGCTGGTTTGGTTTTCTTTCAAATGCAAAAGTTCCAACAGAAGAATCTTTAAGAATGCCAAAGTCTTCTAATAAATTAGCCACCTCTGTACCAAAGGTAATGAGTGTGATATGCATGGAAATTAAGTTTTTCCCTGAGGTGGAAATTGCATTTTAAAAGAAGAGCTGGTAATCTTTTATAAGTAATGATCCATGAGCTATGTTTTCAGAAGACATGGTCTTTGAAATGGCTGCTTTGCCCACATTGCACACACACAAGGAAGCAACTTATTGAAGTTGTCACTCTTCCTGCTTTGTTTAGCTCTGTAACCCACCCTGCGGGCCTTTACAGTAGGTGGCCTTCCCTTGCATTGTGCATACTTGTTAGACCTGGCCACATCCTCAGCTTTTACCAGAACGCTGCTGAACTTGGCTGGACGTGAGGAGACACCTGGTGGAGAACGGAAGCATTTGTCTCTCTGGGTCCGGCATGCTTATTTCTTTTTTTCCAATAATATTTCTAATGCTAAGAGATCAAGGTAATGTCACAGAATCCTTGTATTTGCTTTTTAGCAGTCTAGAGATGTGGAGGGATTATACAAGCAATAAAAAAGATGCTACACTAATTTAACCTCCTTATAGTACAGTTTATACACTGTGAGATACGTTATTATTTATTTATTCACTCATCTATGTATGATAGATGCACCCAGGAAGCAGAGGGCTTGGTCCCTGTGGGGAGCTTATGTTGAGCTGTGGGAGGCAGGACATACAGTCATCAAGGGCAGAGATTGGAGGCAGAGTTGCATGGGGTTGAGACCACAAATGAATGCTAAGTGCCAGGTAAGCAGAGAATAGGTGAAGAGGAGAGAGCTTATAAATGAATAGACTGGAAATGAAGTATTAAATAAGTAAAAGATGTGGTTGGGCAGAGAAGAAGGGGTAGTGACCACTAGCAATGAGTATACGGAGAAAGGAGAACATGTGAGAAGAGCTGATGGAAAGGAGGGCCACCTGGGTGGCTCAGTTGGTTAAGTGTCCTACTCTTGGTTCTGGCTCAGGTCATGATCTCACGGTTCATGAGTTCAAGCCCTGCATCAGGCTCTGAGCTAACAGCCCAGAACCTGCTTGAGATTCTCTCTCTCTGTCTCTGCCCTTCTCCCACTCATACACACTTTTCTCTCAAAAATAAATAAATACACTTAAAAATAAGAATAGCTAGTAGAAGAACACAAGTGTATTTACACCAGAGAAATATGTTAGCAGATAATGACAGGTATAATAGACTAGCTTGTAGGGTACAGTTGGCTAGAAAAAAAGTGTCTTAGCCTCAAAACCAAGAACCTGTCTAGACTCGTATTCTGTATGCTTCTGGCATCATAGAATGTCAGTGGTTTTGGAGTCAAAAGTAATGACTGATCCCTGACTCTTCTCCTAACCGGCTATGTGGTTTTGGCAATGCGTCAGCTATTACCACTAAATCCAGCCCAAACTCAGTGGCTTAAAACACCAATCATTTATTATTCCCCATGAGCCTGTTGGCCAGCTGATCTAGCCTGGTCTTCGCCACGGCGGTTCTGCTCCTCACGCCTCTCATTTTTCTCCAGGGACCCGCACGCTATCCTGGGCAGGTTCTTCTCCTATTGTTGATGGAGGGACATTGAGTGAATGTAAACATTCACTCATCATACATTCATCTTGTAGATCTCTTGGGCCCACATTCAACAACTGGCACATCACCGCTTCCCTCTTGTTCTATTGGCCAACGCAAGTGACAAAGACAAAGCCAGAGTCAAGGGGTAGCAAATAGTCTCCACTCCTTTTGTTGGAGGCACTTAAAGTCACTTGCCAAAGGGGATTGATGCAGGGAGGGGTGGGGAACGTAGCCAATGATGCAGTTTACTATAGGCGATTCCTGTAAATTTCCAGCTATATCGTCTTCATTTCCAAAACAGAGTAATAACGTCTGTGCCCCTCAGGAATTATAAAGGTAAATACAATAATTAATGTATGTTTAAGCTTACTCAGCACTAAAACATGATGCAAAGTAAGGAGTAATTATTTTGCACCTGTTTATATTCTCTCCTTTAGGCAAAAAATGTAAAATCATTTTAACTCTAATTCCATCCCCTAACCTCTAGCATAAGACTCGATATAGAATGTCCTCCCAGAAAAAAAGTTAGGATGAAAATATCTACAGTGGCCTTGACTTTATCTGGAGGAATCATTGGAAAAACAAAACTTGCATATTGCTCCTGTTTTCTTCGTAAATTTTCAGACAATGCAAGAGATACACTATCCACCGGAAAAGTCCTCATGACCATGTCTTTCCCTGGAGTCAAAGCATTCTTACGCTGCTCATGCCACACACCCTCATCACTTCTCCTTTAGTATGAGTGGATACGATAGTGAGTGGCCTGGGTTCCAGGAGGGACAAACAGAGGATGCAAACGAGGACTGAGACGGCATCTTCATCTTTTCAGCATTATGCACTAGTCAAAAGTGAGTTAACCTTTTAGACATGTTCGGAGTTAGCCACATGCACATGCAGACTTATTAATCCATTCAAAACTTATTGACTCCCGAGGGTAAATAGCATAGAACTCAGCATTATTTAGGATAAAAAGTAATATGTTACTTTCACATTCGAGCTTCTTCAACTCCAGGGCATGAATGATATTTCTTAAAAACAGCAAGTTAGGCAATTTCAGTGGTTTTTAGTCATCTGGATTAATTTAAAGGAAGAGAATGAGTTTTCCTGATCTTCTGCAGCAAGGCATACGTTCATAAGTGACTCGGACTAATCAGAATCAGCTTTAAAAAGAAGTTAGACTCTCCCAGATGACAATCTTGGCTCTTCCAATGGGGAAAGAGAGGGAGGGAACAGAGACTCAGAGCTCAGGTACTAACTTCACAGTTGATTCTCCAGAGGTTATTTTGGCAGAGATTTTAACTGGGAGAGTTATAGATATTAATATAATCTCAGATTTGAAAAAAATAAAAGAAGTGACCAAGATGATTCAGAACTGAAGTCTGTTCAAAGCTCAACCCCTGCAGAGGAGCTCATGCACTGAGAATAAAAGAGGAAACAGCAACTAGAGAGTGACACGTTTTGTCACTTGCCATGACACTTTTCTACTCCTAAGGACTAAATTCTAAAGACATGGCCATGTTAAGCTTCAAAATGGTGTGTTTCTGATGGAAAATTGAAGCTAAATTCCTTTGAGGATGGAGGTACCATTCAGGCTGGTTTGGATTAATTTGGATTGGATAGATTAAGCTGAATCCAAATTTGATTGGATTAAAAATAAAGCTTTTGGAGACAGATCTGTTTATAAAGCCCATGGAATCCTCCAGATATGTGTAGTTTTCCCCCTCTGCCTAGCACCTTTTGTTTTTGAAAGGCAGTTCTTTGCAGCTCCTTTTTCCAAGATAGAGAAAAAAAGGAATCAGCAACAGTCCAGAACACAGAAAAACCCAGCAATAACAAATCAGTCTGTGTGTGTGGCAGAAGAAAGAAAAGCCGCTATCATTGCAAACTTCCACAGGACAATGATAAGGAATAGTGCAGAAAACATGACTGGAAAAAGCTTAGGAGAACACCAATTCCACATAGAGTTATGAAGACCCTAGAATTTGTATGCAGTTGACTTGCACCCACGTTTTCTCTGTGGCCAGCTCCGCTATTCTCTTCACATCACTGACACGGAATACATCTCTTTCCTGTAGCATGGGGGCAGAGGACCAGCCAGTTATGAGAAAGGAGGCAGCCACTATAGATGCCTGAGTGGGAGTTCTCTGACTATGAGTGACCAAGGGAATGGTTTTGTAGCAAACAGTGAAACAAATGCAAGTTTTCTGCAGGCAGTGGGAACAACCTAGACCTGGAAGTCAAATAGCTGTGGTCTGTTTATTTCTTAATCCGATTTATTGAGGTATAAAATGCTTATCTGTTGGATGTATGTAGCTTGATGCGTTTGGTGGTAGCGTATATCCTTGAAACCATCACGGAAGACTAATGCCAGTAACAGAGTCATCACCTTCAAAAGTTTTCTCCTGCCCACTTTATGGATTCTTCTTATTTTTTTCTACTATCTGTGTATGCGTGATAAGAACACATAACATAAAATCTGCCTTCTTAGCCAATTTTAAGCGTACAAGATAATATTAGCAGCCATAGGCCCTACACGGTACAGTAGCTCTCCAGGATCAATTCATCTTGCCTAATAGAAACTTTGTAGCTGTGATTTCTAATCCAGGCTTACTAGCATGGCCTTAGACTAGTCTCTGAACTCCTCTCTGTCTCTTTTCTCATATGTGGAAAATAAAGAAATTAATTATTAGTGCAAATATGTTGCAAGAATTACATTAGGCAACATACATGAATAATCTAGCAGGATGGCTTGGGCGAAGTACACACCTATTTCACAAGCTCCGTGTATGATATTAAGAAAATAGGAGGCAATCTTTCATGTATCAATTATTCATAGGAGGATTTAGAGCCTAGTAAAGGCAAGAGTGCCACATGGATTTGCGTGCCAACTCTACAGTGACTGGCAGTATCTGTCTGGGGAATTGGGATGGGAATGTTTTTGACAAAGGGTGCAGTAGGAAATTATGTGGTGGTGGGACTTTGTGTTCTGTGGTGTGTGAAGAAAGAGAGAAGAAGGGCAAACACGCCATGTGCTTACTCTTCCTGGGTAAGGACTAACAGACAAATAAAAATAAATAAAAATAACACACATGTCTAATGTTCAAGAATCATATGGCCTAATGGGAGATAAATAGCAATATGTCAATTGTTACAAAAGCCACTCTACTCTCTAGTACCCTAATTATTTGGGCAGATATCTCTTAGTGTGTTTATTCCAGAAAAGGGTGTCAGAAAGTTTCCCAGAGGAGTGATTCTTGAGCTCTGATGAATAGTGGCTAGCCAGGCAGAGGGTAGAGGAAAAGAAGCATGTATGCCTGTAAGAGAGAACGATGCAGACAAAGACAGTCATGAAAAACCACAGCATGAAGATGAAGAGCATGGAGCGTTATAAATTGAAAACATTTATATGAGGAAGTGGCTGAAGGTGATTGTTGAGGAAGGCAGGCTGTGTACAACATTAAGGTCTATTGAGACACTGCATTGACTTGACTTAAGGGTGGTGGTGTCACCACAATTCAGAGCACCACAAAATTCCCATTCATATACATTAAACAAAATTTCTTTGATGTGTTGAAACTTAAAGACTGATGAGATGCCATAAATTTATTTTATAGTTTCATTCTCTTGCCATGATCTGTGCCATCTCCATGATGGGGGAGGTCCCAAGATGAAATAAAATTGTGTGTACTTAGAGTTTATTGTTCTGACAGATGGTTGTTGCCATTAGCAGAGGCAAAAACAGTAAGGGGAGGTAAAGATATCTAGAAGACAGCTTCTGCTTGTGTTTGGTTGGTTGGCCTGCTCTGTCCTTTCTTCCTTACAAATTATTCTCTAATGCCCTTGGGAAGCCAGTGCCAATTTCCCCTCAACGAATTAACCAGCCCTTTCTCCATGTATCCAAAGCACACCACTTATGTCTCTGTCATGGTCTTTATTCTATTCAGCCAGAATCTTGTTCAGTTTTTTCAGATGCTAGAAGACTGTCGGATCTGTTGTATAAACTTCTGGAAGGCAAGTTCTGGAGCTTATTAGTCATTGTTCCTCTCACAGGACTCAGCCCTTTGCTTAGCACAGAGCAGGTGCTCAATAAACGTGTGTCCAAGTGAACTGAATGGTGATTGCTATATGAAGTCTGAAGTTTAATTATCACTATAATGGAATTGGTCATCTACCATGCTTCCACGACAGTTCATAAAGCTGTGTGTCTAAATACTTGCCATGTTATCAAGGTATGTGTATTCCAAAAATAGATTAAGGTACTAAGGCCATGATAAGCTTAAGCTGAATTTATCTGGCTCATAATAATTAAACAGAAAGCAACTTATGGTTATAATTTTAGTTATAATTGTAGCACAATAATACATTGAACTAACTTAACCACCAAGGGACACATTGAAGTTGTCAGTTTGTGGAGCAAAAGTCTCCTGATTATATAACAAACAGGTGTCTTCTGAATTGACATCAGAGAATAAGAGTGCCTTATTTTAACCATAGAGTGAGGATGGTTGAATATAGGGGAATGGTCTAGGTCTATAAGAAATAAAAAACCATGGAGGAAAAGGATGCTTAATAAGACTCAGTAGTAATTCTCTGGCAAGTCCAGGAAGAGCTACAGGAAGAACAAACTGTGATGATGACAGTCATCATGGGTAGGAGAAAGGAGAGGTGACATTGCAAAAAAGGAGCAATTATCATTCCCTACACTGTAGAGGGGTACAGAGGGATCTTGAAGATCAAGATAACTCAGAGGACAGGAAAGATGGTGGCACTCCCTTGTGGTTTTGGGAAGGGCAGCAGTTATTAGGGTTTGTTCAGAGTATGGAAGATGATGACCTCAGAACAGGTACAAAAACTTTATTCATGTGGGTAAGATGTCATTCAAAGATTTGATTTTAGACAATGAAACATTTTGGTCTTATGTAAAATGCAAATGTGATTCTTTTTCATACTTATCTATTTTGAGAGAGAGTGTGCAAGCAGGAAAGGGGCAGAGAGAGGGGAAGAGAGAGGGAATTCTAAGCAGGTTCCACAATGCCAGCTCAGAGCACTATATGGGGCTTGAAGCCACAGACCATGAAATCATAACTTGAGCTAAAACCAAGAATAGGACAACTTAACCAACTGAGCCACCCAGTTGCCCCACGAATGTAACTTTGTTACATGCTCTTTTGTCATGTTACAAATTTTCACTGAGCTAACAATGCAATTAGATACAAGCCCTGAATTTTAGGTGTTTTCAGAAATTCTGCTGGATGGAATGGTTTGGGAAGGAAGATGAGAAAGCAATTGCAGTATTCTCTGAAAATAATTCTCAGGGAATTGATGTTCATGTGCACAGGCACAAAGCTGTGCTAGTGCTGTAGAACACTGGGGCTATGGAGAAGAAAGCACCCCGGTTTTGAAGAGGTCTGATTCCTTAATTTCCAAATTTGCCTTCACTCGTCTAGTAGAGATTTTCTCTTTGTTTTATAGCCCAGTCAGATTTTCTCCATGAGTGCTGTACTCATACCTTTAGATAAGCAATTCCACATCCCAGTGGACATAATTTTTACTCATTATTGAAGTATTTCCTAAGCAAAGGAGTAAGAAACACCCAAAGGTCATCACAAATTGGCTGAAACTCTAAATAAAGCCAGCAAAGTGTATACTGGACACTCTTTATTCCATTTCATTCTCCCTTGGCTTTCAGGGTTCATTTCTTTATCCCGCCAATTTTACTCTCAGAGTAGGATCTAGAATTAGTTAGACTTTGATAAGGAGTTTGAGGCCATGTTCATGGATATCACTGACCTTTAGATATGAAAATGACTGTAAGTGAATATTAGTCCCATCTCCATGGATTAGGTATAAGGAAACCATATCTTACGGAGAAATCTCAAGTGCCACGGAAAGTTAATGGCAGACCAAGCATCATGGTGCTCAGTTTAAAGAGAAGAGCTGTTTCATCATTAAAGGTGTCTTTGGTTTCAAACAAAAGAAATTTGCTTAAGGAAAGAGAAAGAAAAGTGTGTGGGGTTGGAGCCGGCAAAGGCTCATATAACTGGCCCTTCCTGGGGAGGGTCTGGACACTGCATGGTTTTCCTCTTTCCAATTTTCAACTTTTCTCCCACCCCAGGTTCAGTTCTGTTTTCACTTTGGCACTCCTGGTGCTCACAGGATTGCTGCCAGGACCTCTGGAGGTGCACGCCTCCTCATTGACAGGAGGAAAAGAGCATTTTCCTCTTTAGACTCTCAGTTAAATCCTCTAGTCCATATGAACTGGACCAGCTTAGATCACCTGCCCACCCTGAACCAGTCACTGTGGCCAAGTGGGTGGAGCTTCGAATGGCTTAGCCTGGGTTACCGTTTCTTTATCCATGGAACTTGCAGGAGAGTCAGATTCCTTATGACCTCATGCACCATCACCACCACCGACAACAACAACCACCACAAAAAGAAGAGCTTCTGGGAAGAGAGAAGTAGCAATGAATGCCAGGAAAGCCACAAGAAATTGCCTCATGGTATAATTGATTTCTAAACTAGTTAAGTTCCAGAAATACAAGCCTTGGTGACCATAATAGCACTTTCTCTGGGTTTTTTTCTTCTCTTGTATGCAAACATGCAAACAGTCCTGGATAAGATGGTTATTATGATTCCTCCCTGTGAGCTCAGGATCAGGTAGAAAGGGTAGAACAGCCAGTGATTTTCATTCTGAGTTCTGTGTTCTTGTTGGACTGGATTTTGAGCCTCAATATACCTACCATCCCTGTCTTCATTTCTGTACTTGCAGTGCCTGGCCCCAAACAAGTCATCAAGCAGCCCATGTTGGTAAAATGGAGGTGGCTGCCTCATTATACCAAACATCCAGACTTTGATGTTTATATTTAATTCCCATTTCCTAGGCCATCCTCATCTGAAGGATGAAACCCCTGTCACTCACAGAGACCTCTCCCATTTATTAAGTCTCACCCAAGAGACTGCTTTCTGCTTCCTGGTCTCCTAAATAATGACTCCATCCTGCGCTATCGACCCCAGGGCTCTCTAATATCAGGGTTACTTGGTGAACATCAATGACAGCCTGCTCTCCCTGGGATGTTTTGTGTGCTGAGTCATGAAACTGAGTTCCATGCCCACCTCTTGGCCCCCAGGTCAGGTGCTACAGTGGTTTCCCATTCTCCTCGCGAATCCCGCCTCCTTTCTATCCTGTAGGTAAAGGCAAGAGTGACATCTAAAGCAGCAATGTTCTTGCTGCAACCTCTTAGTCCCTGGCTTTTTCTGGACTTTTCACAACTGACTGAATCCTGACTCAGTGCTTCTTTAGGATTTTGTTTACACAGCTGCTACACACTTGGGACTCCTTACTTGGAACTCACAGGGCTTGAAATTACACATGAAGGGATCTGCAAATTCCTAACCCTTCTGTCTGTTCCAAAAGACTCTGGATTTCCTCTTATCCTGGTTTCCCCACAATTCTGTCCTACGTTACCACCATTTGTGCTTCCAAATCTTCTCCTGAGAGTCACCTCTCTGAGGCACAGACTTCTTGCATTATTGTTATGGACAGCCACCTGAGGATGATGAAGCCCAGAGAAATCGGGTGACTTTTGTAAGGTCACGTGACTTTAATACGTGGAGTTTGAATAGGTCTTTTTGCCGGGAGCCGCACCAGCCTCTCTGGATGGCAGTTACAGCAAGGAAATAGCAGTGTTTGCAGCTCCTCCCATGAGAAATGAAAACTGGTATCTCCTTCTACTACTACTGGCTCATGTTGGATATAAGCCTGCTGGTATTGACCAAGCCTCACAATATTCCATATCAGACCCATATTCTGAACACAGATACCCCATAAGGAAAAGCATATTCTTGCCTTTGCAAGAGAGATTTTAGATGAAAGCTCTGTGGATGATTGTCAAAAGGCTCTTCCTATGGGCCTCGCAGATCCAAGAATTAAGGGGGTAAGAACACAAGAGTTACAATTGAGCCTGGCCCTGAGACAAAGAGACTATTTCAGGGCAGAACATAAGTTACTACATATATCTTTGCTAATTGGTGAAGCATAGCAGTCACTTCCTCAAGGCCTACATTCCACAAACACCCTCCCTTACACTGGCAACTGGGATGAGGACAGATAAGAGTAGCTAAAACATAAACCTAGGTGCAAAAACTGACACATTTATGGCCCCCATGGTGCTTGCATATTCAGCATCAAGGAAAAGCTCCCTCAAGCAATTTAGAAGCAAGCCTAATATACATTCTTCCTCTTGTGATTAAAAATTGTCTAGAGGTCTACCCATGCAAAATAAGATACGTTTGTTAGTACCTTAATCTGGGGGACTGACATCAAGAATATGGAGAAGTTCTGCAAGAATACTTTTGTAAAGCCGGTTTCTGTACACCTTCCACTGATCAAAGCATCTTATCACAAATAATTAGCCCCTGTAAAAATTCTGTCTTCTGATGTCATATTGTTGAACCTTAAAATAAAGACACCAAAACTGACAGGACAGAGATGCCTGCCTGGTGATCAGAAAGAATCCCGGGGCTCTCTCACTCTCTTTTGACGACACCGTCCATCCTTCAGGGACCCCTGGACCTGTCGGAGCCGGCGTGGCCTCCGACATCTTTTAATGCTAAATGTTAATTTTTTTAAAAAAGGAAACAATTGTTAAATTACAAAAACCACTTAAACTGATAACTTCGATTGAAGCAGTACTCAAGATAACTTCCAACTTCACAACTTAGGGCAGTGGAGGAGAAGGGGGTACAAGTTAGTCACAATGAGGAGTGCCTGTGTGGCTCAACGGTTCTGTGTTCGACCGTGACGTTGAACCTCACATCAGGCTCTGTGCTGATAGTGGGAGGCCTGCTTAAAATTCTCCCTCTCCTTCCTCTGGCTCGCTCTCTCTCTTAAAATAAATAAATATCTAAAAAAGGAAGTTATTCACAATGATGTAAAACAAGAGAGGGCTGATCTATTATCCTAAGCATTTCCCTTTCAGGGAAACTGTCATGAAGTCAGAAAATTACATAAATGTTATGAGAGTATGACTCAAAGTATTTTTCCTTAAACTTAATAATAACACAATCAATTATGCATCTCTGGATTCTCATTTGTTTTCCTGCTTCAAGGACAAAGTAAATAGTACATCTTCAGGGAAATGTTCTCTAGTAGGAGAAATTGACAAAAATTTCCTGGTGAGTTAACTGGTCCCATTGTAAACATGTTCTTACATAAGAGAATGCATATCAATGAAGACAGCACTCTACTGATGCAGGAGCCTCACTGCCTAACCATTTTAACTAGATGACAAATATTGTTTTAAAAAAATATGTTTTCTGGGGTGCCTAAGTGTTTGAGCATCTGACTTCAGCTCAGGTCATGATCTGGTTCGTGAGTTCGAACCCTGCATCAGGCTCGCTCGTATCAGCACGGAGCCTGCTTTGGATCCTCTGTCTCCCTCTCTCTCTGCCCCTGCCATGCTCACGCTCTCTCTGTCTCTCAAAAATAAAAAGCCTTTTAAAAAATGTGTTTCCTGACCCTGAGTTTAGTATTTGGGAATTTAAACTTTCCTAATTTTGATTTTAGGATAGGGAGTCTCATACAGATCTGTAAAATATCTTATTGGAGAAATCAGAAAGTGACCTCTTCATACTGAATTTGTTTTATTCAAGTTCAATACTGGAAAAATGATTTAGGTGAAGAAATGGCCCTGGTTAATGATGACATTCCATTCTATTCTGATTCAATCCAAGTTTTCAAATAAGAAATGATCTTTGGGAGCTTATCAGAACCACTTGAAATTTTTTTTCCCTCCTGCACTTGGGTTTTAAATCCTTCTTAATGACACAATGCCGCTGATTAGCTGATATTTAGTGATTCTTAAAGTTTTGACTTGAAAGATGGTAATTGCTAGCATAATACTTCTATGAGTTTAACAGAAGAAAAATAAAGTCAAAACACTTTGCTTTGACTTATTCTAGAATACCATTTTCTCCTCTTTGGCAAAGCTTTTCAAGTCCTTTGCTTCAAGCTGATCTCAGTAATTAAAAGAATGATTTGAAAAACTCTCAAAAAGATTCTGCATATTAAAATTCATTAAAATGCAATATTCACAAAACAGTATATTTTATCATAAGTATACAAGAGAAGAAAATGGGAAGGAAATTAGGTGCTTCCTCCATATGCATTGCCCATGTGTGTTTACTACAGTTTACTTGTGTAACTGAGAACCTGACACATTAATAAGTAGTTGCATGGCTATTAACTCATTTCTTTATAGAAACTTGAGGAAAGGAAGGAAGAATGAAAGTGAAGAAGAGAAACTCTACTTCCCAAGCTTTCCATTAGAACAGTGGCCATTTAATTCCCACAGAAGTGGTGTGTTCACAGCTAATAGAGCTTGTTCACTGTGGAACAAAACTAGGCTATTGGCATGATATGGTACAAAACCATTTACTTCAGAAACAAGGACTATCTAAGCTTACACGAGGTCATCGCAGTCAAACAAGTGAGGAAGTCATTCACATAAGTCCCTGAGCATTATGGAAATGTAGCAAGTGGATGAATGATGGAGTATCATCCAGACTGGGGGTTGTCATGGAGACACAACCAAAGCGAGCCTTGCAATCAGCTTGGCAGGAACACCCTCACTAAGCCAAGCTGCCAAAGCCCGGGTGCCACTTGTGTGTAGCCAGCCCTGGGGAATGGTCAGATAGATAAGAAGTTCTCACTGTGACCTATTTCATAACAACTCTGAATAAGAGTAATTGCAAGAAGGAGGAGGAATGAGGAAGTGTTGTTACAGCCATTCCAAGATACCTGCTTTAAAAAAATTTTTTTTTAACATTTATTTATTTATGAGACAGAGAGAAACAGAGTGCAAGCTGGGTAGGGGCAGAGAGAGAGGAAGACACAGATCCTGAAACAGACTCCAGGCTCTGAGCTAGCTGTTAGCACAGAGCCCAACACGGGGCTCAAACCCACAGACTGCGAGATCATGACCTGAGCTTAAGTTGGCCGCTTAACCAGCTGAGCCACCCAGGCGTCCCAGATACCTGCTTTTTAAAAAATACTCCATAGTACATGGCATGTTACCCAGTAACATAAGCCAAAACCACTTTCATAATCAATTGATCATTTCTCCTAGTTAATATGAGTAATCATTTTAACAAAACAAAGAAATGAAAGGTTCAAAACTTTTCTTCTGATTCCAAACCAAACCATTTAACAATGACCTAGTTTTTAATAGACCTTAGCACTTTCCTTAATAAACGGGATACTTGCATTGTTGGTTAACATTTTTGGCTCTTTATATCTTGCCCTTCCAAATTGGCTAATATCATCCAAAGAGTAAGGATTCCATGTGACCCTTCTTTCACCCCTCAGTCTATTTTTTTCTACCCTGTGGGGTCAGTATTTGCTGATTTAATTGGGTCTCATCATAGGGGACATTTTGGACATGTCTATGTGTTCAGTAACTTTTCCTCTCCACACATGCCTGACTTTCCTGAGCTGCCTCAGCTGCCTTCAGTCTGAGGACATGCCATATTCTTACAAGTCAACTCTTAACAAATAGAATCTGGTCCAGACCCCAGTGTAGTGGCTGAGCTCCTGCTACCAGCTACAGAGGTGGGCTATGATCCCACCTCTAAGAGTCACTTGTCTTGAATTTTTTTCCTTCAATTTATGGATCCATAATTCATCTGAAAGACACTATTCTCTTTGGACTGGGACTTTGGCCTGAACTTGACTTGTTCCATAGACAGTTCATAAATGGCTTATCCACTGGTTCCTGGAAAAGAGGTAGGATAAACATCTTGACAAGGCATTCCTGTAGTGCCTACATTCCTGTACACCCACTACTGCCCTAGGAGACAGCAGAAGTATAGTGGATGTGGCCATTGGAGCTACATTCAGGTGATGGGGTGGGTCTGGGGTTGATTTTGCCTACTCACAAACCCTCACTGAGCTGGTCCAATTTTTCTCAGTCCACATTAAATGCTGCTGTTGGCAATAGAGTGATATTTAAGAGCAGATTTTAAAATGCTCCATTTCTTTTTAATTATTAACTACTTGCCTCAAGACATATGACAGAAATCCATCTTATAAGAGTGTCATTGACAAGAAATTTCCAGATAAAATTTTCCCTCATTAGAATGTGTGTGTGTGTGTGTGTGTGAACTTCCAAAGACATGAGCAAATTATTGAGCTAGATTGTTACGATATCTGATGAAGGCATCAAATTAAACACTGCAAGAAACATTCACCGAATTTACTCTTTATCTTTGGTAAATGCTCCTAAGTTCAATTAAAGAGTGCTGAGGGACTGGATCATGGAGCACACATGTTAGCAGTATCATACTCTCAGCTCAGGGAGATAAAGTCTGCACTGCATGGAAGCCCAGATTCTGGGGAGGGACTGGAGCTATATTGGTGGGGACACATTAAAAGGTAAAAGAAGGCAATCAAAGGACAGCCCTTATAGACTTTAAAATTTAAGTCAAAGACTTTTCATCAGTAGTCCTTACAACTTTATTGCTGCCTGTGCCACTAACTAGATCTCCTCAAAATTATTCTCCTTCCCTTGAACCACTCTGAGCCCTTTTAGAATGGGCATTGAGGTTGACTTTAGCCATAGAAGTCAATTTCAAGGTGCAGCAAGACCAGAAAAAAGATTAGAAAACACCAACAATATTTCACCTTGACTCTTCATAGACTGAGCACCTAGTAGATATTTACCAGATAGTAACTAAAGATGGTGTTCCTCCCTCTCTGACCCTCTCTTGCTCATTCTCTCTCTCTCTCTCAGAAATAAATAAAACATTAAAGAAAATTTAGAAAAGAAAAAATAAGGGAAGGAGAGAGACAGGGCAGTTGATAAGATGAGACAGGACCAATGTGGACGTTTCTTAAATAGAAGAGTTTGGTGATAATTTCTCAGGCTGAAAGGAAAGAGTCAGAGAAAAAAGAGAGTATAGCATGTGTAAGATGAGGAATTTACTGATCTATCATAGTCTCTAGATAAAAAGAGGGGAATGTCATTAAAAGTGATGGTGGAAGAGGTATTCCTGAATTGAAAGAGACCTAATTTACACTTTGAATCTTGAATAAAGAGGAAAAGTGTTGTGAAATGTGATATAAGTTTTTAAAAGGAGCTTGTGTGTGTTTGAGATGGTTCATGCCAGAGGGATCAAGTTTTTTTAATGAAAATACAGGACATATTTGTTAAAAGACATGAGGGTAATGAGAGTCAGTGAAGACAGTGAAGACAGTGAGAAGAGTGATAATGGGTGTGAATACTTCCAAGAAGAATTGGCAGGAATGAACGAAGTGGTTACTAAACTTAACAGAAGACCATAAGGGAAGGGAAGGAAAAATAATTTACAAACAGAGAGGGAGGCAAACCATAAAAGACTCTTAAATACAGAGAACAAACTGAAGGTTGATGGATTTGGAGGTTGCGGGGGTGAGGGAAATGGGTGATGAGCACTGAGGAGGGCACTTGTTGGGATGAGCACCAGGTGTTGTATGTAAGTGATGAATCATGGGAAGCTGCTCCCAAAGCTAAGAGCACACTGCATACACTGTATGTTAGCTAACTTGAGGATAAATTATTAAAAAACAATAAATAAATAAATAAATAAATAAATAAATAAATAAATAAATAAATAAATAAAGGAATGATCTCTAAATGTTCCTTAGGACCTTTGGGTCATGGCATATCTTTCCTAATGTCTAATATTAACTAGTTACCCAAATTTGACTCTTATTTATTTCCTGATATGATTTACTTAAAAACTACAAGAGCCTTACCTGAATTCAGCTATAATTTTTTCCCGGTCTTAAAAGCCATTAAGCATATCCCCACACCAAGCAACAGCAACTACCTAAGAATACTATTTCTTCCAAATGGAATGTTCTTCTACTTTTTGCCTGGTTAACCTTTCTTCATCTTTTAAGTACCAGTCTCTTCTTCCCTAAGCATTTTCCATTCCTTAAACAAATTTGGCCCACCTATGGTTCTTTCCCATAGTATCTTGTTCTTTTATATTTATTACAATTTATAATTTTAGCTTATTATGTGTACTTGTTTAAAATATGCTTTCCTAATTAAATGGAAAGCTTCATTAATACATGGTTATAGTTGTTGTGTTTATTATAATATCCATAATACCTAGAGCAGGACTTAACACCGGCTTGGTAAATAGTTTTTATTCAATAAATTGATGATTGATGAATAAGATGATTGAAGAGTAGATGAATAAACTAAAGCATTATTACTCTTATATTTTTCACGGCCTAGTCTTAAACTTCTTAAGTGGACCTATTTTTCACTCTAAATCTTATTTTGCTTCATATCCTGTCAGCTTCTGACAAAATTATTTAGTTGCCTGTGTATGACTTCCAAGTAAATCAGATCAATCTTATTATCCACCATCTGGAATTTTTCACTGCCTTGGCATGCCATTTATATTGCAATTACTGGAGCCCATGTTTGGGTGAACAATATCCAAGTTCAGTATGATCTCCGACACTGTTTTGTGTGGGCTGCTGGAGTCACTGCCTTTACCTGGCTTGGGTTCTGTCAACACATCAGATTTGCCAACCTCATGTTATGTTTCAGCACCTTTCTGTATCCTACAAGTCCCCTGTTTGACAAACTACACTAAGCGCAGTCCTGATTATCTTCCATGATAACACAGGTGGAAGGTAATTTTTAAGTGAAATTTAAAGAATCATTTACCCTTTGGAGAAGTGTCTTTCACAGCAGAAAAAAAAGAAGGTGACATAGAAAAAATGGTGAAGTAAGAAACTCTAAGAGTTCCTACTTCCACAAAAACAACCAATATATTGGCAAAACTGTCATAATCAGCTTTTTTTTTTAAACTCTGAAAACTAGCCAGAAGTTTGAAACAACCAGAGAAACCTTTTATCAAGAAAAAAACAGCTAAATCTCAGTAAGAGAATCTTGTGGCATTTAATTTACCCTGGTCCCATCTCCCAGGACTCTATAGCTGGTAGGTAAAGATATCCTGAAAAAAGTGAAGGAAAATTAAAATACTTGCAGATGAACAAAAACTAACAATTTGTTGTTGGTTGACTTGTTCTACGTGAGATACTAAAGAAAATACTTCAGGATGAAATGAAATAACATGTGACAGTAACTTTAGTCTACACAAAGAAATGAAGAGTAACAGGAAAGTAATCGCATATATAAAAATAAAAGTTAGAATTAATATCTTTTAGGGATGTAACTTCTCTTTTTTGCTTATATTGTTTAAAAGATAACTGCAGAAAACTATAAATATACACTTATATTGACTGTCTTTACATGTATAATGATTAAAAGGCCAATCAACTATGAAGATATAACAATTACAAATATATATGTACCTAACAACAAAGCTCAAAATATGTGAATCAAATAATGACACAATTGAGGCTAGAAATAGGTAGTTCAACAACAGCATGTGGAAACTTCAATACCCCACTTTCATTAATGAACAGGACAACTAGACAGGAGATAAGCAAGGAAATTGAAGACTAAAATAACCCTCTTAACCATTTAGATCCAATGGATATATGTAGAATACTTCCTTCAACAACAGAAGATACATATTCTTCTTGAGTGCATGTGGAGCATTCCCCAGGATAAACTACATATTACTCCACAAAATAAGGCTCAATAAGTTTAAAATCATATAGCATATTCTCTCTGACCCCAATGGAATGAATTAGAAATCCATAGCTGAAAAAAATCTAAAATTCCCAAGTATGCGGAAATTAAGCAATTCAATTTTATATAACCAACAAATCAAAGAAGAAATGACAAGAAAAATTAGAAGATACTTTGCAATAAAGGAAAACAAAAATATAACATACCAAAATTTTGGGAATATAGAAAAATCAATGCCTGGGGAATTTTATAGCTATAAACAGCTACATTAAAAAGAAAAAGGTCACAAATTAATAATCTAAATTTTCACCTTCTGAAATTAGAAGAACTTTGTTTACCAAAGCAAAGAGAAATAAAAGAATAAGAAAGATTAGAATGGAAATAACTGAAATAGAGAGTAGGAAAATTAGGAAGAATAAATAAAGCAAAAGTTGTGAAGTTTTTTGTTTTTTTGTTTTTTTGGTTTGTTTTTTGGTTGATTTGGGTTTTTTTTAGATCAACAAAATTGACAAACCTCTAACTACAATGACTGAGGAAAAAGAGAAAAGACTCAAATTACTAAAATTGGGAATAAAATTAGGGATATTACATAAATAAAAATAATCTTAAGAGAATACTTTAACAATCGTATCCAAAAAAAGAAATAAAATGTTGAATTCCTAGAAAAGTACAAATAACCAAAATTGACTCAAGAAGAAATAGAAAATATAGATGAATGTATAACAAGGTAAAAGATTGATTCAGTGATCACCAAAAAGGTCAAACAAAGAAAATCCCAGGGCCAGATGGCTTACTGGTAAGTTCTACCAAATCTTTAAAAAGAATTAACACTACTACTTCTCAAATTCTTCCAAAAACTCGAAGAGAAGGAAATACTTCCCAATTCTTTCTATGAGACCAGTATTAACCTGATACTGAAACCATACACAAACATCATAAGAAAATTACAGACCTCGGGGTGCCTAGATGGTTCGACTTTGGCCTAGGTAATGATCTCATCATTCCTGAGTTTGAGCCCTGCATTGGGCTCTGTGCTGATAGCTTAGAGCCTGGAGCCTGTTTCAGATTCTGTTTCTCTCTCTCTCTCTCTCTCTCTCTCTCTCTCTCTCTGTGTGTGTGTGTGTGTGTGTGTGTCTGACTTACTAAAACATGGGGAAAGTCCTATTGGGGAAAATGAAAACACAATGGTATGACAGGTGACCTACCTTTTATGTCTAATGGCTACTGAGTTACCCATGGTATGAGACAGCTGCTGCAAGGCCGTCAGTTACATAAGCAAAAGTTACCATTGGAATTTAAAATAATAGACCCAGCTTCCAAGAAATTGTACATCAGATACATAAGGGAATGCAAGATAATGAAAATAATTCTCAATATACAATGCCTTGCTTATTTTTATCTGTAATTGTCAAAATTAAAGTAAGGAAGAGTGTTGGGGTGGATCCTGCCCAGTTTCAGGCTCAGACTGTAACCTATCTAAACTATAACTGCTAGTTTCAGTCCCACTATCAAATAGAAAAATTATTCTGGAATGACAGACCATACTTCCATAATCTGATCACCAAAAAGGAAGTCTAGGTGGTGAGAACACAAAACCAAAGGGGAGAATGTGGTGGAGTTCTCATATTTTGTGGATTGCTACCATCAGTGCCTAACAATTACCTAAATGGATTGTGAGAGTTAACTCATTTAGGAGCAGTCTTCAGTGTTTTCAATGCAGCAGAATGAAGAAGCAGGTTTGGACTGATTGATGCAGGTAATACAGCTTACTATTGATCATCACAGATGATTGTTCATGATCCAAGCATACAAGTGATTTTCCTTAAGTGACAGCTACCCTGATGGACAGAATCCAAGCTGGTGTAATTTGTTTATCCTGAAAAAGGCACTTATCTTTCTGTTCTTTTAATGTCAAGAGGAATTCCCCAAATGAAGTGGCTGATATTTTGCATATGCAAGCCATGCTGGATTGTAACATTCACCCACCTAATATGCCACTTACTAAGGTCATTGTAAATCCTGTTATTAAGGCACCTCTTTTGCATGGGTATCTCATTGTACATTTCTGCTGAAAAACCAATTATTGATCCTTGAAGCTATATCAGCTTTGTTGTCTCAGCTTCTCCTTATGAGTATTACAGATGCTTTGAAAATTAGAGTAATTTTCACAAGAGAATGGGGAAAAACAAAATGGTATCAAGGGACTTGGTCAGGGCAGTGAAAAGATTTTAAATTGTAATTAAAGAATGTTATACATAATGTGGATATCAGTGGAGTCAATACAAAGTTCTTTTTTTAGTGTTTATTTTTGAGATAGAGACAGAGACAGAGAGAAAGAGAGGGGGTAGGGGCAGAGAGAGAGAGAGAGAGACAGAGACAGATAGAATCTGCAGCATGCTCCAGGCTCTAAGCTGTCAGCACAGAGCCCAGTGCGGGGCTCAAACTCACAAGCTGTGAGATCATGACCAGAGCCAAAGTTGGATGCTTAACCAACTGAGCCACCCAAATGCACCACAAAAGTATTAATATAATACTGTCAGAGGTTACATGAACTTGTGAGAATCCCTGATGGTCTCCCCAAACTGATCTCTAATTAAATCTACTCTATTTGTCCTATTCTGGGGGAATGTACAACACTGGATGACAAAATGACAATGACAAACTTAATTTCTGATTGCCAGTGTCAATGGTCAGCAATTAATCAAGATGAAGACTGATGAAGGGACCAAAGTCTATTAGCACAACTTCTGGCTGGGGACCCAAAGTCATATGCCCATATATGGATAAAGTTACCAAGAGGCGGAGAAGAAACCTTTTCAGGACTTCTTGACACTAAACTCTGGTAAGTGTGATCCCAAAACCAATTGGTGAAGTCTTAATGTGGACTATAATTAGACTTTGAGGTTTTAGGGAGGTAAAGGTTGGTGGGATTTAGGTAAAAGTTTGGCAGAAAACTGGAATCTTTGAACAGAATTTATATAAAGTGGATGTGTCTGACTTATCTGAATGCATTATTGGATGGATATTATGTCTGAGTGGTGAACACTTCCCCTAGCTGATATTATAATACTTTGGTCAGTATTAATTAGACATGCTAAATGGGAAGCTATAGAATTTCCTGAGTCTACATAGGTTGTTAATTTGAAACAGTATTGTGTAATTGGTGGGCAAAAGGGATTACCCCTTTAATTAAGGACATGTTAGAAATTGAAGTGCTGGTACCAACAAATTTTCAGTACACTTGAACTATGTGGCCCATAGAAAAGGCAGGTGGCTCATGGAAATTAACAGTACATTATAAAGTAGTACTGCCTACAGCATCAGCTGTCTAGAATGTGATTTCAACAGTGCAAAAACTACCCAAATCCAAGAGACTGGTACTCAGTGACTGGTCTTACAAATGTTATTTTCTCAATCCTGATGTCAGAACAGAGGCAGCAATAGTTTGCCTTCATGGGGAAAGGATCCTGATTTACATTCTATTCTATTCTATTACCAGAGGGCTATTGGAACTCACCAATTTCTTTCATCACTTGATTTAGAAGGAATTTAAACTTAATGCAGGTCCCCACTGTGATAACACACTACATTTTGATGATATCAATATCAAAACCTGAAAAAACAAGTGAGAAATGACTTGAATGAAGTGAAGGCACACACCCAGGACTAAGAGAGCCTGGCTGAAAAACTGAGCAGAGGTAGAAGGGCCTGCTGAAGTGGTGGGACCTTTAGAATAACCTGGCCAGGAGTCATCCATGGTAGGAATTCTACAGGTAACTAGAAATAAACTGTTGTCATTGCAAACCCCTGGAACTCAGCAAGAAGCATAGTACTTGGGCAGACTCTTTGGATTTAGGAGGCTATGTGGGAATATTGCAACCTCTTGCTCATAAAATTACCTGAAAAGAGATCGTTATTTGAATGGGGGACTAGATTACAGTAGGCTGTATCAGCATTACAAGAAGTGGTGGTTCAGCTCATTCCTTTAGGCCCTTATTATCCACACTCAGATTCTTTTGGAAGAATCGGCAACTTGCCCTTATGTGCATCAGAGCTCATGGCGAAAGCCAGTCGTGCTGCCCAGCAGTGACTATTGGGATTTGGGGGCCTGGAAATTTTCACATGTGGTGGTGGGGAATATGCCATTTGAGAGACAATGGTTCATTATTGGGCAGTAATTAAAACTGCCCATATGACTGAAGGCCATGGAATAATTTTGAAACCCAAAACACCCATAATGCTTTGGGTAATGTCCAAAAAAACACTCTAATAAGGGAGGTGGCTCCAAGAAGAGCAGCACAATAAAATGTAAATGGCTTATATAGGAATATGCTACTGAAGGAATTCAAGATGGCGCTCAGGAGTGTTCATGAGTAGGCAGCTTTTTTTCCCCTCTAGGGTTAACTTTGGAATCAGCTGAGGAACTTCCAGATCCCATTATCACATGGGCTGTGCCCTAACGACAACTCTTAGTTGACTAATAAAAAACAACTTGGTTTGTAGATGGCAGTTCCAATGTGCGCAGACAGCACCCTGTTCAAAAGGCTGCCATGCTACAACAGGCTGAGGGCAAAATTCTGACTGAAGAAGGCAAGAAGAAACCAACTTAATGGTCTGAATTGTATGCTGTTTTCCATACAGTGAAGGGAGAATTGAACAATAAAAGTCCTAATATTTGTGTGTATACAGATTTATGGGCGATGGTCCATATCTGGCCATATCGTCAACCAGACAGGCAATGGAAAACTCATTATTAAGCCATGCCTATGTGGGTGCAGTCCTGCTGTAAACCACTTTGAGAATATGAAAGACACATTAAAGTAGAACATATGGATGCCCATCAGAAGAGCCCCCTTCCAGGATCTGAAGGATATTGGGACCAGCAAGTGGACATCCCGCTGTGCTCAATTCAAGTGGCCACAGAGGTCTATGAAGTGAGTGGAAATGGGCAGCTTCAGCAATATTGAGATGGGCTAATCATTGATATATGCCTCCTGCACCTTCTAAGGCCTGAATATCAGCAAGAAAGATAGAAACCAGAGATGACTGTGGGGCAGATTCCCCAGGGCAAAGGCCCTACATGTAGCTGGCACATAGATGTCACTGGGCCACTACCAATAACACTAGGACTCTATAAACAGGTGCCGACAGTAAACAGACATTTGCTCTGGACTAGACTTTGCATACCCAGTGATAGATGCAAATTTTGTTAGTGAGCTCAGGCTGAGCTAACCAAATACCGCAGACTAGCTAGCTTTAGCCACATACAGTTTTCTCACAGATCTGGAAGCTGGAAGTAAACGATCAAGGTGCCAGCAGGACTGGTTTCTGGTAAATTTTTCTTTCTGTTTGCAGATAGCTACCTTCTTGTTGTGTCCTCACATGGCATTTTCTTTTTGTGCATGGAGAGAAAGAGAGAGAAAGAGAGACAGAGAGAGAGAGAGAGGGAGAGAGATCTTTTGTTTCATCTTATAAGGAAACCAGTCCTATCAGATTAGGATGCCATATGACCTCATTGAGCTTTAATTATCTCCTGAAAGGTCCTTTCACAAAATACAGTTAGGAGATTCAACATATGAATTTAGAGAGATATAATTCAGTCCATCACACAAATGCTCAAAATGCCAAAAAATAAAAAATAAAAATAAAACAAGACTGGAACTGAAGGTACTGTACCAATTTGAATTACCAAGTTACATTCCATCAAACCAAGAAACACACCTGATAGCGCATGGTGTCCAGAAATGGGCAAATAGGATAACATCTCAAATTTATATATTATGTTGCAGGTCATCCTCAGAGTAAGTGGTTTTATAGAAGGTTGGAATGGGCTAATTGAAACATTTCTTGCCAAAATGAGAGAAGATAACAGTATAAGCGTCTGGCTTACATGTGTTCCTGAGTGTAGGCTCACACTCAACATGAGGGGTGCCAAGGAACTGTTCCTACTTAACAGATTTCTCTCCTTTTCTGATTGATGTGGGGAAGAGGATCAGGAGAAGATATTGTATACAAGTATAGTTTTTCCTCCACATCCCCTCTAATTTTTTACCTATCTCTTAGGGTGGTCCTAGGATAAGAGCTACTACTGCTAGAGCCCAAAACATGGACGATTCCTAAGCAAGAAATTTGAAAAATACTTTTAAACCCTTATGTCAAAATTTCCAAGAGCCTCATGGTATTGATCGTACCATCTGGCAACACTGGGGCTGACCGGGAATGTAAATTTATTCTAGTAATTGAGAGAGTTCACAATTTCTGTATCTACCGCAGCCCTGCCTTATAATAGGAGTGGATGAGGAGGAGGTCCTACTTGGCTCATATTGCTGCCAGCAGTGTGGACCAGCATGGAGTATATATTCCTTTCAAAAGCGGGGGAGTTTGAGTTAAAATCAATGACAAATGGAGACTGAGAAGGAGAAGTAGCAGCTGAAGGGAAAGGAATGAGTACATGGGTTACACAAGGAGGGAAATCCAGTACTACTTTGGTGCCTAAAGAGAGGCTCGGGGTTGAGTTAGAGAGGGAGACTGTCTCTTAGCACAATTATTTAAGATGCTCAAAAGAGTAAGTCCATATGTTTTCCAGGACACTCCTCCTTCTGGAAGCTGACAACATCAAATGGAAGCCTGGAAACCAGAGTGGCGTTGCTTTGGGAGACATTTTGGTTGTTGGTTTGATATGGTGATGCATTGGACCAATTACTAATGACTGAATGGAACTCTAATAATGTGCCAGTATCTTCTGACTCATTTTTCAGGTTACATATACTACAAAGGATATCACTTGGGAATGAGTTTCCAGGAACTACTCCCCATTGGCCATCAGATAACTGTAAGTGTAAACCTTGATGATCAAATGCTTAGGAAGGTCCCTGCTTAAAATGGAAAAAAACATAACAGCTGCACGTATGACCATGCTGTCAATAAATGCATAGCAGGCTTGTTATGTAAATGAAAATCTATTAGCCAGAAGAGAAAGGAATAATGGATTGCTGATGGGAATGAAGCAGTGGGCTTCATATAGTAGGTATGAATTCCCGAGGTGAAACTCTCCAAACTGCGATGAGAAAGTCTATAGGCAGCCTTACTGGCATGGTCAGATGAAATTTCATCAAGTTGAGACTACCCCTCATCTATCCCTAAGGTGGGAAACTCAGCATTTTTGGGTATAGAACATGTATCCTAACTGCTCCGACCATTAATATGTAATGGTGACAACAACCATGACAGATTAAATGACACTGGGCCACAAAACAGAGAAGAGCTTTAAGAGAGATAGGTGCCTTTCGGCTCATGGGCGACACAGTTGGTTAAGGACCTTCAGCCCAAGTCATGATCTCACAGTCTGTGAGTTGGAGCCCTGCATCAAGCTCTGAGCTGGCAATGCGGAGTCTGCTTGGGATTCTATCTCTCCTCTCTCTCTGCCCCTCCCCTGTTTGTGCTCTCTCTCTTTCTCTCTCAAAATAAATAAAAATTTAAAAAAATTTTAAAATGAGAGTTAGGTCCCAATCTAAGCAATATGGGTCAAGCTGAATTTGCTTTTAATGAGGAGTGGCATTCAGAGGAAAAGATTTCTTAACTGCTTAGAGGAAATTCTCTTCTACAAGGAAGCAAAGGATGGAAATAAGCCTGGAAATCTGATAAAGCTTTAGTGAAGTGGATCAGGCAGACTCAAAGAATATTGCTGGATATTGTTAGGCCCCAGTATAAGGAAAGGGATTGTATCCTGACTCAACAGCACCTCTTGACTATGTTAATAAAGATGGAGGGTGAGGGAGCCACGAGGCAACGCCTCCTCTACTTGGGTCCAGAAGACATACTTATAGGACTATTCTGGACCTTCATACATATGGAAAACCTCTGAGAGCATTTGCAATTTGCACTGATACACTATGACTACATTCACTCCAAGCACACATCAGAATAAAATATATTCTGTGCTATGATCAGCCGGAAGAGAAACATTTCTGAGTGGCCTTTGTGTCCTGCTCCTAGAAAGGAAGTGAGTCTTGTTGTATAAGAGCATGAAATTGATACCAATCTCAGCACAAGCTTGTGAACTGAGATAGAGTGACTGGCTTTGTCCCCAACTGACTTGGAACCCAGAAATAACTGAATCATGTGCCAAATGGAACAATGTTTACACATAGTAATATCTGGTACACTGGACAAAGGGCTGTCTCTGTTGGGAAGAGATGTCAAATACCCCCATAATTCCTACCGATCTGTATTAAACCAGAATTGTATCATAACCACATTGTGAAATGGTGTCACAATGGCAAATTTGGTAAGGTGTAGTGACTTCAGGGGTGCCTGGGTGGCTCAATGTCCAACTCTTGACTTCAGCTCAGATCATGATCTTATGGTTTGTGAATTTGAGTCCCACTTCAGGCTCTTCTCCAACAACAGGCAGCCTGCTTGGCATTCTCTCTCTCCCTCTGTCTCTGCCCCTCCCTTGCTCTCTCTCTTTCTCTCCAAATATGAACTTTAAAAAAAGATGCAATGACCTGTGTATATAAGTCATGTGACAGTATTGATATTGATGATCAAATATATCGAGAGATTGAGGTAAAGCTTCCTCAGCATGTAATGCCAATGGAAAATGAATAGTCTGAGAAAGAGTGGGATCTAACTAATCATCAACTAATTGCTATTCTAAATAGCTCTGCACAAGTTTACCACGAGGTACAAATAATGGTAAATGACAGAAGTGGGTACTCAAATTAATATAAAATATAAAATGTACGGAATGGCTTTAGAGGATGAATTATTTGTTTTCTTAAGTCTGCCACTACTTCATGGTGACTCCTCCAAATGGTAGGCACAGTCATGCTGATGCTATTGCTGTATCACATATATAAATATCATATCAAATATAGATGCCAAAAAAAATGGTTTTGTTTTAAGATAACCTATGCCAAGGGCTTGCGGAGGTGGGAGGGGCATGTAAGAAAGGGTCAATCTACCTGCTTGTGGTTGTTCAAACAACACACATTTCCAAGAAAGGTCTGTCTTCAAGACTGGCCCTTGGCTAACAAATAGTGCATAAGAGCATTTCTATGAAATATTCACTAGGCAATCCATGGAGACAAAGTAGATCAGTGGTTGTCAGGGCTCACATAGAAGGAGACTAGGAAGTGACTGAGAATAGGGAGTTTCTTTCTGGAGTCATGAAAATATTCTGGAAGAAGATAGTGGAGATGGTTCTATAACACTGTGGATATGCTAAAAACCACGGAACTGTAGTTTTCCAATGACTAATATAAAAAGGTGAATTTTATGTTACGTAAATTGTATCTCAATGGCAAAAAACAAACAAAAACCACATTTGAAAGGAGAACTCTGACCTCCTGTAAGTAAAGGCTCTGGTCAAGGAGAAACAAGAATCTTGGAGAGGCAGGTGGTGTTTCTGATGCTGCTATAGAGACTGTGATTAGGTTATTTAGAAGATGATTTAAAGAACTTAAAACACGTCCAGAGACTTGATCAGTAATAAAAAGGTAAGAACGTGTGTCTCAACAGAAACGAAAATAATCACCAAGAATTACAGTGGGTATAACTTCTTTCAGTGTTAACTCATATATGCACCCCCTTTCTGTGTTGGAGCCTATGGCTTGACCTCAGCATTTCAGTCCCACTGGGTCTGGTTTTGAACCTGGATGCAGGGCCGGAAATAACTTTTCCTGGTGGCAGCAGCAGTGATGTCATCAGGGGTGTGGGCCACAGTCTTGTGTTCAGCCACTCAGGTGGCCTCCCCCTGGGGACTGTCTCCACAGTTACCTTGTCTGTGGTGTGGCCAAATAGTCTCACTTTATTCCTATTAATGTTCAGGGCCTATAGCTGCAGAATTCCAAGCAAATCTGTGAGATACCTGATATCCGTTCAAAATATTCTTTTCTTGCTTACATCAGCTTGTAACCATTTCAGTTGCTTGTGATGTATAATTCTGGCTGTGACAAAAAAAAAAAAAAATACAACTTTGCTCCAGCCATCTGATAAGACTAGGTGGGCTCCTTGAACCTTGATGGGGGGTAACTCCCCAAAGCTGTGAATCCATTGATCCAGTATCCAGTGTGCCAGTCAACTATCTTCCCCCCATCCCCACCCACAGTTTTCCCCATGGTCATTGCTCACTAACATCTGCATAACTTTTCCTTTTAACCAAATAATTTCATTTTATATATCCCATGATTTTTTTTAAATATTTACTGTTCCCTTCAATCCTTACCTCTCATCCATCAAACTCCAAATGAATTCTTCTCCAGAAGAATCTCTTCACCTACTCTTTAAACTTCCTCCCTCCTAGACATTATCTCAGTGCTTATTACAAATGTCGAATCACACGGCACAGTCTGAATCTATATTTCTAAAGAATTGCTCTTTTTTATGTTTATTTATTAATTTTGAGAAAGGGGCAGAGAGAGAGAGAGAGAGAGAGGGTGAGAGAATCCCAAGCAGGCTCCACGCTGTCAGTGCAGAGCCTGACAACAGAGCTCAGTCCCATGAACCATGAGATCGTGACCTGAGCCAAAATCAAGAGTCAGATGCTTAACTGTCTCAGCCACCTAGGCACCCCAAGAATTGCTCTTTTATGTCTTTATCTTTCCAGCTAGTCTGGTAACTCTGGCTTTTCTGAATTTCTTCAGCAAATTCGTCTCTTACAACCTTAGTGTATGGCCAGAACTGCATTCTGTGTTTGATTTTTTTTTAATTTCTAATATCCAGGATAATTGTTTTTGTATGAGCAGAACTGTGTAATGATCTATTTTTTCCAATGTTTTATTCATTTATTTTTGAGAGAGAGAGAGAGACTGAGTGGTGGAAGGGCAGAGAGAGAGGGAGACACAGATTCCAAAGCAAGCTCCAGGCTCTGAGCTGTCACCACAGGGCCCAATGCAGGGCTCAGACTCACAGACCATGAGATCATGACCTGAGCTGAAGTCAGATGCTTAACCAACCGAGCCACCCAGACGCCCCTGTAAATGATCTGTCAAAACTGCAGTCTAATCATGTCAGTTAACAACTCCCTATTACTCATGAGACATATAGAGACTCCTTAATGACACCTGACTATCTCTCCCTCTGTCTCTGGCATCAAAGACCTCTGTGGACTTTTCCGTGGCCACCCTCTATTATGCACTTCCTGTTTTATTTACCCTCCTGGGCTCCATGAGGTTCTTGGAAAGCCACCTTTTAGCACATGTCTGCTCTCATGCATGTGGCTGTACTTTTTCTCAGATTTTTCTCTTCCTAACACATCGATATTTACCCTGAAGATCTACTTCAAAATTTTCCTCCTCCCCAAAGTCTTCTGAACAACTCAAAAGAAACTGGTTAAATGGAAAGCAGGAACCATGCCCTTTGACCCCAGCTCAGACACTATTTTGTGTAACCATGAAAACCACTGAACACCACTGTGTCTCTTGTTCTTACCAGTATCATGATTGTTGGGATCATTTTGAAGCTATTCATAGTGGGGAGACACTAAGATGACCAAGATCTCAGAAAGATCTGAGTCTACAGTTTATTGATTAAAGGATCTCAGCTCAACCTATATTTTTTGCATTTTGAACTGCTGACTAGTGCAGACCTTATGGGCATTGAGATGCAATTTACTTCTCACACCATGGGGAATTAATCCCACAGCACTCCCCGACCCCATTGCAAATGAACATTCTTCAAGGCAAGAAGGAGCATGGGCCCCCGAGACTGGAAAAGAAGCTTATGTCTTATGTCCCCAGCCAAGGAGACTAGGAATTTGGCTAGAGCAGAATAGAAAGATGACAGATTTGGAAGCTGTGTGCAGGAGCGCTGCGTGCCTATGGGGAATACACAGTAGCATCTTGCCTGTGCACTCTTTCTGAAGCACTTGCTGCCAGCACGGACAGACAAAGCCTATTTATTGATGTGCATTGTTTCGGCTTTCCTACAGCTTCGTCAGACAGCGCAATGAGGCTTCTGAGTCCGCATAAAGCTATCGACTCAGAGAGAATGGTCTATAACCTTCAATGCACACTCTTTTGAGAACCCAGAAAAGACTAACACAAAAGACTTGCAGAATAACCTCTGGTAAAATGTGACTGAATTCTGCATTAAGTAATTAAATGTAGCCTTTCTTATTGCAAGTTGGATGGATGCTGGGAATTGGGGAAAGAAGGTAGGGGAGAAGATGTGAGAGGTAAAATTTTGTGGTTAGGCAAACCGCTATATTCAGCGTGGTAGGGGGTAATATTAAAATGGCTTGTGAATTTTACAAAGCGTGCTGTAATATTTTTCATTAACATTCCCTTTTGCTTTAATGGTAGGTAATAACTGCTGACAGATGACAGCCATTGTGGTTGCCTGCTAGAACAGCTTGTTCCATGGAAAGCACAGAAAATGTGAGAACCCATTCCACTTAAAGTGGATACCTGGGGAGAATCAATTTGTTGGGCAAAACATGAGCTACAGAAGCTGGTCATTCAGCACTCCTTTATGCTTTGTTTCTAAGAATCTCAGCTTTAATAATCTGATGAAATCTGTTTCTAGAGCAGGGACTCCTTCAGTAAGTTGTGACATCCATTTGATCACTAGGGGAAACGTGAGGACAGAGACTGTCTGGCTTGCAGCCTCTCTTGACACTCTTTGACGTTATGATACATGCTGGTACCTCGAGATCAGGGAACAGATGGCTCAGGCAGCTCCAATAAATATATTCACAGAAATTAGTGTAGCCCACATCCCTTTCCATATGAAAACATCATTCGTATTGTTCTTTCAGGGCACTCCCCTGGGCTGCCGTCATGATAACCAACAACACTAGAATACAGAGGTCAAGAGAATAGGACTTCTTGTCTGCCTTGCTTTCTCCTCACCTAGTGGCCAGCAGAGTCTCTTGCCCCTGAGGCTGCTCGGTAAATATGGGTCAGCTGAAAGAGTATCCCATAGTCAATAATGTGACACTCTACAAATGGACAAGGAAAAGGAAGCCCGCAAAGATGAATCTGAATAAACAAAGCGGGCGCCTGGGTGGATCGGTCGGTTGAGCGTCCAGCTTGGGCTCAGGTCATTATCTTGCAGTTGGTGGATTCAAGCCCCATGTTGGGCTCTGTGCTGACAGCTCAGAACTAGAGCCTGTGTTGGATTCTATGTCTTGCTTTCTCTCTGTCCCTCCCATGTTCACTCACTCTCTCTCACTGTCTCAAAATTAAACATCAAAAAAATTAAATAGATATTTTTTAATGAATAAACAAACAAACAAAAAGCAGAATCAGACCTATAAATACAGAGAATAAATTGGTGGTTGCTAGATGGAAGAGGATGGGGGATGGGCAAAATACGGGAAAGGTGATGGCAGGTAAGGGGTTCCAGTTACTCAAAGCGTAAGCCATAGGGATTAAAGGGACAGTATGGGGAATATAGTTAACGGTATTGTAATAGTGTTACACGGTGATGGATAGTAGCTCTGCTAGTGGTTAGCAGAACATAATGTGTGCACCTGTGGAGTCACTATGTCTCATATCCTATAACTAATGAAACATTGTACATAGACTGTATTCAAATAAAAAGCTAAAAAAAAACCCTCCCCCCTCCCCCCACCCCCCCCGCCAGTTTGGAGGTATTTGACTTAATGATCCCATCCAGTGACAAAGTCTTCCTCCTCTGGCCTCCAGCCTGTAACATCTATATTTTCACTAGAAATAATGCTCAGAACCCTGTGTGCCCTCCCCAGCATCATTTTAATATGTCCAAAATGAGGTAAAGCTTCTAGAAGAACCTATAGGAAGAATTTTTAGAAATGTCTGTATTTGGGGGCGCCTGGGTGGCTTAGTTGGTTAAGCGTCTGACTTTCGCTTAGGTCATGACCTCGCGGTTCGTGGGTTCGAGCCCCGCGTCGGGCTCTGTGCTGACTGCCAGCTCAGAGCCTGGAGCCTGTTTCAGAGTCTGTGTCTCCCTCTCTCTGACCCTCCCCTGCCTACGCTATCTCTCTCTCTCTCTCTCTCCTAGAAACAAATTTAAAAATATATATATATAAAAAGAAATGTCTGTGTTTGTTAACTAGATCTTATTTCCCTATGGGAAGTAGATTTTAGGATATCTACTAAGGAAACACGTGCCTTGACCCAGTTTCAAGCCATTCATCTTATTCACATCCTATTTGACCACCGTGCCTTTTAACTCTTCAGAATAAAACCAAAGCAGACAGCCACAAAAAATAGCTTTTGATGCAAAATGAAAAATATGTACCAGGCAAGGAAAAGCTATTGGAGGAATGAAATGTCTGCAAACAGAGTAGAATTTGGGAAACCCAAAAGACTTAGTAAGCAGATATTGCTTGGCTTAGGTAGGTGGAGGTAGATTTTCAAACCTGAAAACCATTGCAGACCTCTGAGTTTCATCAATCAGATCACAGATCAGACATGAACAAATTTCAAATCCTAAGTGTTATCCGACCAGGAGAAACTGACACAGCGCTGTGGTTTTTGTTTGTTTGTTTGTTTGTTTGTCTCACCCCGCCCCATTGGCTTTGGGACAACAGGTAAACCTTCTAAAGCAGCTGGACAGGGACTGGGCAGGAAGGGATTCGGCCTCCGGGGCACAGGGACAATGGTCTTTGTTGATGTATATTTTCGTAGAGGCCTGGCCTAAATATACGGTGCTGCCAGCCTAGATCTCCCAGTGAGAGATACAATTTTTCACATTCTTAAACCATGCCATTTTTCACTGTGCAAATTCCACAACAGAGAGAGTGTACTATAGACCTGAGAGAAATGAAACAAAATCACATCTACCTAGTAGATTACATTAACAACAGATAGCAAAATGACTCCTTTTGTAGCTCTCCTCGGTCTCTTCAAAATGTATTCCTAATGGTTGTGCTTTGGGCGGGGGGACAGCCCTTTAAATCAGAAGGAACAAGAAATAATCCACTGAGCACACTGTCTTCATCTTTCCCGCTTTCTGTCCTCGGGAGCTCTGCTTACTTTTGTTTTCCAATGGTGACAATAGCTTCTCAGACTAAAGAAAAGCTGAGGAGAAATTCAGCCTCCAGACTTTGTGACTCTTTACCTTAATTGCCAGGCTCCTAGGACGTGATTCTGGAGAGAAGCTTCGATGAAGTAAGAGGAGGCCAGTGATAAAAACACTAACGCTTCTGTGACATGTAACAAAGATTTGATCTGGAGCAGTACTGCTTAACTTTTGGTGCGAAAAGGAATCATCTGGGGTCTTGTGAAAATACAGATGTTGGTTCCACAGGTCTGGATAGGCCCTGGGGTCTGTGTTTCTAACATGCTCCGAGGGAATGCTGATGTTGCTGGCTCACAGATATCCTCCAGACAACAAGAGTCATGTGCTAATATGTGCCCGAAGCAAATCACTTAAACTCTGGGGACATCGGGCTTATTTATTTCTAAATTGGGGTTCATAATGTCAATAATATGAAAACCTATCTCACAAGAACATTTCAAGGCACAAAGCGGGAGCTAGATGTTTAGTTTACTATATACGTATGTGTATATAATATATTGTATTGCTGCATATAAATATTACATATTAATCACTAGTCCTCATTCATTCTTTATCAAAATCAGCATTATGACAAAGGATAAATGGGAACCCTTTCCCCAGTATAAACTTCCAGGATTTCTCTTTGTCTTGAAAACACCTTCTGTTGTTCATATTAACAGGATTTTACTTGATTAAAAATCTAGAAAGAAGGTAAGTGTAGATAAGGCCTCTGGACACAAAATAGACTTGCCCTGGTGACAAAGACCATTGCACTCCACATGGGAAATCCTAAGATACAAGGCTCTGGGAAATCTTAACCTTGGTGCCATTCAGATTGTTATTTGATCATTACTACCAATGAATGACCAGATAAGAAAGACAGGAGATTTTGAAACCAGTTTAGATACAAATAAAAGTAAAAAGAAGCAACACTTCTTTGGGGGAAAAATGCAATGAACCAAACAACCACTATTGGTTTTTTCAACTGGCCTCTATGCTTCCATTTCAGGTGTCTTGTCGGTCTGTCCGTCCAACTGTCTGTATGTGTGTGTATGTGCACACTTCACTGTCTCTGTCTCTTTCAAACACACACACACACACACAGAGTCAGGAACATAAACTTCAGAAAGAAGCTAGTTTCTGGATGGTTTTGAGCCAAAATTGACAGTGACTCACTGCCCTTTGAAATAGTCTCTTGCAGACTTGGCTTAACATATGAAAGGAAGAAGTAATTGGTCCCTGATATAACCAGAAAGAGTATTCAACTTAGGAGAAAATATTTGTCCTGAAAGTGTGCCTGTTTTTACAGAGCGTTGTATAAGAAGCTGTAACTGACCAAGTGTTCTGTTGCGTGTGTTCTGTTGCAATTAACCAGTGCAGAGCACAGCATTCCTGCCTGAAATCAAGGGGTCAACCTCCATTCCTGAAGGCAACAAAAGTTGGGAAGGTAATTTACTTGCAGGAAAGGGGAACAGGCTCTGACTTTTTTTTTTTAATGAAAATCCATAGGAAAACGGAGGGGAAATAAATACAGTGAGGGTTAAAGGAGGTACCAGAATCAAGCTTGGAAGAGAACAAGGCAGCTCCAGTTGTGGCTTACAGCAGGGACAGCCCCACAATATCCCCAGGAGAAAAAACAAGCTCAGAGGCTTTTATCCTTCCCCTGAGAAAGGAGGGTCCCAAATGAAAGTCTGACCAGACACATCTTGGAGGAAAGGACATTATGAGGCAGTGCTTGGACAAGCAGACTTCAACAACAGTTTTTACAATAGTAGAGCAAGCAGCACGATTTACTACCCCACTTGCTGGAAGGTACTGGCTACAGGCTTCTCTGCATGACTATAGGTCACAGATCTTGATCACAACTGCTAGAAGCAGCCTCTGATTCTGTGCCAGAGAAACTAAAAGAAATAAATAAATAAAAATGAAAACCTAAACAGACTCGGCAAAGATAGGAGTCAAGAAGAGAAGCTTAATGAGATGGAAAATAAGGTTCAAAGTAGATTGGGAGAATGGGAGGTAGAAGGGCAGCTTTCTGGTCAACTCTTCTTTCAGTTCAGATGGAGTAATTTGGCCTCACACGTTAAGACAGTCTCAGAGGAATATACACTCAGGACAGGACAGTCTTCACCGTAGCTGGCTGCTGAACGTTACTATAGACCCACACCCAGGAGACATGTTAAGACTTTAGTGAAGGATGATGAAGCAAAGAAAATAATTCAGGATCTACAGCAACACATAAAGAACAAAGAAAGCAACAGTCACCGGAAGAAAGAGGGAGGTGAGAAAAAGACACCAGTGTTTCTAATCACAGAACAAATAACCACGGCACACAGAGACCTAACTTTGACTGTCATTGATAGTCAAATGACTGTCTTATGGCTTGACGTCTCTGGTCCTGAAAATTCTGGTCCAGTAAAGGGTTTTGTTTCTGATAGATCTGATAATATTTTAGGACCCACTCTTGCCTTGTGTGTACAAAAGGACCATAAGAAAGCAACACAAAACATCAGGATTCATGTGCAGAATCAAGTTCTGAAAACATGCTCATCTGTGCAAGTTTCTGCTAGTTGTTCCCCCATCCCTTGAAACTAGGCACCTGGTGTGGGGATTTGGGGAAAGATGTAGCTTGGCAGACATGCCTTTGTCAACTTTTCCTACTGTTTCTCCTTCAAATCCAATGTGCTTGGCATCTAACTGACACTTGTGTTGAAGAAAGAAAGCCGACTGAGCACAGAAGTGAAAATTGCTGAGTCCATATTTCCGATTCCGAAGATTTTCCTTCAAGTATCAATTCTTTATGAGAATCTCAGTCCCACTGAAGGCTGGGCAAGTGTAGACAATAAACAGACTTAGGCATATACCCGAATGTGACCAGATGAGCAGATGCTAACAAAGTTCCCCAAACAGCGGTAAGCTTTAGACGCTTGTATTCAGCAAAATGCATTTGGAGATATAAGTAATTTGCAACTCCCAATAGTGAAGAAAGGGGAATAACCTTAGCCTGTAAATCTATATCATGTTTTAGGGTAAAACCTTTAAGAATGGAGACTGTCCTGAATACAGATAACTATGGAACTAGATGGGGACAAAGGGAAATCACCTTTGTCAAACTAACTTAACTCTTGTCCAGGAAAATAAGGCTATAAAGTATTGGAAAACTTCACCTTTGCTTCAAGGTATTTCTGCAAATCAATTTATAGGAACAGTTTGCTCATCTGGGTAAATAGCACTCCTATCAGGATAAACACCTTGTTCCCTTGGGCAAAGAGCTCACCTAGCAAACAAAGAACTTCTTTATCAAAATTGGTTTTAAGATCATCAACTCACTGAGTCCACCAATCTTAAGGTCCCATGCAAAACACCTTGTCTGAGTCTGAATACAATTGGCTCTCTGCCTAGAAAGATCTACCCAAATGGCAAAACCCTTTAAATATATTACCCTAAACTCCCCCATAAAGTTCCTACCAAGGTTGTACCTCCCCCCCCTTCCTTACCGCAGTGGACCAAATAAACTTAGGTTTGCTTCATGAGTGTGCTTTCTGATGTTCTTTGGGGGGTCTAGAGCCCACTCTCCCCTGTTCCTCCATGCACTGCTTACTGGCACCATCGTGGGAGACTTCTTCCCTCTGCTGAGGGTCTGGAAGACAGGCAGAGAAGAGATGAAAGACTAAGCATAATGAACTAAGGATGGAGTGAGAGTGACATGATCCTGTTATTCTTGTCAGTTCTCTTTAAGAAGAAGTCTGTCTCTAACCAGAGAGTGTGATGATTCTTCCAGTTTGTTTTCAAGGGAGCTCCAACAAGTATCAATATAAATAATGTGGAAGCTTTTTCATAAAACAGAAATATCTATCTTCCCTTTTCTATAATTGGCAGGAAAAGGAAAAAAGAAACCTAAAACATCAGATTCCTAAATATTTAGCCATGCTCATTGTGAATTCAGAGTCCAAGTATATTCCCCCTATTAGGATAGCATGTCAGGGAAAGCTGTCAGAGGAACCCTGGGCGGGAAAGCATGTGATCTCTGAGTTTGACATGGAGCCTTGAGGAACAGGCCTTCCTGTTTTTTACAAAGAAGTGAAAGCCAAGCAGTGGAATAACTAAGTTAGCTATTCTGACACTATTGTTTTCAAGAGCTGTGACCATCATTGACATTTTCATGGCATTTTAAGGCACTCCACAAAATATCCTATAAATACTACCTAATGCAAAGCCTGACCTTCCACTTAAAATACAGCTACTTTTGAGATTTATTTTTTCTGCTCCACACTTTCTTTCTTTCATGCTGTCCATGTATGGTTATTTATTTATACCACATCCACTTCCACCAAAATGATTCGAGGCAGCTTACAATAGAAGCAAAAATGAGGCCAAAATGTGCATCCCATTAGGAGTAAAATACGGGCTTCATACACTTTTCATAAAAATTTTGGCAGTATTTACAGCTCCTTATCCCTCTAGTCCAATGTGCTTAGCATCTAATTGCAACTCTTTCTTCTAAGAATATTCTGCAGAGTTGAAGAAAATCCTGAATCCAAATTTCCAAATCCAAGGAAGCAAAACTTTTTTTCCTTCAGTTGTCAATTCTCCGAGAAAGCTTTGATTCCATTGAAAGTGTTAGAGTAATAATGACAATCTTAATTCAAAATGTGCATCACACACATACAGTCAGCCAATTAATCCATCTAATTCTCTTCCTTCTATTTCCACTAGAAGTGGATCATTTAATTCAAGGTGTGGCATCCAGATAGTATATATTTTTGGCTTTGCGGGTCATATGGTCTCTGTTATGATCACTCAACCCTGCTATTGTAACACAAAGTCAGCCAGAGATAATATGTAAAGAATTTACATGACTGTGTTTTAGTAAAACTTTATTTATAAAAGCAGATGGGGAGGCTGGATCTGGTCCACTGGCCACAGTTTGATGACCCTTATTCACATCCTTTCCATTCCTCTAATCTAGCTTCAGAGTAAAAGGGTAAGTTGAGGAAATGAAACAGTCAACAATAGGCAAAGTGGATAGAAAAGGATTATTGACCATATTATTCTTATTATCTCTCTTTCTCTGTTATGTTCGGAAAGACTGTTGTTACTATTCCTGTTGTAGTGGCATGAATAGTAGCTCCAAAGGTGTATCCACATACTAATCCCCAGAACCTGTATTATCTTGTTTGGAAAAAGGGCCTTTGCAGATGTGATCAGGTGAAAGATCTTGAGGTGAGGAGATCATCCTGGATGATCTATATAGGTCTTGAATTAGCCACCAGTAGTTTCAAAAGAGAGAAGCCAACTGAGATTAGATAGGCACCCATGGGAAAAGATGATGTGAAGATGGAGGCAGAAATTGGAGTGATATGGCTACAAGCCAATGGATGCTAGCAGTCACCGAAAACTGGAATGGGCAAAGAGCAGAGTCTCCCCTGGGAAGTCCCAAGGACTTTGGCCTTGTGAAACTAATTTATCCCAGTGAAACATGTTAAGCATCTCATCTCCAGAACTGTGAGGGAATACATTTCCATTGTTTTAAGCTATCCATTTGTGGCAATCTATTATGGCATCCATAGGAAAGTAATACACTTCTACTTCCTTTCACTGCATTGAAAATAATCCTCTGTTCTCCTAACCCTAAAATGCACATTTGACTTAACAGTGTATAAATTTACCTATGGTCTTTATATTCCACCTGAACCACAAAGGGATATAAGACCATTTTAATTCTAATCATGCCATTTCAAATTCCATGCTATTACCCAGTGTGATAATTGTCCTTATAGTCAATTCCCAAAGTCATTCTTAGAATTATATTACTATTTTATTTTTTCTTTACAATTAATGTTTAGCAGTTTTACCAGTTTGCTTATTATCACTTAGAGTTAATCTTTATTTTGCGGCTTAATTTTCTTCTTATTGGGCACATCCTTTAGAAGATCATTCAGTGGAAGTCTATGGAGGAAAAGTCTTTGTTTTATTGAAAATCTTTGTTTTCTTGAAATTCTTTATTTTATTGAAAATCTTTCTTGTAAAAAAAGCAGTTTGAAATTTGCCTTTATTGAATGTTAGTTGAGCTGGTTATAGAATTTGAGGTGGAGGATTATTCCTTTCAACACATTGAAGGAACCATTGCATTATTGTCTCATCTCTGCTGTGCTGTTGGCTGTCAGTCAAATTTACTTGTCTTTTGTAAGAAAATGATCAGCCTCTTCCTTCTGGTTGTTTGCATGGCCACTTTCAATTTCTTTGTTGTTTTACAGACAGTTTTGTTTAGGAGCTCTGAATTTGGTGGGCTTCTCCAATCTCAGAAAACACGTGTACCTTCCATTCTAGACAAATTTCAATAATCTTTTAAATATTCCACTTCCTTACTTTTTTGTTTTTAAAAAGAATTCTGAAATTTAAAAATACATGTGTTAAAACTTTTTATGCTATCTTTTATGTCTCTTTGTCATGCTTTTATATTTTTCATTCATTTCTTCCTCTGGGTTGAATTATCAATAATTTGTCACTTTTCTCCTTCTGGTTCACTAATTACCAAATCTCCTTTCTTCATCTGTCCATTGAGTTATTACTTTTAATGACTGTACTTTTCTTTCATTAGTTTGATTTGCTTCTTTTAAAAGGCTTCCTACCAATTTTTCATGGTGTCCTTTCTCTCGCTGTGATTTTTATTTTTTCTTTTTGTTCTTTAATACTTTTAAATAAACTTAAAGTCTCTTTTAGGTTGTTCTGTTACATCTTGTAATTTCAGTGCATTGAGTCACATACAAGGTCGAGCTTTCCCTAAAGGATTTACACTTTCTTATTATAAGCTTATATTCGGTGGGAGTGGATTTTTCTTTGAGACATTTGTGCTCTGTGAGTTTGGGAAATTTTCAAATAGAATGCTATGTCATGAGCTTCTATTGCAGAGCATTTGGGAAATCGTTTCCCTGAGTTCAGCTCATGTATTAATTCACCTTAAGTCTTGAGATTTGTAATGTCTTACTGCAAACTTATTTTCAATGGAACTCTTTTAGCTTTTTTGTGGTGTGTATGTACGTGTGTGCATGCACACATGTACCCACAATGTCTCTGCACCATATAGGCTGTTGCAGTTTCTGAATAGAGCACCATGGCCTCTATTCTACTTTGGGCACTGGGGAAAGACTACTCTCAGTTCAGTTTATGTGTTAGTATACATTCTGGGATGCTTGCGGCACGTAAGGTATGAATTCAAGTGTCACATCTGTCCATGGTGGAGTCTTGAAATTTGCAATGTTTTATTATGAGCTGAGTTTGTGTGTATGTGTGTGTGGTGAGAGTTGAGGGATATGTGGACAATGTCGTTTGGAAATTTATAGATAGAGTATCGGCTGTGCTTTTCCTGGAAGTCTCAGGTAATTTTCTATTACAAATTCAGTTTCTATGTTAATTCATCAAAATGGGATACCTGTAGCATGTGTGGTATAAAGTAAAGTTTCAATCTGAACATAGTGAAGTCTTGGGATTTTGATTTTTGCAAGAGATTTTTCTCCCTTCTGAAAGACCCTGGAAGATATGTTTTCCTGCTGCTTTCCAGGGCAGTGGGTGTTTTTCTACTCCCTGTTCCTGGAAGAGCAAGTCTTCCAGAGACTTCTCTGGGTGCATTGTTCTTCACTCTGTCTCCTGCAGTCTCCAAGGTTACAGCTATGGTGCCTGGATGGACTTTAAATCGTAGCCCCCTGAGGTGTGCACACCTATATCTACATCTACTACCTTCTGGACTAGCACTGAGTCAGCTTGTACAATAACTGCCCTGGTTATGAATTCTTGATTATTGAGAAAGAAGGTAATTTTACCATCTTTCAAACATGGCTATATATATTTCTGATTTTCTTTCATCCAGAACTACTATGTGTTTGGAGCTAGAGAGGGGTCCATGAGAGCTTATATCTTCCATGTTGCTGAAGGTATTTCTTAGCAATTCTAAATTCAGAAAGCCAACAGCTAAAGAAGGGCTCTCGGCTGATGTTCAAATGTGAGCTCTGAATCAGAGGCAAAGTCAGTGCTAGATGTTGAAGCAGGATGATGAGTGAGAAATGGGACAGTGCAGTCAAGAGTCAGGACGCACTCAGATAAGATGAATGAAAGACAAAGGGTGATGGAGATCAGACTTGAAACAGTGATATGGGGACTGCAGAAAAGGACATCTCCCACAGGCTTCCTGCTGAGCACAGCAGCAATTCACAGACCAAGTCAAGCATGCCCGTAAACCAGAACAGCTGAGACACACCTGAAGGGGCTGTGCGCAGCGTCAGCTTTGCCCAGGAGCAAGTCAGAAATGCAGAATCTGGGGCCCATCTCATATGCAATGAATCAGAACCTGCATTTAACTACACCCCCCAGTGATTTCTTTAATTCAAATTAAGGTTCACCTGGTACTTGGGTAGTGTCCTGATTTAAACTGTAGAACTAGGATAGAAAGAACTCCATCCACAGTTTATTAGCCTTTATATACTTAGGGAAGTTACTTTCTTCATTTGTCAAATAGGGCACAAATCCACTTCACTGGATTTTTGTGAGAATTAAATGAAATAATATATCTAAAACACTTAGCATAGAGTCTGGTACATAGTAAGAGATAAGAAAATGTAACATTGAAAAGAGAGTTACCTGTCTGAAATTGAATATACAAGTGCAAAAAAATAAAAAATAAAAGTCTGGTCCTTAAGAAAAACAAAGAAGGAGAGGATACAGAGTAATTATTTTTAAACAACTATTATTTTCATGACTGGATTCATTACCATTCAACAAACATGTAGCAATCGCCTATAGAATGGCAGGGATTACAATGGACACCAAGGTGGTTAAAAATGAATAGAGTGAGGGCACCTGGGTGGCTCAGTTGGTTAAGCGCTAGACTTTGGCTCAAGTCATGATCTCATGGTTTGTGGATTCGAGCCCCATCGGGCTCTGTGCTGACAGCTAGCTCAGAGCCTGGAGCCTGTTTCAGATTCTGTATCTCCCTCTCTCTCTGACCCTCCCCTGCTCGCTCTCTCTCTCTCTCTCTCTCTCTCTCAAATAAATAAAACATTAACAATTTAAAAAAAATGAATAGAGTGATCCTCTTGCTATTGCAGGGGTAGGACAGTCAACAATAAGTGTGTGATGTTAACACTGAATCTTAACATATTAGAAGGACTTTACTGAGAAGGAAAGGGGAAAACCATCCCAGGAAGAGAGAAACAGTTTCTATTCTCAAATTTAGGCAGTGAATCTGACAGTCTGTCAAGATTCCCAAAACAACATAGAACATGGACTTGGCCAAAGTATCCAATTCCACCAGCAAGTAGGAATAAAAATAGAACACATTTGTGGAGTAACTACTATGCTGTCTTACTGAAACTTTGATGAGACAGAGGGGCTGCACTTCTAAGTCTTTATCGAGGAATTTACATGGAATTTAAATTTCCTCCTCACCATTACTCCATGAACGTGATACTATTAGGTTTCTCCTTTCAGATAAAGATGCTCACCGACAGCACAGCTTTGTCGGAAGCAGAGCTGGGATTTGAACTTAGCCAGTCTGGCTCAGAGTCTACTCTCAGCCATCATGCTATACTGCCTCTCAAAAGACAGCATAGCTTAAAACATTTAACCCTTTAATTGATACATGTAAGCATCTGCAATGAGAATGTTTACCAGCAAAATGCAAAATATAGAATGTTCCTCCTTTCTCCCTTAGCACTGTCCCCCTTGGCTCTCCAGTGGAGCAGAAGGGACTGTGCACACAGCAGCACTATTTATAACATTTTACTAACACTTCTGTAGTCACAGGATCCACAACATTAAGAGTCTTATTTAAAAAAAAAATATTGGGGTGCCTGGGTGGCTTAGTCGGTTAAGCGTCCGACTTTCGCTTAGGTCATGATCTCGCGGTTCGTGGGTTCGGGCCCCGCGTCAGTCTCTGTGCTGACTGCCGGCTCAGAGCCTGGAGCCTGTTTCAGTCTGTGACTCCCTCTCTCTCTGACCCCTCCCCCTCCCCCGCTCAAGCTGTCTCTCTCCTAGAAATAAAAAAATTAAAAAAAAAAAAGAAAGAAAAAAAATATTGGGAAACAATATGTAGGAGTTACTTCATTTAGCCATCACCTGGAAAGTAAGTTAAAGTGGGAATTTTATACCATGTCCAATTGCAGAATGGAAGAAAGAAGCTGGGAAGACATAATAGAAGAAGAAATTGATATATTTTTAAAATTTTTTTTGAGACAAAGAGAGTGTGAGGGAGGGGAAGAAGAGAGAAGAGAATGGGAGAGAGAGAGTCTCAAGCAGGCTTCAAGCTGTCAACACAGAGCCTGACATGGGGCTTGACCTCATGAACTTCAAGGTCATACCTGAGCAGAAATCAAGAGTCAGATACTTAACCAGTTGAGCCACCCAGGCACCTTAGAAATAGATATTTTTGACGACATTCAATAAAGTAGATCCAGAAGCAACAAGTAGAAATCTTTTCTCATATTTGATGAAGTTACAATAGTCAGGAGTATACAAAACTGGAGTAATTTCCTCAGGAAGAAATCCTGCCAGCAATCACAGGGTGACCAATGGAATGAAAGATCAAGCAGGGTCTTTGACCACTTCTTACAGGTAATCCTTAAGACCCATGTATATCACTTTGTATTAAATTGGATTGTATAAAATAAAAACATTGGTGAAACCAGAGAATCTATTTCTTTCATTTAAAGAAGTTGAGAGACAGGTAGCCAACTTGGGGCCTGTATGCCAGTTTCATCCAAGGGAAATACAGACTCCTCTCTTTCAGATCTTCAAAGTCACCTCATGGTCCATTATGATTGTTAGAGCTCTTGTCCTTGCATCCAGACAGCAAAAATCAAGAAGGAGAAAAGGAAAAAAAAAAAAAAAAAAAGTGTGGCCGTAGTTGGAACCAGTTTCCTTTAGAAATCTTTCCTAGAGGTCGTAATTAAAATCTCTGTCATTTGTCATAATTTAGTCACATGACCATATTAGCCGCAGGGATCTGGGAAATACACTCATTAATAACTCAAATAAAACCATGATTCTTCTACTCAATAATACAGGAAGAGTAAATATTGTAGCCTCTACCATACCCTTCAACCTGAAGATTCTCTTATCAGCTTTCTTCTCGCTATGGTCTTTTTTTTCTTCCATTCACTCACAAAATATTAAGCTCTTACTTTGTGCCAAACATAGTATGTGCATTAATGGAACACACACAGATACACACACGCACACATACACACACACACACTCATACACATGCACACACTCACATGCTTATACACATACACAGGCACACACACACACACACGCACACACAAACACAAACACACACACACACACAAGTAAAGTGTTTGATTCTGGGAATGCTGGGTAGTACCATAGAATCCAGGAGAGAGTCTATTTCCTTTCTTGGAATTTGGAGTATAATCTCATATATTCCCTAACATTTTAACTACCACGAATGAATTAAGAATTTCAGATAATTAACGCAGGAATGTTCTATTCCTTGAGTTTCAGACACTAAAATGAAGACCTTGCTGGATTTACCTAATTTTACCTGAAGAGGCATCTCAAACACAACTTGATAAAAAAAAATTAGCCCATCAACTTAAACCTGAATGAGTCAGGGTCCAGTCAGGAGTGCAGAAACTACACTGAGCATCACAGTAAAGAGAATTTAACATAAGGAACTGGCTAATCTAGGCCGAAAAAGCCAAAAGCGAACAGTGAGTAGAAACAGAGATAGTACCTGCAGAGGCAGATAACCTTGGTGTCCGGTAGCAAAGACAAGCTGGGTTCTCAGAACTTCTAGGCCTGGAGAAGCAACGCAGAGCGGGGCCCAGACCACACTGAGAAGGAGCCCCCACGAGCGTATTAAAATGCCTAGCATCACGGCAGAGCTGGAACTCAGCCCTTTGGGGAGAAGGTGCAGGCTGGCTGGTGCTTGTGCCTTTTAGGAGGTACAGTGAGGTTTTTGGATCTGCCAGTGAAAAAGCTGGTGGGTGCAGCCAATGCCATGGCCAGAGCGAAGGGCCATTGCTGAAGTGAACCTATTCTCGCTGACAGAAACAGCAAGCAAACCAGGAAGGGACCAGGCTGCGGTTCCTCTCTCCGCCTGCCTTGTATTTCTTTCCTGTCCCCCTGAGAGGGATCCAGCTCAGCAAGAAGCACGTGGGGGTCGGTCCGGCTCCACGAATCAGAGCACAGAGGATGTAGGCAGCGCTGAGAGGCCACGGCTGGAACCATCACAGTGCACGTGTTTGGCCAGTGAGCGGGCACGTCCCCTCCTATACACTGACCTTCCGGATAATAGTGATCATACATCGGCGCCCTGGCCTCAGTGAACGCAGCCACCCTTTGTAAAACGAAGGCTTGTTCTCCCTCTTCTCCAAAACGGTAATCACAAAATCGGCGCCTGAACTAATTAAAATCATCTCACCTTTCTCTTCATCGTTTACCCCTCCGTTCCAATTTGTCCCCAAATTTTAGTGTCTGTACCCTCCCCTGCTCCATCTTGCCGGCGATGGGGGACATCGGGTTTTTTTTTTTGTTTGTTTGTTTGTTTAGCATTTATTCACTTTTGAGAGACAGACAATGAGTGAGGAAGGGGCAGAGAGAGAGGGAGACACAGAATCTGAAACAGGCTCTGAGTCATCAACACAGAGCCTGATGTGGGGCTCGAACCCAAAAACTGTGAGATCATGACCTGAGCTAAAGTCGGATGCTTAACCGACTGAGCCACCCAGGGGCCCCGGGGGACACTGGCTTTGACACGGATGTTTGCAGTAGACTTCAAATGCCCCTCCCTGCCTTTTTGTCATGTCTTTGATAAGAGCTCTGCACCATGTGACAGAATGTTCTGCATGCACTGTACATTAAGCTGGCCCTTGTTCTATTTAGACCCCAAAGATGCCACCCTGTGTCCTTCAAAACAAAATAGCCTCCCTCCCCCCACCCCCTCCCGCTTGGCTCCAGGCAGGTTTCCAAGCCCAGTTTTAAGGACATCAGACCTCCCATGGGATGGGTGAGTCTTGCAAAATTCCTACTCTCCATCATAGTTCACTCCTCTGTCTTTGCTGACACTCTCCCTCCATGGGGAATGCCTTCCCGACCTTTCTTTACCTGTCTACCATCCCTCCAGACTCCATGGACACACTATTTCCTTCAGGAGGCCTTTCCTAAACCCTACCTCACTAAGCACATCTGCTTTACACTCTCTCCTCACACCTCTATCATTTGACTTACCTTATTATATAGTGATGTAATTTTAGGAGTCTCTTATTCCCATTGGACTGTAAATTCCTTCAAAGCAGAGGTTGTATCTTTTTTTCTTTGCCTTTATGTTTCTGGCAGATAACAAGGACTGGACATAAAACATGTGCTCAAAATGTGTTTACCTGGGTGGGTGACATTCAGTTCAACCCGTCCCCAATTCAGGTGACTGTCTCCCTGAAAGACACCTTCCATTATTCTCTTGTTAACTTATTTTCAAAAGTTGAATGGTTTGTTCCCTTTCCACCCATTGAATCAGAGGGTGTACCTCGTCTTTCCCTGAAGTGCAGCATAATGGGTTTGGCTTCGAAGTGATGCATGAAGTTCAAACACTTAACCTTTACTTTGAGGAGGAAGCGGCATGCTAATTAGTAATGATGCCCCCCTGGGTCTCCAGCTGAATGTTCTTTGCCTTTAGAGAAGCTGGAGGTGCCTTCCAGAAGCTTATTCTAATAGAGCCAAAAACACAGCTTCTGTACTCTTCCTTCTCGGCCCCAGTGTGAGTCCACTGTGCCCGTCTCAGCTATTGACCTTGGAACAAGGGCACTTTACAGACAAAAGAGGAGAAACATTACCCAACAGTAGCCTGTAGTGTGGCTAGTGGACCAGAAGCAGGCTATGTGGGTCTGCTTTCCAGCTCTGCCCTCAAATATGGCTTGAAACTCTCTCCTATACCTCTCCAGACCCACTGCTGCCCTCTTTTAGGTGAGAGGAACAGACCATCTCCAAGCCCTGACGCCCGGCCTCCCATTGCTTGCTAGATGCGTGGAGTTGGTAAAATGTATTTAGCTTAAAGGTCCAGAAAGTCACAAACTGCAAAACCACATTCCAGTGACTGAGTTTTATGTTAAACAAAGTGCAACCGGGAGTAAAAGTCATCAAGTTGGCCCCTCGGGTTTATTAGGCGGCACAGTGTAGCACTGAGCCTTATCCAAACAATAAAATTCCTGCTGGGCTTCATGATGACATCCTGATAGGACACTACAATCGTGCAGTAGAATCTCTCTCTCTCCCCTGCCTCTGGAATAATGAGTGGCTGACATTGTTAACCAACCTGCTGCAAACTCTATGGAAAAGGAGACTGACTTGTTTCAATTTTACTCATTTGCAGATCCATTTCCAATGTACTGAAACAAGTGTATTTGTCACGTGCTAAGGGTTCTTAAGAGCAGAAGGGGGCTCCCACCCCAAAGCGTCCCTCTGCATGACTCCTTAAAGGCCAGCTGGTCTGCTTTACTTGCTTAGTTTCAAATCTTGAAATCGGCGAAGAGATTAATTATGGTTTTATTTCTCTTTAAAGTCTACAAAAGGCCTAATACAACAACAACAGCCTATCTGAAATTAATATTCATGAAATCCTACAGATCACAAGGTGGAGGCAAAGTCTTTTATTTAAATGAGGGGGGGAACAAACTTTCAAGACTGTTCCATGAACTTGAATCAATACTATTAGGAATGTGAACCAAGGTTACTTCTATTGCCTTTCAAAAGAAGCCCAGAAGGGAACAAGCTGAATGGAAACATAGAAGAAAAATGACTAAACAGGTGCAAAACGATGAGGGGGGTGGAGGGGACAGAGATTTTGGCTGAAGTGGTACTTGATATTACCAAGCAATTTGTTTGGCTGCATTGTAACAACTTTTCAGAATGTTCAAAGTAGACCAGAGTAACCTAGGAGATAGATACATTATTTCATGATTATATACATTATATGTTTGTTTGTGACTGTGTCCTAGATACATATTCTCTATATTCCTTTGTCTTTTCAACACTGTTTTCACATTTAACATCTTCCTGTGCACACTATTTTATTCTCATTCCCAATTCACTTTCTCCCAATTAGCCTTCTTTTTATCCCTCCTTTGTCTATTATTAGCCACAGTCTAGAAGTATATTTGAAAGAATTTATTTAGTAAGCCTCTATTTTGCATTTTTTAAAACACATTAATATTTCATAATACACTGTCAATTTAAATGGTAGAAGTTAAGTGATCAGTGCATATGACTTTTTATTCTTTGTCTTTGGCCCTACATAAAGTAGTTTCTTACCTCTACAATATAAGAGAACTCATCTAGAATTCTATCTTTGCTAAGAAAATATCTTTCATGATCAGTGAGCCTAAGTAAAGTTTCATAGATTACAGAACAGAAAGAAATATACATTTTGTTGTCAGGATATCCTTCCAAGTTGGACATTATTTCTCACAAACTCCCCTAGCACTTGAAACTCTTTCACCAAAAAAATGCATTGTTGGAAATTGAAGAACAGACCGAGATTCTCCAAAAGGTCTTGAAGATTGAGCTCATGGCACCGTGGGATGCTGAAGCTGAAAGTAAACATATAGGAATAAATTGATTGACTTAAAGATATAATTTTTATTTTATCAAGCCCATTTTTACAAAAACTATCAAAATGTTCATGTACATAAAAGAACGTAAACATATTAGGAGATAAATAATAAAAGCCAATGTAACACACAGACTAAAAATTAAACCTTGCCAACAACACTGAAGCCTTTTACTTCCCACTCCCAAATATAACTGCTATCCTAAAGTTTTTTTACCATATATAATATACAAATTTTATATACAGAAAATATGTGTTATACATAAGATATACAATTACTAGACATAATATATAGGAATATATATGCCAAGTATATTGTATATAAGTATATGAACTATGCGTGAACACAGCCTTAAACAATACATTTTTTTAGTTTTGCAAGTTTTTAAACTTTATATAAATAATATTAAAAGGAACGTATTATTCTGGGGCTTGCTTTTTACACTCATCTTTTTATTCTTGGGATGTGCCTCTTGAGATTCATACATGCTTATATAGATCCTCACATGTGTACTAGATAATATCTTATCACATGGATAGAGGACCATTTATTTGTCCGTCTTCTTGTTTGTGAACACTTGGTCTATTTCGATTTTTTGCTGTTATGAACAGGGCTACTAAGACATCTTCAGGCATACAAGTGCGAGATGTTATCCCAGATATATATCTGGCAGTAAAATCTTTGGTTCAAATTGTTTTCCAACACACAGTCCACAGTGGTTCTGTTTTTATTTCTTATTGTTCTACAGCTTTGCCAATAACAGGTGTTGCCAAGTTTAAAATGCCTTGTCAGCCTGGTAAATAAAACAAGGTTTCTTATTGTGACATTTTCATCTCCCTGATTATTAATAAAGTTGAAATAGCCAAACTATTTCTGATCCTGTAGCTGATCAGTAGAAGATTCAAACCCATGTCTAGCAAGCTCTAATGTTCACATTTTTCTACTTTACTATATTATCTATTATTCACCTAAGTAATATATATGACAAGACATGATTAAGCCTGGAAAACCTTTTTTAAAAGATAGTAAGCATTGTGTAATAAACATTCACATACACTCATATATTCATACTCACATATGTATGTATGAAGTTGGGGACAGGAGACAAATAAAAATGTGGGTTGATTTTATATAAATATAGAATATAAAAGACCTGAAAATCATAGCAACTGCAGGAAGTGAAATGTTACCCATTACTCATTAATAGTAGGGCCATATGCAATGGGTATTTATACTGTATTTCTATACCCTCACTGAGCCAGTCAGTAGACTAAACGGATAGGTCTCTCACAGAAACAATTTTCTAGTTATAAGACCTCAGTTCCTTTCTCTTCATTATTATGCCTTTAATAAAATGATTAAATGTATACAATTGCTATGACACTAATATAGAGAGATACTGTATCTTGTGGTCATTTTATAGAATAGGAATAATTCTCAAGTTGTTTATACTTATGAACAGGCCCAATATTTTCGTAAGATGTTTCATATGCTAATGCAGAATAATAGGGAAAACATAAAATCTCATGTGTCCTGTGTCCTGATCTTAGTGATCTTGGTTCTCCAAATATGAGAACCAATAGGGTAGATACAGAGACATATAATGGTATAAAGATAGATGGAAGAAATAGAAGAGAGAGAGAGAGGGAGGGAAGGAGAGAAGAGAGGGAGAGATAAGGAATTGGCCCATGTGTTTATGTAGGCTGCAATATCCCAAGATCTGCAGTTTGAAGGGTGGAGACCAGAAAGTCCAGTGGTCAAAGTTCAAGTTCAAGTCCAAAAGTAGAAAGAAAACAATGTCTCAGCTCAAAGACTATCAGGCAGAGACAGAAGATTCTTCCTTGCTCAGGCTTTGTCTCTATTCAGACCTTCAACAGGTAGGATGAAACCCACCACCCACACCGGGGAGAGTGAGCTCCTTAACTCAGTCTTTCAGTTCAGATTTAAAACATTTTTTAATGTTTATTTTTGAGAGAGAGAGACAGTTATAGAGAGAGAGTGCAGGTGAGCAGGGGACGGACAGAGACCAGAGAGCAAGGGGGACAGAGGATCTGAAGCCGGTCAGCACTGACAGCAGAGTCTGATGGTGGAGCTTGAACTCATGAGCCTGAGCCGAAGTCAGACCCTTAACCCACTGAGCCACCCTGGTGCCCTTATCAGTTCAAATTTTAATCTCACCCAGAAACTGCCTCAGAGGCATACCCAGAAGAATGATTTACCAGATATCTGCATAATGTGGCCCGGTCAAGCTGACACATCAAATTAACCATCACACTTCCCTTTCGAAGGAAAAGTGTCATAGTTAAAACTGGTTAGCACAGAGTTCTATTGGGGAAACATAGATGTTGAATGTGAGGCAGAAAAATGAAGGTATCATGTAAATGAGCAGCCTGTTAAGCCAGACTTCCTGAGTTCAAGGCCTAACTCCATCTTTACCTTCAATGTGACCAGGTGCAACTTCTTTAAAGGCTCTATTGCTTTATCTATAAATCACAGGTAATAATAATGATAAACTGTATGAGGATGAGAGGATTAAATTAGTTAATTCATATCAAGGTCTTAAAACAATGCCTACCATGTTCTAAAACTTGATAAATTTTAGTTATTTTTATTATTTATACCAAAAACTACAGAACAAGGAATCTCTCCCTCTCCCCCCAGCCAGCAACACTAACAGTGGCATCTGAAAGCATATTTTAAGAGGGAATAAGGAGTAAGCAGTAAGGAGTAAGGAGTAAGCTAAGCAGTAAGAGGTAATAGTAGGTGCTGTGATTATTGCCTCGAAGAGAAGATTTAAGGTGTGTAGAAGGAGAAGAAAGTAAAAGGGGCTCAAGAGAACTGGATTTTGTAATTTTTTAAAAAAAAATTTTAATGTTTATTTACTTTTTAAGAGGGAGAGAGACAGAGAGCATGAGCAGGGGAGGGGCAGAGAGAGAAGAAGACTCAGAATTTGAAGCAGGCTCTAGGCTCTGAGCTGTAAGCACAGAGACTGAGGTGGGGCCCGAACCCACAAACTGTGAGATCATGACCTGAGCTGCAGTCAGACACTTAACTGACTGAGCCACCGAAGTGCTCCGAGAACTGGATTTTCAAAAGCAAATTCACTAAGCCACCTGTAATAATCTGGTATCCCTAACACACTCCTTTAAAGACTCTCAAAACATCAATTCCATATTGTAATTGTAAATAAATTACCTATTTATCCTCTGACTGTGCCATGGAGTGGGTGTTACTGTGTGTTGTAAGATGGCAATAAAACTGTATTTACACTGAAAGCCAATTTGGACTAATAGGGGAGTTTGATTTAAATTAGTAAAAAACTCTAAACAGTAGACTACTTTTTGCAACATTCATTTACACCACGTTTACTTACCTGACTTCACGTACTTGAAAGTGATGAAGTATAGCTTAGTAAATAGCCCTTGGGGACCAGCTTTAAAGACTAGGTATGAACATTTTGTTTTTACATATAATTTGGTGTATATTTAAATGCAATTAAGGTAGGTGCATAAATAGGGTTTAATTTCTTAAATACATTAAGAATTCTTCCTAAAATTTCTCCTAAAATTTCTACCACAGTGTTAATCTTTGAAGTAGGTTTTGCTGAGCAAAGGTAAACACAATGCTGATCTTGTTTTGTTTTGTTTTTAATGTTTATTTATTTTTGAGAGTGAGAGACAGAGAGTGAGAGACAGAGAGAGAGCCGGAAGGGGCAGACACAGAATCTGAAGCAGGATCTAGACTCTGAGCCATCAGCACAGAGCCTGATGAGTGGTTTGAATTCACAAACTGTGAGATAGTGCCCTGAGTCAAAGCTGGACACTTAACCAACTGAGTCACTCAGGTGCCCCACACAATGTTGATCTTTATCAGAATTGTCACAAGTACTGAATCAAGCTTAAGTTAATGAGATGGAAATCTATTCATGTAGTTCTTTTCCTTCAGCTTCATTGTTTCTTAAACATAGAAACCAGAGATGAAATTCAGAGTCTCTCTAGCTGCCAGTTCCAAGTTTCTGGACTGCCCTATCTATGACATGTGTTGGTGGAAATTTTTATATAATTTGTAAAGAAAAGAGTATTAATTCTTATCATCCAGAATGTCAAGGATGAAAGATCCAGGAATTGAGAATGTGGAATTAAGCTTCCAGTTTTGATTTCTTTGGGAATTCCCAGAAAAGTAGCAATGACTGTCTGGGAAGAGAGCTAAGCACTAAGCATTGCATACCAGGTACTGGGTAGCTGTTTCAATGTTATTTTATAATGATCAAAGATCCCTCTGATATTGTCACTATTATCAGCTCTGTTTCACTAATAAGGAAATGAAAACACTGAACAGTTGCATTAACAGGTAGTAAGTCCTAAACACAGGATTCAGACTCACATCTCCCTGACTCCAAAGCTCTTTCAACTGCATTATGCCATCCCTATATTCTGTTGTGGGATTTTTTTATGTTTTATTTTATTTATTTTGAGAGAGAGAGAGAGCACATGTGAGTGGGAGAAAGAATCCCAAGCAGGCCCTGAGCTGTCAGCGCAGGGTTTCATCTCAAGACCCATGAGATCATGACCTCAGTTGAAATCAAGAGTTGGACACTTAACTGACTTAACTGACCCAGGCGCCCCCCTCACCCTGTATAAGTTTTTACCAGCTACTACATCCTCCATAACTGTATCCTCCAAATCTTGTCTGATAAGTCCCAATCCATTATTATGCACTGAATGTTTATGTGCCTCCCCAAATTTACATGTTGGAGGCTTAACCCCCATTGTGATGATTTTTGAAGGTATGTCCTTTGGGAGGCAACCAGGTTTATACAAAGTCATGAGGGCAGGTTCCCTATGATGGGGTTAGTACCCTGAGGGAGGAGAAGACAAACCTAAGCTGTCTATCTCTGCAATGTAAGGATGCAATGAGAAGATGGCCATTGGCAAGCCAGGAAGGGAGCCATTGCTAGAAACCCCTAAATATGCTGGCACCTTGATCTTGGACTTTCTAGTCTGCAGAACTGTCATAAACAAATGTTTATTGTTTCAGCCCCCGTCTGGTGTTTTGTTATAGCAGCCTGAGCTGACTGATACATCCATCCTTCTGGAAGTGTTTCTATTGCTGCCAAATAATTAGTGTACCAAAGTTAAAAACATGACCCTCATACCAATGAAGACTGAGCATGCATCAAAGATTGTGTTCAATTCCTTCATTAATGAGGAAACTGAGAAGTTGCAAAGATAGTTCAAAGAGTGTTTCCAGAAACGGGGTATCTGTGGTCTGCCAGGAAAAGCTTGTTTTGAAATAAGTTTGCTGAGCTGGAGACAAAATTGGTCAGGACCCTATGGACCAATCATGCTTCAGGGGTAGCATCTCTGCCACAGAGAAACCTACAAGCTAACATGTAACCTCATAGAGTTGAGCACCCAGTAGTAAATAGTAGAGTCAAGAAGTGGTATATTCCCATAGAAAGTTACATACAGTCTTCACCAAGGAACATTCCTGCACAGCATCAAGATGTCCCAGTGGGTAACGCCACCCACCTTTTTGTCTTATTTCTAAGTTTCCAACAATTTTTCTTAACATTATATTGCTGGGGCGCCTGTGTGGCTCAGTTGGTTGAGTGTTCGACTTTGGCTCAGGTCATGATTTTGCAGTCTGTGAGTTTGAGCCCTGTGTCGGGCTCTGTGCTGACAGTTCAGAGCCTGGAGCCTGCTTCAGATTCTGTGTCTCCCTCTCTCTCTGCTCCTCCCCCATTCACACTCTGTCTCTCTCTGTCTCTCTCTCTCAAAAATAAAATAAACATTCACACTCTGTCCCTCTCTCTGTCTCTCAAAAATAAAATAAACATTGAAAAATTTTAAAACATTATATTGCTATTTGTTCTCATAGCACCTCCTTTTTTTTTTTTTTTAAAGTTTATTTATTTTGAGGGAGAGGGAGAGAGGGAGACAGAGAATCCCAAGTGGGGCTTGAACTCACCAGCCATGAGATCATGACCTGAGCCAAAATCCAGGCACCCCTACCCGTTTTTGATGACAGGCTATTTGAAGGTCGACCCAGCTCCTCGGTGGTATAGTCCAATGAAAGAAAAACTGCTTGATCAATTAAAATTAAATAAATACATGACTCTAAATTATGTTTGATGTGTTCAGAAGTGGATATTTCAGAAGGTTTTCTGATGTACGAAAATCCCAGTGGCAACAGAAGCATCAGCTTTCCTGTCAGCAACAGTGATTGCTCCCTCCAAAGCAATGACATCCAACATCCCCAAATTCCTACGGGTCCTTCTCATGCGGTCACCTCATTTCTCATGTATCAGTCGCCTTATGGCTAGAGAAAAAAAGTGATCCAGTCCCTCAGCAGTTGGGAGGCCCAATTTTATTCTCTCAGTGTCATTTCCAATGGACTTTTCCAGCAGAGCTCATAAGACTTTCTAAGGCTACATAGCTTTCTTAGGAAATTTATTCAGCCAGTCTTAGGACAGGATTAAAGAAGGTTCAGTATATAAAATTTCAGTTCCTTCCTGATGTTTCTTCTTGCTGTGGCCCGCACAAGGCTTGCTCAGAGTGAAGTATCCTATATCCCGGGTAATGAATGCTCAGCTTTTTTCCCCATCCATCGTGAGCAATACAGCTTGTTGTTACCGTTGGCAGGGGCTTGCAGCAACCTCAATGTTCAGTAGAGTAACTGGTAGCAAGCACCTCTCTCAAAAAGGTGCTTCCTGTCAGAATCAGCAGGGGGGACGTTACATATGCAACTCTCTAAGCAAGTGCCTATCTCCCTTGATCATCTTGCAGTGTCAGACTTCAGCAACTCAGGAATCTGGCAACAAGCTTCTGTTCCTTTTTCCATAAACTCCAAAGGATTCAGAATTGCTTATACAAAGAAAGTCACAGCAACGTTTGCTGGGCATCTCTGAAAGCTGTCCTTGAAGAGCTGCTTCATACTCGCCTTTGTTTCACTAGTGTAAATTTTCGTCATTCTTTTTCTGGGCCTTCCATCTAGAAGTTTAGAAACTCAGAGCCTTCATTTTGTGACCTGAAAGATGAAGGTAGTAGTACCGATACTGCAAGGTTGCGATAAGCATCTAATGCAATAACATATGTAAGGTGCCTACTGCAGTGCCCACCACATAGTAAAATGTTGTGAAAGTAATTCTCTCTTTTAGCCTTTCCCACCCTCTCTATGATGAAATTCATATTTAAAATTGTCTTTCCAACTGTCCATTCCTAATCCCCAAGTCTGTCCACATAGACATTATGTCACTTGCTTATGACATATTTTCTCCTCTGGAGATGAGCTCAGACCAGCCCAGGCTGACCCTTGGCAGTAGAAACCAGTGATGTTTGTAAAGCGGTGAGTAAAGGTCACTGACAGCAAAAGTTGTGTATTACTCATTACAGCATAGTAAGCACTCAACATGACACTATGTTAAGCATTTTCCGTAGTATCTTATTTAATTTTCACAGGGATCTTAAGAGGATATATTACTACACCCATGTTAAGATCAGAATATTGAGGCTAAAAGAGATTTAATTAGTTAGGTAAGTGAGAGAGGATGTGAGCCCAGACTAACTGCCTCTGAAGCCTGTAGTCCTCACGTCTAACTGCTACTAAGCACTGCCCACCTTTGCTCTCAGATCCCCTCTCTTAAGGTTAGGTGCTGAGCCGTTTCTGCTGGTTCTTTAGCTTCTAGATTTTCTCACTCCCCTGCTCCCATCAAAGTGCATTCTGCTATGGGTTTCATTCTTCTCCGGGGGCTTAATGTGTCTATGTGTTGAAATTCCAAAATACACACATTTATATTTTAAAAAGAGACAATATTTGTCTGCTAAGGCTTAATGTAAGCCCAAATGGGTAACTTCAGTGGTGGGGATTTTAGGCACTGAGCAAGCTCATGATGTTAAAACTCATGCCTCTCCGATTTCCACCATTCCTACGCGTAGGATGGCTTTGCCTGTAGAAGTCATCTCTATCCCCTAACACTCGGCACCACCAAGGATTTAATGCTTTTAGAGTAAAACATTTGCAGGCTTTGAGACAACCTCTGCTAGATGATCATTCTTATAGAAAAGATGGTGTTAGTATCATAAAACTTATTCCTTCAAAGTCAATATGATAAACACCCAACTCTTTCTTCATTTGCAAACCAATTTTTTGGATGAATTTTGCTGAGGGCTAAGCTTGGTAAGTTTTCTAGGACCTAATTTCAAGGATCTTATGACTTCTTTGGTTTCCTGAAAAATATACCGCGGGGGCTTTGCTACCTCTTTTGCAATCATCAGGTGTTTTCTAGCTTCCTCCCATGTCTCATTTTAATAATTGGAATTTTTAAAAACTGATCAAAGTTTAGGTATGCTTAGTCTATTGAAACCTTACAGGAAATACCTTTTATAACTCAGCACTGGGTACATGATCTAAAATATACTATTATCTTTAGCATCAGCATTTTTTCACTACTTCATTGTAAATTAATTTGCCATGGACAACTAAATGGACTAACACTCTACAAGGCATAAAGCATGACACAGTATTAATCAAAGCTGCTCAAAGTATTTTTATGCCTTCAAGCAACTGACCCTTTAAAAAATAAGAAAGCAAGCAGAGTATTTTTTAAAACTTGTTTCAATGTTTATTTATTTATTAGTTTTAATTTCTTTTAATGTTTATTTTTTTTTCGAGAGAGAAAGCACAAGTGGAGGAAGAACAGAGAGAAACGGACACACAGAATCTGAAGCAGGCTCCAGGCTCTGAGCTGTTAGCACAGAGCCCGATGTGGGGCCCAAACTCACAAACTGTGAGCTCATGACCTTAGCTGAAGTCGGACACCCAACCCACTGAGCCACCCAGGTGACCCAATGTTTATTTATTTATTTTTTTTGACACACAGAGATATAGTGCATAAGTGGGGGAGGGGCATAGAGAGAGGAAGACACAGAATACGAAACAGGCTCCAGGCTTGGAGCTGTCGGCACAGAACCTGATACAGGGCTCAAATCCACAAACTGCAAGATCATGACCTGAGTTGAAGTCGGGCAATTATTAACCACCTGAGCCACCCAGGTGCCTGCAAGCAGAGTATTTTTTAAATGCTAAAGGATTCACGGAAGTCTGCTATATACATGTCAGTGACTGTGTTGGTAATTGTTTTTTGTTTTGTTTTGTTTTTGTTTTTTTATAAAGTGCTGATTTTGTTGACATGAAAGGTATTAGATTTTCTTAGATTCATTAACACAAACTTCTATAGAAGGACTAGAGAGAGAAAACAGAATGCTGGCATTGGAGTCAAATGGGGGACTGTTAATTTACATGAAATTAAATGTTTGGAATAGTGTCCTGGCCAGATACTCTTGGATCATTTTACTGGCTCTGAAGACCCCCATCTCCCAGGTTCTGCTTACTGTGCTGATATTCCTCACCTGAAACACCTAGGTTCTATGTGTGAATGGAGAAGAGGCTGTGGGAATGTGTGCCATTCCTTCCTTGTTCCATAGTATGTACAAAAGACCAAAGGCTTTGCCTCTGTACAGGACAAATAGTTCTGAGGTGTGATATTCCATGGCAGAGTTCCACCCATCTCTCTGGCCAATCAGAGCGCACCCTAGCTTGACTTCTTTGGGTTCCCTATCACACTCTTCACTCCCTTCCTGTTGTTTTCTCCTAGCAGCAATTCTTTAATACATTGCTTGTAAATGAATCCTTGCTTCATTCATCCAGGGTCTGCTTTTGACAGAACCTCACTTAAGAATCAGACATAGATATTATTTGATCAAAATCCTTTCCCCAATCTAACATACATCCTGGATCTTTCCATAGGGGATGAAAAAGGACTTCTGATTCCAATGGTCGTGTGACTTCATCTATCTGTCTCTATTTGTGGTGTCTTGGTAGTGTGTCAGCCTGGCTAAGGTGAACTACACTTCTCCAAATTCTCTCCCCTATATGTTTCTTGTTAGAGTGAGTTACAGAGAGATTTTGGAGAGATGTGAAGCTCCCTGAGGAAGAGCTGTGGCCCCCACAGGATATTCCCCACAAGGTAACAGAAATTGTCTCAGGTTTCAGTTCTTTCCTATGGGCTCCAGCTTATGCTTGTGGGTTCCAGCTTGTTCCTGGTCTTTAGTACTTTACATTCAACTTCTCTTTCTGACTACCTGCCCCGTAGACTTCAAGCTCCAGCATCAGACACAAAGATAGCAGCCTTACAGAGATGTTTAATTGGCTCCCGTAACTAATGTAAGGTCAAATCCTTACAACAGAACACTTAAGATTATATATAAAACAGGGGCGTCTGGGTGGCTCAGTTGGTTGAGCATCCAGCTTTGTCTCAGGTCATGATCTTGAGGTTTGTGGGTTCAATCCCGCGTTGGGCTCTATGCTGACAGCTACCTCAGAGCCTGGAGCCTGTCTTCAGATTCTGTGTCTCCCTCTCTCTCTGACCCTCCCCTGCTCATGCTGTCTCTGTCTCTCTCTCTCTCAAAAGTAAATAAAACATTAAAAAAAGATTATATGTAAAACAAGCAAAGAGGCAGATGATGTAGGAAAGCCATTCAGTAGTTTCTAACCTGGGTAAAATAAGTGGGCTTAGACTTTTGGAGAATTAAAAAAAAAAAAAAAAAAAAAGCTATATATAACAACTTGGACTGAACTGGTTTGGTAAAAAATTGAAAATCTGGGGTGCTTGGTTGGCTGAATGATTTAAGCATCCAACTCTTGATCTTGGCTCAGGTCATAATCTTGTGATTCATGAGACTGAATCCTGAGTCGTGCTCTGCACTGACAGCATGGAACTTGCTTGGGATTCTCTCTCCCCTTATCTTTCTGTCCCTCCCCACATGCTCGCTCTCTCTCTCTCTCTCTCTCTCTCTCTCTCTCTCTCAAAATAAATAAATAAACATTCAAAGAAAAAGGAAATCTAACTCTAAAATATCAGATCAATGATGAGGAAAAGGACAGGAAAACTTAAATCTTCAGCATCTTGAGCTATCCTGTATGAAGTACAGGACAAAATAAGGCAAATACAGCACAGAATCTGCTAGAAGAACCTCTGTTCCCAGACTCATCTTAGCCACTGCTTTTATTTTCCTTTCTAAAGAGGTCTCAGCTACCCTTGTGATGGGTCCCTGGTAAGGGCAATGGGGGAGAAGTGGGTTGATTCCAAATCTCACACTGGAAATGTAGAGACAGAGAAAGACATGATAGCTATGCCTAGTCTGCTAACACAGGATGCTTACTGCCTCTGGAGTAAGGACAATCTTAATTTAGTGATTTTTAGTTTCAGGTGTGCAATATAGTGATTCAACATTTCTACACATTTCTCAGGGCTCATGATAAATACTCTTAATTCTTTCACCTGTTTCACCCATCACCCCCCCCCCCCAGCAGCCATCAGTTTTCTCTTTGTATTTGAGAGTCCGCTTCTTTGTCTCCTTTCCCTTTGTTCACTTGTTTTGTATCTTAAATTCCACATGTGAGTGAAATCATGTGGTATTTGTCTTTCACTATCTGACTTATTCCTCTTGGCATTATATCTTCTAGATACATTTATACATTTATGTTGCAGATGGAAAGATCTCATTCATCTTTATTACTAAATTCCATTATATATTATTATATATTGTATTTATGTTTATATTATACATATTATATATACTATATATATGTACATATATACACATACATACACATACATACCACATCTTCTTTACCCATTTAATGGACTTCTGGGTGGTTTCCATATCTTTGCTATTATAAACGATGCTGCAGAAAAAAGTGGTACATGCATCTTTTTGAATTAGTGTTTTTATTTTCTCTGTGTAAATACCAAATAATGGAAATATTGGATTATGTAGGGATTCTATGTTGAAGTTTTTAAGGAACTGGGCATAGCTATCATGTCTTTCTCTGCATTTCCTTCTTTGGAAAAAAATGTCTATTTAGGTCCCTCTGCCCATTTTTAATTGGATTACAGTAAAACCTTGGTTTGTGAGCATAATTCATTCTGGGAACATGCTTGTGGTCCAAAAACACTTGAATATCAAAGCAAATTTCAAGAACTATTGGCTCAGTTGTGATCATGTGATGTTCGGTGTCATGTACTACTCATATTGCAAGACATCACTCATTTATCAAGTTAAAAATTGTTAGAAATGTTTGCTCACCTTGTGGAACACTCTCAGAACATGTTACTCACAGTCCAAGGTTTTGCTGTATCTGGTGTTTTGGTGTTGACTTGCAGAAGTTCTTTATGTATTTGGGTACCAAACTCTTACCAGATATATCATTTATAAATATCTTCTCCCATTCAGCCGGTTGTCTTGGTTTTTTTTGTTGACGATGTCCTTTGCTGAACTAAAGCTTGTGTGTGTGTGTGTGTGTGTGTGTGTGTGTGTGTGTAGTCCCAATAGTTTATTTTTGCTTTTATTTCCCTTGGTTGAGGAGACAGATCTATGTCCAGATTTGCAGTACAGGATGCTCACCGTCTCTGGAGTCAGGACTCTCTTAATTTATGTGACCCAACCAGATCTGCATCTTGTCTACTGTGTACTTACTGAGAAACCTACCTATCTCTGGTCAGTCTTCCTAATTAAGGGAGAACCTGAGAATGGACATGGATTTGAAAAAGAAGCTCATGCCAATTCCTAACTAATAGATATAATTCTTCATTTATAAAGAGAAATGTACAACATAAATTCACCAGATATTTGAAAGAGAAAATCCAGCACAGATTCCAGGGGAAAGCTGAATCAGACAATGGAAGAAAATATAAAAGTCTTGGTTTATTTTCTCAGAGAGGCATTAAACATTTCTATGAAACAAAGGACATAACATTTTCTACTTGAAAAAAGGAGTAATTAGAAAATGTAAAAGAGTCCCTGAAAATGAAATATATATTTCAGAAATAAATTCTCAATTAATTATTTGAGAATAGCCCAAAACAGTGTAAAATATAACAAGAAGAAAATTCCTTACTGTATTAAAAACAGCAATAAAGCCATTGTCCATAAAATACTGTAATAGAATATTGGGATCAACATAGAGAGATTTTCCAGAAATACACCCTTGTGTGTATGTGTGTGCATGTGTGTGTATGTGTACATATGTCAGAACTTAACAGATGTTATAAGTGACATTTTGATGAAATGCTAAAATAATGGAAATTATCCATCTATTTAATAAATATTATTGGAAAGAAATAAATCTAAGCCTCTACCTTATATCATAATAAGTCAACTAACTCTATCAATTATTGTAATTTTAAAAAAATTTAAACATTTATTTAGTTTTGAGAGACAGAGAGACAAAGGACAAGCAGGGGAGGGGCAGAAAGAGAGGGAGACACAGAATTCAGAAGCAGGCTCCAGGCTCTGAGCTGTTGGCACAAAGCCTGATGTGGGGCTTGAACCCCCTAACCATGAGATCATGGCCTCAGCCAAAGTCGGATGCATAACCAACTGAGCTACCCAGGTGCCTCTCAATTATTATAATTTTAAGTGATATATATCTGTTAAAGATAAATTGTATATGAATAATTTTGGGTAAAAAACATGTTTCTATGACACATTGGAGACACAGCCATTATATCTGAAAATATAGACAAATTTAACTTCCAACCCATCATATTTTTGGAATGAGAAGGACACATATTCAGAATAAGCAGAAAAATAACATGAACAGTTTTCAGTACATTAAATGGCTAAGAATTAATAATAAGAGGAACCCCTATAATTTTATCAGAGAAAGGCAAACTGCCCATGGAAAGGTAGACATATACCATGAGTTAGGCAATTCACAGAAGATAGAATGAAAATGCCTAGTAAATATATGAAATACGTTCAGCCTCAATATGCACACAAAAAAATGCACAACAAAGATTCAATCATCAAATTGACAACTATTAAGAAGAAATTTAATACCCATTTCTGACAAGAATTAAACAGAAAATATCGTTGAGAATGAATGTTTCTTTTTTTTTCTTTAATGTTTATTTATCATTGAGAGACAGAGAGAGACAGAGCATAATCATGGGAGGAATAAGCAGAGGGTGAGACAGAATCTGAAGCAGGCTGCAGGCTCTGAGCTGTCAGCACAGAGCCTGACGTGGGACTCAAATTCACAAACTGTGAGATCATGTCCTCAGCCAAAGTTGGACACTCAACCGACAGAGCCATCCAGATGCCCCATGAAAATGGATGTTTTAATCAGTCCAAATCCTATTAAATAAATCTTATAATAGGCATTTAAATTAGCATGTGCTTAGTTATTATTATTTTGTAATGTTAAGTGATAAAAGCAAGGTTCAGTAAACATAAAAAGCTATTCAATGTTTTAATTAGACAAAGCAAGTAAATATTATCAGTATCAATTTCTGTCCAGCTAATAGAAATCAACTATGTCACTGTCAAATTTGGCAAGAATACAAGGAAACTGTAGCTAGTTAGAAAAAAGAAAAGACCTGCTCCTGAGGTTAATGTAGCATTATCTAGTAATATAATAGATGCCCATACGCTACAGTCCAGCATTTCACCTCTAGAAACATAGTCTATAAATATTTTCATGTACGTACAGAAAGACATGTACAAAGATTCTCACTGCTGGCTTGTTTGTTAATAGTACTGAAATCTGCTAGCAATCTAAATTTCCATCTGTAAATGATTAAATACATTTGGTACAGTCATATAATCAAATACTATATGGAGCTATTAATACAGGCTGAAGTGAGTGGGAGTGTGTTTCGGTCTGAATCTGTGTACGAGTTTCAAAAATAAAAATGTTGAGGAGCGCCTGGGTGACTCAATCTGTTGAGGATCCAATTTTCAATTTCTGCTCAGGTCACGATCCCACTGCTGTGAAACTGAGCTCTGCGTCAGGCTCCATGCAATGCATGGAAACTGCTTAAGATTCTCTCTTCCTCTACCCCTCTCCCCAACCTGCACTCTTGCTGTCTCTCGAAAAAAAAAAAAAAAGTAAAATAATAAAAAATAAATAAAAATGTTAAATATAAATACAGTTTGGGAAAATAATGTATTTTAAAAACCCCAAAACAATCCAATGTACTTTCATGGATATGTATATTTGTAGGAGAAGTATTATGTGTGTTTTTAAGTAGTTCTTGACATGTATGTAAAGTGTAAGAAGATAACCAGGAGGGATTCACACCAGAGCAAGGGCAGCAGCTAAGTCACAGGACTTGTCAAAGGATTGACTCAGATACCAACTGTATCTTCAACTTTGTTTCTTTAAAATAGGAAAACACAAATGTTAGTAACTGTGAATGATGGGAAGTAGTTAGATGGTGTTTATTTTACTACTTTGGGCTGCTCTGTATGTTTTATTTTTCCTAACTAAAAATGAAGCAAGTTGAAGAGTCATGTTAGGGGGAGGACAAAGATCGCTAGGCAAACTTTATGTGCACGCAGTAAGACAGAGGCTGTGGAAGGTAACACCCTGGCTTGGGAGAAGAATGTGTAGCATGAGGCAAAAGAGGAAGAACTTTATAATTTATACATACTTGAATATGCATTGTTTCCTTAGTTGCAAAGAAAATGTCTAGGTTTAGTAATTGAAGAATTTAATTAAGAAAATCGGATGAAAAATGAGCAAATAACATGAAGAGCATGAAGAGGTAATTCACAATAGAAGCAATATAAATGACTTATAAATATTTGAAAAGAATGCAAATGCTCATAGTTATAAAAATTCAAATTGAAACAAGAATGAATCGCTCACACCCCTCACCCCCAACTGATTGGAGAAATCAAAAAGGATATGGAGGAAAAGGCACTGTAGATAAGAATGTAAATTGGTCTAACCTTTCTGGAAGGTGATCTGGCAATATTTATGAAAAGACTTTAGGGAGAGCACTTGGGAAGCCCTGAAAAATTATTTATGAGTATATCTATTATCACAATGATAAAGAAAAAATTAATGCAATGTTAGTGCCTATTAATAGGAAAATAAAAATATATTATGGTGCATTCAAGCAAAAATATGACGTGTAACTACTAAAAATTGCAAGGTAAATAACAATGCATTTATTTATGAGAAAGAATGACAATGTTGCATTGCTAAGTGAAAAATAAGGTGAAAAAGACTAGCTGTGTAATTCTATTTTGTAAAAGTAAATAAAATGTAGGAGTGCTTACATTAATTAATTCTTAACAAAGTGCTAACTCTAAAATGTGAGTTACAGATTATATTTATTTTGGTGTATATACTTTTTAGTACATTCTCCAACTTCTTCACAATGAGAATGTATTTCTTTTGTTAACAGGAATTTAAGGCACATCCAAATTTCAAGTAAGAAATACAGATATCTGTCCCCAATAAAATGGACATAATTAAAGATCTGGTTAACGATATGAAAGATAAATTTAGGAAAAGTTTCAGGGTTAAGGAATATAAGGTAGAAAAGATAACAGAAATGTAAAAAGTATGCAAGATATAACCAAGGCATTAATTGTTCATCTAATGAGAACTATGGGAAAGGGTAGACATAGTGAAAATGACAGTAAAAGGTTAAAGAGCACAGGGTGAATAGGCCAAAGAGAAAATACCAGAAGCAGAGAGATGAGCGGAAACTTCTGTTGCAGTGGGTAGTGAAGGGAACAAAAGAAAATGATATTACTCCTGCTGCTAGTAGTAACGATAGTAATAAATACAAACAAACAATTAATATCTTGTAAAATTTTTGAAAAGAAAATGCATTCATGAAACAAAAGATGGCAGGTGCTTTAAAACATCTTAAAACTCTCAAAATTAGAATTACAATAGCAGAAATGACAAGATCACTAGAACCATTGGAAAATGAAGCTCTTTTTTAAAAAATGTTTATTTAATTTTGAGACAGAGGGAGGCAGAACTCGAACATGGGAGGGGTAGAGAAAGGAGAAGAGAGAATCCGAAGCAGGATCCAGGCTCTGAGCTGTCAGAACAGAGTCCAGCACAGGGCTTGAACCCATGAACAGTGAGATCATGATCTGAGCTAAAGTCAGAAGTTTAACCAACTCAGCCACCCAGGTGCTCCATAAAATGAAGGTCTTAAAATCTCCCAAACATATAAAATAGAACACAATTAAGGCAATTAAGGTTTTAACCCATGAGGTCTATAATCAAATAGTAAGAGTTTCAGATACAGAGAAGAGAGAAAATGAAGAGAGGAAGTTAGCAAAGAAAAAAATCCAAAGATATATCTCAGAATTGAAAATCCCACAAAAAAATAGTATAAGCACACAAGCACAAAAATGCACACACACAGAAAGAATAAACAGTTACAATTTAAAAAGAGAAAAGCCAGAATTTGAATACCATTTGACTTCTCACCAGCCACACTACAAGCTGAAAGACAGTGACTTTGAAATTCTCGGAGGAAATTCGGAGGAATGAGACCTAGTCAAAAATCACTCGGAGGAATGAGACCTAGTCAAAAAAAAAAAAAAAGGAATTTAAATGTGATGGGAAACACGGATATTTTAAAATATTTAATTTGTTCAAAAAATCAACCTCTCATGCATTCTTTTATAGGAACAACTGGAGATTTTCCTGCACTACAACAGAAAAGTAAGCCAAGAAAGATGAAGCCTAGGATCTAGGAAAGAGAAATGCCAATCAAGTGGAGAGAGAGGATTTCCTGGAAAACTGGTAAAAGGTGATCGCAGGGTGACAGCTATCAAGCTGCTGTGAAAAGCAAGTCCTGGTTGAATCAGATGAAAAAGGATAGTGTGTTTAGAGGGATAAGGGGGTGGATGGCTAGGGGTGGGCAATGAAACTAGAACATTCTGCTGTGTTTGCTAAAATTGCCAGAAGGGTTGCAAGTCTTTCAATGATTGAATTGGTGGTAGGTATGTGCCTAACTAAGCAAGCCAAAAGATGAGGGAAGTATTTTTTTTTTAATTTTTTAATGTTTTATTTATTTTTGAGAGAGAAATAGAGACAGCGTGAGCAGGGGAGGGTCAGAGAGAGAGGGAGACACAGAATCCAAAACAGGCTCCAGGCGCTGAGCTAGCTGTCAGCACAGAGCCTCATGCGGGGCTGGAACCCACAACTGTGAGATCATGACCTGAGCCGAAGTCAGACGCTTAACCGACTGAGCCACCCAGGTGCCCCAAGATGAGGGAAGTATTGAATGGGGTGGAGGATTCAACAGTAAGGGAAATATAATTGCATAATACTGTTCAGCTTAGCTGTGGATACTAATTAAATAGTCTGTAATTAATAAAATACTGAATTTAGAGGTAACAGTAGTTGGTGAAAAATCTACACGGGAAGCATGGGAACGTTGTATCTATGCATGTATACTCTTTGGATAAACTGTAAGAGGAAAATTTCATGTTTTCCAGGCAAGGAACTCGATGAATAATAGATAAACTTAAAATACCAAGACATTATAGCATAAACATAATACTTAGGAATACAGAATCAGATCCTAGGAAGAAACTTACCAAAAGGTGAGGCAACATGGATCCAATGGCGCATAGTTTCTATTATTATAGAACCTTCTAGGCTTTTGCTTTATTGACTCATCTACAATTCACTTAATAGAATAAAAAGTAGATACATGGTGCAGCTGCTGTGGAAAACAGTATAGTGTTTCCTCAAAAAAAAAAAAAAAAAAAGAATTCCCATATGATCCAGTAATTGCACTGATGGGTATAGACCCAAAATAATGGATAGCGGAGACTCGAATAGAGGTTTGTGAACCCATGCCCACAGCAGCACTGTCCACAATAATGTGAACAACAGTTGAAAATAACCCAACTGTCCACTAACAGATGAATGGAAAAACAAAGTGTGGTCCATCTGTTCAATAGAATGCTATTCAGCCACAAAAAGAGCAAAATTGTGTTATATGCTATTATGTGGATGGACCTAGAAAACATCATGTAAAATACAATAAGCCAGACAGCACAGAACAGATACGGCATGATTTCACATTCTGAGTTTCCTAAAGTAATCAAATTCACAGAGACAGAAAGTAGAATAGTTGCCAGGGTCTCGCAGGATGAAGGAATAGGGAGGTTTTGTGTAATGGGTACAGAGTTTCAGTTTGAGATGATTCTGGAGAAGAGTTGTAATAATGACTACACAACACTATCAATATGCCTAATACCTAATACACTTAAAAATAGTTAAAATGGTAAATTTTACCATCTATTATATTGTACAACAAAAAAAAGTTAATTTCGCTCTTCCTGTCCCCTCACCTCTCGACCCCTTGTGTATTAGCTTCTGATTGCTACAGTGACAAATTAACGAAAACTTAGCAGCTTAAAGCAACATGAGTTGATTATCTTACAGTTGTGAAGTATTGAAGTCCAACACTGTTCTCACAGGTTTCTGCATTCCTTTCGAGAGGCTCTAGAGAAGAATCTGTTGCCTTGACTTTTCCCCCTTAGGGGCCATCCACATTCCTTGACTTGGGGTCCTTCCAAATCTTCCCTAAACCAGCCATGTTTCATCTCTCTACTGACTCATCTGTAGTTATACTCCTAGGGGCTCTGATCTCAGCTAAGAAACATTGCCTGATTTTAAGTACTCTTGTGATTAGATTGGACCCACAGGATAATCCAAACCACTCTCCTATCTCAGAGATCTTAATCTTAATTATATCTGTAAAGTCTCTTTTGGGAGGTGCAGAAACATGTTCACATATCCCAGAGATTAGGACGTGGACATCTTTGAGGGACCATTATTTCACCTATCATGCCTCTTCTCTGTGAACAATTCCATCTCAAAGCTGTTTACTCTGAGTCAGGGAGGTATCAGCATGCGGGTCGGTGTGGTGGGCCAGAGGGTGTGTCAGAGTCTGTGTGCAAAGTAGAGAGTGTCTGTCATAAAGGGTATCCCACGAGATGTAGGACCCTACCAGGGTAAGAATATCCCCATAGCAGGGACAGAGAGTATGAGATGTCTGGAGCCCAAGGAAAATGAGGAGGTGAGGAAGGTGGTGGCCAAGGGGGATGGTGGCTCTCTGAGGAAGCCTGAGTAGAGTGTGGGGTCATGGGGTGTGAGGTGATTTAAAGGGATTGCATGTCAGGTGAGAGAGGCAGCTCACAAGGGGAGGAGGCAGTGCCAAACAGGGAGGGTGCTAGAGTCTAAACAGCATGAGAAGAATTCCTGGACAAGGGGACCTTGACAGTGACCTGCAAGAGTAGCCAGAGCTCAGGAGGAGTGAAGAGGCCATCTTGGGAAACAGGGAAGGTTGATGTTGCCACTGGAGATCATTTACATGTAAGGAGATACATCAAATATGTTAAGGATAATGAAAGCCAGGTTTTGCATAGTGGAAGACAGGGGTTACTAATCTGAACAGGGAAAAAAAACTTAGAACAAACCTTTGATATTAACTACAAATTAGAGATATGGGCATGAACTCATGACATCAATGTATACATAGGTACAGTAATAAATATAGATGCAAACGGGTGTGTATACACCATCCATGCACACTTCTAAAATACATGCATAAACACGTAGCTGGTTGTAGCAAAAAGCCCACCTAGCACCTGGGTGCTATTATTTAAGTGCTATTCTCCAATAAATAGAGCTAGTGTTCCCTGGAAAATTGGCCGATTCCAGGGTTTGTACAGGAAACATGTAAGCTTGGAACATCGTATGCCAGAAAGCATACAAGTGCTCATAAAAATGACTGGGACAGTCATTTTGTGGCCAAAAGACCAGAGAAATCAGCTTGAAGAGGCTCTTATTGGTCAAATGAGGAGAGTTTAAGCATAAAAAATAAATAATAATTATAATAGGTAACACATTGATTAAAATAGAAAAACCATGAATTCATTATAAATTTTTAAATGAACAAATGAAAATTTTTATGAAGAGCAGAGTATTTATATATTGTTAGAGTACCTCCCTTCAAAATACTTATAGTTTGAAAAAATAGTGAATCTGGCAGAAAATGCCGTTATTAGGTGGTCAACGTTAACATCATCAGTACTAGGACAAATACACAATTTTAAACTTAATCCTTTGTATGTGGCAAAACTTAAATGAGTTAGTAGTAATGTATTAATGCTAATTGCCAATTTTGGGATAGTTGTACTGTGGCTATGCAGGAAAATGTCCTTTTTTTTTCTGTAGGAATTATACACTAGTGTTCCCGATTGATGGTCCTCAGAGTTGATGGAGGAACTAAGCTTGATGCCGTTACTGTCCATGATGTGTTTCTATTATCAGGATAAACATTATAGTAAACAATGTTGAGATAGTGGTCACACTCTAGCAGGGGATTCCATTCTCTCTAATTTCCATATTGATGGTTACTGTAATAAATTAGCCGGAATTTTTCAACCTTATTATTAGCAGATGGTTCCAGCTTTTCTTTCATATTTTTCCAAAGGCCCATGATAGATGTTAGAGGTCAGAAATTGAATATCTTGGAAGCAACATCAGAAAAATCATAGCCTCTGCAAAGGACTGTCCCAGGTTCTCCTGACTAATGACACTGCATGAAATAGGCTCATGGAGTCAGGCTTCAGGATCAATGGCATCATGACTGTGAGCAGATACTTCTCAGTCTATACCATTAGCTGAGCCAGGTCTCCATGCTTTCATGAAGCAGATGACTTCATGAAATGAAAACTAGAATTCCACTTCTGGCCAAACAAGAATTAATAAATGAAGTGGATCTTTAAACTTTATAAATTTATAAATAAATTTAAATTCATAAAAATTTATTCTCTTATAGTATTATTTTTGCAATAATTTCTGAATAATCCTGAAATTGTTTCAGAAAACTATCATAAGCATCTTATTAAATGCAAACTACAAAGCTTTCTGAATATTGAACTCACAAAGTATTCTCCTCTCCAAATTTTCAACATTCAATATAAAATGAGCCAATGTTGGGGCACCTGAGTGGCTCAGTCCATTGAGCATCGACTTTGGCTAGGGTCATAATCTCACAGTTTGTGGGTTTGAGCTCCGTGTTGGGCTCTGTGCTGACAGCTCAGAGTCTGGAGCCTGCTTCAGATTCTGTGTCTTCCTCTCTCTCTGCCCCTCCCCTGCTCTGTCTCTCTCTCAAAAATAAATAACCATTAAGAAAATTTTTTTAAAGAGCTGACGTGGAAAAGAACAATTCCTGATTTGCTTGGAAATCCACATCACAAAACTAATTTAAAAAATTAATATTCACTAAAACTATTTGAACATACTGACTATCCAGGGGAAAATGCATTTAAAAGGAAATTATTTATAAAGGAAAGGGAACTGGACAGCATTATATTTTTCTTCAGAGCACTCCATGTTAGAAAAGAAATGGAATAGACTTCAAAATCTTTAGTTAAAAAATATGATTCTAAAATTCTCTACCCAACCAGAATACTAATCTATTCTGAAAGAAAAATTGTTTTCCCCCAGAATTTCATAAAAATTTATTATTTATAGCAGCCTAAATATTGGCTCAAGCTGAAGTCTGAGGAATGCAAGAAGGAAGGTGGCATCAGATTTGAGGTGTAGTGGTAAGATGGCCCCGAAGCAGTGATGAATCAGGATAAAGTAATGCATTGAATACATAGGAACCAAAAGCTTAAGTAACTCCTTCAAGTTCTCTGAGCTAGTGAGTGCCAGAGCCAAGGGTTGCCTAGCTCCAGAGCTACATCCTTAACCACTCTATGTCCTGCCTCTGCCGGTATAAATGAATGGACTTCAGCTGAAATTTAGAGGATACCTTTGGTCTTTCATACTTGAAAGATTCTCCTTTGAATACTGAAGTTGAATGACAAAAGATTACATGTAATTTTCCATTAGTTCTATCACACTAAGTTAATAGTATATGTTTTCTACTTACAGATATGATTATACTCACTGAACAGATTGTAAATTTTAAAAAGCCCGCAAAATGAAGAAATAACTACAGAACTAACAATAACTGGTAGTCCAGATGGCAAGAATGGCATATATATATACACATATGTGTATATACATGGAGAGACAGAGTGTGTATATTTATAATATATAATGACTGACATTAGAATTTGGAGCATGGAATTAAGGTAAGAGGTATGAACAGATATATTTACCTTTCATTTTATGCCTTTAATTACTTTTTGTAGTTATTTTACAATGTGCATGAAACCTATGTAAAATTTAAAAGAAATCTTATTTTAGAGTACAATGTGGAATGCTGGTAATACTGGGAAAGAATTCAGTGACTCTGTTTGTGTGGACCTGGGAATATTTTACCAATTTAGTGTTGAATGGAAGAAGTAAATTGCAGATGATTCGACTTGTGTCTTAAAAATATCCACTTCATTCTGTGTGTGTGCATGTATGTGCGTGAGTATGTGTAAATTGTCTATATGTGCATGCATAGCATATGTGTGTGAAATGAAAAAAACAGCTTTGAAAGGATACACATTAAGCTGCTGAAAATGGCTGAGTCTAAGGAGAGGGATAATAACAGAAGGCAGGAGAATGGTACGTTTACTTATAATAGCTCTGCGGTCATTAGATATTTTTACAAGGTTCATGTATTAAATATATAATGATGATGATGATGATGATGATGAGGCAAAATTTTGAAGAAAAAAATAAAAGAATGGCAAAAGATTCACTCAATTGGAGGATAATGGCCGGGGACAATAATGAGTGGGAGTTTTCGGCTCAATCATATGCTATCAACGTGGATGATGCCTGTTAACTCTTTGTAAGATAGGGAGGGAAGAGGATAGTCTGAAGGTACCAGACTGGGAATATTAAAAAGTGAGCTGATGCAGGATTTTTAAGGTTCAGTATCTCACTCCAGTCTCCACTCTGGCTTTTTATACAATAAGAAATTTTTTTCTCCCAGTGGAATGATAGATTCATACTTTACCCCCAGTGCTTCACGAAGTACTTAATCTTTATTTCTGCTCTGCTCAGCTAGCTTTGATCTTTGGAGAAATAGAAAAGCCCATAATGTTCATAAATTAGTTCTAGACCTCGCTCCCAGGGAATTTTGGAGCCCACTTAAGAATGAAATTCCTTAAAATTATAGAACCAAATAAGCCAGGCAGGTTGTTAGGTTTGTTTCCATGGGAACTAGTGAGCCTTTCCTCCTGACCACTTTCCCTCATTCCCACTCCCCAGACACACATGCTCACTAATGAATTTCATGCTGGGTACTTTTCCTGAACAAGGTAATATTTCTGCACAAGAAGAACTATTGGAGTTTCCTTACTTTATTCGAACGTCGTGATATTAGCGAGTCACAGATCACCCAGGCCAATTAAACAGGTGGATTTAGCTACAACTTCCTCTAGCATTTTGATGCATCTGTTTTAATAAGGAGAACTTGTGGCAAGAGAGGGCAGTTGTTACACATTCAACAGCTGAAGATGCACTAAATGGCTAATGTCAGCGCCTAACCTGCACAGCCCTGCATGCATTCCCATTCAAGGCTGATGACACCCATGATAGTGACAGTCAGGATTCAAATCAGTAACGATGGACCCCCAAAGGCCAAATAAATGGCCAGTAATGCAATTAAAAATGCGTTTTCTCAAGGCTCAGGCAGAATTGCCCATATCCCCATAGGTCATTCTTAAGAGAAGGCAGATACGAGGAGCAGTGGTACAGTGACAGCAGCGGACGTTTACTGAATACTTCTGTGCTGGAAGCTCTTCCAAGAGAAAGATCTCCTTTTCCTAAACCTATCCTTCCCTCCTTCCACAGCCATAATGTTAGTCCCTTGGTTTTTACGAGAATATTCTCTAAATGTCAAGTCAGAGTTATAGGCTCCCAGACCTAACGTACCCATGTAATTGTATGGTTTCCATCAGATGTGATTATGCAGAGGAATCTGAAAGGAGAGAGAATTTAAAGCCCTTACCAATACCAAATTTAGGCCTGCACACATCCCATACAGTAATGTGCACTATGATTGCTAGGAAACGGAAATTCCTGCAACTCATGTATGTGTGTATACACATACAAATTCATATATATTTCAGTAAAATATGAAATTCACCAGGGCCACCTCATGCCTCATTCTCTTTGTCAGTTTTTTAAAATTTTTAAAAATATTTTATTTATTTCCAAGACAGAGAAAGAGAGAGAGAGCGAGCGAGCAAGGGAGGGTCAGAGAGAGGGAGACACAGAATCCAAAGTAGGCTCCAGGCTCTGAGCTAGCCTTAAGCACAGAGCCCAATGCGGGGCTCGAACCCACGACCCATGAGATCATGACCTGGGCCGAAGTTGGACGCTTAACTGACTGAGCCACCCAGGTGCCCCCTCTTTATCAGTTTCTATAGGTAGAACAGGGACTCTCCCTCAGCCTTGCCTCACTCCTGACTTGACCTTAGACCTGGACTTCACCTCTGCCCTCACTCTAGCAGCTTAGCCACACTTGGTAATAGGAGAGTGGGATTGCCCAGAGACTTTCAGAGATGCTAAATTCTATCAGGAAGTCCACTTTAGCAAAGACCTAAGGTTCCATTCCGTCCACTGCCTATCACATGGGGTATAAAGGGAGATCGGAGCCTTAGCACGGAGGCATCATTGAAGGAAAACCTATGTCACAATTGTTTCAGGTAGACATTTGGTTCATTTTCTTACCATCATTATGGTAGGGTTGGTGATAAGGAAGGCTGCCCAGAATGTCAGTGCAGGAAAATAGCTGCATTCATTGATTCATTCATCCATCAACACGTCAGATATGTATTAAACTTCTGCTATACTAGGAGGTTTAGGACATAAAATTTACATGTAAAACCCAGAGTTCATCTAAAGATTAAACAGTTGACATATCTTATAGTGTAGAGGATTCTTGGTATATCCTAGAAGAGTTTGGTGAGTATTTTCTCTGAAGTGCCAGGTAGTAAATATTTCAGGACTTGAAGACTACATACTCTATCACTTCCTCTTCTCCTCTTCTGTTTCTCCTCTTCCCTCAATCTTCTTTACAATCCTTTTAAACTGTAAAGAACATTCTTCGCTTACACCATATAGGCCAGATTTGATGCATGTGATATAGTTTTCTACTTCATCCAAGTCCCTGCTACCCATTGGGATCCACAAATCAGCAACAGCAGTGTCCCCAGGGGATTTTGTTAGAAATGGAGATTAGGATGCTCCATCTTGGATCTATTCAATCCATTTACTATCACTATGTAACAAACTACCACAAGACCCAGTGGCTTAAAACAACAATCATTGAGGGGCTCCTGGGTGGCTCAGTTGGTTAAGCATTAGACTCTTGGTTTCAGCTCTGGTCATGATCTCACAGTTCTTAGGTTCATGCCTCATGTCTGGCTCTTTGCTGACAGTGCAGAACCTGCTGGGGATTCTTTCTCTTTCCCTCTCTCTCTTTGCCCCTCTCCCTCTTGTATGCTCTCTCTCCCTCTCTCACAAAAGTAAATAAAAACTAGAAAAAAGCACACAGTCATTTATAATTATTCATGAGTCTATATGTCAGCTGGAAGATTCTTCTGGTCTTGGCTGGGTTCCCTCATGCATCTACTACAGTAAGCTACAGGTGAGCCAGACATCTCAGCTACTAGACGTTCATTGGCTATCATCTGGGGTCCCTGAGTTTGCTTCCATCTGATCTTGTATTCTCCAGCTGGCTAACATGGGTTTGTTTTGTGGTAGTTGCAAGGTTCCAAGAAAGGAAATGGTCTAGCTATGGAACTGGCATAATATAACTTCTTTATATTCTACTGGTGAAAGCAAGTTACAATCCAACCCAGGTTCAAGTAGGAGGAAAATAGAGTCTATCCACTGCCGGAAGGGGCTGCAAAGTCACACTGCAAAGTATGCAGACCCAAAGAGTAATGGAGAAATGTGATCACATCTGCAATCTGCCATACCTACTAAATCAGAATTTCTGCATGTTATCAAGACCCCTAGATTATTCATAGGCACACTTAAGTTGAAGAAGCACTGGTTCTAAAGTATTTTCATTGTATCACTTTTCTTTTCTCCTGGAACACTTCCATGGTCATGTTTTAAATAACAAGTTGTCAAGGCTCAGAATAGGTGCCTACACAAACATCTAATCAGGAAAGAAGGTTTAATTTGAACTGTCACTTCACAATTTGTTGGTGACTGAATACCAACCACCAAGAGACGTGGCACAGAGCAACTTAAACTCTTCGCTCACTCACAACTTGAAATTTTAGGTCTTCAGACAGTTCTTGCTTCCTAACCTTGCATGGTAGTTTGTGGACTTTTGTCTTTGAAGAAAGGGTCACTATTGGCAGATTGATACCTACTCCATATGCCAACCTTCTCTGTATGAGCTATTTGGGTGTCATAAACATAAACAGGGAAACCTCCGAAGATTGAAACAAAAGAGGAATAGTGACCAATCCTTCTCTCTGATGATGATGTAAGGAACTCTTACTTCCTAGAGTTTGAATGGGTTCATAGCACAAATAGAAGATCGATAGTTGGTGGCTGTTGACTGAAAGGTAACAGCACATGCTTGGAAGTGAGACTGGCTGAATTTGAATCTCAGCTCTTCCACTATGTGTGACCTTGGGCAGATTATTGAATCTCTGTGTACTTGAGATTTTCACCTGCAGTACCAGAGAAACAATAGTAGCAAATGCATAAGGTTTTTTAAGGGGGTTCAAGAACGTGGCAATTGCAAGTTATCAGAAGAGTACCTATTTGCATTTATTATCATTAATATCATTTTCATGACTATAATTTCCTTGACATAGAGATGTAATTTGGTCTTGTATTCAGATGGAAACTTTCCTGAGATCTTCAGTAAATTTTTATTATTTTTAATGAAAATTTCACTCTTCTTTTCCTGCCCACATTCTCTCATGTTGTATATTAGTCAGGCTTCTTTGATACCATAATAGTCTGAATGTATATGGATTACTTGCAAAGTATAAAGGAATGGCCTATTTTTCATAGTGAGCAAAACAATTCTGAATCTTAATATGTATAATTATGCTATTTGCAAATGTAACAGCTCTGGATACTTAGCACACTACCAGACCATGCTGTGACATTATAATCATAATGGCCATAATTATTCGAATTAGTACTTTTATTTGTGGTTTGTTTCCAGCACAAACTTTCCTAGGGATAACATTAGCTTCTACCCTTGACTCTTGTTCATGTTGACCAAGGGGCTGATTTATCATAGACTTGTAATCTATAAGCAACATGCAGAGCTTAAAGATGGGAAAGGAATGAAAAAGTTGGAGGGGAGTGAGAAGGAATGACAAAAGGGTAACACTAATAATCCATAGTTTTTCATAAATATTTAAATACTCTATCTATGTTTAGATATTTGAAGAGTCCACATGATAAAATGTTTTTATTTGTTTATTTTTGAGATAGAGAGAACAAGAGTAGGGGAGGGACAGAGAGAGGGAGAGAAAGAGAATCTTAAACAGGCTCCACACCCAGCAGAGACCCCAATGTGGAGAACTGGATCTCAGAACTGTGAGATCATGAACATGAGATCATGACCTGAGCTGAAATCAAGTCAGAGGCTTAATGGACTGAGCCACCCAGGTGCCTCTACATGGTAAAATATTTAACGGCAATCACAGGTGGCTCAGTGGGATTCCTCTAAACTTACTTGAAGATAAGGCATCTCCAATTCTCTAGCAAGCCAGCACTACACAGAGAAGGAAAGGATAGTCAGGTGCCATCAAAATGAGTGAGTTGTACCAAGTAGACCAAGAGTATGGAGTCTTCATTAGTACATCAGATTGGTAAGTAGTTTCTCTGAATCTGCAAACGTTCTTGGTGTGACCCTCTGAGATTGGACAAAAACAGTGAGCACCCAAAAAATGACATGGTGTTACTTATAATTTGGTGCCAAACTTCCTATAATATTCCACTACACAAAGAAAAGACAACATCAGTAATAGGTAATTTTCACCTTGAAAACTAAATTGGTCTCAGTAGCTACCTACATCTGTTTATCATATGGGGAGACTTTCTAATAACAGAAAACCTCTCCCTTCAGAATTATTCTTTGTTAATTTAAATTCTTTGACATAACATTATTTTTTATGAATAGAGAGTACATGTTCAAGACAGAAAAGTTGGAAAATGTAGAAAATTATAAAGAAAGTGAAAACTATCCAAAATCCCATCACTCAATCATTGTGTTTTTATATAATTTATCCCAGTATTTCTTCTATTATTGCTTACAAAATATACTTTTCATGTCTGTTTCCTAGGAAGTCATTTCAATTAGAAAGTAAAGATGAGATTTACTCTGTATGTGTTTTTAAAACATATTTTTCCCTTTAACCTAACAGCATATATTTGGCCCTAGAATATGATTTAGTAGCCAACATCTACAGTTAGATATATGGTGACTTTCTGTAGTCAGATACAGCCTTTTATGATTTCTGGTCATTTGTCAAAGGTGTTGTTTCACAATTGATTGGTCTTTCCATCAAAAGAATTACAATTACATTCCAGTATTTTTTAAGCAAAAAATTATTGGGAAATTAATCATCTATCCCCTCTGGGTTAATGATAAATGATTGAACAATTTATGATTACATTATTAAAGTGACAAAAAATGAATACTTTAGTTCATTCTGTGAATCTTAAATAGATCAATAGAAACACTCTACCCGTATTATAATTTTTTGAATTATAATAAACACCCACAAGAGAACACTGATCATAGGTGTGTAGCTTTATGTTATTTCCATGAAAGGAGGATAATTGTATAAACAGCATCTGGATCCAAAAAGTAGTCTGTCTCCAGCATCACAGATACCTCTGTTCTTACATCCCTTCAGTTACCACTCTTCTGACTTCTAATATCAGAAATCACTGGGACGCCTGGGTGGCTCGGTCAGTTAAGCGTCCGACTTTGGCTCAGGTCATGATCTCACAGTTCGTGGGTTTGAGCCCTGCATCAGGCTCTGTGCTGACAGCTAGCTCAGAGCCTGAAGCCTGCTTCAGATTCTGTGTCTCCCTCTCTCTCTCTGACCCTCCCCTGTTCACACTGTTTCTTTCACTCTCTCTCAGAAATAAATAAAACATTTTAAAAAGTTACTTTTGCCTGTTTTTGAACATTATGTAAATGAAAGCATACATGTCTTCTTTTGGGACTGGCTCTATTTTATTAACATTACAATTATATATTGGTTTATTTCATGTGTAATTTTTAATGTAGGAAGATATATATGCATATATATAGTTCAGATATTATTAGGAAAAATAAATTTTATTTATTTAAAAAATATTTTTCTAATTGCTTAAGCTGATATATGAGAAAGGGTGAACTGGTAATTTAGAGTGTTTTGATCAATCATCTAGATCTTGAGGAGGCACTCTTTGATAAAAGCAAATGTAGTACATTGGATTTTGTGTCTTTTGATATTCTTGGCTTTGGTTTTTATCGTCACAAACTTTGTTTACCTCTTTAAATTGCAGGGTAGAGAAGAGTTATTTTGAACATTAAGTCCTTATTGAGAGTCGTGTGGAGGCATGAGAGTAATAAAGAAGTACATACTATATCATAATATTTTAGAGCTAGCAGAAACCTTAGGCATTAAGTCTAGCCCCTCTGGACTGGAGGCTCAGACAAGATAAGTAACTTACCAATGTCGTATATCTAGTTAGTGGCAAAGACCTTGCTCAGTGTTCTCTCTATTATGCCTTGATATATCATAATTTTAGTTTGGGTAGATTGTGGAACATCTGCCAAGAAAAATATAATAACCTTATGTTTGGCAGCTTCTCCACACCTCTTGTTTAGCTTCATGGTCAGTTTTATTCCACTCTGTTTTTAAGGATGTATGGTTCAGGGATGAATTAAATTTTATAGAATCATGTCATGTTGAGCTAACTGTAAATTCACAGTTTTTATGTAATTCAATACTTATTTTACAGATGAGAAAACTGAGACCCATAGAGGCTAAATTCTAGTTGAGCAAATTTGGCACCAGAAAGCAGGTGTTTTAGTTCTTTTTTCCCCCCAACAGTTTTCTTTCTGTGTTTGTCATTGCTAATCTATTAGGACTGGAAGCAAATCCAGGTCATCAATTTCCTCTTAGCTACTATTCTTGACAAATAATTGAGCTGTGTCCAAGTAGAAAATTTTGTTCATACCGGGGGTATCAGGACTCAAACTCTGAGTTCAAATTGTATTCACTACCACTTTTCAGGGAAGCCCAGATGCTAATGATAAACTAAGGTGGCTAATTTACCAGGAGCCTAATTATAGGGCTAGATCCGGGAAGAAGATCAGGGGAATGCACACGTATCTAAGTTCTGATCTGTCTGAGACATTTTTCCTAAAGGGGCATCTGTGTAGCTCAGTCAGCTGAGCAACCAACTTGGGCTCAGGTCATGATCTTGCTGTTTGTGAGTTCAAGCCCCGTGTCAGGCTCTGTGCTGAGAGCTCAGAGCCTGGTGCCTGTTTCAGATTCTGTGCTTCCCTCTCTCTCTCTGCCCCTCCCCCACTCATGATCTGTCTGTCTCTCTTTCTCTCAAAAATAAACAAATGTTAAAAAATAATTGGGACATTTTTTGTAAGACATTAAGCTCCAAAGATATGGTTTGTGACTTCTGGAAAGAAGGGTCCCAGGCAGACACTCAAAACCTCTTCTAAAAACCTCAGTGAGCTGGGCAAGCACAAGCCACACTCATTTGCCATCTTGCTTGCTAGCCTCCAACTATTAGAAAATACCGGTACTTTTTTATGTTAATTTATTTTTCAGAGCGTGGGTGGGGTAAAAGCAGAGAGATAGAGAGAGCCAGAGAATTTGAAGTAGGCTCCAGGCCCTGAGTGTCAGCACAGAGCACGACATGGGGCTCAAACTCAGGAGCTGTGAGATCATGACCAGAGGGGAAGTCGGATGCTTAGCCGACTGAGCTAGCCAGGTGCCCCAGAAAATACCAGATACTTTTGCACTCTTTCTTAAAGTTATGGATAACATTTTGACCTAATTCTAGGTAATATTTCCTTCATTAAAAAGAAATGTATCTGAGGAATGACCAACCTCATTCTCCTTTGTTTCTCCCTGAGATGTATGAGAGTGCAATGAAGAAGAGTGCACTAACCAGGACATGCAGGACTCTTTTTTTTTTTTTTTTGCTCATTTTTAAGTCGTTTGTGATTCTTCCTGGTGATCTTTTGTGACAATGCAAAGCTTCGTGCTCTTGGGACCCAAAGAGGAGACACTGCCTACTGGCTAAGGAAGAACTAAAGAATAGGAAGCACCAGATTTCCTGCTAAGGAATGTACTAAATGTCTGTGTTAATTATTTTTTATTATTTGTTGGTTATTCTGCTACTTCAACTGATAAATAGTACCACTTTATTCTTTTTTTTTAATTTAAATCCAAGTTAGTTAACATATAGTGTTATAATGGTTTCAGAGTAGGATTTAGTGACTCATCACTTACATAGAACACCGAAGGCTCATCCCAATAAGTGTCCTCCATACTGGTAATCACTCACTTAGCCCATCCCCCAACCCAACACCCCATCAGCAACTCTCAGTTTGTTCTCTGTATTTAAGAATCTCTTATGGTTTTGGGGCGCCTGGGTGGCTTAGTCGGTTAAGAGTCCGACTTTCTCTTAGGTCATGATCTCGCGGTTCATGGGTTCGAGCCCCGCGTCGGGCTCTGTGCTGACTGCCAGCTCAGAGCCTGGAGCCTGTTTCAGTCTGTGACTCCCTCTCTCTCTGACCCTCCCCTGCTCACGCTGTCTCGCGCTCTCTCTCTCCTAGAAATAAATAAAAAACATTAAAATAAAAAAAAAAAGAATCTCTTATGGTTTGCCACCCTCTCTATTTTGTCTTATTTTTCCTTCCCTTCTCCTATGATCATCTGTTTTGTCTCTTAAATTCCACATATGAGTGAAATCATATGATATTTGTCTTTCTCTGACTTACTTCACTTAACATAATACACTCCAGTTCCAACCACATTGTTGCAAATGGCAAGAGTTCATTCTTTTTGATTGCTGAGTAATATTCCTTTACATACACACACACACATACACACACACACACACACACACACACACACCACATCTTCTTTCTCCATTGGACATTTGGGCCCTTTCCATAATTTGGCAATTGTTGATAGTACTGCTATAAACGTTGGTGTGCATGTGCCTGCCCCTTTGAATCAGTATTTTTGTAACCTTTGGATAAATACCCAGTAGTGCAATTACTGGGTCATAGGTGAATACATATACACTAGAAGTGTATTGCTCTATTTTTAATTTTTTGAGGAACCTCCATATTGTTCTCCAGAGTGGCTGCTCCAGTTGCATTCCCACCAGCAGTGCAAAAGGGTTGCCCTTTCTCTGCATCCTTGCCAACATATGTTGTTTCCTGAGTTATTAATTTTAGCCATCCTGACAGGTAGGAAGTGGGATCTCATTGTACTGCTTTATTCTTTTTAAAAAATTTTTAAATGTTTTTTTTTTTTAAGAGAGAGAAAGAGAGAAAGAAACAGAACATAAGCAGGGGAGGGGCAGAGGGAGAGAGGGAAACACAGAATCAGAAGCAGGCTCCAGGCTCTGAGCTGTCAGCACAGAGCCCCACGCAGGGCTCCGACTCTTGAACCATGAGATCTGAGCCAAAATTGAATGCTCCACCACCTGAACCACCCAGGTACACCTGAACCACTTTACTACTAATGAGACCTGTTGACAAAATGGAGAAAAGAGGATGCTTTATATTTCTTTTAAAATGGAGCATCACCACAGCACTTTGAGGATTCGAGGCAGTGCTTCAAACGTTTTTGGATTTCTGAGCTTGGGAGAAAGCACCGTTTGGGCTGATATAGTTCAGTCCCAGTGGACAATGAATGCCGTGGGAGTGGGAGGTGCCCTTTAGAGGCTTCAACGGAGAACACATCACCAAGAGACCCCGTGCAGGGCAGGGTCAACACTAATGAAAGGCCAGTTTAAGAACTCCTGTCATGTATTTTAAGGAACGTTGAGAAATAACTGAATGATCCTTTGGAAGAGGGCTGGATGTCCCTCATTTTCAAGCAAAGGCTAAAACCATTGAAATACGCTACATCTTGTAAGAAGTTGGGGAAAATCCAGGTTGTACAATCATTTTTGATAAAGATTTGTTTGCTTTGCAATCAACCCATGATAAGTCACTCATAAGTTTTGGTGTGAATCTCAGTTTCTTAATGCATGCTTTTCATGATTATTATACTCTAAATTCCTCATTTTAGAAATGAAGCAAAACTCAGAGAATAGGATTAGTCCATGTCTAATTTTCTCCTGGAAAATTTCTAAATTTCTCCTGGACATAACATTCTCTATCTATGTAGTTCTGCCCACATATAAATTAGTTAACTACTCATCTGGGTCTCCCATAGGAGGATTGAGATATCACAAACAGCAAGAGGGCAAGGCTTAACAGTTTAGTTTAGAATCATCTTGAAAAATCAAGCCTGAATTTGAATACAACTTTAGAATTGAATGGAGAATTTATTTTCCCTGAACACTCATTGAAATGGCTAATCAGTGAAATAAATGGGTTTTACCAATGTTCAGAGATTATAAATTGTATTAAGCCCTCATCAACAAATTAAAGCATTTCTGTGAGACTTTCTTCCCAGCACATTTTCTCCCTTTACCAAAGATAAATTCTTGCAGTGAGATTTCTCTGAGGCTTTGTATTCATTATACATTTTTATGTGGGGGTTAATTTCATGGGTTTGATGTTGAGATCATTATTTAGAAGACGGTGATTCATATCCCAATAGAAGCATCTGTAGGAAATTTGGATAAAGGTAGCCCAGCACAGGCTAAAACTGTTAAAATCCAGGCTTTAAAATTTTTTTTAATAAAAAGAAACAATGGCCTGCCAGTTATTTTAATCCAGTAGACAAAATTCTAGATGCATCCAGTTGATGTACAAGTAAGAAATGTGATCCAATTCAATTCAATTTGTAAATGTAGTAAGAGTTTTATAAAAGAGCAAGATGCTGTGCTAATCCCATCCGGGGCTACCAAAGCTGAGTTAGGCATTCTTTAGGATTCTAGAAAGTGTTAATGTGAAGGTGGTGTGTGTGTGTGTGTGTGTGTGTGTGTGTGTGTGTGTGTGTGTGTGAAGTATAGAAAATATAATCACCGAAAATTATATCATTAAATGAAGATGAATACATATCATCAAAGAAACAAAATCATCTTGGAGTTTAAAAACCAGAAAATTTATAAATAGTTGAGGACATAAAAAATCCTCAATGAATATGTCTTGTAATGGGATTTTAAATCATTTCTAGGATTTTAACTATCAGAAATGTTAGAAAAACCCATGCCTGGAACTCTTAAGAGCATTAGTTAAGATGTGAAGACAGGATCGTGTGGACAATATCAGGGAAGCAGTCACATCAATTTGTTTGAATACCAACTGGAAAGATAAGTTGGGGCCATAATATTGATTGTCATTTTGAGTAATGTGAGACAAATCCAGATCGCATGTGGGAACAAGCAAGCGTTTTTGGTGTAATAGAATCTGGACCTGAGAAAGATGAATCTGGCCAGGGTGAATCTTTATTAGATCAGGAAAGGCAAGGAGGTTAGATGAGAAGAGTTTACTTTGCATACCATTCCATTGGCACTTGAATTTATCATAGCTAATGTTTCTTTTGTTTCTAAATGGCTTCACATCTTTTTAGATTGCTGGGGATAGGAAAACAAATGAATATTAAAATATTTGTAAGAAATATAAAAACTTAAATTTATTTGACATCTTTTCTCTGATTTGGTTAATTGTTAAAGATTCATAAAATTTGAGTTTTAGGCACCTAATCTGGTAATACTACTAGCATTCAGAAAACACCATAATAAAAAATTGAAATAGATTTAGTAGCTCATGAATTAAAGTAAATACATTTATGATTGATGTTTCTCAGTCAATGATCAGTAGCCTTCAAATTCATGCATCATTTGTCACCATGTACTCTTAAAACAGTCTTAGGTATAATTGTGATTTAAAAATGGAGTACATAAATGGAAAATAGAAATAGAGCAAATGGAAGACATTTGAAGCTGTTCTCTCTTATCAAACTTTCAAAATTATGGTTAAAATTGTTTAAGTGAATACATATTCATTCTCAAAAATAGATGGGGACTTTCAGAGCAAACAAAACTGTGATTGGATAGAGGTAGAACTGGTTTGGAGAAGAACTGGCAACTAGTAAGTATGTGAATGTTTTTAAGATAGTTTCACTTAAATATCTGAGAGTAGCATACTCTAATAATAATAATAATAATTTCAAGTAGATAGGACAGCATGCAAAAACCAATAGTAATAATAGAGATACATAAACTTTACAGTCTTAATAAAATGATATTTGTTTAAAAAAATGTTTTACTCTTTTTTTTTTTGAGACAGAGAGAGAGAGAGCATGAGCTAGGAAGAAGGTTAGAGATAGAATCCTAAGCAGGCTCCACACTCAGCATGGAGCCCAACCCCATGACTCTGGGTCATGACTTGAGCTGAAATCAGGAGTCCAGAAGCTCAACCAATTGAGCCACCTAGGCACCCTAAGAAATATTTTACTCTTACAATCTAGAACAAAGATTATAATTTGCATCAACATTGGAGGTGAGGTAGGGACTAGAGGTGGAAATATAGAGTTATTGATGGAATGAAATGTTACTAGAAAAATGTCAATGTAAACAATTGTGTTATATTAAAAATAATTTTTAGAAGACTAGAAATAAAATAACTAAACTAATGTAAAAAAATGGAATAAAAGAAATTGAGTACACTCATCGAAAGATAGAAGGGAGGAGAAAGCAGAAAAAGCACGACAAATAAACAGTAAGAAAAGAAAAGAAGAATTAGTCCAAAAATATTAGTAATCCCAATAACTGTAACTAGGCTAAATAGGTCTACTAAAATTTTTAGACTAATGAAAACCAAGCAAACCATATTCTGCCATTGTTTACTTATTTTCCATAAATAACAATTAATAATAAAAATTATGATAAACTATGTGAATACTCATATAGATTCATACAAACAATAATTCCAATCCTCACAACAATGCCAGAAAGTACAACTACTCTTATTCCTATCTTACAGACAAGAGAATTGAGGCACAGAGAGGTCAGTTACTTGGCTCAAGTCCACTTGGTTCTTAAATAGCAGACCCAGATTTAAACCAAGACAAAGATGGATTTCAGCCTCAGAATCTTGCCTATAATTTCTTTATGATATATTATGGTGAAAATAATAAAAATTAAGCTTGTGCAATAATATTATCAAAGAAAACAAAATTTAAGGTGAAATCCTTAAAAAGAGACAAAGGTATTTCCCAGTTATAAACACAATCCATGAAAGAGATAATAGTCTTGAAATAAGTATACGTTTTGCAACATTCTTGTGAAATGTATAAAGGCAAAGTATGACAAATAGAAATAGTCTCACAATCAGGGGCGCCTGGGTGGCTTAGTTGGTTAAGCGTCTGGCTTTCGCTCAGGTCATGATCTCTCAGTTCGTGGGTTCGAGCCCTGCGTCGGGCTCTGTGCTGACTGCCAGCTCAGAGCCTGGAGCCTGTTTCAGTCTGTGACTCCCTCTCTCTCTGACCCTCCCCTGCTCACGCTGTCTGTCTCTCTCTCTCCTAGAAATAAATAAAAATATAAAAAAAAAAGAAAAAGAAATAGTCTCACAATCAAACTGTAAGACTTTAGTAGACTTCTCTCAAAAACTGATATATCAAACAGAAATAGAAAATGAGGTATATTGGATGGGATAGACTAGGCGACTGCATATGTTAGACTGGATCATTGCCAAAATATGTTCTCCCTTCCCTAGCTCTTCCCTATTAGGCCAATCCTAATGAAAGTGTAATCCTTTCTACTTCACTGATACCAAGCTTGGCTATATGATATATTCTGGCCAAAGCAATGTGCTATATCTGGGCACAAGCTCTAAGAGGCATCAAATGTGCTACGTTATCTGTTTTTCCCTTTGCCATGGCATCAACAACATCTCAGAGGGACTTCTCTTTCATCCTGGATCCTAGATGGAAATCCAAAGCCAGATCTGTGGGTTATATCACAGAAACAAAAAGTAAGCCATTGTTGCTATAAGCCACCACAATTTTGAGGTTATTTGTTATGATGGCATATACTGGCCCAACCTGATTGATGGTGCATTATACTAACAAGTGATCCACAAACCTCAGGGCTTAAAAAGAGAAAGATTATTTCTCACTCATGTTATATGCACCAGTGGCTCATCAGGGGAGACTATCAATATGTGCTTCATAGTCAATACTTAGGGAATCAGGCTGAGACACTCTACCAGCTTTTGATGTTTTTGAATACTTGAATACTTGAAAAACCTGAGCACACACTAGGAAGAAAAGGAGTCTCAACAAATACTGGTACCACATAGACCAACATCAGATATGTCTAATAAAATATAGTTAGAAATATCCACAAAAGATAGCTCAAGAATTCTATATTTTAAAATATTTTATAATACTATTTTATATAATTCAAGAATTATGAATGACAAGTAGAAAATGGAAATTAACAAACACTTAAAAGTAGGCCAGGGAGATCAGATTTGTAGGATGAAAACAAAGCAATACTCAGAAGGAAATGGATATCATTAAATTTTCTTAATAAAAGGGGTGAATAGATTATTCTTTTAATTTGGAAAACATATTAAACACAAAGAAGAAAATTAAGAAACCAAAAATTAAACAAATGTTGAGTATATCAATAGGAATACACACACACACACACACACACACACACACACACACACACACATTGTTTTTTTAAGACTGATAAACAAGTCTTTCCTGGCAAGTATTCCCAAGAAAAACAGGAAGACAAAAATAATATAAGTAGACATGAGCAAGAATGGAAATGTGGCTATATGCAGAGACAGAAGATATGTAAGAATATGAGACTGTACGATTAATCATTGCTATAGTCAATCTTTTTATTCTTGGATCATGTCTTTAAGATAACTTTAAGTGATACTGAAAGATCTACCCCTCAAAAGCCACCATACATTCATAATTTACAGATGTATTCTATGTAATAACTTTGAAAAACAGAGGAACAGATAATATATGTTTTACAGTTGTTCCAGAAAATACAGAGATGGATTACTCTCCAACTCATTTTATAAGCTATCATAACCTAGATACTAAAACAAGGAAGAAAATTAAAATGTAGGCCGAAGTGGGTTAAAATTTATCACAGGCAACGTAGTCATCTACCTTGAAACTTCAAAAGAATGAACTGACAAATATTAGTGCTAGATATGCCCTGATATATAATCACCATACAAAAGACAATAGCTTTGTATACTCCTGCAACAACAAATTCAAAATTGTTGCAAGAAACAAAGGATTCTATTCACTGAAGCTACAGTAGCTTGAAATTAACATACATATATTAGGCTTTTATTCCTTATGATATTAGACTTTTATTCCTTATGGAGAAAATATTAAATTTACTGAAAGGAAATAATAATAATAGGAAGAAATAATAATAATAAAAGGAAGAAAGAAACTGTCAGAAGGAAGATCTTCCTCAATCCTGTGGTCCTACTACCTGGACTTAGAATCAAATGACCATGAGACATTTAATGGGAGAAAATCCAATTTAATAGCATATGCATGGGGAATCCACACAGGCAGGAAATTCCAAAGACATGGAGGCAATATGAAGCTTCTATGAGCTAAGGAGAGAGGAGGTATTGGGAGCCATTCTGAGCCCACTAGTCTAGAAAGCTCCTGGTGAGGTTAAAGCAAGTTTGTGTGATCTCTTGCCAATCAGATGACAACTGATATCCATCCCACTCAATTATTCCTGCTTGAGCACTGACCTCTGAGGTACCTTGTTGATCAGTTTCGGGAGTGACTTGTCCCCTTATTCTAGCCCTGGTATGATGATTGCACCTTGTGAAGGAACTTATTGTGGGAACTTCTTTCAATTATGGTAACAGACATCGTGTCTCCAGCAGGTCCTGTTTCCCTGCATACTTTCCCTTGAGCTATGAGCAGGCTAATGACCTTTACTCATAAAAGATTGACCTTTATATGTACAATTCTGTTTCTACCGTTGCATTAGTCCAAGAGGTTCATACAGCTCAACATGTAAATTAACTAACCAAAAATACCTCTCAAGCCCTAGCTATTCAAGAAATCATAAAACTAGACACAAAGGTAAATGCACTCGATGACACTATTCTATGTATTGGAAATGAGCTAAACTCTTTAAAGGTACGGTTGGCTCTCTGGTGCCATAAAGCATATAACTGGAAAATCAAGTCTTGCCCAGAGACAAAGAGCCTAACTTAGAGAGAAGGTACAGATAAGAGCAGAACATAAGTTACTACATACACCTTTGTTAACTAGTGATGTATAGCAGCCCCTTCCCTAAGGCCTACATTCCACAAACACCTTCCCTTACCCTGGCAGCTGTGATGAGGATGGATAAGAGTATCTATAAACTTAATGACTTAATCTTAGTGTTATTAAAATGTGAACATCCTGTTATTTTCTTAGTTACTCAACGTCACTATAATTGGGGCAGTTCTGCAAGAAGACTTCTGTAAAACCTGTTTCTGTACATTTTCCAAAAACATCTTATCACAGAGAACTATCCATTGTAAAAGTTCCATTTTCTGATGCCATGTTAACATTTGACCTATAAATAAAGACACTAAAAGGACAGGGCAGTGATGCCTGCCTGGTGATCAGAAAGGATCTCGGGGCTTTCTCACTCCCTCCCTCACTGACACCATCCATCCTTCAGGGACCCCTGGACCTGGCCAGAGCTGGACTTTGGCAGGGAGGGGCCTGAGGATATGAAGGGGAGAGAGTTCATTAGCAAGAAGATGAGAGATGTTCAGAAAAAGCAAGATTGCCCTATTATAAAGGTAAATTCCTTGGGTAAAGAGCAATTGCTGTTAAGAGCTCTCTTCCTGTTATAGCTCTCCTTTACAGTGTAAATTTAGACAGTTGTAGGGAAGGTAGAGGGTTTCTTCTGTATCTCTTGGGTTTTAATTACCTTATTATTCTTATTATTATCATTATTATTTTTTTGGTTTTAATTACTTTTAATTCAAAACAATCTTTATGCCAAAGTGGCCTGCCTTAGGGCAGTCTGCCCTGGGCACCTACAAAATCATAGTTCAATATTAAAATATTATGATAAAAGTAGCACTTCAAGTCATGAGGAGATAAATTATGCAATATATTTTTCTGGGAAAACTTAAAATGTATTAATAAATAGATCCCTAGATCACATCATTCAAAACAACAAATTCCATGGAGACTGAGGACATAAACACAAAAAGAAGATAATTCTAAGGTTCTGGAAGAAAAGATAGGAAGCTTTCTTTATGCCTCTATGTAGCAAATACCTTAAACAGCCATAGAAAGCAAAAATCATAAAGGATAAGAACCAAATACTATGATCAAAAGAAACTTTCCTTTGACACTAATGATTATTAAACTCTAGTAGTATGCTGACTTCCAGGGCCTGGAGGGCCTCAGGGGTCATATGCTCAAATGGTCATATATTTGCTCAAATGGTCATATATTTCTGTGAAATGTATGCTGGCATGGTATTTTCACTTCAATTGGTTTAGATCAGGGGTGGGCAAATCCAGCCCCACTGTCTGTTGTTATCAATAAAGTTTTATCAGAACATAATTACACTCATTTCATTTCCTACCGCCTGGATGCTTTAGTGCTATAATGACAGAGTTGAATAGTTGTGTGGAGGCCTTATGGTCCGGAAACCCTGAAACATTTCCTATTGGATTCCTTACAGAAAAAAGTTTCCCAACCCCTCATTTATATCACCTTCTCCCTTGTGCTGGGACTCTTTCTGTTACATTTTCTTTCATGTCAGGAATCCGCAGAGGATTAGCCAGGGTTACTTTGGGGTCTGGCTAAAGAAGACTTGAATGGAGGATATATACATTTAACATAAATTTAGCTGTTTATATTTAGGTGATTTGCAATAACTCTGTGCATGGAAACTAAACATTATTGAAATTAGAGCCAGGAGCCAGCCTGTGGAAAATTCTTCCATGTACCAAAGAAACATAAAATTTGAGGAGGATTTGGTTTTCAAAATGGAAGTTCTCTTCTGTCAGAAATATACTTATTACTGCAGCATTATAATTACCAGCACACCACACTTTTTAAAACACTCCCTTTTGCACGGGGCGCCTGAGTGGCTCAGTTGGTTGAGTCTCTGACTTCAGCTCAGGTCATGGTCTCATGGTGGAGCCCTACGTCAGGATGTGTGCTGACAGCTCAGAGCCTGGATCCTGCTTCGGATTCTGTCTGTGCCTCTTGTTCTCTGCCCCTTCTCCGCTCATGCTCTACCTCTCTCTGTCTCCAAAATAAATATTAAAAAAAAACACCCGCTTGGGAATTCAGTGAAGTAAAATTTTTCAGAATTTTGGTGCTTGTAAAGAAAGCCCTATTTGTAACTGTACTCCAAACAGTGAGTTTCTAATCAAAGTCTCAGGTTTTATGAATCTCAATTTTTAATAAAAAAGATGAAAATTTTTATTAACCATGCTATGGAAAAGATGGAATTAACTTTCTATTTTCTCTATAGAAAATCTTACAAAATCTTTGATATATGACAAAATCATCAAGGATTTGTGACACTTAGGGTATTTACCATTGCTTTTTTATTTGTGGTTTATTGTGATTTCATTTCTCATTCAAAAAGTTTATACTTTTATATTTAAAATTGTTTTTATAATAGTATTTTATTCAGAAAGAGGCCTTTGAGGGTGCCTGGGTGGCTCAGTCAGTTAAGTGTCCAACTTCAGCTCAGTTTATAATCTAGCAGTTTGTGAGTTCAAGCCATGCATCGGGCTTGACAGCTCAGCCTAGAGCCTGCTTCAGATTCTGTGTCTCCTTTCTCTCTGCCCCTCCCTGCTTGCTCTCTGTCTCTCTCAAAAATAAATAAACATTTTTCACATATTTTAAAAAAAGAAAGAGGCCTTTGGGAGTTGTATAACTTTTGTCCCACAAATCATGGGTCCCCTCTTCGTGTAGAGAAAAAAAAGTTTCATAACCTTAGTGAAAAGATAAAAGGGAAATTTTAAAAACACATTTTCACATTATAGCAGGATTAGCAGTAAAGTGTTCAGACTAATTTATTAAAATCAGCAAATTTTTAAAAAACATTAAATCAAGAAAAAAGAAAAACCCATGAATTTTGTAATTTTTATCATCACAGGCAAAACAATTGACCCAAACTGGCTTGAATAATGAAAACCTCAGCATAAATTGGTTTCTAATTCTTTTTACCAGCCTAGACTCTGGTTACTTTTCTTCTTGTTTCTGATGATTTCCAGCTTTTGGTTTGATTTTCTTTATGGAGTCAAATGATTGCTAGGAGTATCTGGGGTTACATGACTCCTTATTCACATATTATCACAAAAAAGTCCTGAGCTTTGCACTGACTAGAACACTCATGAATCAATCATCTCTGCATAAGAAACTGCAAAGTACTGACTGGTTTAAATCTGTGTTACCTGAAATCAATTATTTCAAGAGGCGGGGGATTGCCCGAATTGTCTTCTGTGAATTCCCTTGGATAAACTTAATTCTATTCAAACCATTCAATGGGGGAAGTAAGTATTATGGACACCATAAAAAACAAAATGGAAAATTGACAAAGGATGTAAACACATATTTCCCCCCAAAAGAGATTAAAATAAGCAGTAAATTTCAACAATAAGCTGAGTGATGGGCACAAGGTGGTTTATAATATTATTTTGTTCAATTTGGTAAATATTTAAAAATTTCCATGATGAAACATTTATTTTGAAATTTCCCACCATGCAATTGTGGATCTTTATATTTTTTCTTTATTTATCAATTTTTCTTTTACATATTTTGAATATTTAGAACTATAATGTTCTTGCGATAAATTGACCCTTTTATTACTCTATTATGAATTGCTTTTCTGTAGTAATGGTATAATGGTTTTGGTTTTGAAGTATATTTTGTCAAATATTAATGCTATTTTATAATCTTTTTTCTGGCTTATATTTGCTTGATATTTTTTTTTTTGTCATTTGACTTTTAATCATTTGTGTCTATATGTTTTAATTCTCCTATAAACAACTTAGAATTGGATTACTTTAGGGTAGGCTAATAATCTTTTTTTTTAGTTGGTAAATTTAGTCCATTTACATTACTATTTTAAAAAATGAGAAAAGTAGTCACTTATATGCACAGGCAAGCCTGGCAATAAGAGATAGCCCTTGGTATTTCTAGGAACTCAGCTGGCACTCATAGCTAAGTTATGATGGTCTCACCAGTCTGTGATCATAATAGAGAAAAACACAAATAAGAACTTTCCATTAATCATTCATAGCAAAACAAAAATATTACCCTGATTAATGTTAATAACTGCTGTTTCTGTACTAATTACAGATTTAGCCCCCTCTTCATTTCTCCTGCCTCTTAGATAAAATTAAGATACCCTTCCAAAGGATTTCCCTACTTCATACCAATACTTGGCTCAGAGCAAATCAAATCCTTAAATACTCCTACAATCACTCAACATGACCAAATCTTATTACAATTTTCTTCTAAGCCCTCCTGGCATATCTTGTGGTTCACCATGGTATGTTAACTCGTCCTTGTGATCACCAATGTTATGCAAACTTCTTGATTACAGGTAGGTCTCCAATGGTCTTTAATAGATGGACATTAACACTATAATCCACAGATATATTTGGATTTATTTCTACTAAGCAATTTTATTTATGTCCTGTTTTTACATTTCTTTCCCTCTTTTCTTGCCCTTTGGATTTCTTTTCTTCAACTCACCCAATTTTTCTCTACTTCTAGGCATTCTTTGGCAATTTTTTATCAATTACCCTATTTTAATGTTCATATTTAATGTATAAGATTATATTTTCTGGTCTTTTATTTATAGCTTTTTTCTCACTACACATGAAGTAGGCAACATTATTATAAAACAGTCCATACATGTTGAGTATGTTTAAAGATTTATCATTATCTTTGCTCATCATTTATTCAGTACAGCCTTCCTTTGGGAGTTCATTTATTTAACTTTTTAACTTTTCTTTACAAAATATAACTTTGGTTATATTTGGTAACTTTTTTTTCATGGTTATTATTTCATGCTTCCTTTTGAAAGGTACATTAACTTCCATTTCTCCCAGCACATGGAAGATACTCCAACTGTCTTTAGCTCTCTTTCAACTTTCAGGCTAATTGTCATTTATTGATAATTGTCTTGTTTAGCCATTGTTTAGGATTTTCTCTTTTTCTTTGGTATTTGCAGTTTTAACTTTAATGAAAAGGTCTTGATTTCTTTTTCTTTGTCTGGCTTGGAATATGCCAGACTCCTAGATCTAAATGCTCATGTCTCTCAAAAGTCTGGAAATTTTCAGCCATTTTCTCTTTAGATACCCCTTTTTCTCTGTTTCGTTATCTTCCTGTAAACTGTAATTAGTATTAGATCTTCTGATGCTTTTCTCATAGTCTTTTATCCTCTCTTTACGTTTTCAAGCTATTGAATGTGTCTAGATCACTTTGTCCAACTCTTTTTCCAGAACATTTGTCTTCTGTTGCACTAAGAAGCCCTTCAGAGGGGAATGGCTGCATAGAATATTTAGGAGTTGAGCTGGCATTAGTCCTTATGCCGAGTGTCTTCAAGCAACTGTCAGGTTTGAGACTGAGTATGCTCGTGGTGACCAGTGTGGAACAAAAGCCAGGAGAACCCAAAACAAAACTCTGAGTTCTTCTACAACCTCGGGACCCAGAAAAGGCCCCATCATGAAAACTGAATAGAAAATTTCTGGCCATGTGGACAATTTGTTTGTGAACAGTGTAGCTTTTTAAAAGCCCAAATTGCTTTTGACAATAATTAGGCTGAAAGGACATTTCTAAAAAAATAGGAGCCAATGTAATTCTATCTTCTGACAGGTTACTATTCTGTTATTAACCTGTTATTTAATATTGCATTTTTCCTTCTAGTTTCTCCCCCTTCCTTTTCAGTTTTTTTCTCCCCACAATTCTTACCACTTTCTGACATTCTATGCAAATCACTAATTCAATTTGTTTGTAGCTTATTTTCTGGAACTGGAAAGGGCAGGGATTTTTGTCTATTTGATCCACTAATTAACCCCCAATGCCTAGAAGATTGGCTGATAAATATCAGTCCATTTTCAGTAAACATTTGATGAGTAAATAAGTGTTTGATGGAAACAGAACTTCACAGTTTGTAACACAAGGGGCACATTTGGCTTTGTTTTCCAGATAAAACCCCCAAGCTGGTTTGAGCACAAGCAGAGGGACTTGCAGCTCTTAGGTCAATTTATGTGAATACAATTCCTCAGAGGATGGGGAGGGGGTATAAAAACCCAGTTAAACAAAACAAAACAAAAATAAAAACAACCTCCATTTTTCTCCTTCACGCTTCACACTATAAACACAGTAAATCTGTAGCTGCGATTTCATGAAAAAGTGAGAAAGAAGGGGCAAACAATCCAACCAAACTTAACAGGTATAAACATCCTAGCAAACTTTTATTTTCATCTACTATGTGTCAAGCTAAATTGGCCTCTGTGTATTATTTTAATTAAAAATTATCCTCTTGAGTACAAATGAGAAAGAAAAATGTAATCACTGGCCAACCTATAAATTACTTTAAGCAGTGTTTCTGGAAACTTAATGCTGATGGCATATTCTGTTTGTTAATAGTCCTCTAGTTCAGAGAAAATTACTCTTTGCCTTTTGCTTAATTTGCTACCCAGTACACACTGACTTACTTAGATCGAATGGTGTTGGGTAGAATATGAACTTTGAACATTTCCAGCTACATGACTACATTCCTTCTGTGGCCAGGCTTATCCTTAAGAAAACAGTTATTTCCCTCCTCTAACATTTCTTCCTATAAGACACACATTGTACACTTACACACACACCAATTTGGATAACGTGGATCCTCTTCCCAATTTTATACTCACAGGTAATTAAGTACCGTGAGATTTTATTTTACCATTATTCTTAGCCATCTGCTGAAAACATTTACAAAAAATTATTGACATTCTCTTAATTTGTCCTACTTTCAAGAAAAACTTTAAACCCACAATTTGTAATTATAGAGTCTCTAAAACTCAGAGATTGAAATGACTTTCCATTCTATGCCTCACCGAGTGCTGGAGGAGGGAGAGGAGGAAATAAGTGCCCGTGAAGAAAATAATTCTAAATGAAGGTTTCCAAAATGTCAAAAGATGGAAAATAAAATGGTTACAAAATAACTCCCAAATGTCTGACAAGCTTTATACAGCTTAATAAAATTAAATAGTATTAAACGTTTTTCACAGCCTGACATTACTGTGCTCATGATATCTCTATAAAATAATATTGATGCCGTGAGGTAGTCAAATCCATATTTGCTAACTAGCACTTGGCTGCATAGTCGTAGTTAATTAATTAATTGAAAAGAACAATCATAGAAATAGAAAACATGCTTCATTGAAAAGAGGACTGAGGTGACAGAACAAAACATATTTATTACCACCTTATCTTAAATATACAAAGTCATTCTGAAGTCAGTTTTTTCAGCTTGTGACCATTGTTTATTACTGTCTTTATTCAAATTTGAGTATTTTGTTGGGGCATCTAGGTAGCTCAGTCGGTCTTAAGTGTCTGACTCTTGATTTTGACTCAGGTCATGACCTCATGGTTCATGAATTTGAGTCTCGCTAGGATTTTCTCTCTCCTTCCTCCCTTTCTGCCCTTCCCCCACTAGTGTGTGTGCACAGGCTCTCTCTTGGTCTCTCAAAATAAATAAATAAACATAAAATAAAAACGTTGAATATTTTGTCATTATAACCCCACTAACTCTGTTTGTACTAAATTCAACACAGAAGGAAAGAGGAAGGAAGTTTTTATTTTGAGGGAGTCAATGTTTTTTCTCAAGTATCCCTTGAAGCAATAAATTCCAATTTACACCTAACAAAATTAACCACACTTAAATGAGAAATATGTACAAAGACATTTGAATGAGAAATGACCAGATTTTGAGAGTTTAAATTTGATAAATCTGTTTGGAACAGAGAAATGATAATAAAATCAATTTACACTGAATAAAATAGATGAGAGCTGGAGGTATTAATTTAGGAGTGTTTCTGCAATTTATTTCTCTACGAATTAGAAAGTTTACCAAATTTCAATCATCTTTGAAGCTCAGATTCTGTTTCACAATAAGATAATACACTCGGGGTTGTTTTGCTAAAAATGAATGGTGTTCGAATTGAGATGAGCCATTGAGCATTTTGTCTGATTCTCCTTGTGCCTAATGTTGTACACATGTAAGCAGGTATGTAGGTGAGAAACAAATTGCAGTCTTCATAAGAACATCTTAAAACTTGATTTTGTTTTAATAGGGTAAAATCTGTTACAAGATGGCTGACAGGACTGGTAGGGGAATTTCATACCCTGTCTGAATATTCCCATCCAGGTTTTACTTCCCATCCCGCTTGTAGCTGCAACTGACTATAAATTGTCATCTCTGCTGATGCTCGGGGCTCAGACCTCTGGAGAATGATCTCCTCTGAGCCCACCAGTATAAAATAAACCTCCTGTCTTCCAAGATCTCCGAGTGCCACTTGGTTCGTCTGCCCAGTGATCCAGGCCAGATTCCATAATAGTTTTCTTCAAACTTTTTACCTCTTTGCTAATAATTTTGTCTCCAGTCTTCTCACATGATCCTTGACCAGTACCTGTAGCCCTCCTTAGTTTCAGTTTCAATCACCCATCCTCTGACCACTACTTCTAATCTTTCCAGCTTACTTCCTTTTATAGTTTAATTCACAATGGCTCATAAGGCTCTAAAGTGTTCTAATCCACTGTTACCTTGGAGGTAACACCTCCTTGTACTTTCTCTCAATGTGCTCTTTTTGTTTAAATTTTTTTTTTAATGTTGGTTTATTTTTGAGAAAGAGAAAGACAGAGCTTGAGCGGGGAAAGGGTAGAGAGAAGAGGGAGAAACAGGAGCCCAAGCAGACTCCATGCTGTCAGCACAGAGTCTGACATGGGACTTGAACTCAGGAACACTGAGATCATGACCTGAGCTGAAGTGGGGTGCTCAACCAACTGAGCCACTCAGGTGCCCCTCTCTCAATTGACTCTTATGTCAGCTCTACTCAAACACTCCTGGCTCCTTCCATGAGATCTTTGTGCTTGCTACTCTTCTTTCTAGATTGCTCTTACTCCAGATATCCCCAAGGCTCATGGATTAGTTATCGATTACCCCACACCATAGTGGCTTAGAACAATCAATTTCACACAGTTTCTGAGGATTTATTATTTCACACTGTTTCTGAAGATCAGGAATCCAGGAGTAGGTTCTATCTGAGGGTCTCTTGTAAGGTTGTGGTCAAGCTGTTGGCCAGGATGTAGCCTCTGAAGATGTGACCAGGACTGAATGGTCTGCTTCTAATAAGGAAAAGTCTGTTTTATAGGAAATACCTGTCCCTGATTAAAGGCTCCCCCTCCCCGGTTCTTCTTCCCACCCTGCTTGTTGCATGCATTAATGAGGAATGCAGAAGTAACAGGCTATACGTTATTCCCTCTGCTGATGTTTCAAGCTCTGACCTCTGGAGAATGATCTCCTTTGAGCCCACCGGTGTAAAATAAACCTCCTCCTTTCCAAGATACCCAAGTGCCTCTTGGTTCTTCCACCGGGTGATCCAGACCGGATTCAGTAACACTTCCAGATCTTGTTGACAGGAGGCTTTAGTCCCTCTCCACACAGGCCACTTGGCAAGACTGTATATAGCAGGCTGTGTCCTATGACTCAGAGTCCAGCCTACACTCAAGAATAGGAAAATTCAGCTCCACTGGTCTAAGGAAAGAGTATTAAAGAATTTGTTGCCATATTTTGTTGTTGTTATTGGCATGTTTTAAACCATCTAGTCTCATCCCTCACATTTGTGTACTCTTCACCCCAATGCCATCTTATTAATAAGAGGTTTTTTGGCCACACGATATAATAGGAAGACTTTCCCCTAGGCACTTCCCTTAACTCCCTCATTTGCTTCTTAATGTTTATTACCATCTAAAATATTAAATGTTTATTTAAATATTTGTTAATTTTTTGCCTCCTCCAACCCCCAGAATATAAGCCCCAATAGGAGAGAAAATTTATGTATTTTGTTGATTGCTGTATTCTCAGCACTTCGAACAGCACCTGGCACATAATGGACAAAGTCAATAAATATCTGCTACATGAATAAATAAATAATAAAAGAACATGTGTTCTGTGGCTATTGAAAGATTCTAATTGGCTTTTGGTTGGCTCTACCCTAGCTTCTTCTGTGTTTGTTCTTTGCTGGAGGAAACCCCCAGAGGTCAGGAAATTTGCTCTTGAATTTTTCAGGAATACATACGATGATCATACCCAGGCTTTCCCGCAGGCTGCAAATACAATAGCAGCATTAGTTGTTTCTGATACAGGGACACGGTCTCCCAGATTTTCACAGAAAAGGTCTGGTTTTTATTTTACTGAAGGAAAAGGAACATGTGGGGGAGGGGAGCGCTTTTCTGCTTTTTTTTTTTTTTTTAAAGATAAATATTCCGGCAATTATGTGCATTTGTGAATCGCTCTAATTTCAGCTTCAGTATTCAGATGAGTGGCAGGACAATCTATGTTTCTCTTGATTCCCTTTCTCAATAAAACATCTGGCTACATACTAGAACTTTCATTAAAGGAGCACAGGGAGCTACAACATAATTCATTTCCAAGTCTTTTTCTGGCAAGTCCTTATATAAAACCATCTTCCCTTTAATGTGAATCTGATATTCTTTTTCTGGCATAAGAATTACATTCATCTGGCATAATGAAGGTTTGTTTTTGAATAGAGGGACCTTTTGCCAACAAGATGAGAGAGAAGTGGGGGAGGATGGATGTTATATTGTTATAGGATGATATATTATTATTTCCAAAACTCTGAGGAGAGAGACTCAACCTTGTCAGCCCTGATTTATGTTTGTTCATTCTGTGATTCAATAGGAAGGTCAGGTGAGCTTTACTGAAATGTGTTGTTATATATTTTTCTACTGAGTGCAATGAAAAGCATCATACACCCCTGACCTCACTCCCCCTTTCCACTGTTAAGAGTTAAGTGCTGATTGAATGGTTGCTGCATATCATTATGTCTAAAGAGCTATTCATATATCTATATATGTGCCTGAACTCAAAATGGCTAAACATGTTTGGAGGAGGGGGATCCCTGAGATCAGATTATTAGTGGAGAGATTAGGGTATACGTTTGGAAACGTCTTAAAACTCATTTTATGGGGAGGCTAGGTTTTGAGCAAAATTTCAAAATATTTTACTTCTTATGAAAGTTTGTCTACAAATCCATGAACACAGAATCTCCCATTTATAAGCAAATATAGAAGCATATCTTAATGGAGAACATAAAAATAAGACCCAAAATGTAACTGGATTGCTTACTTCATTGTGACTTGAGCTTGTAAACTTGTAGAGCAGTAAATGATTAGACATGTAATTACCAAGAAAGAAGTCCGTAAAGAGTCATTAAAACATACGAGTATAATGTAAGAGAGTATATGGTAACAGTGATATTTCAACATAGTAAGAAAAGGAGATAGAATTGTTTAAAAAAAATAGTGTTGGAACAGCAGTCTATCAGTAAGGAAAAATAAAGCTAGGTATGTAATTCATTCTTTCTACAAAAGATAGTTACATAAACATAAATCATTTGGCTGATAATGTTCATGGGTGTCGGGTCTTCTTAATCAGGCCCAAGCATCGTGAAGGGTAAATTTAATAAATATATTATAAAAATCCTAGTTTTATTATATGTGTGTGTATATTTGTGTATGTGTCTATATTACATTCCCTTACTTGAAGCTTGTCTTTTTACTCTCTTTGTGGTCTTTCTTTTGATGAACAAGATTTCCTAATTTTAATAAATTTAAATTCTCAAATTTGTGTTTCATGTCTAGTTCTCTTCTGTCCTGTTGGAAAGCTTTTGACTACCCCGAGGCCATGAGGGTAATCTTTTTTGTCATTTTGTAGAAGTTTATTGTTTTACCTTTTAAACTTAGATCTGTCATCTACCTTGAATGTGAGTTAAGTGTCAAGATTAATTATTTTGATAATTATCTAATTAATCTAATATCTTTTATTGATAAGATTATTCTTTGTCTGATACACTTCAATGTCAAACTGTCACAAATTAGGTGACAATGTATATGTAGGTTTGTTCTAGGCTTTCATTTAATCCGTTTTACTAGAACTTTACCAGTATCACATTTCTTTTTTAATCTTTTTGCCTTGGTTAGGACTTCCAGTGTAATATTAAATAGAAATGGTGACAGCATGTCTTCTTGTTTTATTTGTTGCCTCACTAGAAAAGTTTCAGTATTTTATAATTAAACATGCTTTTTTAAATTAATGGTTTAAATAAGATTTAAGGAAATCTTCAAACTTTGGTCTTTTTAAAATTGTTTTGGTTACTTTTGGACCATTGTATTATCATACACACTTTAAAATTAGCATATTAATTTCCACTAAAAATCATCAGGATGTTTATACAATCATATTAAATCTATAGATCAAATTGGGGTGAATTCAGATCTTTACCATGTTGAGTCTTGTTCTTATCCATGAACACAGTATGTTCCTCCATTTATTTGTGTCTTACAATTTCTTTCATTTGTTTATTTTTAATTTTTATGTTAAAGAGGCTGGCATATTTTTCATTATATTTATTTCTAGGTAGCTTTTTTTTTTTTTTGTATCCTATTTTAAACATTTGTAAGTATTCAGAACTAAAGCAGTCTAGGCCTGGAGTTTTCTAAGTGGGAAACTGAGGAATTTTTCATCATAGGTTTCAGATAATTCAGATTTTCACATTGTTCTTCTACAATATTTGGTAAGATTTCATTTCATAGGAATTTTCTAATAAACATATAAATATATAAATGTATCTTCTTGATATTCACAAATTTCTTATATTTATCATGTAATGTCTGTCAGATTTTGAAATTCCTTGATCATTATCTCTTTTTGTGTTTCATCTGTACTATCCTTTCTCCTTTTATAATTTCACTTACGTATATATATGTGTATCTCCCATATGTCTTTCACACTAATTCTGTATTTTACATAATTGTTTTTCTTTTCATGTTTTATTCTGGTTATTTATGTTGACTCATGTTTTATTTCACTGTTCTTTTCCAGTATGCATTTTAAGTTTTGTTCTATGTCAGTTTTAGGTTAGATTCCAGTTCTCTTGTGTTTAATCTTGTAAACTGTTTTCTTGAACATAAGTATAACAGCTATTTTAAAATCTGTTTAATAACTACTGTATATGCATCACTTGTGGGCCTGTTTTTACTGTCTATTTGTAACATTTGTGGCTTATTTACATATTATAGCATATAATATTATTTATACTTTAAATTTTTTTAATGTTTTATCTATTTTTGAGAGAGAAATAGAGACAGCATGAGCAGGGGAGGGTCAGAGAGAGAAGGAGTTACAGAATCCAAAGACAGGCTCCAGGCTCTGAGCTAGCTGTCAACACAGAGCCCAATGTGGGGCTCGAACCCACAAACTATGAGAACAGGACCTGAGCCAAAGTTGGACACTTAACCAGCTTAACCGACTGAGCCACCCAGGTGCCCCTATTTATACTTTAAAGATATTTTAGTATTTGCTCTAGGTTTTACAAAATATCACTTTAATACATTTATCTTCAAATAATATTATGCTACTTCAAATACAATGTAAAAAACTTATAAGAATACATTTCCATTCCTTCCTGTTCTTTATACTATTGTCAAACATTTTATATTTACATATGTTAAAAATCCTATAATATTTAAATCTTTACTTTAAACCATCAGTTAGCTTTTAGTGGAATTTTAAAATGACAACAAAATACTATATTTTTTTCTCATAATTACCACTTTTGGTGGTACTTTTTTTCTTTTTAAATAGCTGTTTTCCACAGTTCTCTTTTTTTAATTTTTAATGTTTTATTTATTTCTAGGAGAGAGAGAGAGACAGCGTGAGCAGGGGAGGGTCAGAGAGAGGGAGTCACAGACTGAAACAGGCTCCAGGCTCTGAGCTGACAGTCAGCACAGAGCCCGACGCGGGGCTCGAACCCACGAACCGCGAGATCATGACCTAAGAGAAAGTCGGACGCTTAACCGACTAAGCCACCCAGGCGCCCCAGTGGTACTTTTTATTAATTTGTGAAAATTGGTTCTTAGTGGGGGAGTGGATATAATTTTAATCTTGAAGAGGTTTGCCAATATCTATAGACCTTTTTGATAGTTACAGCTGCTCTGGTAGAGGGACAGGGTTGCTACAGACATTTCATGGGTACAGGCCAGAAATGCTGAGGACGGGCTATAGTGAGCATGCCATCCTCCTCCACAAGGAATTATCTTGTTGTAATGTCAATAGTCCCAATTTTGAGAAACTCTGTGTGAATCCAAGTTTCCACAGTAAATATAGATCTGTAGCATAGTGTGATGCAGGTCAGATGGTGATAGATAATAAGCTTTTGTCTGTGAAAGTCTTATCCTCATCTTCATTTTTGAAATAAATTTTCACTAGGTGTAGAATTCCACATTGAATGTATTTTATTTCAGCATTAAAGAAGTCATTTCATTGCCTTCTGGTTTGCATAATTCTGTCAAGCCTTCAGTCATTATTCCACTGTGGGTAAATATACTTTTCTCTGGCTGATTTTAAGATTTTCTTCTCACTCTTGGTTTCAGTAATTTGATTAATGCGATTTTCTTTTGTTTATCATGCTTGGGGTTTATTGAGATTTTTGGATCTGTGCAGATATTATCAAGTTTGAAAAAAACATTAGCTATTATTTCTTCAGATACATTTTTTCTGTTCCCTGAACTTCTGAGACCTCGACTCCACATAGGTTACACTACTCTGTGGTCCTACCGTTCACTGAGATTCTTTTTTATGTTTATTTTTGAGAGAGAGAGCCTGCATGAATGGAAAAGGGGTAGAGAGAGGGAGACAGGCTCTGAAGTGGGGTCTACATTAACAGCAGAGAGACCAATGTGGGGCTTGAACTCATGAACTGCAAGATCATTGCCTGAGCTGAAGTCTGACACTTAGCCAACTGAGGCACCCAGGTGCCTCTCACTGAGATTCTGTTGAAAAAATTTTCTGTCCTTTTTTTTTTTTCCTCTCTGGGTTTTATTTTGGGCAGTTTCTATCATCATGTCCTCAAGTTTATTTCCATTGCAGTAATAATCTCCTTTATATTCAGTGCATTTAAAAATATTTCTATATGGAAAAAAGCCATCCCTAGGACTCACGCAGAGTTAAGAATTTTTGGAACTACTATCAGTCAGATTAAGGAGCTTTTATTAAAAACATGTAAAGACTTTAGAAGAGTAACATATACCTGACAAGATTGAACTCTTAAGGAAAGGTTACTCTAAAACTTCCCTAAAATATTAAAAACAAGTCTTAAAAAGATCAAGCTATTTTCTAAATAATTTAATTGCTTTCTGATTGGATTCTAGCACAACTTAAGAATACAAGAAAATGCAGTACTCAACAATGTAAAATTCAAAATATTTAGCATTAGATAAAAAAATTTAATAATCAAGTGAAGTAGGTAAAAGTTGAAATTGATCCATTAATAAACGAAAAAAAAAGTAAATAGAAGAAACACAGAAATGAAAGAGAAGTTAAAATTAGCTAATATTGGGGCCCCTCAGTGGCTCAGTTTGTTGAGCGACTGACTTCGGCTCAGGACATGATCTCCCAGTTCATGGGTTCAAGCCCCGCATCCTGCTCTGTGCTGACAGCTCAGAGTCTGGAGCCTGCTTCAGATTCTGTGTCTGCCTCTCTCTCTCTCTCTCTCTCTCTCCCTCTCCCTCAAAAGTAAATAAACATATAAAAAATATTATCTAATATTGAGTCTTCCAAGAGGATGCTAAGATGAGGTTGAAGGTGAAAAGGTTTTATCAGAGTTTGTACTTGTAAAATGGAAATAGGGAGTGAGCAGAGGAGGGCTGGGAAAGCAATCAGGCCAGATTTCAAGAGTGACCCCAAGTGAAGGTAAGAAGAAGAGAAGGTTGAGTGCTATACTCCTAAACTGTCATACAGCCTAAGAAACTTTTGATAAATCTTTATTCTATCTTTGAGCCAAAGTCACCTAACTAAGGAAAGCTTTGTCTCCCAGAAATGAACCTGCCTTAGTGACTCAGCCACACATAGTCATTAACAGAGAACAACCTGTGAAAGGCATGGCTTTAGTCCAAATCCAGCGGTGGGTTTCAACGTGCAGCTGTTCGTGCCCTTAACTGATTATTCTCCATGTAGTAGGAAAATGTCTCTGAGGCACAATCTCATGACTACAATGGCAGACAAGGACTTCAAAACACATATCACCATGTCGATAATAATAATAATAATGAAAAAGTTTGATATTTTGCAAAAATTACCAAAGTGTAACACAGAGATGTGAAGTGACCATGGTGTTGATAGACTTGCCACAAACCATCCATTTGTAATAGCAGTATCTGAGAAGTGCCAGAGCAAAGGGCAATACAATGAGGTATGCCTGCACTACCATTATCACTGTGTATAAAAAATGTGGTAGCTCAGGGTAGCTTCTTCTTCCCACAGAAGAAGAGTCAAATTACAACCTATATTTCCCCTAATTGTAATATCAATTGTATCATATCTATAAAGTAGAATTAGTATATTATAATGTTACAATGCAGATCTGTATGTGCTGATATGTAAAGATATCTATGATGCAATATATTAGTTTTTAGGGCTGCCATCACAAAGTACCTCAGACTAGGTGGTTTAAATTATAGAAATTAATTTTCTTTCAGTTCTGGAGGCTACATGTTCCAGATCAAGGTGTCAGTAGGAGTGGTTTCTTATGAGGGCTTTGATCCTTGGATTGTACATAGCTGTCTTATTCCAGTGTCTCACACAATCTTCTGTCTGTGATTTTCTGTGTCCTAATCTCCCTTTCTTATAAGGACACCGGTTATATTAGATGGGGGCCCACCCACATGACTTCATTTTGCTCTAATCATCTCTTTAAAAATTCTCTCTCCAGGGGTGTCTGGGTGGCTCAGTTGGTTAAGCATCTGACTCTTGATTTTGGCTCAGGTCATGATCTCATGGTCCTAAGACTGAGTGCTGCATTAGGCTCTGTGCTGGGCATGGAGGTGGCTTAAGATTTTCTTTCTCTTTCCCTCTCCCTTTGCCCCTCTAGCACTCACACACATGCTTGCAAGCTCGCTCGCTCGCTCTCTCAAAAAAAAAAAAAAAAAGATTCTATCTCCAAATACATTCACATTCTGAGGTTCTAGGGGTTAGGACATCAACATGAATTTTGAGGAGCTACAATTCAGCCCATAATATATATTTTAATGTATAAAAGTCAAGGTATGAACAGTATGTGTAATTTGCTTTTATTTGCTTATTATTATTTTAATGTTTATTTATTTTTGAGAGAGGGAGAAGTGCAGAGAGAGGGAGCCACAGAATCTGAAGCAGGCTCCAAGCTCCAAGCTGTCAGCACAGAGCCCAATATGGGGCTCAAACTCGTGAACTGTGAGATCATGACCAGAGCCGAAGTTGGAAGCTTAACTGACTGGGTCACCCAGGTGCCCCTATTTATTTATTTTTTTAAAGTTTATTTATTTATTTTGAGAGACTGAGAATGAATGAGCAGGGGAGGAGTAGAGAGAGAGGGAAAGAGAGAATTCCAACCAGGCTCCGTACTGTCAGCGCAAAGCCCAATGCTGGGCTTGATCTCATAAACCATGAGATCATGACCAGAGCTAAAATTAAGAGTGGACACTCAACCAACTGAGCCTCAGGAACCACTCATTAGCTTTTAAAGCATTTACATACGTGTATTTGCACAAATGTTGTGTAAGACTTCAAAGAAAGTACCAATAATGGGTTTCCCTGAGAAAATGGACTGAGGGTTCATGGTGACAAAGAAAAGTAGGGTAAGAATGCCTTTTTAAATTTTTCTAAACTATATAAATTTTGTTTATTTTGTTTTGTTTTGTTTTGTTTTAAAAAAAAAAAAGGAGGGGCGTCTGGGTGGCTCAGTTGGTTAAGCGTCCGACTTCAGTTGGGGCGCCTGGGTGGCTTAGTTGGTTAAGCGTCAGACTTTCGCTTAGGTCATGATCTCGCGGTTCGTGGGTTCGAGCCCCGCGTCGGGCTCTGTGCTGACTGCCAGCTCAGAGCCTGGAGCCTGTTTCAGTCTGTGACTCCCTCTCTCTCTGACCCTCCCCTGCTCACGCTGTCTCTCTCTCTCTCTCCTAGAAATAAATAAAAAAATATTAAAAAAAAAAAAAAAGCGTCCGACTTCAGCGCAGGTCATGATCTCACAGTTCGTGGGTTCGAGCCCTGCATCAGGTTCTATGCTGACAGCTCAGAGCCTGAAGCCTGCTTCAGATTCTGTGTCTCCCTCTCTCTGCCCCTCCCCTGCTCATGCAATGTCTGTCTGTCTCTCTCTCTCTGTGTCTTTCTCTCTCTCTCTCTCTCTCTCAAAATGCATAAACTTAAAAAAAAGAGTCTTACTGCATAAGAGGTCATCCTGTTCTGGATTTTCAGCTTCTGTCCTAAAATATTAGTATCTCATTTTGCTGTGGGAATTCTGGGTCTCCCTGATTCTTGGAGTCTCAGTAAAACCCCTTGTTCATGCAACTTCCAACTTAACAACAGGTCCAAGTTCTCCACACCTTTCCCTATTATCCACCACTACTGTACCCTTTGCCCCGAATTGTCTTCAGTCATCAGGTGTCTGCTGGCATCCTGTAAGGTACAGCCTCTCCTCTGCGTCACCTTGTGATCCCCACGCATACACATAAGGCTTCTGGAGGCTTCACGGACTGTTTTCTCACTTAACCAGGGTTGAGAAAACAGCGGCAAATCGTACTTTCAGGTGAGGGACTATACAATTCACTGTGAACAGTCAAATGTCACTTCATTACAGGGATCTCTACTTTAAACACAGCGGTTCATTGGCTGCAGCCAGAAAAGAGCCAGTGTGGCAAGAGCCGCCCCGGGATTTTAAAAAACTCTGCTTTTAGGTGGCTTGGACAATTCGTTCTGAAACTGCACATGGTTTTGAATGTATTCTCTTTTAAGTGGCTCTCTCATCTGGTCCTGTGAAGATAGAAGACTCAATTAAGAAACCACTGTGCGGCAGTCACAACAGGATCCTTTCTCCTGCTCAGTATGGAGGGGGAAAAAAGACTCCCCAGAACACAATGTGCTATAGTGGTTTCACTTGACCTTTCTTTACTGACTAGGTTCATTCAAGTTTGTTTCTTTCCCTCCTTTTTTTTTTTTTTATATTTTTTTAAAGGGAGGGCACATAAAAAGGCATTAAATGGCTTAGTTGTTTCCTTTTTGCACAGTGGCTGTAGAGGGAAGAGGTGGCTATGCGAGGATGTTCAAAAAGGTTTATCCCGTCTGTTACCCTCCAGGAGGTAGCTGACGCTTCCCCTTCTTACTTACTGCATCACCGCATCCCCTCACCCAAACTCAGTCGCCCTACTGATTTCATCCGCAGAGTCAAAAATTGACAAATCAGATCAACTTGATGTCCTCTGTTAAATAAGTTCATACGAGGGCCTCCAAAGCGAGGTGTGGAAATGCTAGGTGTATACGATGATCACTCGAGATGCTGAAATAAAATATGAAAACTTCTATTTATATTTATTTTCATCTAACATTGCAAACAAAATTAATCTCCAGAATATTTAATTTGTGAGATGGTATCTGTACTCTCCTGTCATGTTGCTGGTGTAGGGAGACCAGGTGTCCCGGGGGTGAATAAGAGAATGTGGTGAGACTGAGAGTGGCAGTCACATTAGGTCATTTGCTTTGAGCTGTTGCAGTGAGCACAATTTACACACATGCAGAGAAGTTGATTTATTGATTGAGGTTCCCAGATTTAACTAAACCAGTCATCATAAGCGGTTTGGTGAAATTCCTGAAAATTATAGACAGAGAATACATGAGACAAAAGTGCCAAGAATTAACCCTTGAACTTAAAAACAAAATTATGTTTTGACGTTGGAGTACCTGGATGGCTCAATCAGCTAAGCCTCGGGCTTCTACTCAGGTTGTGGTCTCGCAGTTTGTGAGAAGGAGATAATGTCAAGCAGACTCTGTGCTGTCAGCACAGAGCCTGACAAGGGCCTGGATCTCATGAACTGTGAAGTCATGACCTGAGCCCATATCAAGAATTGGGCTCTTAACTGAGTGAGTCACCCAAGTACCCCTGCATTTTTAACTTTAGAATGAGCTTTTTATCACCTCTATTAAAAATTAATGACAAAGATGATTTAATCATATCTACTACATTAAATCACATTTCTTTTTTTTCTATTTGAAATATTTATTCCTTTTTTTAAAAAATACTTTATTGTCAAGTTGGTTTCCATACAACACCCAGTGCTCATCCCCACAAGTGCCCTCCTCCTTGTCCATCACCCCTTCTCCCCCCCACACCCATTGGTCCTCAGTTTGTTCTCGGCATTCAAGAGTCTCTCATGGTTGTCTCCCTCCCTCTCCCCCACTATTTCCCCCCTTCTTCTCCCCCTTGTTCCTCTGTTAAGTTCCTCCTAATCCTCCTGTACATGCAAACATATGATATTTGTCCTTCTCTGCCTGACTTATTTGCTCAGCATAACACCCTCAAGGTCCATCCATGTTGCTACACATGGCCAGATTTCATTCTTTCTCATTGCCATTTGGTATTCCATCGCATAGATAAACCACGTCCTCTTGATCCATTCATCCACTGATGGACACTTAGGCTCCTTCCATGTTTTGGCTATTGTGGAGAGTGCTGCTATGAACATTGGGGTCCATGTGCCCCTATGCATCAACATTCCTATATCCCTTGGGTAAATTCCTAGCAGTGCTATTGCTGGGTCATAGGGGAGTTCTATTGTTAGTTTCCTGAGGAACCTCTACACTGTTTTCCAGAGGGGCTGTACCAGTTTACATTCCCACCAACAGTGTAGGAGGGTGCCCGTTTCTCCACATCTTCGCCAGCATCTAGAGTTCTCTGATTGGCTCATTTTAGCCACTCTGACTGGCGTGAGGTGGTATCTCAGTGTGGTTTTGATTTGTATTTCCCTGATGAGGAGGGATCCTGAACATTGTTTCATGTGTCTGTTGGCCATCTAGATGTCCTCTTTGGAGAATTGTCTGTTCATATCTTCTGCTCATTTCTTTACAGGATTATTTGTTTTTCAGGTGTGGAGTTTGGTGAGTTCCTTAGAAATTTTGGATACTAACCCTTTATCTGATATGTCATTTGCAAATATCTTTTCCCATTCCATTGGTTGATTATTAGCTTTATGGATTGTTTCCTTTGCCGTGCAGAAGCTTTTAATCTTGATTTCTTACTGTTTATTTATTTTTGAGAGAGAGAGACAGAGCACGAACAAGGGAAGGGCAGAGAGAGAGAGACACATAATCTGAAGCAGGCTCCAGGCTCTGAGCTGTCAACACAGAGCCCGACATGGGACTCAAACTCGTGAACTGTGAGATCATGACCTGAGCCGAAGTTGGACACTTGACCGGCTGAGCCACCCAGATGCCCTGACATCTCCAGTTTATAAAAATCATCAATAATATATTCATGAGAACACTATGGGTTTTGTCCTATTAATTAAAATATTAAACAATTATTTAAAGATTTTTATGTCATTTTATTTCATCTTCTTAAATGTTATATTTTCAAATTTTATAATATACATCATAATAATATACTAGTAAGTGTCTATAACAAAATAAAATAGTCATACAACTATTAGGGCTACGTGGTTGAAATATTTTGTTGGTAGAGCACATTATCAAAAGAGTTGGGAACCACTGGTGAGATTTTTGCTTCCCTCTGAACAGAGGGAAGAGAGCAGTGTGCTCTGAGCCAGGAAAAGGCCTTATCAATCACCATTAGGGCAGATCACATCCTTTCCAGGCACACAGGCTAGTGCCGTGTGCTGTGGGTCATGCCCATTTGGGTAAGCAAGACAGGAGAAGGGACCTCAGGGAATAAGTAAATACCTTCCCATGGTTGCTTTTTAAGTCATACTTGGGCTTTCAAATTCTAAGAAACAAGCACATTTCATCTGATTCAAAAAAAAAAAAAAAGCTGTACTTGATTATAGATTTTCTAGGTAAAGTCTAAAACAGAAATCACACCCATCATCCCCATCACCTTTCCCACCCTGGCCCCAGCAAAAAGTCAGCAGAAAACTACATACATGAAACTAAAGCTCTTTTCAAGGAGAGAGATTCCACTCTCAGCTTCCTTCCATCACAGATAAGGAAACTTTCCCAAGAAGGAAGTGATGATTTTGTGTTTTGGTGAATAGTGCATGTCATAACTCATAGACAACTTTGTGATTATGCAGACTTCCGCTAATAGACACTGAAGAGGTCCAGGTCCCATGGAAAGGCTAGCAATCTTTAATATTGGTAGATAAGCCTCCTTAGCAAATACCTCCCATGTTACTCCAAGACAAGATGGCAGAAGATGGGGCTTTATTCCTTCTGTTTTGCTTCCCGCAGTTTTGGATCAGTGCACTGACTGCCCTTGCCTGAAGCTTCCAGATATTGGTCTTCTACAACCCTATTCTTGACCATCCTTACTTTTGCTTCATGTCTTTATTATAAGATACTCAGAGACTCCGGTTCTGACAGCTACTTGTATGTTCATGAATAAAAATCTACTACACTGCAGGATTTCAGTTTTATAGCCTCTGCCTGGATTGTACTTATTTAGGTGGAATGCAATCAAGCATGACTGTAAAAGAAAAAAAAAACACACATTGTGACTTTATTTAATGTATTAAAGTTACACTGTTCACATTCTGCTAGGAAAAAGAAAGTGCATATATGGGCATTGGGAAGGTAGGGTTTTTCTGAAACTGAACATTCTTTAATAAGAACTAATTTAAATTTCTTCTTATCCCCACAATTGGCATGAATATTTTTCTGGATCAAGGAGTAAGACACGGCATTAGTGCGTGTACATTTTGTCTAGAATATGGGATCAAGAAAGCCATGAACAATCTACTTGCAAAATTAGATTTGAAAACTAACCTTTGGGGGTATTTTATGTCCTCGAGCTGCTATTTTCTGCAAGCAGGTTGAGTGAGACTCACTCAGATTTATTGTTATTAAAATTCTTCCTCATCACTATGAGCATCATTATCACCCTCAAGTGGACATAGCACTTTTCTTTCCAGATGCTTAAGTTGCTTTACTTACATTATAGGAACCATTTTTAAATATGTTGAAAATATCAGCCAACACACTTATCCCCACAACACTTCCCTGTGGAGGAAAAAGAAAAAGAAAATGATTTAAATTGACATTTTCTCCATAGACTTTGGCCGTAGAACCAATGGCCATTCCAAGACCACCTCACTTCATTTATTTGTATGTGTTCTGATGAGATAAAAATATTCATTATTCATCTAAAAATAAATGAACCAGAGGTGCAGAATGCAAAAAAGACTTGTCCAAGGACACATTTGGAATTAACGACATTGCAAATAAGTTAGCCAAAGCCTTCTGATGTTTGTACCAAGCTTCTTCGAGCTCAGATATGCCTATTTCGTGATACAGATTTTATTGCGATCCACTCTGTGCAAGTCACAGGCTTTGAGCTCCTGAAAATATAATGAGTACACTCTTCAGGGATGGTAAAGAAGGCAAACATACATATGGATAATCTGAGGAGGGTCATTGAAGTTTTATGGAAAGAAAGCTAAGTTTAGAATGAGGTCAAAGTGGATTTGAAGCTAATATCTCAATGTGGTTCTCGGTAGCTCTATGATTTGGGGTATATTTTTAACTTTCTTTGAGAGTGAGTTTCCTCATCAAGAAGAAAAGAGTTATATTACCAACTGTCCAGAGTAGTTTCAAGTATTAAATGAGATTGGCATATGGTTAAAATACCATGGTTTACTAGTATTGTTACTATGATTGTTATTCTTGTACTTTGGAATGCAAAGACTCATGTGGGATTTAAAAAAATAAAAAATGGATATATTTAAAATGTATAACATGACATTTTGAGATATATATATATATATACACACACACATAGTGACATGATATTACAGTCAAGCTAACTAACATACTCATCTCCTTACATAATTACTTTTTTTTTGTGAGAGCACCTAAGATCTACTTTTTTAGCAAATTTCCAGTATAAAGTACAGTAGTTAACGAACGCACCATGCTGTGTGTTAGATCTCTCAGAATGTATTCATCCCATGCAACTGAAATTTTAGACCATTTTGAACAACTTCTCACTATTTTCCCCACCTACCCACCACTGGTAACCACTGTCCCACTCTTGCTTCTATGTATTTGACTGTTTTAGATTACATATATAAGAAACATCATACAGCCTCTTCTTTCTGCCCTTTTGTGGGCAGCTTGCAATGCCCAGAGCTGACGCATCTCCGTGATCTGTCCTTCATACTCCCAAGGGAAGTGACCGGGGGATTCGGGTCAGCTGCCTCAGCCTGGTGACCCCCAGGGCCTTCTCCCAGCTTCTCACAGATACTGTGTTTGTGAACAAAAGTGGAGGATGGAAAAAAATAATAATCGGTGGCTTATTTTACATAGCATAATGTCATGTTGTTGCAAGGGGCAGGATCTCCTTTTGAAAAATATTCTATTGTGTATATATATATATATATATATACACTACAATTTCTTTTATTACTATTATTATTATTAAATTCCAATGCAATTAACACACACGTGTTATATTAGTTTCCAAGTGTACAGTGTAGTGATTCAACAATTGTATACATTACTTAGTGCTCATCATGACAAGTGTTCTCTTAATCCCCTTCACCTATTTCACCCATCTCCCCCCCACCACCACCACTCACCTCCCCTCTGGTAACTATTAGCTTGTTCTTTGTAGTTAAGAGTCTGTTTTGTGGTTTGTCTCTGTTTTCTTTTTTCTGTTTTGTGCCTTAAATTCCACATGTGAGTGAAATCATGTGGTATTTGTATTTCTCTGACTTATTTTACTTAGCATTATACTCTCTAGATTCATCCATGTTGTTGTAAATGGCAAGATTTCATTCTTTTCTTTGGCTGAGTAATAGTCCATTATATGTATATATATGTACATATATATTTTCTTTATTCATCTATCTATGGACACGGGCTGCTTCCATAATTTGGCTATTGTAAAGAATGTTGCAATAAACAAAGGGGTGCATGTATCTTTTTGAATTAGTGTTTTCATATTATTTGAGTAAAGGCTCAGGAGTGGAATTACTAGATTATATGGTAATTTTATTTTTAACGTTTTGAGGAACTCCATACTGTCTTCGACAGTGGCTATACCAGTTTGCTTTCCCACCAACAGCACATGAGGGTTCTTTTTTCTCCATATCCTCACCAGCACTTTTATTTTTTGTGTTTTTGATTTTTGCTATTCTGACAGGTGTGAGGTAATATCTCATGTGGTTTGATTTGCATTTCCCTGATGATGAATGATGTTGAACGTCTTTTCATGTGTCTGTTGGTTATTTTTATGTCTTCTTTGCAAAATGTTTATTCAGGTCCTGTGCCCATTTTTTATTGGGCAGAGTTTTATTGAAGGGGGAGCAGTTTTCTGTTGTTTCTATTCCATTTTCTTGTTGAAGAGGCTCTTTGTCTGAGAGACATGGCCAAAAAAATCAAAGTGGCCTTCACCCAAGCCTCAACTCATAAATTAGAGCTCTACATTAGCTCTCATAAAAGATTGAGATCATTGTATCCTAATCATGCCCATTCTAGCTCCCTTGTTTGACTGATGATGACAGGAACAAGCAAGATGAAAATGACTACCATAGCCTCAACTTCACCTTACACAACAGGGTATCATTATGGGTAAACCAGGACACCATCCTCACCCACAGAGCCAGTGCTCTGGTGCAGGAGAAGGCCTTATAGATAAAGAATTCTGCAGCTCTGCCTGACAGAACTAACTTTATTCAGAACAGAGCTTATAGAATTCCACACTGAGGGGCATTGTCAAAAGGAGGGGAGAGGCTGAGAAGGTTTTCATACTTCTATAATAGTAATAGCAACAAGTAAAATTGAAGATGAACCAGAAGTTTGAGAGAGAGAACCAGGAAAAGATACAGCCAAGAAGAGGGCTCATGGAATCACAGTGAACAAAGTAAGATGAGAAGGCTGGGTATATGTGCCAGGGTCCATCCACTTAGGAACACTAGAGCAGGCTGTGGGGCAGACATAAAAACATTGCCAATCTGCACATAAAGCCATCACAAAGGGCAGAAGACTCACCAATACGAGGGTCTTAAACAAACCTCTGACCAGAATATTGGCTGAATAATAAGTTACTCTGATCAAAGGGTGACTCCTATTAAGCCACATTAAAAAAGAAAATATACATCCTTTTCAGTAGGGAATGCTGTGTGCCAGTCCAAGGGAAGATCAGAAAGAAAAATGCAAGCTACTGATGCCTGGCCAAACATGTCAATTCTTTGGACTATGATAGTCACCTCCAAATTATATATCCAATGGTCAAACGTAAAAATTTAACTGGCCAAGGGGACTTAGCACATCCTTTGACCAATAAGTGGCTTATGCTGACCCAGAGGTGACTGCGAAGTAGTTAGGCTAAAGATAAGAACAATAAAAATTATTGTGCAGAGACCCAGAGGCTACACACTATGGGTGAACTAGACATCAAAGAATGTGCAGCTTGCCAAATGCTTTCAAAAAAAAGTCTTAAAGAATACTAAAGTCAACTAGATCTAACATATATCTATAAAATAGTCAACCCCAAAAAAGCAGAACACATTCTTCCGTGCACACATAGAACTTTCTCTAGGGTATACCATATGCTGAACTGTAAACAAATCTCAATAAACTGAAAAGAAGGGAAATCATACAAAGAATATTAACTGATGTCTTAGTTCATTTGGGCTGCTATAACAAAATGCCACAGATGGGTAGCTTGTAAACAACAATGATTTATTTCTCACAGTCCTGGAGGCTGAGAAGTACAAGATCAAAGCATCAGCATCATCAGCATGGTCACGTTTGGTGAGGACACTCTTCCTGGTTCATGGCTGGCACCTTCTTTCTAACTTCACATGCTCAAAGAAGGTAGGGATCTCTCTGAAGCCTGTTCTATAAGACATAAGTCTCATTCATGAAGGCTCCACTCAGATGATCCAAGCATCTCCCAAGCCCCACATACAAAACCATTACACTGGGCATTAGAGCTTCGACAGATTAGTTTTAGGGGGACACACACATTCAGAGCATAGCAACCAAACACAATAGAATTAAATTAGAAATCAACAACAACACACACTCTTAAATAACCAATGGATCAAAGAAGAAATCACAAGAGAAATTTGAAAATACTTTGGAAAAAAAAACACAAATGCAAACACAACATTCAAAAACCCATGAAAAGTAAATAAAGCAGTGTTCAGAGGGAAATTTGTAACTGTAAACACCTATATTAAGAAAGAAAAAATCTCTAAGCAATAAGCTAATGCTCTATACTAAGGAACTAGATAAAGGAGAGAAAATTAAATTAGAGCAATCAGAAGAAAGGAAATATGAAAAACTAGAGTGAAATAAATGAATTAATGTATAGAAAAAAAACAGAAAATCAGCAAAACCAACGGTTGATTTTTTAATAAAACCAAAAAATGGACAATTTCTTATTTTTAAGTGTATTTGTTTATTTTCAAAGAGACAGAGACAGTGCAAATGGGGGAGGCTTAGAGAGACAATCCCAAGCAGGCTCTGCACTGCCAACACAGAGACTGATGCGGGGCTTGAACTCAGGAACTGTGAGATCATGACCTGAGCTAAACCAAGAGTCAGACACTCAACCAACTGAGCCACTGGGTGTCCCTAAAATTAACAATTCCTGAACTAAACTGACTCCCCCACCCCCAAAAGAGAGAGAGGGAGAGAACTCAAATTACCAAAGTGGAGAATGAGAGTATCATTACTGATCTTACAGAAATAAAAAGGGAATATTATGAATAAATTTATATCAACATATTTGAGAATATAATAAAATGGACTAATTCCTAGAAAAGACACAAAGTAAAAAACTTGACTCAAGAAGAAATAAGATATTTGAATGGACCTATAATAAGTAAAGGGATTGAAGAATTAATTTAAATAAAAAAACACAAAAAATTGGCATAAGAAACACTCAGATCCAAATGGTAATTAATTAATTAATTAATTAGTAATTAGTAATTAGTAATTAATTCTATATAATGTCCAAAGAAGCATGAATGCCAATGTTTCACAAACTTCTCTGAAAATAAGAGTGGGGAATCATTTTCCAACTCATCTAAGAGGTAGTTATTAATTTAATACCAGAAGACATCACGAGAAAAATAAAACAAAACATAGATCAATATCCTTTATAAATAAAGAGTAAAAATCTTCATCAAAATAGGAGCAAATTGAATCTAACAATATACTAAAAAGATTATATATCTTAAAGAAATAAGATTTATCTCAGGAATGCAAGTTTAGTTTAACATCTGAAAATCAAGCAACATAATACACCAAATTAAAAAAAAAAAGAACAAAAATCACTTAACTTAATAGAGACAGAAAAAAATTAGACAAATCTAACACTTTTAAATGATAAAATCACACAACCAAGTACATAAAAGGGAAGTTCCTCTATGTGATAAAGGGCATCTACCAAAAACAAAAACTAAAAAGCTTTAAACAAACCCCAGATAACTTTATATTTAAAGGTTGGATGCCTTCCTTCAATCCATATGTCCTCTTTGTAGATATATTTATTTAAATCCTTTTTCAAGTTTTAAGTGAGTTATTTTTTCTTTTATTATTGAGTTGTACATGTTGTTTACATGTTCTGGATATCAGTCCCCTATCAGGTAAATAATTTTCAAATATTTTTTCCCATATTATCAGTTGTTGTTTCACTTTCTTGTTGATTCACTTCAGGTCTGGGGCAGAAGTACAAGGAACAACATATTGGGCCAGAAAGCAACAAAATTCTCAAAAAGTAAGGGAAACATGTTCACACAGAATAGGATCCAGCTTGGACGAACTCCCGTTGGTCAGTTCTGGGACAGTTTGAACAAATCTGGGACTGTAACTAATTGTAAAACATTAAATAAAATAAATAAATAAATTAGTCATGATATTTTTAAGAAAAGGAGAGTGGGAGAAAAAGCGTAAAACAAACAAATTTGTATAACACCAGCAGATATAACTATCATACCACAAACTTATTTTTAAATTTGGCAATAAAAGGGAAAGAATTAAGCATATAGCTTGCCTATTTAGGAAATATCCAGTTGGTAGCAACAAGCTGTTTTGGATAGAAGAATGTTAGACACAAATGTAGAAGGAATAAAAGAATAGAAAAAATGGGGGGAGGGCACCTGAGTGGTTCAGTTGGTTAAGTGTCCTACTGTGGCTCAGGTCATGACCTTACAGCTAATGAATTTGTGCCTCATGTCAGGCTCATGGGGACAGCTCAGAGCCTAGAACCTCTTTGGATTCTGTGTCTCCATCTTTACCTGCTCCTCCCCGCCTCTCAGTCTCTCTCTCTCTTTCTCTCTCTGTGTTCAAGAATAAATAAACATTTAATTCTTTTTAAAGAATAGAAAAAAAAAAAGATCACTAATTTGCAGCCTGCAACAAAATAACCGATTCAAGCAAGAATGCTAAAACTTTTGATTCAAACATGTTGGAAAACACCCTGGAAGGGTATTACCCCATGGATTATTTTCTAGACGAAAATAATAAAAATCAGCCTCGCAATCAAAAGATCTGACTTTCATCACTATAAGCATTATAAATAGTAGAGCAACTTGATACCATGTACCTTCTAATCTGGTATAATATACAGTACATAACATCACCTGTAAAGGACACTTGTACAAAAAAAAAATGTTTACCTTGAATCAAGATTTTTAGTGCTAACTTTCAATGTATAGGCCATAAAGGAGTTGGATGCATAAGTTAAATGCTACCATAAGTAAACAATTAGACCAAAAAAGAATGTGATGCCTCTTGTAAGTCAACTGACCTGTTCTCTTCAAAAAGTGAAGACCAGGAAGGAAAAAAATGAGAAGACTGTATAGAATAAAAGAGATACAGCAACAAAGTACAATACAGACACCTTGACTGGAACTCGTTTAAACAAAGAAACAAAAACAGCTGTAAAAGACACATTTGAAAAAAATTAGGGAAAATTGAATAAGGACTATATATTAGCTAATACAAAGGAATGATAAGTTTTCTTTGGTGTGATAATGGAATGAGAATTATATGTGAAAAAAAGCACTTGTTTTTAGGAGTTGTGCATTGAAATATATAGAAGTGTCATATCTGCAAATTACTTCAAAACCTTCAGCAATCACACAAAAAGAGAACTAAAGGACTATAAAATATTAACATTTGTTGAATCTACTTGGTGGATATGTGGCTGTTTATTGGACTATTCTTTCAACTTTTGTCCATGTTTACATTCTTTTATAACAAAAAGTTGGAAAAATAGCACAATATTTTATTATGTTTTAGCAACAGGTATAAAACTTCACCCCATTGAGAAACTCATACTCAATCCTCTGTGCTCAGCACCATGCAAAGTTCTATATGTACAACTTCACATTTGTCCTTACCAAAACATTTATTAGGGACATAGGATTGAAAGGAAAGGAAACAAACCTATTGAAATAAATAATGATCTCGAGTAACTTCTTGTAAGAAATGGGAGAGGGACCTATTCAAAGATACGTAATAAGATTTTCAAGTATGGCTGAGGGCCTAGCTGAGGGTGGAGTCATAAGGTTAGATCATAAAATACAGAGGCTATAATCTGTGCAAGAGTCTTCTTTCTTTCTTCCTGTATCATAGCCCATATGTGTAGGAGCAGAGAAGGTAGATGGATAGGTTGGTCCCAAAGTAGAGTTGGCGGAGCAAATGCAATAAAAGGGTAAGGAGACATGAATTTGATCATGCTGACAAAAAGAGTGATTGAAGTAATGTACTGCACGATCCAGAGAAGAAAGGAGTCCGTCCTTGGTTGAGAGGTGGTAGGTCAGGGGCTGACGGTTAGGAGTACACAGGAGCCACGCACAACAAAGCAATCATTCCTACATGGGCAAGGACATTAACAAAGGCTGAATCTACTTATCAGGACATTTTCAAGTGCACAAATGGTCCACTGCAGATAAGCAGGGATATAATATCCACCCTTTTAGGCCTATCCACTAGGAAAAGTAAGAAAGTGTTTGAAAATCTAAAGGGTTAAAGGCTTTAGATGATGTTTGAGATATAGGCTAGGGAGAGAATGATTTGATGAGCTCCTCCCTTAGAAGTATAAAAATGCCTGTGGCTTCCGGAGGCCATCTAAGCTAGAAAATCAAGAACAGTAGATCTTGAACAAAGGACCTAAAACATTTATGAGATTTAAAAAAATTATTGGCAGGCCCCTGGGTGGCTCCATCTGTTAAGCATCCAACTTTGGCTCAGGTCATGATCTGATGGTTCATGGGTTCGAGCCCCGCATTGGGCTCTGTGCTGACAACCCAGAGCCTGGATCCTTCTTTAGATTCTGTCTCTCTCTCTCTCAAAAATAAATAAACATTAAAAAATTTTTCAGTATAGATATTATGTTTACTACAGTCTTCTTTATTTGCTTTTAAGGAACAGAGATAACATTTTCAATAAAGAGGTCAATATATAATATATGGAGACAGCCAAGATGAAAATTTTTTCTTTAAAAAGTTTTTTTTAAGTTTTATTTATTTTTGAGAAAGAGAGAGAAAGTGTAAGCAGGAGAGGGGCAGAAAAAGAGAGGGACACAGAATCTGAAGCAGGCTCCACACTCTGAGCTGTAGCACAGTGCCTGATGCGGGACTTGACCCCACAAACTGTGAGATCATGACCTGAGCCAAAGTTGGATGCTCAATGAATTGGCCAGGTGCCCTAAAAATTTTTTCGAACTTGGATTTTAGGGGAGGAATCTAAAGAAGCAAGAGCATTCAGAGCTTCTTTTTATAGGGGAGGAAGACAAGCTCAGTTTCATGTCTTATGAAAAATACAGAAAAACAGAACTTGTGAAGGTGAGGTATGACGTTCGGGGATTAACAAAAGTAGACCCTTATTGTTTTTCCTACACAATTTAGCCACCTATAGTCAGTACAGCTGCCACTACTTAGGGTCTCTGTGAAAATACAATTTCTCCTTTTCTCTGGCTCTCCTTTCCTAATTGAAGATCATATTAAGTGTACTTGATATATAACCACATACATGAAATGCCATGCCTACCTTTGGGTCACATGCTATAAAGAATGTTAAAGAGACACAAAGTAGAATATCTTCTCAAAACTTAACAATTTAGAATCACTAAGGAACCAAACAATGAAGAGGTGGTGTGCACACATACCTCAACTTACCTACACACTGACAGATAGTGGAGGAGACAATCATTGGTGAAAGTTTAATAAAACCTTCAAGTACAGTTTGAACAGCATGCCAGATAGATTGGTAGGTGTTGGGAACCTTCCATTGGTTTAGGAAAAAGTAACGTGGTGTAGATGGGTGTATGTATATGGGGGCATGGGGTCAAGGGAGAGGGCGGATATTTATAAATTGCACAGCCATACCTTGATATAGTAATGACTCAGTTAAAGTTTTACAATGTTTACTAGATGCCTGAATACAAGATATTTCACCGAATTATTCCAAGTAGAAGATATTTAAGGGCATGATTAGAGGGGTGCCTGGGTAGCTCAGTCGGTTAAGCATCCGACTTCGGCTCAGGTCATGATCTCACGGTTCGTGGGTTCAAGCCCTGTGTCGGGCTCTGTGCTGACAGTTAGCTCAGAGCCTGGAGCCTGCTTCAGATTCTGTATCTTCCTCTCTGTCTGACCCTCCCCTGCTCACGCTGTCTCTCTCCCTTTCTCTCAGAAATAAATAAAACATTAAAAAAGAAATTAAAAAAAATTTTTTTAAAAGAGCATGATTAGAAATATGGTTAGGTAGTCGAACTAGATATGGCCATGACAATTTTTAGTCCGAGTACAGGAATATGAAAAATTCCAGGTGCCCCACAAGAAAGAGAAATGTCTAGTGTTCTCCAAACCAAAAAATTAATGATTGTGAAATTGTGCCATATTCACAATATTACTGGGGTTCTTTAGTTATCATTACATTTCCTTGCTTTTGTCTTCTTTACTTTGTGATGAGCCAAAAGACGGGGTCAACTTTGTTATCTGTGAACCTGGATCTGTCCACCTTTCCTTCACTGAGCTGCTTTCACTGGACTGTGCAGTAAGAGATACTACAGAGGCTTCACAAACTAGTTCTATATCTGCGGGCTTTTATGTAATAGATTATGACATCAGTAATCGAGAAACAATTTTTCACACACTAAGGAGCCTTTTCTAGACCCTTTTCAGGCTGGGGATTCTTCCCTTGCTGCCAAAACACCGGGTTACCAAAATACTCCCATCACACTAGAGAAGACAGGCGAAGGCAGTAAAAAAGTCAGAGACAGACAGACAGACAGACAGGGGAGAGAACCCATGTGTAAGGGATGACTAAACAAGCACTGTTCAGGGACACTGTGATTCCAAACTCTTAATGGTTTTCTTTTTAAAATTCGACCAATAGAATTTAGAGGTTCTGAGAATGTGTTCATGATTTGCATAAACAGAGAAGCACTCGTTTCCATGTAGTCTGAGTAGGACGGAAAGAAAGGCAATGGGGAGCTCCGTACATGATCCAAAACCAGAATGAGAACAGAGACATCAGACACCAAAAGAGATTCAGTTAGGAAGGACACTTCCTTTCACCATACCTGCCTAACCAGCACCCGAGGAGAAGGAACTGGAAGGTAACATAAAATCATATAGTATGACTTTTTACGCTTTGTTTTATAAATATCTATGTTTATATCAATTACTTCATGCAATGTATGCCCTTCATAATGTAGTACAGCCTTTGGGGTTATTCACTAAACTTCATGCTACACTCAGGTCTTCAAATAAAGGGCTCTCTCCATTTTTTTTTTTTTTACAATTTTTTAAGTTTATTTATTTATTTTGAGAGACACAAAGACAACTTGAGCTGGAAAGGGGCAGAGAGAGAGAGAGAATCCCAAGCAGTCTCCATATCGTCAGTGCAGAGCCCGACATGGGGCTCAAACCCATGAAACTGCGAGATCATGACCTTAGCCAAAACCAAGATATACTTAACTGACTGAGCCACTCACATGCCCCTCTACCCAGTTTATTTATAAATGAATTTCCCTACCCAACAATATTAGTTAGAAGGTTGCTGCTTATACCTGAACACATATAAAACATTCCTTATAGAAGGTGCTTGGGAAAAGCTTTCTGGGTTCATTGGTTTATTCAATAAGTATTTGTTCAGCCAATTCATTGAGATCTACGTGTCATGTAAGAGTTGGAGTATGTAATCAAACAGTGATCTTTCTTGCATTAATTATCCATTTGTGAATCAAATTACCCCCAAACTTAGCAATTAAAACACGCATTTATTATATCATGAGTAAGGAAACCAGGAGCGGCTTATAGGAGCCATTCTGATTCAGGGCCTCTCATGAAGTGATGAAGTGATGTCAAGCTGCTGGCCAGGGCTGCAGTCACCTGGAGAACTAGAGAGCTAGTTTCCAGAACACTCACATGGCTGATGGCAGGTGGGTGACTTCAGTCTTTTGCCACGTGGGTGGGCCTCTCCATGGGGCTGCTCAGTACAGGAGAGAAGGTCAGGGCAAGCTCAAGTCAGAAGCTTGTCTTTCAAAACCTGATGACAGGAGTAACATGACGTACCATCAATTCTGTGTTCTCCAGGCCACATCCCCAGTACAAAGTAGAAGGGGAGTACGCAGGGTGTGAATACCAGAAGGAGAGTCATATTAGATGCCATCTTGTAGGTCCTTTCAAACTTTGTTATGGCACTTACATTGTACTTGTGGATACAGATCATAGAAAAATAAACAAATAAATTACAGTAAATCGTGACAGAAAGAGAAGTGATGATTTAGGCTGAGGCAGACAGATGAAGAAGGAACTACTTACACCATATATGCAGACCCCCATCTTTGTATTTCACATTACCTTCATGAGAATAATCTGAAATAGAAATGGAATTAAGGGTGTAAGCGTGGTTCTTCTAAGAATGGTGTGTAGCTCCTGGGTAAATCCCTGCATGCTTAATAGAACGTGACTGTCCTGACCGGCTGAATTCACCTGGGTGGCAAGGCCAGAAAGGGCAAGCTTCTGAAACCAAGTGAAACATAAGTACAAGGTGATTGGACTGGAGGCTTCTTTGGCTTTCTGTAATGTATTTGTGTCCTTAAGGTCCAAGGCTTGGGTCTTGAAATGATCTCTAAGAGGCAAGAGTCCAGAGAAGAAAATTGCAATGCCTTCTCATGATTCTAGCACATTTAGAAGGAACAGGATGAACAAATGCAACTCTAGGAGTGTTTACAAGCCCTCTCCATCCCAGTCAGGGATGAGTCTATAATGCATTCTCCTGCAAATACTGCTTCTTTTTGCTTAAAAAATGTTTTTCATTTAATCACAACTCTTGCTGGCTCTGCTTCAGGCCTTAAAATAAACAAAACTATTCTCCTTCCATTGGGTTAAACCTGACGCCTGTGTCTGCCAGATTTGCAGACTGTTCTCCCGAAAGCAGCAAATGCTATCTGGAGCACTCAGAGAAACATCAGTCAGCCTGTCATTGGCATATTGTTTCCCATTTCTAGGAAATGGAAATTGAAAAGGCCAGTCATGTTTAGAAATACTAATGTGGCCCACATTGCCATCTTCAGGCTTGTTAGTTAGAAGATGTTCTGTGTTCACCTCCCGCCAGGCTCTCATGACAGATCTGAAGAACCGGCGCCAATCATTGGAGTATTGCTTGCCCTGTCCACCGACAGGAACACTCTTTATGGTGATGAATAAATAAAGCCAGAATTAACTGTACAATGTAAATGCAATTGACCAATGGAATGTGCAAACCTTTGCAGCTGTAGTCAACTCAATAGCATGGAGGAGGGGAAATACTGCATCCACAGCCCTAAAATCACTGGCATCTCCCTACCAGCTTAGAGGAGCCACATCCCCCTACTGTTCTACTGATGCCTTTTGCACTCATGTACTTAATTACCTCCCTCTACTCACATCCACACACATGCACACATGTGAGAACTAGGCAGGAATGCAGGCATTAACAGTGTGCACATTAACCACATGCTATGTCCTTATTGTAACAGAAGTGGCCCAAACTGGCCTGTCCAGAGTTCAAGTTCATTGTGCTTACTAGCTCTTTTTGCTACATGTAAGAATAGCATCAGAAGGAGACGCTGATCTTAATTACAGATGACAACCAACATCTAGGTCCCTGACTGCGATGAGGCAGAAGATGATGTTGGAAGCGCCCACGATATGCTTAGCTTACGGAATCATTTAATTAATTAGGGCTTAGTCTCTAAGACTGATGCTTAACTCAGGTTCATACCAGCTCTCTAGCTGTCCTATTGTATTAAGAGGCTGCCATATGGTCACACAATTTAAGTATAGATTTCACCATCAAAGCAAAGTACCCAGTTATTCAATATTTAAATGCAGTGTTTTTAGTGTTTTCTATTAGAAAGGTTTCCTTTCCTCTCAGGGACATAGTCAATGTATTTGAAGTTTTGTTTCAATAAAAAGTTGTATACTTTTTCACTCCCCAAAGTCAAAGCTGGTTGTTCCTGTGTCATCAAGCTCACTGAAGCAGCTGACTTATTATATTGGTGAAATTAATTATTGAAATAAAGACAGGCTTTGTTCTGCTTTAAAAGGAAGATAAAAGCCCAAACAATTAAAAATGGTTTTCTATCATAGCTAATGTGCAATATGGATTCCAATATAATTAGTTGAGTTTGGAAAATTATTTTTATATAACCAATGCCTTTATCTAATACATTTATACATTCATTTATTCATTCAAAACTAGTAATTGAATGTGTTCTGGGTGCTAGCCCTTGTGAAGGAAAATGGGAATACAAAAATAAATAAAACATAGGTTCTGTCATTTGATAGCTCTTTACTTAATAGATCTATGAATTCCCCTGGTCCCTGGAAGTCAGCAGGGTGTTAAATGGACAGTCTATGGCACTCTTTCCCAAAACCTGATGTTTTTTTCCAAGAAATATATGGTACCAATACATTCTCTATTTTGCATTGGGCATAGTCCAAATTCCCTTGGTAAAATTTAGTTTTATCTAATTGAAATTTCCTTTTGATAGTTAGGACACTCTAATGAACATAAATCAACTTAATACCACAGAGTCATCTTAAATACTTGTGTTTGGTTTTTTCTAGTTGTTTGTTTGTTTGGGTAGCTCCATTTTATTTTTGTCAATATTGGCACAAGAATTTAAAAATGACTTATATCATTCCTTGTAATTCTATTTGAGAAGAGAGAGAAACCAAAGCTTCTCAACAGAGGGCTAGACACCCAATAAATCACAGTCAAATGGACAATTTCTTCCACTTTGAATTGACTCTTGGCTTGGAACTAGCTCCTAATGACAGTCGTTTCCAGGAGCACCCTCATGTACTGGGAAACAAAGCACTAGTGATTTTCATGGGAACTTATGTAATGTCTCACTTTGTTTCAAGATGGCATTTCTAGCAGGGAATGGTTGCTCAAAAATGATCAGGATAGGAAGACAGCGGCTCAGGGGATGAAATGCAAGTAAACCTCAGGATGACATAGAGCTGATACATGCATGTTCCATCAGGCCATTCTGGTAACCTTTTCATTGCCGAAGCCTGAGGGCACATCCCCTCATAGTACCTGGATTCAACACTACTTTTCCTTACTCTCCCCTGCACAGACAGTTTAGCTGGCAGAGATCTCAGGTGTTTTGTGAGAAGGCTAACATAGAATATATCTACCAGAATAATTCCAATCGCTTCACAGTCAGACTTAGAATCCATAGCCAAAACCAAGTCTCTCTGACCTTACAAAGCTAAAAAAATATTGGCTTTCTCTCTTTCTGTCCCCTTCATAATTTTTATGTAATGATTTTTTTATTCTTCCTCTCCTTCACTTTATCAGATTTATCCACAAGACCTTAACTTTAAAAATCTTTGCCAAAAATACCTACTATTTGAAGTAGTGATTTACATCTTCAAAGCATGTTGGTGGGACCTAACTTATTTATTAATAAAATAAATAATATCGTCAACTGTTTGATCATTCATCTATTCATCAACCAAATTCCAGACCTGAACTGAGCTAACAACAGTAAGTGAGTCAAAAATATTTCAGTGACTTCCACAGTCTCAGTGAGTATCTTTAGTGATCAGGTCTCTCTTTCCAAATACCAATATCATTTAAAATGGTTCAGGGAAACTTAGAGAAATAACATATTCTGAGTAAAATTTTAAGAGAGTCTTTGGGCATCTTGTTGAGCTAGAAAGCAAGGAAGTATCCAAAGCCTATTGAAATAGGTCAAGAGAGCACAGGAGCTGAGCTGAGGGGGCTCATATTGGTTGTGTGGGGGTTACTTTGTGAATGAAACAGAACAAAACAAATAACAGCAACAATGAGCAACACTGACAATAATGGATTATAACACATTTAATCAGCAGTAGCAACAGTAGCAGCAAATACTCAAGACTATAATAATGTCTGTTAAGAAAAAAGGAGTAAGTATTTTCTTTTACAGAAAAATGCCAGCTAATGACAGAAAGAGTGATGGAATTACAAAATCATCACATTTGCAACTCAAAATATGATAAATTGATTTTTGAAAGATCGTCAATAGAAGTTACCACCATTGTGGACAATACAGTGGAGAAAACAGATATTTACACAATCTCAAGGTGTGACTCTCCAAATTATTCCTTTGGATAACTTAAGGAAAACTTTACCTTTATGGGTAGAGTGATGGTGGTGGACAGGGATGAAGTAAGCAAACTCAGCACTACTAGTAGTGGTGATGTGATGTAATATGACATCCATAACATATCGAACAATATATTCTTTTCAAAAGTATTAACCTGAATCTAATAACAGAAAAACAATAATACAAAGGCAAAGTATGGGATACTCTACAAACAACTGGTCTGGTCTCTTCATAAAACGCCCTATCTTAAAAAAAAAAAAAAAAAAAAAGAGAGAATGTGTTTGTTGAAAGAAGGGAGGTAATGGGACTGTTCTGGATTAAAAGAAAATAAAGAGACATCAATATCAAATGTAATATGTAAACCTTCATAGGAAATCAGATCAAGTTGAAATTTATTGTGGTAGGCAGAATAATGATCCCTAAAAGATGCCAATACCCGAATCCCCAGAAATGTGAATATATTATGTTACAAGGAAGCAGGAATTAAGGCTGGTAATTAGTTGAGCTTAAAATAAAAAGATTATACCAGATTATCCAGGTGGGTCCAAATATATTCATAAGGATCCTTATAAATGGAAGAAGGAGACAGAAAAGGGGGTGTCAAAGTGATATGCTGTAAGACTGAGGTGTTGTTGCTGGCCTTAATAATGGAAGGGGCCATGACCCAAAAACTGTGAGGAACATCAAGGACCCAGGAAGATGGGGAAAAAAATTGGATTCTCCTGTAGAAGTTCTCTAAAGGAACACAGCATAATGGATATGTTGATGTTAGCCCCATGAGAACCATTTCATATTTTTGAACTCCAGAACTATAAGATAATAGATGGGAGTTGTTTTAAGCCACTACATTTATAGTAATTTGTTATAGCAGCAATAAGAAACTGATAGACATTTTTGTATAGGAAGCAGAGTGCTTCTATACCCTATACCTAAAAGTGTAGAAAGGGCTTTGGAATTGGGCAGTGGACAGAAGCTGGAAGAATTTCAAGGAGCATGAGAGAGAAAGCCTGGAGTGTCTTGAATAAACCAGTGGTAGAAACCTGGATAGTAAAGACTGTCAGTGAGGGTTCAGAAAGAAATGAAGAACTCACTATTGGAAACTGGAGGAAAGAAGATCCTTGTTCTAGGAGCACCTGAGTGGCTCAGTCGGGTAAGCATCCGACTTTAGCTCAGGTCATGATTTCGTGGTTGGTGGGTTTGAGCTCTGCATTGGGCTCAGCACTAACAGTAGGGAGCCTTCTTGGGATTCTCTTTCTGCCTCTCTCTCTATCTGCCCCTTCCTGCTTGCCTTCTCCCTCTCTCTCATAAATAAATAAATAAATAAATAAATAAATAAATAAATAAATAAAATACTCTTAAAAAAAGATTCTTGTTATACAGTGTCAGAAGAGTTAGCAGAACTGCACCCCACAGTTATGTATAAGGCAGAAATGATAAGCCATGAAAGTGTACATTTAGATAAGAAGCTTTCCAAACATGTGGAAGGTGCAGTCAGGTTCCTTGTTGATGCTTATAATAAAATGTGACAGAAAAGAGATAGGTTGCTGAAAGAACTGTAAAAAAGAAGGAAAGCTTGATAATTTAGAAAATTCTCAATCTGTACAATTTACACAAAATGCTAAAATCAGGAGATTCAGTTTTAGGAAAAAATGTCTGGAAAGAAAACCAAGGTTATGGCTGAACCACCTTTAACCAGTGCCTTGAAAGATTGGAAGGTCATATCCTATAGACAGAGCTAACTGAAGAGATTAGGTTACATGACTAATGGATCCCTTCAGCCATCTTGAAAGAATCTAGGAATAGATGGGAGGAGCTTCTTGTCTAATGGATCAGTCTCTGTGATACACAGCAGAGACCTTCAAGGTTCTTGAGAATTTTATGCCAACAGAAACATTGCCAGCTTGGAATGAGAGAGTATAAAATGAAAGAAGGCTGCAGACTTTCAAAATTCTATTGGCAAAAAATAAGTAAATAAATAAATAAAATATAAAAGCTGATAAAATCACTCATCTGTGAACATGGACTACCAGTCTTAAAGGTCAGAGCCATGAGCCACAGAGGATTGATTCCAGCCCTTGAAACCAAATTAAGTTAGCCTGAGTGGATTTTGAAGGTACTTGGCACTGGAGACATCTTTTTTCCACATCCACTGTATCTCTTTTTGAATGGAAATGTCTGTAATTACTATTCTATGCCTGATCCACCATTGAATTTTGAGGAGAAGATAAAATGTATCTCGAATATCTTGAGTCTACAGATGGAGAGGAATTTTACCTTAGGTTGCCTCATAGCCAGAGAGCCTCATTCATATCTGATTTAGATGTAGGGACTGAGGGCTTTTGAGCTGCTAAGATTTTGGACTTTGAATTGATACTTACTAGGTGGAGACTTTGGGGGATACTGGGATGGGGTAAATGTATTTTGCACGTGGGACAGACCCTTCCCCACAAGATGTCCACCTAATCCTCAGGTCTTCTAACTATGGAAGAAGAAAGCAGAGAAGTTAGTATCAATGTGATGTGATAGGAGAAAGGCTCAATAGATCATTGCTTTCTTTAAAGATGGGAGAGGGCTTATAAGCCAAAGAGCATAGGTACCTCTAGAAGCACCTCTAACCAACTAGAAAATGGATACTCCCCTAGAGTCTCCAGAAAGCAGCACAGCCCTGCTGACATTTATTGAGATCTATTTTGGACTTCTGACCTTTAGATTGTAGGATAATAAATGTGTGTTTTTAGGCCACTAAGTTTGTGGTAATTTATTATAGCAGCACTAGGAAACAAATACACCTCTAAAGGTCATTTTAAGCACAATTGAGTACAATTGAATATGTACGTTCGATGACATTGTGGAATGATTGTTAATTTTATTAGGTATGTTAATATTGTGGTTATGCTGGAAATGCCCTAATTCTAGAACATACATACTAGAGTCTTTAAGGATAAAATATGATGAGGTACATAGCCTTTAAAAAAAAAGGGGGGTTGCAAAAACTGTACCTACAGACACACCCAGAGATAGAGACAGAAGCAGTGGAGAATGAGAGAGAAAAATCAAATGTGGCAAAATATTGACAATTGCTGACTCCAGGTGAAGCATCTACATACCTTTGTTGTACAACTCACTGAACTTTTCGTTCATGCGCAAACTTCCAAAATAAAATGTTGGGGGCGCCTGGGTGGCTTAGTCGGTTAAGCGTCCGACTTTCGCTTGGGTCATGATCTCGCGGTTCGTGGGTTCGAGCCCCGCGTCGGGCTCTGTGCTGACTGCCAGCTCAGAGCCTGGAGCCTGTTTCAGAGTCTGTGACTCCCTCTCTCTCTGACCCTCCCCTGCTCAGCTGTCTCTCTCTCTCTCTCTCTCTCTCTCTCTCTCCTAGAAATAAATAAAAATATTTTTTAAAAAATATTGAAGGAAAAAATACTAGCTATCCTAGAAAACGTATAACATGAAAGATTTCCTTATTTCTTCGTTCTTCCTAATTAAGGATGCAAAGTAGCAAATGATGAAGTGTCAAAATGAGTGGTACTAAGAGGTTGTAAAACTTCATAGACAGAAGAGCACAGCATGGCCAGGAGTGCTGATGAAGGCTTTTCAGAGGAGGTGAAACATGAGTTGAATCATGAAGAATGGGTAGAGCAACAGGGATGTCCCTCCCATAAGATGGATACAGGGTGAGCCCCATAGGAGACTGAAAAAATAAGCAGAGGGGTGTGGGGTGGGACATATCTGGATGGCATGAGCCACACTGGAAGTTCGAGGAATGATCCATACGGTATAGGTTATTCTCCCAAGCAAGCTAGCTTGGAGAGGAAAAGGGAAAACAGGCATAAACTAGGAAATGCCACCCAATGTGTATGACCACCCTATTTGAAAGAGAGAGACCCATAAGGTAGCCACTTCCAATGCAGAACATGAGTGATGCTTAGATAAGGGAGGAACAGGAGGAAATCAGAGATGTAATCTGGTGTAAGGTGGTAGTGTAGCAGGAGTGAGAAGTAGCAGGGAGCAAAACATAGATTGTTGGGGGGGGGGGGTGGTTTGGAAGGAAGAATTTGGGGAGTATTTTTATCTGCTTTGCTTTAATTAAATACTCCAAGGATCTGTCTTCCTCACCAGTTGGCTCTGCGTGTTCATGTTTACTTTGCTGGCAGAATGTTTGAGCTCCTTATAGAGAAAGCAACATTAAAAAGCAAACTATTTAAATCAACTGAAAATGTATTTTTAAGAATCTGCTGCAGATCTCTGAGTTTCCAGGACCTGATGCTTAGGACATTGATGTTCCTCTCTGACAATTAACTTCAAGGATTGGCAGCCTTTTAGAAGTGCTAATGGTAGCCCTTAAGTTATTCATACCAACTCATGTCTAGGTGCAGTTGCTAATGACTCCCCTCTTCCAAGTTTAAGACTCTAAATGAGGACTTGCATATAAAAGGTAAGTAGTGTTGGTGTATATATTCCAGCATTAGTTTAAAAAAGACAACAAAGCCCAAGAAATGTGATATTCCGGAGATGCTTGGTGATGAGAGGTAAGGGAGGCTGATAGAAAAATCCTAGTTTCCAGAGAATTTATAGCTTAGCAATATGTATGTGAAAATCTCAGAGGGTACTCTGAGAAAGGTAGGGTGAAAATCATCCTACTTCTATACATCCTGCCTTGACAAGGCTTCCTGCTGAAAACATAAGCCATGGCCAAGGTTTTGGTTCTCTGAGTGCTAGGAACATGTCTTCTCCTCTGCTGTATACCCAGCCCCTGGCCCGGTGCTCAAGGCTTAGATTCAGTAAATGTGAAAAATCAATGAGTATGTGCAATAGCTCACATGTCTACCAATCAAAGCCATCCCTGATCAATCAATCAAGTGTTCTCAGAGGACTCATGGTCTTGTGGTTAAAAAATAAAAAATAAATAATAAATAAAACCTATAGCAGGGAGAAATCTCAGGCCACTAATTCAGAAGGTCAAGAAATATACCTTTCTTTACTTTCCTATAATTCAGTTTAACTTCAACTTGAGCCCCCCTTCCACTAAGATATGAGAAACTTAATGTCAGTTAACGTAAGGTTACTTGGCAATCTGTTTCTTTGGAGGTAGAGAGGGGTGGGAGAGGGCAGAGGAAGAGAGAGGAGTGACTCACATATGCTGTGGTGCACAAGGTTGACCATCCCCTCTGGGTCCCTAGCTAGACTCACTGCCCTCTTCCGAGATGTCCTTTTTCCAATCTGGTCCCCAACCATTTGTGGAGCTCACTGCTGTTGTAGGCATAAGGCCTGTTAAGGTCCAGCACATCATCAGCTCTTCCTCTGGCCCTCACTAGGGCCATTCTGCCATTCCTATCCCAAGACTGAACATAGGGACATTCAGTGAAGCTGTTTAAGGCCCCTTAGCCTAAGCAGAATTTTCCATCTTTATCTATTGCTGTATGCTTGAAACCTAGAATAGTGCCTGAAACAACATTGGCACTCAATAGGTAGACTGAAGATCATTCGCTCTGTCATTTCCTAAACATAGTGAGGATCTTACAGTTCATTCCTGGGGTTCCAGCTGGGTTTGGGGAAAAGAGTGGTCTCCTATCCATCTTCATCCAGAATTCATAAGCCAATCCACCCTCCACTCAGAGACCTTCTTCACCTCCATCCAGGGAATGATATGGAGTTGGAGACAGGAGAACTTAGTTATTGTTCCTTACGTGATTTCCCAACTTTCCTTCCAAATGTTGTGTCTTGTCCTCTGGAGGGCTGGGTTTTTTGAAAATCAAAAGCCCAACAATTGATTCATTTCTTCCTATGTATTCTGGTAACCATCCCATCCCCTAGGCACTGAGTGACCATTGCCCTCCCTTACTGAAAGCAGGAAGAATAAGGCCCATGATGGAAGACAAGGGTGAAAACAACATGGATAGTATTCCAAAATATCCTGTGGCCAAAGTTGGAATAATATATAAAACACGTTTTGCAATAGGTAGGCGGGAAGTGCTGACAAAAAACAGAGAGAGCTCCATGGCAGGGGGACAAGAGAAGGCTGCAGGCGAAGATTCTCACATGGAGCTACTATTTTAGTTCACTCTGGAAGAATATGTCAGCATTCATCAGGGGAACAGGTGAGAAACACAGAGAGAAAACAGAGGCACGGGCAGCAGAGGATATGTGATGTGAGAATGAAGAAGACAAGCTCTGAAGCCAGACGCGGCAGGCTTGCCTCAAATTGTGGCCCCAGGATTATTCATACTTCATAGCTTGTTTGTGAAGACTCTGTAAGGAACATAAAACATTCAGCACAAAACTAGCAATTGTTGAATACTGAGTCTGTGCGGAGCGGTTAATATCAGCTACATTTATTTATGTATTTTTTATTTATTTTGAGAGAGACAGTGCAAGTGGTGGAGGAGGTGGGGAGGGGAGTGGTTAGCGGATCGGAAGCGGACTCTGGACTGATGGCAGAGAGCCCAAGGCGGGGCTTGAACTCACAAACCATGAGATCATGACCTGAGCCGAAGTCAGATCCTCAACTGACTGAGCCACCCAAACATCTCAACTATCAGCTACTTTTGGGGGGCAGAATGAAAACCACGATTGTGGGAGAGAAATGATTTGAACTGTAGTTTGGACACACAAATGAGCTGGCAACTGACTAGATGTGGGAATGACAGAGAGGACACATGGATTAAAAATGACCTCTGCTCTGTGTAATGGCAGTGACCGATTCAGGGGAGGGGGTATCATTCTGTGTTGTATATGCTGAGATTGGGCTCTTGTAACACATCCAGGTGTAAGCACTCTGTCAGCCGCAGGATATACGTGCGGTAGGAGTGTGTATCCTCTCCTTTTCCCAATAAATACCAATAAATGCTGAATTGGTCTTTCAGTTTCAAAGCGCATACAATGAAAAGACACTGATCACTGCCAAGCTTAAATAGCTCCAAAAATGTCAGAATGTGGAGTTAATTAAAATAGTGAATCATTTTTAAACATTTTCTCTGCATCAGGAACTATGCTAGGAAATTATACATTACAGTGCCAAGAACTGTACATTACTTCATTTTTTTAATCCTTACCATGTCGGACAAGGGGTGCTTTAACATAAAAATGCATTGAAATTGTGCTGTGAAAAGTGATAAACAGTATCAAATGGGACGTATATTTATCTTGTTGGTGCTCCCTTCTGAAGAGTTAGGATCCGCTGTCTGCCTCCAGAATGTAACCTTTAATGGGTCTCTTGGTGGATACGATGATGCCCGCTGGATGGAGCAGATTGCTGGTCAAGGGCAAAGACAGAGAACATGAGGAAAAGCAGGGAGGGTGGACTTCCAGGTGCCCAGCTGAGAAGGTTTCTGGAAAACACGGAAGGCCACCTGGTGGGAAGAGAACAAAACTCTTTGTACCACACATTTGACTCTAAATTTCTGTGATCGATTTCCAGGAGGGAGGGATCCCTTTGGCAATGGATTGTCCCTGCATGCCATCCTGAGACCATGAAGTAAACTAGCAGGCTCCACTGGGGTCTGGCACTTTGGAGTGATGGTAGGAGAGCACAGCTGTGGAAATCCTTTAAGTCTGAGTTTTGGCAAAAGTCACCCAGGACAGCATTATGGGGAGCAGGGAGTTTTGAGGGTACCACTGCAGGTAAGACAGACATTTAATGTTCAGGGAGAGCAAGAAGACTCATCTCATGAGACTGAGCAGCGCCTGGAGAGGCAGGAGTGAATCTGAGAAGTGGTGTGGCAAATAGGAAGGAAGAGAAGGTAAAGCAGTGCCTAGACTATGTAAGCGTTCCCCTATGTAAGCAAATCAGGGCAACGGGGTGGCTCAGTCAGTTAAGTGTCCGACTTCGGCTCAGGTCATGATCTCGCTTTTTGTGAGCTCAAGCCCCCTGTTAGTCTCTCTGCTGTCAATGAAAAGCTCACTCTGGATCCTCTGTCCTCTTCTTCCTCTCAATCTCCCCCACCCTCTCTCAAAATTAAATGAAAATTAAAAAACAAAAACAAAAACACCATCATTGGCAGATCACCATTAGCCTCACAGTGGTGGCAAAGCCCAGAGTTTCATGAGTTGAGACAATCAATAGTAAGTTGCTCAAGGCAATAAGTTCAAACCATTCTTTCAAGAACTCTCTGTAGGGCACCTAAGTGGCTCAGTCGGTTAAGCATCTGACTTCCACTCAGGTCATGACCTCACAGTCTGTGTGTTTGAGTCCCACATCAGGCTCTGTGCTGACAGCTCAGAGCCTAGGGCTTGCTTCGGATTCTGTGTCTCTATCTCTCTCCGCCCTTCCCTGCTCACACACTGTCTCTGTCTCTGTCTCTCTCTCTCAAAAATAAATGTTAAAAAAAAAAAATACTCTGTGAAGATATGAGGTATAAAGTGGAATGCACTTAGAAGGAAGCCCAGGCCTGAGAGAGGGAAACAGCTGACATGGAAGAAAGTTGAATGTGTTTACAGGTATAACTAAGGAAGCACAAGGATGTGCCCAGAGTTTCTCCTACATTTACTGTGTCTTTAACTGAAATACCAGCCTGAGTGCTGCTCTAAATTATGCACGGGTTGTTTTGGGAAGAAGCACCAGGTGGAAATACCAGTTGTAGCCTGCTGAGTCTTAGGGAAAAGAAAACAAAAACCGGCAGAAACACATGCAATGTTGGAACTGAGCAAATGTCAAATAAGGAAGCATAGTATTTTGTGTTTTCATTCAACCCAGATTCCTGTTTTCAGTGAGTCTTCCCAGGCTGCGGTGCAGGTTACCTTGTGCGAAAACCACACTGCCCTAAGTCACCCCTCCCTCTGCTGGGACACATCTACGTTACTTCTCTTGTTTCTATTCAAAAAGTACAGTCATATGCTTTTCCTGACCACTTCTGGCCTTTGCTAATGGTAGTGTAGTTAACTAACTCATATCATACATCTACTATGTGTCAGAAGCATCAAAACCCAGGAGACAGAAAGGAAAGCACTCTGGTAGATTTCTCAAATACATAAATTGATGGAGAGTGAATATTTTATGGGGATGTTTCAAAATAACGTACTTCCCAGAGATTCTGAGAAGATCTCCAGACATTGTATCTTCTTCCTCCTCCTTCCAGGGCTTTCAAGAATCACCACATCACGAGCCACTGTTAGTGTTAGAAATGTTATATGTCCATCAAATGAATTGTATGTTACTGATTTCAAAGGAGTGGAATACATATAAACAAACTACTATAGCACAGTGGATTGGTTTAAGCTAAAGTGTTATTGTCTGATTTCTCACAGAGCGTTATCATGGGAAGACAGCAGGTAAGCAACATGAAAGGGCTTATAAATGACCCTGATGCTCCTTAGAACTATCTGGAATGGGAAGCCACAGCAAACGGCTGGTAAATGGATTCTTGGAGTTGTTTTAATTCATGTATTCAAGGAAATGTTACACAGACACCTGAGTCTGAGTGAGTCAACTTTGCTGTAGTAACTACTATGCACTACATTAGTGGAGCATAATTAATAAAATGAAATCTCTGCCAATACAGGAGTTCCTTCTAAAGGGGAACTGGTAATGGTGGTAACTGTGTTCTCCTGGGGGTGGGGGCTGGGGAGGAAGGCATAATGATTCTAAGCAGAGTTAGGGAAGCCTTCTATAGGAGATTTGATTTGACAATGACTTCATATTTCAGCAGAAGCATTAGAATGCTTTCACAGAAAAGAATGGACAAGAGTTGGAATTTAAGACTCTGGGACAAGTTCATAGTTATTTGGTTCTTAGAGGCCTCTGAGCCCCTCACACTACAGCATTCCATAGACACTGCCTGCTTAGTGTCCAACACTACCGTCCACCCACGTGTAGGGATAGAGCCCATCAAGCAGAACATTCCCTTTAGAGAAATGGATGCTCCCTAGAGATGGCATTATGTTCTAATGAATTTTGCGAGCAGGGATTAGTGTGTATTGTACCCCTCCCACATTCCCCTTGAATTTCCTCCAAAGGGAATGTAGAACAAAAACTAAGAATAAATCAGCCATTTTTTTTTTTATCACAGCTGTGACTACCACTAAAAAGCAAAAATCTATGGGAAATAACCTTGATTCATAATACTATGCATACTGGGTGAATGGCTCAATAAAACGCAGTATTTCAGATGGATTGCAGGGCTCGGGTGACATCCCAAGAGGGGAGGAACACAGAACACTTCATGCCTAACGATGCAGAGCGGGGCGTATGGTGATCGCAATACGTCGTTTCTACATTCCTTGTGTCTTAATTGATGTAAATGGCCATCGAGACATGTGTGATGGGAACACATTTGTGGAGGAACACGAATAAAAAGCTTTGCTTCTGCCACCAGTCATGTTATTGTATCAAAAATGTAGTCTTAAGTCCGACTGAAGCCAAGACGCGTCTTCGAGAGGCACGTAGCAAAACACAGAACACTTTCAGCACAAAAGAAGAAGGAGAGCGAGCACTCCAGAATTACTTTTGCTAGGGAGGGGCAGACACCTCTTGTGAAACTGCCTTCCTGTCTCCCGGATCTCCCTAAGTTCTGAAGTCAGAACTCTGTAAAAGAGAAGTACACTCTGTCTTTAGGGATTTCTAGTTTGCTAATATAGATCACTGGTTTCCCTATAAATGCTAAACTGATTTTTGTGATTCATAACTCATACATTGAAAAGGCGCTGATGATTGCCAAAATTAAACAGCTCCAAATAATGTCAAAAAGGCAGACAAAATAATAATGACTTACCGTAAAACATTTTTTCCGAGCCCAGAACAATGCTGAGCAATGATACATTATGGTGTTAGCTGCCATCTATCATTTCTTTCTTTAATCCTCACAATAAACCTCAAATGGCATTTATTTCCCCGTTTTACAGATGAGAAAAACAACACCAATTAGGCAATTTGCTTAGGTTACATAATTAGAACTAAGCCAGAATCAGAACACACTTTCAAGCAGACCTGTTGCCAATGCCTAGCTGGATATCTGGACAGAACCTGCCCAGAGAAAAACATTTCGATTACTCATCCTACTAGTTGTTCAATACCATGTTCAATGCCATGTACTGGGTACAGGTATGGGTGGCCCATGTCTGTAGGGACATGGGAATCTGAACACATGTGTCAGACCTCTGACAGTTTATAATTCTGTATCTGGTTAAAAACATACATATGTTAAATCATTAGTGAATAAGAAGTCTTTTAAAAAAAAATTGATGGGGTGCCTGAGTGGCTCAGTTGGTTAAGTGTCCAACTTTGGCTCAGATCATGATCTCACAGTTGGGCTTGAGCCTCATGTCAGGCTCTGTGCTGACAGCTAGTTCAGAGCCTGGAGCCTGTCTTTGGATTCTGTGTCTCCCTTTCTCTCTGACCCTCCCCTGCTCGCTCGCTCTCTCTCTCTCCCAAAAATAAATAAAACATTAAAAATTGATATATTGTATAACCACCACTGAGGAATTCATTTTCCTTCTCTCCACTGATTACCACCAACCCAAGTCATAGAGTAACTAAAGCTATTCCCCTTTTCCAATGTGCAGACCCCGATTTCAGTTCTGTCAACTGTGTCTTATTTATAAGATCGGCCGATAGAAAGCTGAAGCTCACCTAAGCTTGTAACCCTGAGTAGGTTCTGTGCCCAGACGTGCAGAGTGACCATTCGTAGGCCAGCTCTTACAGTTCCTTTACAAGATGAAACTTCTCGAACAGGACTCTATTCCAACCAGCACACACTCCCTTTTGCCAGCATTGTGGTGCTGCTCTCTCTCTCAGCATGCTGAATTCGACATCCTTATGGAAACGTGGAAGAAGAAGAAAGATACAGCAAAGTGTATAATATGGAGCCAAGAGGTCTCAGAGCAGAAAGTGTGATGCATGGCAGCAACCTAAGGAAATGGTTGAAGTGGGTACGAATATGGATTTGATGAAGGACTTTAGAAGAAGCAAATGATCACCAGAAGGAGCATAACATCAAAACTTTTATTTATGTGTTGATGCGACGAATGAATCTGCCTACTTTGAATAAAGGAGTGTTCCAGGAAAGCAACGTGAATTAGCCATGGGCTCTTTCCTCCAAAAGATGTTAATCTGTCAGGACATATCACTCATGGGCATAAAAATCTACAAAATAAGGCATTTGTGAAGGGGTATCCACAATAGCAGTCTTATGGACACTTAAGACCAGTTCCCGTGCTACACTTCCATGACCTGGAGGGCATCTCTCCACCATCTAAAAGATGGGTAGAATTTGGATATATGAAATTGAGTCAGGAAGGGAAAGAAATTCTGGTTGGAAGAATTAACAAGAGCAAGGATGAAATAATCAGGTATTAAGGAAAAGCAATGGGTTCCATTTCATTGATGCGGAAAATGAGAATGGGAATGTTTGGGAGAAAGCCAAGTCTAGAAACCTGTAAGCCTGCCTCTGTGTCATAAGTCAGCACCACACAGGGGCGCCTGGGTGGCTTAGTCGGTTAAGCGTCCGACTTTCGCTTAGGTCATGATCTCGCAGTTTGTGGGTTTGAGCCCCGCGTCGGGCTCTGTGCTGACTGCCAGCTCAGAGCCTGGAGCCTGTTTCAGTCTGTGACTCTCTCTCTGACCCTCCCCTGCTCATGCTGTCTCTCTCTCTCTCTCTCCTAGAAATTAAAACATTAAAAAAAAAATAAGTCAGCACCACACAAATCCCCGTTCCCTGTCACCCTCACATCCCTCTCAGCTTCTATTCTGAAGCATTGTCCCTGACTTCTCCCACTCCCAGCTTTCCAGATAGGGCTCTGCTTCTATTATATGCAGGAGTTCCTCAGAGCTAAGAAAGCAGAGACTATAAATTTCAACTGTTCAGGGCACTATTCGTTCCAAAATACAGTAACAAGACCAGCAATCACATGGACAGTGGAACAGAGAGAGATGCTATAAGAAGCAGTACAGATATCCATGTAATGTGGTCTCTGAGTGTGAGCATGGTAGACAAGGTCATCATCCAATGCCCAGTTATTTGCTTAGTCCCATCAGCACAACTCTCGATGGGCACCTCTGATGGGTACCCACAGCTCAGAGCCTTATCACTTCAGGGTGAGCAGTATGGGGTCACCCCACAGCGGCATTATCTGCTAACGGTTGGACTCTTGCAACTTGAGATCAATGACCCCATTATTGTGAAGATCATTCTGGTCAATCTGTGCTCTCCAATAGTCCCATATTTCTGCTTGTTCCTCTATGCCCCACACCTGTACCTCCTTTCATGCTTTTCTTAAAGACTAGAAAACAGCTCATTTTGTTTTAAGGGCCTTTATGTCATTGGGAACCATGTTGGAACATATTATCAAATATAGATATGATGAGTTTTTGTAATTATGGAAAGCCCTTAAAAAGTCATGGTGGCTGGTTTCTAGTTCCGAGTCCCTTGATGAGAATACAAATTGGGTCTATCACATATCTAGTGTCGCCATGTATTTGAAGAGATGATATCACCTGATGCCTATCCCCTACCCCCAAACCAAGGTTACAGGGCATGCTGAACTTCCTGAAGATTCTCTTCCTGGCAAAACTACAAGCTGTCTCATAGCTGACTCAGACCTGGGAACATGACCCTCGCTGGGCCAATGCAAGTCATTCTGAGCACTTGTTTAGGACTAATGGGAAAGCTCTCACTGGGGTGACAAGGATGGAGAAATACAAGATTGGAGCTGTTTGTAGTCATCTTTGCCACAAGTTAAGAGGAACCTGCTTAAGAAGAAAGCCAACATAAAGGAAGTAGAGCCAAGAGTTGGAAACAGAGAACAAAAGAGAGAAACAAAAATGACAAAACATGATTTATTATCTAAGCCCTTGAGAAAAGCCATGCCTGAAAACAGCTTATCTCTGAGCTTTGCTCTCTGACTGGTCAGTTAAATTGGCCACTTCTTTTTTCCATCATTGACATTCACAGTCATATTTATTTTTTTTTATTTTGAAAAAAATTTTTTTAATGTTTTGAGAGACAGAGACAGTGCAAGTGGGGGAGGGGCAGAGAGAGAGACACACACACAGAATCTGAAGCAGGCTCCAGGCACGAGCCTGATGCCAGGCTCTAACTCACAAACTGTGAGATCATGACCTGAGCTGAAGTCAGATGCTTTACTGACTGATTCACCCAGGTGTCCCTCATAGTCATATTTATATTTCTTTTATTTTATTTTGCCTAAGCCAATTTATTAGGGTTTCTATTCCTTATGATAGGAACTAACCCTAATGCAAATAACTACTGGATAATCTTCATTTCTGCAAGCCTTTAGATAAATGTGGTCACTTTGGGACATTTCTTAATTCATACCTTACACCTCTTCCTTCTGTGATCCCTAGGCTTTTGTGTGTGTGTGTGTGTGTGTGTGTGTGTGTTTTAAATTCTGGTAGTTAACATACAGTTAACACACAGTTAACATATGGTTAACATGTAGTTCTCTAGCCTTTTAATTAATATCCTACACACAGTAGATTGTTGAAGTTTGTGGTGTTGTGTGGTGACAGTAAAGGAACAGGCATTAGAGGTGAGTGAATTTAGTGTGAGTATAGCTTCTTACTTTGGAATGAACATGATGGCTTATATTGCTAAGAAAGGAACTGATCAGGGTGTGCCTGGGTGGCTCAGTCGGTTAAGCATCCGACTTCAGCTCAGGTCATAATCTCGTGGTTTGTGAGTTTGAGTCCCACATCAGGCTCTGTGCTGACAGCTTAGAGCCTGGAGCCTGCTTCAAATTCTGTGTCTCCCTCTCTTTCTGGCCCTCCTCTGCTCATGCTCTGTCTATCACTGTCTGTCAATAATAAATAAATGTTGAAAGAAAGAAAGAAAGAAAGAAAGAAAGAAAGAAAGAAAGAAAGAAAGAAAGAAAGAAAGAAAGAAAGAAAGAAAGAAAGAAAGGAACTGGTTAGGGTGCATTGGAAAGCTCATGCTGCGGAATGGTAGAAAACAAGTAAACAATATAATGCTTTACCTTTTCCAGCTCATCTCAGCCATTAATCCCTGCCATCCGAAGTTTCAGCAATGTTCCATTTCACAGCAGATGCCACCGGGGTTAAGCGTGAAGCCTCAGCTTGAGTGGCTGTCGGAGCCGGGAATTAGCCATGTTCCCTTCCAGCCAGGTATCCAGATAACCGGAGTGATTACTGAGTACAAGCTTGTCTATCCAATACCAGTTTTTTAAAAAGTCCCCTCACTTTTGTGTCCCACCAATGAGTGTTTTTCATCATGATTTTGCTACAGGATTCTAGCTTCCCACTGGACTCTCCATGAATCTGCATATACCTGGCTGTAGGGCCATGGCTGGTCTTGTCTTGTAAGAGGTAGGTAAGATCTTGCTTTATGTACATGCTCTGACCCCTGTGAGTTCAGTGATTTTGATCATTTCAGTAGATACAGCATATAATACTTGGACTTTCTCTTTAATAGTCTCCACTGATTTTTCTTGGACTTCTTCAGATATTAACTCCTGCCCAAACCAGACACTGGTTACTGTGCACCTTTGAATATTAGACAATTCAGTTCTTCTCTGGGAAACCCATCCCTCAGTCTGCAACCTGACCAGCCCATCTTCTCCTCTCTCCATCATTAGAGTTGCTGAGCCTCCAATGTCTGATGTTGGTCATTGATTTCTGATGGACAGGAGACAAAGGAGCTAACACTTTCATAAAAGATCAGATCCTTATTTGATTCTTATCTGATCAGAGCTTATAAGATTCTATCTAGAATGAAGATCACTTCAAAAGCTATGCAGCAATATGCAGTTTTCATCTGAGTGAGAAATGGGGAACTATCATATGTTCCTGAACAGTGTGGTAACGATGAAAGGGATGGGTCTATCCTTAACATAGCAGCGATGATCAATTCACTCTTTTCTCTTCAACTTCTTTTTATCTTAGACCCCTGTCCCTTCACCATGAACTTAGCACGATATTCCAAAGAATGACACAATATCACATCCACTCTATCTTACATGACTGCATTAGGGGTAGAAATCTAACCAGAGCTGAACCTATTACTATTTTACCTGCAACAAGAAGCGGGCTATCAGAGAGACTGAATCAGTAAATGAGTGATCAGCAAACTTTTTCTGTAAAGGACAAGATAGGAAATATTTTGCTTTTGCCTGCCATTTGCTTCCCCTCACAGTTACTCAGCTCTGTCATGCATGCAGCCATGGGAAATACATACATGAATAGAAATGGCTTTGTTACAATAAAACTTTATTTACATAAACAGATGTCAAGCAGGATTTGGCCCATGGTCGGTAAGGTAGTTTTTTGAGCACTGAGTTACATCATGGTGAATGAACTGAAAGATCACATTGAGTCAGGTTAGGGCAGCCATGTTGGGCCTCATGATGGTAGTGAATTAAAGAAAGCCAGTAATAAGAGAGAAAATGATGGAGCAGAGGGCCGATAGACAGGAGCAGAGAAGAAAAGCCATCATAAGTCTGACAGATGGTACAGAGGGACTTGGATCCCAACTTTCCTGGTCCAAATCTCATGTGACTGCTTTGTTTGTTTATTTGTTTGTTTCATTTTGTTTTTCCTAATCTTGGATATCTATGAGACTGCCTTTTGTTGTTCTTCAGCAAAACCTCTCTGAAGTTAGTTTAGTATTTTCCTATTCCTGATCACCCCCCAAACTCGGATAAGACAAGAATTACACAGTTGGGGTTCTTGGTTGCAAACATCATTATGAAGCCTGGTATCTTCAGGGCGCCTAGGATTTGTTTTAATCAGATAAGGGAAGATCCACAGATATGGAAATGACTATCAGAAAAGAAGAATTTTTTTTAATGTTTTTATTTATTTCTGAGAGAGAGAGAGAGAGATAGCGTGAGCAGGGGAGGGTCAGAGAGAGAGGGAGATACAGAATCTGAAGCAGCCTCCAGGCTTTGAGCTGGCAGGCAGCACAGAGCCCAATGCAGAGCTCGAACCAAGAAACCTTGAGATGATGACCTGAGCCAAAGTCAGACACTTAACCAACTGAGCCACCTAGGCGCCCCAGAAAGGAAGAAGTTTTTTGATGTTCACAGATCCCTGAAGACAGGAAGCACACCACGGCACACAGGGCCATGTGGGGAAGCATCAGCATTGGTCAGGAGGCAGAGGAAGTGAAGAGAAGAAATGGACAAGAGCCTTTTTTTGTGGTTTCCATGAGAAGGAAGGAGCAAGGCTTTGGCTTGTCTAGTTTAAACAATTTCACTGGACTCTGGGGCCTTGAACCTGTCCTTACTTGCCTGGCACCTGGTCTGGGGATGACTGTGACAGGGGAGTGGAAGGGCCCATAAAAGGGGTGGCTGGAGCTGGGAGTTCTGCATTGACTGGTTTGCAGTGAAAGGCAGATGAGTCGTTCATCTATAGAAATTGACCAGACCTGTGAGGCCCAGTCCCTCCAGGGTCGTCAAGGCCCCCAACATATCTGAACACCAAATAAAGAAACTAGAAAACATGGTCACTACATCTAGATAGCTTAAAAAAGAATACAACTTGGGGCGCCTGGGTGGCTTAGTCGGTTAAGCGTCTGACTTTCGCTTAGGTCATGATCTCACAGTTCGTGGGTTCGAGCCCCACGTCGGGCTCTGTGCTGACTGTCAGCTCAGAGCCTGGAGCCTGTTTCAGTCTGTGACTCCCTCTCTCTCTGACCCTCCCCTGCTCACGCTGTCTCTCTCTCTCTCTCCTAGAAATAAATAAAAAATATTAAAAAAAAAAAAAGAATACAACTTGCTGAAATGACATCAGGACACTTGCAGAACTGACGGGGAGCGTGCACAATTGGACTGGAAAAGAGGCAGGATTCCAGACAGGTGAGGCATCTGAAAACACAGCCAAGATCCCATCCTAGGTCATCCTCAGCAGGGTGGGGCCCTGCCACCACTGATCATTTGTGGCCTCGTTGCTGAACTCTGCTTCTGCTGCTGCAAATTATTGTTCACTCTCCCTGTCTTTGTGCTGCTCCTTCAGGACTCCAATTTCGTGGTAGGACCATAAATTTGGCCAGGCTCAGGTCGCATGGCTGTGCCCTAGCTTTGAAGGAACCAGAAAGGAGATATACATCCTCGCTTCCCTTCAGTAACGAGAGGGAAGGCTGGTGAAGTCTCTGCCTCCCATTATTTTGGGATTTCCTATAAACAAGAAGGCTTCTCATACTGGGAGTGCAGGTGGGGCAGGGGAAGCAAACCAAATGTGTATGACAGCTGTTCAGAGTGGCTTGAAATGGGAACTAGGGTTTAGAGAAATAGCCAGGAAACCCAGGGCTACACACATATGTCTCTAAGCAAGAGGCAGAGTGGTAAGAGTGTTGAAAGCTGGCAGCAATGGGAATGGAAAGGAAGAAAGGGATCCTAGACATTGTGTAGAGAGTGTTCACAGAATAGGTGATTGTAGAAGTATAGAACAAAAGAACATGGTGGGAAAGTAAAAGTACAAGTGAAGGAAGAATCAAAGATATGTCTGAGACTTTGAGCTGAAGGAAACAGTGTTGTTGTTAATCAAAGTGGGCTGCATTTTATTGATCACAGGATGTGTATGTGCCAATACCCAGGGAAGAGGTGGACAGCAGCACCAGAGCCAAGGTAATCAGATAGGGCGAAGAAGGGGTGTAGAAATCATCGAGTCACAAGGGAGGGGAGATTCTTGGGGGAGATGGGTGTAGAATTTAGAGGGGTATTAAAGGAAATATCAGGGAATTGCAGACTGAGCTTTTGTAAAACTCTAGAGAGTGTATAAAAAGAAGAAAAGGAGACAGGGGAATTCAATGAGGAGGAGTGCGAGCAGCTGGAGAAGAGGCAAGAGCGAAGTGGGAATAAACAGGGAGCTTGAAGGAAATGGCCTTGGCCTCTGGTCAGGGGAAGGTTTTAGGACCCTGTTAGAAAAAGAAAGAGCCCCGGGGCACCTGGGTGACTCAGCAGGTTAAGTGTCCAACTCTGGATTTCAGCTCAGGTCATGATCTCAAGGTTCATGAGATGGAGCCCCACGCTGGGCTCTGGGCTGACAGCATGGAGCCTGCTTGGGATTCTCTCTCTCTCCCTCTCCCTCTCTCTCTCTCTCTCTGCTCCTCCCCATTCATGCTGTCTCTCCTTCTCAAAATAAATAAATAAACATTATTAAAAGAGACAGAAAAAGAGCCCAAGAGGGAGCTAATCTGATGAAAGCTAACGGTGTCCAGGGGACACGAAGGCCATGGGCATTCGGCACTCACTCAGATGTCTGGCCCAGGAAAGGAAAAGGGTTTCTCAAATTTTTTCTAATCCTGCCTCCCACGTTTTCCTGCCTCCTTTCCTCCAGCTTCAACTTTGGCTGGCGGGTTACTATAAACTTGTGAGGACCCCCACAATTCAGAGGAAGCTGCTTCCTTGGCTTCCCTGCTGCCTCTCTCTCTCCTTTGTGACAGAGACTCAGCTACATCAAGACAGAGAAAAGATAGTGTTTGGACTGGAAAAGTAGAGCAAGGTGGAAGGAAATGTGTAAAGTCTTCAGTCCCCGCTGACTTGGGGAAGAGAAGCTTCCAACAGCAAGTGTCCTCTGTGGGAAGTAGCTGTATTTATCTATCATTGTATATGATTTATTAATGTACTTATTTATTGTGTTTTGAATCAGCCGGGATTGCATGAGTTCTCAGGTCTGGCACTCATTTTCTCGCAGGGAGAAAAAGATGCAGAATTCATCCTGAGCTGATGTAGGAGGAAAGGCATTAGATATATACCCCCTTTTTAAAAAACTATTAGGATCCTGATTTATTGCAAACATCAAAGTGTGCCCAGGGCTTAGAGTTACGCTCTCCCTCCATTTCTAGTTCTAATCAAACATGGATGGAAATCAATAATGAACACATCTTATCCTTTGAGCTGCTGGAACCTGCTGAGGTCTGTGTATCTATCAGTCCAAAATTCTCCCTTTCTTTCTTTCTCTCTCTCTCTCTACCCCCTCTCCTTCTCACCCCTGCGACTATCTCTATCCAATTCCAGGTTCTGAAATATTTAGCTCCTCTGAGCCCTAACTTCTGCTGACCTGTCTCTTCTCCTTCCCCTGGACTCCCTTAACCCTCAGACAGAAATCCTATTCATCTTCATGCCCCCCGCAGAGTCTGATTAAACTCCAGGGCAGCCCCACTTCTGTGCTGGGGGAGCAGCGGGGCCTGGCAGGCGGAGGGCACGCGCTGTTGGTGGAGGAGCACTCAGGCGAGGTGGCCTGAGTGCCGACAAGATTGATGGGCCTTGTATCGCAGCTGAAAGGCTGGAGGTGGTAAAACGGGAGTGCTGGCGGTAATTTATAGGAGCTTGTTATGACAGACTTCTCGATTGAGGATGAAAAAGATGCCGTTAAAACAAAAAGCGAGCTATCCGGGATGTTGTTGTAAACCACGGGCCTCTTGGCGCAGCCACTGCACCCTGAATTCCCCGGGAGCTGGAGGAGCTTGGCCTTACTCCCTCCGTGGGAAGATGGGAACCAGGCGGACAGCCAGGAGGACCTGGTGATGAGGCGCCGCTGGACTCCCCCTCCTCCCCACTCCCTGCTCAATCCTAAGGCGGCTTGGTGGACAGCCGCTCTCAACCTTCTAGCAGCCAGGATCCAGAAGCTGGAGGTGACCGCTGGTGTGAAGCATGCCCCCGGGGGTGCCGGATCTTCCCCGGACTGCTGCGTGGAGGAGAGAGACCAATGCTTGTGCACCACTGCAGAGACCAGCTAGAGCTTGGCTCTACCTTTCTCTGTCGCTGGCGTGGACGCCACGGAAACCCAGGCTAGCCCCCTATGGCTTGAAGGAGCTTCTGGACGAGATTGGATCCTGACAGCTCGGTGCTGAAAGAGCTAATGGAAAAGGAGATGAAATCTATAATTAAATCTTTCTGAAAGTTCCAGAAGAAGATCTCATTCATAAACCACCAGCATGTAAAATATTCTTCCCCCACTCAGCCACTTCTTAGGTGAGTATCTCACATCAAGCTGCAGGCAACACCCTGGTCTACTCTGCAAATCCCCAAATACGTCATGACATCCTCGACCAGACAGCTTCTGTCACTGTCCTCCTTTCTTCCGTTCCCATCCCCTTCCTTTCCTTTGCTTACCAATCTCCCCAGCTGCGGCGTGTGGCTGCTTCCAAGGTAAAGCCAAGCAGTTTCCAAATGAAATCCACCTTTCTGTCGTTACTCCTTCTCTGAATCACATACTTCAGTTTCATTTTGGGGCAAAGGATCCATCAGGGGAGTGAGAAAGAATCATATGGAACCTGAGGGAGCGTGGGATGGAGTGGGCAAGTCATCAACAGACTACCCTTGGCTCAAGGTGTGATCTAGAGATGGGGTTCAGGTGTCAGGGAGAGATAAGGGCGAGAGGGACCTGTCTCCAAGGAACACAAGTGAGAGATGCCTTCTTACTGGGATTACCTTGAACCTGCTTTAACTCTATTCTGTGTTTAAGGTAAATGATGTGCAGTGTAGTACTTCAGAACTGGCAAGGACTCCATAGTGGGGGACAGGGTGCAGCCCGGGGCTCAGGGGCCAGAATGCGCCCCACACTACATTTCCTCACACCCCACCCCCACCCCACCCCGCCCTGGCTTTGCTGCTGTAGGGCTTCATTTCCTTTCCTCTGAGTACCAGCTTTGATCTCCGCTTTCCCCTGTCAGACAGCTCTGGGCTCTGGCGGGAGAACAGATGTGGGGAGAAGCCCTTGCTGCGAAGCAAAGGTAAGAAGGATGTTTCTTAATAAGCAACACCTGGGATGAAAGAGGTGCGTTCAGCTCTGTGTGGCTTAAAACAGCCCGGCTGCAAAAGACATGATGGTGTCAGTGCCCCTGTCCCCTCCACGCAGGCTCTGTCTTTGTAGGTTGGAACCTGGCGGACGTCCTCTTCTTTTGCCAGCTTCTTCATTTCATGTCCTTGTCCCCACCCCCGGCCTTTAACCCCCCAGTTTCTTCACATGGCCTAGTAGCTTCCAGGCAATCTTCCATTCCTTGTGCATTTACTCAGTGGCGATTAAAAGGGAACTAATGGTGGCTTGAACAGAATGCAAGTCCGTAAGGGACACTTCCCTGGAACTATCGCTCCTTAGCCTCCGGGGCGACAGCACTGACTATTCAGTATGTAAGGTGCATGCAGTGTATCTGCGGCCCATTATATGGTGGGACTCCACGGGCACTGTGTCTGCACCTGTCCTTTCTAGCAGAAGTAGGAGTCTCAGTCCCCAAACCCAGCTGTCCCAGAATTATATAGATTTGGTTTTTTTTTTTAATGTTTTATTTATTTCTGGGAGAGAGAGAGAGAGAGACAGTGTGAGCAGGGGAGGGTCAGAGAGAGAGGGAGTCACAGACTGAAACAAGCTCCAGGCTCTGAGCTGGCAGTCAGCACAGAGCCCGACGTGGGTCTCGAACCCACGAACCGCGAGATCATGACCTGAGCGAAAGTCGGACGCTTAACCGACTAAGCCACCCAGGCGCCCCTGATTTGGTTTTTTTTAAGGTTATTTATTTTGAGAGACAGAAAGTAAGAGAGAGCGAGAGAGTGTGCATGAGCAAGGGAGGGGTAGAGAGAGAGGCAAAGAGAGAATCCCAATCAAGTTCAGTGTGGAGCCCGAAGCGGGGATTGAACTCATGAACCGTGAGTTCATGACCTGAGCTGAAACCAAGAGTCAAATCCTTAACCGACTGAGCCACCCAGGCACTCCTATAGAGGTTTGTTTGAAGCTGCAATCTTTTAATTCAGATCTTGGGCTCTAGTTCTATTATAGACTTAAGGTATATACCTGCAACCCACCCACCCCCCATCCACCCAAACTCATATGTTGAAGCCATAATCCCCACAGTGATGGTATTCAGAGATGAGGCTTTGGGGAGGTAATTAGGATTAGATGAGGTTCTAAGAATAGGGCCCCTTGAAGGGTTTCATGCCCTTGTAAGGAAAGGAGGGAGCACCAGAGCTCACTCTCTCTGCCATGTGGGGGCACAGCAGGAAGATTCCATGAGGAGAGTTCTCCCAGGGAACTAAATGAGCTGGCACCTTGAGCTTGAACTTCCCCACTTCCAGAACTTCAAGTCCCACTTGAGAGACGTCTGTTGCTGAAGCCACTCAATTACCATATTTTGTTACATGGCAAACGGAGCAGACTAGGACAGGTCCCATACCTTCTGTGTTTGAATCTTAGCTTGGCTACTCGCTATGTGACTTAAGACAAGCTATTAAATTTCTCTGTGCCCTGGTTTCCTCATCTGTAAAATGAAGCTAATAATACATTCTTCACAAGGTTGTTGCAAGGTGTAAACAGGGTACTTTATTTAAAGCTTTGAGAACACAGCTCAAAATATGAATGTATGAGGTTGGTGTTAGTTATTATCATTCCTGGGGATGATAATGAAAGACCCTCATTTGTGCCACAGTACACCTGGGTCTTGTGAAGTATCGGGGCATTGGGGTACAGGGGCAGCTGGCGTTTGGCCAGTGTCCACTCTGGTGGTGTGGACACATCAGTGATCCCAGCACCCATGGGCCCTCCAGATCTGTGATCTACTGGTTTCTGTCCACACCAACGGACTTAGGAACTCTTGGCAAGGCTTTCTATGCATCCATCCACCTACATGCTTCCTGCAGTGAATCCTCTCTTGGATGTCACCTGATAGCCGGCATGTGACCACAAAAGAGGATGTTAACTTCACATCCCTCAAGTCTAGGAGATAAGACTTTTGGAAACATACATCACTAGGAAAGTAACTCTTTTCGGCTTGAACACCTCCTTGAAGAAATTGGAAAGGAAGAGAAGAGGCCTCTGACCGAAGGTGGAGAAGAAGAGTGAGGGAGGGAAGCAAACAAGAAAAAAATGTTAATGCCTCAAAGTTGAACAAAATAGCACATTTCCATGTCAGATGATCTATGAAGACTCTGGCACTGGACCCCAGACCAAATGAAGCAGAATGTCTAGAGGCAGGGACAAAGATTTTATATGTTTAACAAAGCCTTCTTATCACATATACACACCAAAGTTTGTGATCAAATTTCAATTCTGTTTACATGTATAATAAAATATTTTCTTCTTCTTCCTCTTCTCCTTCTTCTTTTTCTCTTCCTCTCCTCCTTCTCTTCCTTCTTCTCCTCCTTGTCCTCCTCTTCCTCCTCCTCCTCCTCCTCCTCCTTCTTCTTTAGAGAAAAAGCATGAGCAGAGGAAGGGCAGAGAGAGGGGGTCAGAGCATCTGAAGCCGGCTCTGTGCTGACAGCAGCGAACCTGATGCAGGGCTTAAACTCATGAACCTGAGCCAAAGTTGGACACTCAACCAACTGAGCCACCTAGGTGCCCCTATAATAACATATTTCTATTATTTTCCCAAACAAGATGGAGAGAGAGATGGAGACAAAGGAAAAGGGAGGTGCCCCCAAAGAAATGTCCTGGTGATCTGAGTACAGGTGGAATCTGGGAGTACTCGAAGCAGCAGGAGTTGGGAAAACAGGTGCAGCAGAGGTCAGCCAAAGTCAGGATGAGTGGGTGAGTGGAGGTGACCAGTGCCTACAGAGGGGACAAGCACTAATGCAATAATAACGCTGGGTTTGGGGACCCGCAGAGATTCCCACAAGAGGGGGAGAGCTTGGTGGGGGGGCTTTTTGATACATTTGACTTAAGGAAAATTTCTCAAAGTAACCTTCTCTAGAAGACATAAGTTGCTAGTGCTTAACTGAAATTGAGTATGTACTCTCTATAAATATGATATCCAATTATAATACCAATGAAAGATGCTGGAGAGTCAAAGTCTTTCCAGATAAGTGAGATTTCCCTAATCCTGATTTCCCCTTCCTCCTCTCCCCTTTCACCACTGACCTCAATAAAATAAATATGTCTTCTTACCAACAATAGCTGAACATATTTAGTCTCCTGCTTCTTTGCTTAAGGAGAAGCCATTAAACCAATGCAGAAGGTGGGCAGTGGTGATGACAGAATGTATTCAAGGAATTTAAACTCAGTACTGTATCTCAGGCCTTATACCCCATGAGGACTTAACAATTAATGAACACCATTATCTCATCTTTTTCTCTTATTCTGTCACTGAGCTTTGGTTCACTGTTAGGTCCCAAGAATTCTACTTCCTCCTCCTACTTCCTAATTGTTAGATCACAAAGTTATGCTGTGGTAAAAACGTAAGCTACAACTCCATTCTTGATGGTGGGAGTACTTGAAGTTAGGCCCTAGACGGAAATTCTACAGTGTAAACATGTATCTTGAAGCAGTCTCTGCTTTCTGTACTCTCTCAGGGTCCCTCCTGGGCCTCCAGCCACCCTACAATTATCATATACTTTCAGAAAAGACTTTGATGTGCCATTTGCATTCTTAGTGTGAATTCAAATATTATAGCATCTTTCCCATGAATTGTCAGGCCTGATCCCTAAATGAAGGAAGAATGGCTAAGACACTAATTAAGGGAATTTGAGGCAGTGTTCGGGTATATGATAAAAATAAAAATGAATAAAATACATTTATTTACTCACTCATCAGAAACTTAAAAGTTGAAAAAAAGGAATCTAAAAATTCACATCCACATTATATTATAAAGCAAATCATATCATTGCAAAATATGGGGGGAAAGATCTGCATTGAGTATCTCAAACTTTGCTTTATCAATTTGATCTGCATCTTAAGAATCATCCTCTCTGTATTTTTGTATTTCTGGACAATTCTTTTTTTTGTTGGTTTCCCTTGAGACATAAAAAAATATTTTTAGACATTTATTTTATTTTTGAGAGAGAGAGAGACAGAGTGCAAGTGGGGGAAGGGCAGAGAGAGAGGGACACATAGAATCCAAAGCAGGCTCCGGGCTCTGAGCTGTCAGCACAGAGCCTAATGTGGGGCTCGAACTCATGGATTATGAGATCATGATGTTAGCCAGAGTTGGCTCAACAGGCTGAGCCACCAGGTGCCCCAAGATTTTACTTTAAAGTTTATTTATTTTGAGAGGGGGGAGGGGCATGCACATAAGTGGGGAAGGGGCAGAGAGAGAAGAGAGCTCCACGCTCACGGTAGAGTGCCCAACACAGAGCTCAATCCCACAATCCTGGGATCATGAACTGAGCCAAAATCAAGAGTCAGAGGTTCAACGGACTATGCCACCCAGGCACCCTTAACCTTAAGATTTTTATGTTTATATTTGCCTCATTCTATCAATGTAATCTTGATGTGACTTCAGTTTTAGTGAACAGGTGATGAAGACTTTAGTGGAAATAGGTATGATCCTCAGTGGTACCTCCAGCTCCTGGATTCCATAGATAGAGGGCCTGATGACTTCAACTGGGAGTTTCAAATACCCATTGAATTTGAGCATTGCAGCCGAATAAACTTCTCCTATTTGAAGCCACTGAGTTTGTGATTCTTTGCTAAAACCAATACAGCTGGTATCACCAGGGGACTCTCAACCTCTGTCTGTCTTCAACAGACAACCACACTGAGTACAATATCATTGAAGAAAGATTGCTTGGCCAAGCAGAGACTTTAGCCACTATGGTGCAGATGAGAGCATAACAGATTTCGAGAGCACATGACAATGCACCAGCTCAGATCTTCTCGGCCTCACCCGTGTCCAGGAACTTTGACACTTGTTCCACTACAGCCAACTTCATGGAGGGACAATCTGAAAAAGACTTCCTCTCATGCCAGCACCACTCTGTTCACCTCCTGCCCTCTGAGGCTCTATGGTCACAAAGACTTGAAATACCATGTGACATATACAGTCTGGAAGTATAGGTGAATTAAAAGACCATGGGGCAAACTTTTGCCCAAAAAAAGCACAGCCAATAAATTCCGCCTTCCTCTCCTCCAAGCAGAATCTCTTGTGACGCAGGGTTCATATAGCTTCTCAGAAGAGGATCCTGAGGACTTGGCCATCAGATGGGTTTGGTACTAAGCAGTGGTCAGCTCAGTAACACACCTTCCCATTGGCTCTCCTTCTCTGCCTCACTTTCCTTTTCCCTCAATCCTCCTGCCCTGGATTGAATTTCCTAATAATGTGGTAACACAAAAGCTTTGCCTCAGGCCTGGCTTCCTAATAATCCAAGTGAAGACACAGCTCTTCAGCAGACCAACTGACCTAAATCTCTGCAAATGTATGAATCAAAATACTTTCAGTTACAAGCGAAAAAAAAAAAATACAACTGAACATATCGTAGGAAATTTTTAAGTTTGTACAATAAAAAGAGCTGGCTTTAGTCATGGGCAACCCAGGTGTAAAACTATTGCTGGTTCTGTTTACTTCTATATGTTTTCTCCTTCTCCTCCTCCTTCTTCATCTTCTCCTTCTTTTTTCTTTTTTTGTTACAAGCAATTCCAGCATCACATCCCTCCAGCTTAATATTCTCTTTAGAAAGGGATTTCCTTTTGAAAATCCATATATTTATCCAGAGAGGTATGTATAGTCATCCCTGGGGCATGCACTACCCCTGCAGTAAAAATAAATACAATACAATACAATACAATACAATACAATATTTTTAAAAAGTCCTAATGGTAGTTGGGAAATCAACCCCAGAATTATCATTCTCTCCAAGAATGCATAAAATGGAGTAGGAGAAGTTTCTCAAAGGAAATACAAATGCAAAGCAGGCAAAAGTGAGAGCTTACATGGTAAAAATAATCGCCAGAATTCCAGGGTTCAGGTTCCTCAAACAAACTATAATTTCTCTGCTCATTTTCCAAGACTCTAGAGCCAAAGTAAACCTATTGTTTCCCCAACCAAGTGCTCCCCCCACCAAATACTTTTATTGCTTTTACAATGTGATCTGAAAATCTTGCTAGTGGAAGTGTGGTGCACCCGATAGAGAAAAATCTGTTACAAGATGGCTGACAGGATGGTAGGGGAATTCCAGGCCCTGCCAGAAGACTCTCATTCCGGGTTTTCCTTCCCACCCTGTTTGCAGCTCAAATTGACTATAAATTGTTGCCTCTGCTTATGCTCAGGGCTCAGACCTCTGGAGAATCATCTTCTCTGAGCCCACCGGTGTAAAATAAACCTCCTGCCTTCCAAGATCTCCGAGTGCCGCTTGGTTCTTCTGCCGGGTGATCCAGACCAGTTTCTGTAACACACAGACAGTAGCATGGGCATCACCTAGGGAGCTTGTTAGAAATGCACAATCTCAGACCTCATGTCAGACTCACTCAGTCAGAATCTGCATTTTAACAAGATCCCCTGTTGATCTTTATGCAGACTAAAATTTGAGAAGCAATGTCCACATGTCCTGTATGAAGACAAACTGAACCTTTGAAATATCTGATGGTAGAAGGATCCATTGGGCCTGACAAGGCTTAAGAAGGGAATGATAATTTTATCTTTGGGATAAGATACTGTCATAGTTTTTAATTAATCCCAAAGCTGATGGTCAAACAAGGTCAATTCATTTCTTAGAAGAGCAGCTGGCATTTTCCAAAGGGGAATTTATTTACACAACCAAAATGATTATAAATCCACCACTTACACTCTTCCACAGAGATGATACTGAAGTGTGATTTTTTAAAAAAATGCACAAAATGTAGAAACAGATCATTCAAACTAAACCTAGGCCACTTAATAGGTTGGCTCGTAGAAGCTTAAGAGAATTTAAATATTATCAAAAGTGCAAACCAGCCAAAAGGTTTACTCATAGTGCTAGAAACAATAGTTCCATACAATTTGGAGGTTTTAAGAAGTTCTGTAAGGGAAAATTTTTTAAGAAAAAGGGCACCTGGGTGGTTCCATTGGCTAAGAGCCTGACACTTGATCTCAGCTTAGGTCATGATCTCAGGGTTGTGAGTTTGAGCACTGCATTGGGCTCTATGCTGGGTGTAGAGCCCAGTTAGGAAAAAAAAAAAAAAAAAAAAGAAGCTGTGTGGGGAAGCATCACTTGTAAGTCTAGTAATGCATCATGGGTAGAAATACTGTTCTCACCAAACTATGTTCACATTAACAAAATCAAAGTCCCCAGAGCTACCACCTTCGATAAGAAAAGTTATCTTTCTCTTTGATATCAGAGGAAAACACACTTGGGACAAGGATGGGTTGTGTGGCTGGAGGAATATAAAATGTAGAAACTTCAACATTAAAATCCAAAGGGAACAAAGGGTATCTAGTTTTCCTATTATCATGTTTTTATATTGCCTTTTCCAGTCATGTACCATGATTGAATCCAACTCACATTAGCACACTCTGAAAAAGAAACCCACTTCCTTGTTGGATGATAACTGCCTCAAGTCATTCCTTTAACCATCTAGTGCCTGGGGTTTAAAAGCACAAAGTAAGAGTATGGCAAAAACAACTGTGGCCCGTGAGAAATCAGAGCCAATGAATAGTCATTGTTGTGGGTTGACTGGTGGCCTCCCAAAAGACAGGTCTATCTGAAACCTGTGAATGGGACCTCTTTGGAAAAAGGGTCTTTGAAGATGTAATCAAGTTAAGAATCATAAGCTAAGATCATCTTGGATCGGAGGAGGTCCCAAATCCAGTAACTGTATAAGCAGTGAAAAGGAAGGAAGACACAGACACAGAGAAGGCTACATGAAGAAGGAGGCAGCCTGGAGTGACACTGCCAGGGCTAAGGGATACCAGCAGCTTCTCAAAACCGGAAGAAGCACGGAAGGATTCTCTCCTAGAACCTCTAGAGGGAGCATAGCCCTGCCAACACCTTGATTGCAGATTTCTAGCCTTCAGAAATGTGAGGGGAAAAAATTCTGTTATTAGGTCACCCAGTTTGTGGTAATTTATTATGCAGCCTGAGGTGCCTTGGGGGGCTCAGTCTGTTAAGCGGTTAAGCATCCAACTCTTCATTTTAGCTCAGGTCATGATCTCACAGTTCATGAGTTTGAGCCCTGCACCCCGCTCTGTGCTGACAGTGTGGTGCCTGCTTGAGATTCTGTCTCTTGCTCTGTCTCTGCCCCTCCCTTTATCTCTCAAAATAAATAAATAAAACTTAAAAAAAAATTATTATGGCAGCCCTAGGAAATTAGTGTCCTTACTTGGGGTACTCTGTCTTTCTTCTTTTTTTTTTTTGGTGGGTTTTCCTGGAGACAAGCTTTTGTTTCAATTAAAAAATTTTTTAGTGTTCAGTTATTTTTGAGAGAGACAGACAGACAAACAAAACATGAGCAGGACAGAGAGAGGGAACCACAGAATCAGAAGCAGGCTCCAGGCTCCAAGCTGTCAACATGGAGCCCATTGTGGGGCGTGAACTCATGAACCAAGAGATCATGACCTGAGCTGAAGTCAGACGCTTAACCGATTAAGCCATCCAGGTGTCCATAAATAAAATTCAAAGTGGACTTTGAATGTATTACCTATGAGCAACCCAATGTTTTCTTTGCCTTGTGATGCAGAGGTAGAGGCTTGCTGCTGGTAAAAGATGTTAGTGACAGGCTGTAAAAAAGGCATGAAATGTGAATGATCTTTCCAGGATATAAGGTAATCCATCCATATACACCCTATAAGTTCCCTGTGACAAAGGTATGAAAAACAGTGACAGAAGGTGGACATAGAAGTTGATACATATAGCTACCCACCTGAGCAATAAACTATGCTCTGCACTTCATTTTCACCCTTCTCTACTTCAAAGCAAACCAACCAGAGCCTTTCTTATAGTCCTTCCATTTAATTCCCCATCAGGCTTATTCCATGCAATGCGTCAGGGCACAAACAAGTCGTTCTGTGGCTTGGAGTAAAGAGGGGCTGAGTTCGACAAGAAAGAACAGAGGGCAAGTAAGCAGGAAGTTATTATGAATTGAGGAGTGAAATGTGTGTGTGGTCGTCCCCAGGGAAAGAAGGGATAGCCCTAAGCCAGGTCCGATGCAGGCAGAGACTCTCAAAATCAGGCCAGTTCCGGACTTAATGGTCAGGGCACAGTTACTATAGATACAGAGATTATTAGAGTGTATGGACATACATCCTAATTGTTCTAGTCATTTGTTCCTACCATTGTGATGGAAAAGAGGGACAAGTATCACCCTTTTCACCTCTACTTCCTCTGGTACCTACTAATGGGCATTCCCCTTCCTTGCTCATCCCTGAAAAATGGAGACTGAAAGGCAAAATGTGTTTCCAGTGAGCATCCCTAAACACCAAGACCATTTACTTAAAAGTCTCTAAGCCCCAAAAGAAGTTAGTGAAGCCCTCAGTGACCAAACATAGAAGGGAATCATTCTTGGCAGATTGCAGGAGGGACTATAATTCACCATTACAAGTCAAATTGTGTGCTACCTTAAATCTGGGATGGCTCAACTCTCTGCATGTATTTAGAATAAAGGTCACTGATATACTGACTTAGCACTGAATGTGAAAAAGGATACAGTGCATCTGCAAAATCCGTGTGTATCTATGTCAGAAAGCAAGTGTGAAGGAGCCAAGGGGAGTCGAGGGAAGGGTAGAGAATAAGGATGTCAGATTGCACTTGAGGAAGGAAATCTCCTTCCTAACAGAGGATGTTGTAAGCCCATTGGGAAGAATTCCTCTGAACCCCGCTCCCCAAAATTTTCCTTGACTTTGTAGCCATGAGCACTTAGAATAAGAACTGTGGTCAGCTGAACAATGGCCCACCGAAGACATCCACATCAAATCAGTGAAATCCATCATGGTATCTTACGTGGCAAAGGATGGGATTAAGTTCCTGATCTTGAGAGAAGCTGCAATCTGAATTATCTGGGTGGACCCTAAGTACAATCACACATATCTTTATAAGAGAGAGATACAGGGTGTTTTGAGAGAGAGAGAGAGAAGGCAATGTGAAGATGGAGCAGAGAGAGATGTGGCCACAAGCCAAGAAACACCAAGAGCCCCAGAATCTGGCAGAAGCGAGGGAGAATTCTTTCCTCCAGCCTCTGGAGCACATGCAGCCATGTCAGCACCTTGATCACATGCTGTGGCTTCCAGAAGTGGGAAAGAAAACAATTCCCTTGTTTAGAGCTGCCCAAGTTTTGGTCATTTGTTACAGCAGCCCTAGGAAGCTAAAACAAAAACTAAAATCCACAGTCCTCAAGGACCAATTCAACAGACTTCCACTCACACCCTGAGGAACAAATATTCACCCTCAGCATTTTAGATTAAGTAATAATAAACAATGAGGCTTTGGAGAGTTGTTTATCAAGAGCTAATATATTTTTTTAGGTTTTGGCAATGTAATTTTTCCCCCAAGAACTATAAGCCTGGGTTTCTATTAGAAAGAAAAATGTTGAGGGTAAGGGATTTTTGATCCTGACTTGAATACAGTGTTTATGCAGCTATCAAATGCTGCATTATTTACTGACATTTCAATCATAGGGACAAATGTCAGAAGAGAAGATAGAGACCACTATGAATTCCTTAAGGGGAAAAAAAAGTGACAGAAAGAGAAAAATAGAGATGGAAGAAAAGAGCAGAGGAGTAGGGAGAAAAAGAGAAAGAGGAAGAGAGAGCTACCCATGTATATCAAGGAATAGAGCTTATATCTGTTGACAGTGCCTTATGGAGATGATAAACCATAAATAACAGCTTCATCATTCCACCCAGGAAATACAGTTCTCTTGGGGAAAGTAGTGAGGGGCAGCTATAGCCATTAGTGTACTCTCCGACATGATTTACTTTGATATTACCAAGATAGCAGTATGCTCTAAGCTAGGGGCTTCTTTTCCAATAACCCCAAAGTATGTGCAGAGGTCAAAACTTGAGTTTTCTAAAATTAAAGTTGTTGGAGGATAAGTTTCCACAAAAGTAGTAAAGTTCCTCTGACTTCTACAGATTTCAAAAAGTAAAATCTTACCTTCCATTTTGTGATGAGGCCAATTTTGAAATTACCATCTTGCATCTCAGATTGATTTAAGGAAACATTGCCTCCTTCCTCAGGCTACCCACTGGGACCAAACACAATGGGCTGGAAGCAGAAATAGGCTGTTGTGAGATAGTGGGAAACTTCACAATCTACTCTTCAATGATGATGGCCATGAACATATGCACAGGTCCACATATCAAAAGCTTATAAACAATTGGTGTGAGCCATGTATGTAAACAGCCATTGGAAGGAGGTTGAAAAGCATTCCTTGACTTTCTTTTAAATCAACCATTGATTCAGAATTTCTGAAAATCTGTGCTCATGTGGGTTAACAATGAGCATGCTGACTTGAGTAAGTAAAAAAGCAATATCTTAGCCTACTCATAACGATTATAAATATCGGCTCTAACAAGTGAGATTTAGGCCTAATGTATACTTAGTTCTTATTCTGTCTATAATGCTGAGTTTCTATTGACTATAATCTAGAGAAATTCACATTTACCTAATATGCAGAGAATATCCTATATAAGTTGGACACTTGGCAAGGTTTTTTTTTAATATAGTATTGTCTTTAATTTAATTCCCAAAATAGCCTGGTGAATCCATTGATTCAGTATCACTGTATTGGGTATGAGTTATCTGAACTGCAAAATATAGTTTAAGGAATTAAAGTGGTAAAGCCAGGGTTTTCAATTTGGTCATTGGTATCTAATCATTAGTTCATACAAAATGGTCCCAATTGTTGATTCTAAATTTGAAAATAGATCTCCAGGATTTAGTGGTTGCAAACATCAACACACTCTTCCCACCAGACTCATAGCAGTGTAAGAATAACATACAGATGATAAATGGAGGGTATTAACTATGAAGTACTACTCACCCATTTAGCTATTCTTTAAAAGGCTCCTAGAAAAAAGGCCTTGGTGAAGTCCTCAGTGAAGACAAATATCAAAGTCCCTACCACTAAATTTATCTGTTTTGTTTTAATATTTTTTCCTAATTATTTACTCCCCTTCCTGTAAGAAGATAATAACTTCCCTCCAGTTGCCGAATCACCTGTATTATCTTCCTGCATTTGAAATGCAATTCCCCACTCCATTGCCAGGCTCAACATGGGTATTCTTTAGTCAATGACATTTGAGCCAAAGCATTAAAAGTCATGCGATACTGCCAACTCTTTTACTATTTTCCTTGTCACAAAAATGGCATGGCTCAGACAGGAACTGCAACGTCTTCTTAGACCTTGAAGTGAGAAGGTACATGAATCCTATTTACAGATGACTTGTAGCTGATAGCATAAAAAGTGAGTGATAAATAAACTATCACTGCTGTAAAATGAATGAGATTTTGAGGGTAGTTTGTTACTGTAGCAGAGCTTAGCACAAGCTGACTATTACATATGGATTTTGCTCTGCTTTTTAAAAAAATTAATTCCCATGCTATCAAATGGTTCTCAATCTGAAATTCTATACTCAGCTTTGCTGATAACTAAGTGTGAGGATAAAATTAAGGTATTTTTAGGCAAACAAAAAGTTGTTTTGAAAATTTACTTCTAATGTACTCTTTCTTTAGAAAATACCAAAAAATATTATATATATATTCCATTAAGCAAATTTACATATATATACACATTTAAATTTATATATATATATACATATTCCTAGATAGATAGATAGATTCCATTAAGCAAACTTAGCAAACAATGAAAAAAGGAAGGAAACATGGGATTCAGGAAAATGGGAAATCCAATACAAAGAGAAGCAAAGGAAACTTCTAGGATAATAATGAAGATGTCAAGATGATAACTGTATCCCAGTCATATAACAGCAAATAAAAAAATTCTAGGAAAGATTTCTTGAAAATTTTGAAACTGATAGAACGCCTACTGTGTTGAACATGTTGGATAGAAATTTATCACTGGATGAGAGGTTCAAGGTCCATTAAAAAAAAAAAGTAGAGAAAGGGCATGAGTAGGGGAAGGGGCAGAGAGAGAAGGAGACACAGAATCTGAAGCAGGCTTCAAGCTCTGAGCTGTCAGCACAGGTGAGGGGCTTGAACCCACAAACCATGAGATCATGACCCAAGCCAAGTCATGTAATTGACTGATCCACCCAGGTACCCAAAGGTTCAATTTTAATTAAACACACACACACACACATACACACACACACGAAAATAAGCAAAAGGAAAATAATTATTAACTCCTTGGAAGGAAAACATGGTATGTAGGAAAATAAAAGTTATCCTGGTTTAGATGTAGAGTGTGTTTGTCCAATAATGACATAAACACAGAATATTGTAACCAAATCATAATACAAGTACATTGGGAGATGGTGTGAATAGGAAGACTATAATGTATGCATGTACTTTGGGTGAGGTACTGGTCAAAGACTGATAGTATCAAAAACTAAAAAATTAAGCAGAAATAAATTCATCTTCTTTAGAGGTAAATTCAAGGAACATCAGTTGAAGAGTGGAAAGGAATTGCTCTTGGAGAACTAAAAAAAGGGAGAAGGTCAGAATGCTGTTTTTGTAACAAGTCTTACAGAAATAACTAATTTGGGTCTTTGAACTATATGCAGGTATGATTTGATATAAACAAGTGCTGATATTTATTTGTTTATTTGTTTGTTTGTTTATTGATTGACAGAGAGAGATGGTGTGTGAGCAGGGGAGAGACAGAGAGAGAGGAAGACAGAATGTGAAGCAGACTTCAGGCTCTGAGCTATCAGCACAGAGCTGGACACGGAGCTCGAACTCATGAACCATGATATCATGGACTGAGCAGAAGCCAGTTGCTTAACTGACTGAGCCACCCAGGCACCTCCACAAGTGCTGATTTTTAAAACAATCAATTTGCTTTTTTTTAATTAAACAATGTGTAATATTTATTTATTTTTGAGAGAGAAAAAGAGAGAGAGCACAAGATGGAGAGGGGCAGAGAGAGGGAGACAGAGGATCTAAAGCAAGCTCTTCACTGACAGCAGTGAGCCCGATGTGGGCCTTGAACTCGTGAACTGCAAGATCATGACCTGAGCTGAAGTCCAGCACTCAACCAAGTGAGCCACCCAGGTGCCCCTAAAACAATCAAGTTTCAAATAAGATGATTCTAATTTGGAAGGTGCTATCAGGTAGTTCAAGAGAAAACAGACAAAACATTTTTTCTTCCAAATGTTTCCCTATCCTGTAGTATTTTTATAAGTCTAAACAATATTTTCAGACTGGGTTGTCTGCTACCTTTCTGCCCTTCACTCAGCCCAAGCTTCAGCGTTAAGTTCCTGAAAGTGTTATGCCATAATTTTCTCAGACAAGAGCAAAAATGTCTACGATGAAAAACCAAACCACAAAATCAAGAACAAAACCAAACAGAAAAGTCTCACAAATCAGACGGAAAATACAGCCTCTATTAGTCTCCTGAGGCTCTTTATCAAAGCACAGGATCTTGGAACCTGAGCGATGTGGAAATCCTCACCCCCTGATGCTCCTTCTCTTTCTTTTGGACTCATTTTTTCCCTCCTTGCTTCTACTGTGTTACCAACCAGCAGGGGCCGGGCTGGTGGTGCGTCCCTCCTGCCCAGATATTCACACCAGAGCTGGGCTGCATACTGAATGACAAATTAAAAATCAGCATTCTCGAAATTAATTCTGACCACTGGAAGCAGCATTCCCGCCGGAGCCTGCGTGTGTGTGAGCAAATGTGCATGGGAGCTTGCTGGCAACGGGAGCGTTTGGAGCAAACCTTTGTGTTTATGCCTGTATCAACTTTTTACAAAACACCTATCTGAAAGCTAGTTCAGGCTTTGCAAATCCCACAAAGAGATTAGCAGTGAGTTAAGCAGCGGTATCTTAAATGACTCCATCTGCCAATGGTGTAAACACACTCACACTCATACACACACACTTGCCACAGGGACACAGCCACATAAAATAAGAAAACCTCTTCTTCCAGGGACCTATAGCCTCATAAGCCCTAAAATAAGGTCCTATGGGAAAAAAAATAAAGTTCTATAAACATGCTTTGAGTAACTTTCTTTTATCGAATTTTTGCAAAAGCCCTTGCTTTTTCTCTCAAAAAAAAAATAGGCAAAAATACTGGGAACAAGAAGGTTTTACTCGGGCACTCCTATGAAAGGCTGAAATGGTAAATCGCTATAATAATCCCCTTCATGATAGTGACTCCAGCTGAAAAGTAAGTGTTCTGTTGTTAATTAATCTCTAATTTCTGAAACTCCTCTGAAAGAGAGAGCCAACATAAAAAAAAAAAAAAATTCTGCTCAGGTCATGATCTTGGTTTGTGGATTTGAGCCCCGCATTGGGCTCTGTGCCGACAGCTCAGAGCCTGGAGCCTGCTTTGGATTCTGTGTCTCCCTCTCTCTCTACCCCTCCCCTGTTCTCTCTCTGTCTCTCTAAAATAAAGAAACATTAAAAAGAAATTTAAAATTCTGCAATTGGATTTTTTAAAAGTCTGTTTGTTTGTTTATTTATTTAGAAAGAGTGCGAGCAGAGGAGGAGCAGAGAGAGAAGGAAAGAGAGAATCCCAAGCAGGATCTGCACTGTCAGCACAGAGCCTGATCAGGGCTCAAACCCCTGAACCATGAGATTGTGACCTCAACTGAAATCAAGAGTCTACTGCTCAATCAACTGAGCCACCCAGGCGCCCCTGCAGTTAGATTTTACAGACACGTGGGATTACAGTTTTGAGCTGGTGGGAAGCACTGGGATAATTCAGAAGCTTGTTTTGTGGAAGAGGTAAGAATGCAGGTCTGAGAAGGGCGGGTGCTGCAGCTGCTGGCTTCTGGTGAGGTCACTCGGCTGACAGTGGGGTATACTGTCGAGAGCCCAGAGTGAGAGGCCACTTGACAGGAAGGCGGAAAATGCCAGACCGCTGAATTACCTGCAGTTTGGACAGCAAACTTTGCTTTTACCTGGCGCACAAAAGAATTCTACCTTGTCTTTCCAAGTTAAAAAAAAAAAAAAAAAGTGTATCACCAAAGAGGGTATTAGGTCTAGAAAGAAATCTGCAAACATGGCTCAAAGAGCGAGCTGAGCTTATGTCTATATCTGCCTGATTTCGAAAGGCACAGATTACAAGATGTTTGTTGCATATTCAGTGGTGTTTGTGAGGAGATGGGTGAGGGGGAATTTGAAAGTACACCTGCATTGAATCGGAGATCTTCATAGACCCAAGGCTCCCTCAGGTGCCACTCTTCTAAGGTAACTTTTTTCCCAGCATAAATTAAAAGAATGGAAAGGAATTTTACACCCAGAGACCATTTCTCTGGTCTTCAGGGTCTTTCTGCCAACGCTCCTGACTTTTTTTGGTCACCCTTTTTACCTAGCGCAATAGGAAGCAAGTGTAGAATTTTAAATGCACAAATGTCTTTATAAGTGAGCCAAATAATCTTGGAGCACAGGCTATGTTTTCAGTGGGGAGGACACAGGTACACATTCTAACATGAATCCTTTAAACCTATATGAATGTAATCAATCAATCTCTCCCAACTCTTTCCTTTTTGGCTCCATTTTAAAACCTCAAACCGTGTCTCTTTATTTGCAAATACTTTATTTGCTTCTGAGTACCCTAAATAATACAACATACATACCATAGCCCAGGGTGAAATTGATGTAAATCAAGTGAATCCAGGCAAAGGCCAGTTTCCATGATTCTCTGGAGGCTGGAGCTAGTTCCATGGACAGCCAAATTTCAATGCTATTTATAAGAACATAATGGAGAGTGTATCATCTCAAAACCACGCAGGCAAAAGATAAATTCTAGAAAAACCAGGCTATGTCAAGATGGAGTGGGGGGGTGGGGGGGTGGGGTGGGGGGGAGAAAACCCTGATAGATTCGCTTCTCTTTTGAGCCAGCTGGTTTCCCTGGAGAACTAATGACCAACCACATGGACTTCGGGTGAATTCTCTATTCATCTCCTGCTCGGTCCCTCAAAGAAAATCCTCGGCACCATAGCCAGTTCTTGTCACCTCATTTATCAAGGTAACGTTCTGTGGACAAAGAGAATATTGGGTAAAGAAACCAATATTCAAACTTTGCCCAAAGAGAGAGCCAAAATTATATCTACCTTTTTTCCGCTTGAAACTTTCTTCTTTCCTCTGTTCCATTGTTTCCTGAAGAACCACAGTCTTTCTGTCCTCTTCCACTTTACACGAAAACTATTCTTTATGTCAACCACTAAGCCCAGTGACTTTAGAACTTTGCATGTGGTAACCGTAGGAATTACACTCACCTGTCCTGGCACACAGCGCTCTGCTTCCTCCTCATCTGTTGAACCTTCTCCAATCAAGGTCAACGTAGTCTGCAAAGAGATTACGTACACATGAATGAGAACAGCTCCTAGAAGGTGGTTCAGTGCCCTTTTTCTTTAACAATTCAAGTATATCTACTATCTTTCCACCTCAGGAGAAGCATCCTGTCTTCAGGCTTTCCATCAACGATGACATCCCCCTCCAGCCACTATGGAGTTGCAGGACATGTCCTCACTGTCAGGCAATTATTTCTTCTAAAGATAGTGTATTCATTAACATCTTCCTAAACCTAATTACAGTTCAGTTCCTAGGTAATCAATTACATTGGACATTGACACACATTCAAAGTGATTTCCCACCTTAGTATAATTTTCTTCTAATATTTTTTAACATGACAAGTGACATGTCCCCATTCCCATTTATTTCAAATGCATTAGGCATTCTATGGAGATAGGTAGATAGATAGATGATAGATAGATAGATAGATAGATAGATAGATAGATAGATAGATAGATAGATAGATAGATGATAGATAGATAGATAGATAGATAGAAAAATAAAAGTCTATTCATCCTCTCCCCTGAATTGCAACTCTCAGAGTATTCCTAACTAGATGTTTCCACCACTAACTCCCCTACTTCCTTGGACAGTTAATAACAGAGAAAGGTAGGCATGGAGCTCCTAATGAGTCAGAAATGGGTTTTATTTAAAACTCCAATTCATGCCTTTGTATTTTTCGGTCTTTTGAATAAAAATAGGTAGCCTAATTTGCACATTCTTTCAGTGCTTTCCTTGTATCTCTGCTCTTCCTTGGCATTCTGCTGAATATGCACCTCCGGAAAGAATTCAAGGATTCCTTGGCATGATTTTGATGAATAGGAACCTATGAGGCTTAATAAGAGGCACCAAAATGGACAGGCACCTAAGGGGAAAAAGAGGTCTGTGTTGATGGATGTCTTTCCCAGGGGAGCTGGGGCACCGCTGAGATGCCACTTTTCTAGCAAGTGGTAAAACGGAAAGATAATTCAAGGCAACACATGCAAAGGCAGGATGTGCAATGTTTTTTCTCAGCAGCAATGCATGTACGGAAAGAATCAGATAAGCAGCTGCCTCGTAGGGTGCCAAAGGGACAGACAGCAGAGAAGAAATGTGCCAGCCCAGAAAGGATGGTGTGGAATGGAAACAAGAAAATTACCCTTACCATGTCAAGTGATGTTCCAAGGTGAGCTTTATCTATGCAATTAATATTGTACTAAACTCCCACCAGGACATTAGGTTTTGATGTTTCAGTTTATTTTTTAATATGAAAAAGAAATCAGGATTTTTCTAATCCTTATGTTCAGGGAAAACAACAGGTATCATCACAACTCTTGTCTTATGAAATTAAAAGGGATGCCCCACAGAAGACGATGCCTTAACTAACGGCATCGCCTGGGTTCATGAGTTGGGGATGCTATTGCTATCTGTGGGTAGATATATCCACTGAGGTTTTCCCCACAGGGACCTGTTGGGCTAACTCTTTTTGGAAGATAGAAACACTACTGTTTTGGAAGGGATATTTGGTTTTTTGTCCACCCCATTCTGCCAATTTCTTTCACTGTTCTCTGTGACAGAGATTGAAGACTTCCTAAGTTTATGTGGGTGTGAGTTTCATGGGTTGTGTATTAAACATGTCTTTTTATTCAGCTGCTGTGACATCCAGGACCTTGTCTGACCCTGGAGGGACTGTCTGTCCCAGGGCTAGCCAATTCCCAGAGATGGTAAATGTCTTGCCTATGAGCCCAACCATTCATGGGCAAACTAATCAAGCCAGAGTTCACAGTCCCAAAGACTTCCTCTATCAGACACTCACCCTCAGGGCTACTATCCACCTGACTTCACACCCCCTAACCCACCCCACTCATCCTCTCCCCCAGCCAGGTACCAACCAGGCCCCTCTGTCTCAGAGCCTGCTGAAATTATTCAACCTGGTCAGACTCAAGCCCACCACACCCATTCCCTTCCTACAGAAATGAGAATAAAGGCTCTTGCCCACATTTCCCCCTCACTCCCACTGCCTCTTGACATGTCTGAATAATAATAAAACCTGTATTTTAAAACAGGCTGTTGTAGACTTCTTATCATTTCATACTTGTCCTAAGTGACAATGAAAAGGAAAAGGATCTTTGTTAGTTACATGTAGCCTTCCCCTTCTCTCTATATAAAAGAAACTTTTCCAATTGAACTCATCTTACCAAACCTGCTCTAAAAGCTAACTTGCATCTACTATGTAGAATCTCCTGAAGAAATAAAATACCAGCCCCCTGCCCCTGCCTAGTTTTCCTTCATCTTCATCTGCAGTCCTACAAACAGGAAAAAAAATAAGGGAGCACAGGATGCAAGAAGAAAAGCTACTTTGGAAGGCTGGTTAGGGTGTATTACACGCAAGGACATCCTAAAAAGCAACCAATGTAACTGGACCTATAGTTCCCTCATCCATATGGGCAACATCTTTTATAAAATCCATGCATTATGCATGAATAACAAGAATATACTGCCTAAGTTGCTTCTACATACCACCTCCCCCACCCCACCCCTTTAGAACAGTGTCTACATACCTAACGTGAAGCTTGTCCAGTTACTATGGGAACCAGAGATGCAGTAGGTGTGCATACATGGATGGTAAATTTTAATCACTTTCACAGGAGGTAGCATTTATTGATAGAGTTGTTTGCCTAAAGGAGAGTACTACCTTAAACTCAAAATATCATAATAGATCAAATTCATACTTTCAGCTCTTGAATATTTTTGTCTATTACTTTTATTTTTATTGAGTGATTTTATAAAAGAGCATTCTAGATTTTGTGGATTCAGATTAGAAGGGAATATAGTCCCTGACCCCAAAGGCTCATGGTTCTTGAGGTCTATGTATGTATATTATTGCTCACAGTTATGAGTAGAGTCATTCTGTGGTGAGAAATATCAACAGGTCAGGAAAGAACAGTGTTGAGGGTCTTCACAAAAGGATTTGGAGGATAATTCAGAGAAATTGGACCCTAAAAAGTAAGGGGAGGTTGTTATTATAGGGGAGAAAATTTTTTTCTTCTACCTTTCTGAGTTCTTTAGGCTGATCTATGAATCAAAATGATGTAAGACAGATTAACAGGAGAAAAACAAGTTTAATATACATATAGGAGTTCCCTAAAAATATGAGACCCAAGGAAAAATTGATAAATTGAGGCTTACTTGCCATCCTGAGCTAAGGAATTGGGAAGGGGCCTGGGGCTTCAAAAGGGAGGAGGCTAATTCACAAGGCAATAAGAAGGAGCAAATGTTTGGTGATTAGATGTTTGCCCTGCAAACATAGGTCTTCAGATAGAAAGTTATCTCTGGTAGTAGTTCTCTTTCTGGGACAGGCCCACTATCCAAATTATTTTTAGGTAATTAAGAGAGAGGTAGGGGCACCTGGGTGTCTCAGTCGGTTAAGCATCCGATTTTGGCTCAGGTCATGATCTCGCAGTTGGTGGGTTCAAGCCCCACATCGGGTTCTGTGCTGGCAGCTCAGAGCCTGGACCCTGTTTCAGATTCTGTGTCTCCCTCTCTCTCTTCCCCTCTCCTTCTCATGCTCTGTCTCTCTCTGTCTCAAAAATAAATAAACTATAAAAAAAGAGAGAGGTAAAAGTTTGTAGAGTCTTCTCAGTCTTGATTGCCTTTCAACTCAAAATAATCCACATGCCAAAGTGGTATATATAGGGGTCATATATTTTGCTCCTCATCATTATGGACTGAATTGTGCCTTCTTGCATCCCTGGAGTTACTGTTTTAAGGGGGCAATTAAATGAGGTCATAAGAGTGAGGCTGTAATCTAATAAGACTGGTGTCCTTGTAAGAAAAGGAAGAAACACCATAACTGCATATGTACAGAGGAAAAACTATGTAAGGATGCAGCAAGAAGGCAGTCATCTGTAAACTAAGGAGAGACATACATCTTAGAAACCAGTGCTACTGGCACCTGACCTTGGACTTCCAGCCTCCAGACCTGTAAGAACATTAACTTATGTTGTGTATGGCACCCAATCTGTGCTGTTTTATTTTGCCAGCTCTCACAGACTAATACAGATGCTATTAGGCAAGGACAGAAATGTAACCTCAGAGAACATGGTGCAGATACCTTATAGAAAGGACAGCATTTTCAAAGCCATTCAAGAGCTTGTGATTTCAGGGTCTGTTGAAAAGATTAGTAAGGCAGGAGCTCAAGGGAACCTGGGGAATAAATGAAAAGACTGTTGAAATGCTTTGGAAACGTCCTTGAACTCTGAAGTAAACAATACGCAACCAATTGTGTTTTCAATACAGAAATGTTAAGTAGCAGAATGGAATCATTGCATTGTAATGGGTTCTTTTGGTGGATATGGGTATGATACAATGGGCAGCAAGATGGAATGTAAGGTAAAGAGGGAGAATAGGAGACTAGAGGTATGTACAATAAATCAGGTGAGAGATGAGGGAGGAAAAAATGAAGCTGGAGGAGTGGAGGAGAAAGGTAAATTTACACTTGATACTAGACTTTGAACTTGAGAATTATAAGTCATTCTAAGTCTTCCTCTGGAGATCATTTATTTTTCTCTTCTGACTATTATTAAGGTCATATATTTGTCTTTCTCTTCAGTGTATCATATTTAGGTAAAGTTTTCTTGTTTCTACTCTTTATGATCTTTAAGTTATCTGAACCTAAGGATTAGAAATTTTAATCAATTCTTAAATATTCCAGACTTTCTCTCTTAGTCTCCCATTGTTTCTCTCTTTCCTTCCTGAGTTCAATTAAACATATAATAGACCTTTCTATATCTTTAACATCTCTTAATCTGTCTCTCTCTATATATATATATAATATTTTTATATTTATATATACATTATATATATTTCTCTTTTTTTCTGTGTTTCAGTCTTGATAATTTCTTCAGAACTATTTTCCAATTCCCTAATTCTCTCTTTAGCAGTGCCTACTCTCCTGTTCAGATGTAAAAATTAATTTAGGGGGATAGAGAGTCCAGTTTTGATATGCAAATGTCCAACTGATAGCTGAAATTAGGGTTTCACTTCAGAATGGAAGTTAGAAATGTGACCATAGATTTAATAGTAAACAAGATACTGTCAATAGTTGTGTTAATCTAAGTTCCCAGTATCAGTCAGGGAACCATTTAAAACAGGTGGAACAGAGATTAAGGCACAGAGAAGAGAGGGCCAGAAGTGTCAGATAATAAACTATAGAAGAATCAGAAACAAGGAGTCCAGATCCTAATGGAGGACCAAACTTAAATTCAGGAAACATTCAAAATAATCCAAAACTATAGGAATCTCAAGTAGAATTAGAACCAAATATTTACCATTGAATTTTGGCATCAATTTTATTTTTCTGTATTCAAGGAGTTTGACAATCAAAAGCTGAAAAAAGGCAGTGATAATTATTTTAAATATTTATTTTGAGAGAGAATGGGTGCAAGCAGGGAAAGTGGCAGAGAGAGAAGAGAGAGAATCTCAAGCAGGTTCTGCACTGTCAGCACAGAGCCCAACTTGGAGCTTGATCTCATGAATTGTGAGATCATGATGTAAGCCATAATCTAGAGTCGGACGCTTAACTGACTGAGCCACCCAGGCGCTCCAAGAGAGTGATAATTTTTAAGGAAGATGGAACCAAGGGAAGATTTTCATAGCTGTTAATTTATTATTATCATTTTTATTGTTGTTGTTATCGGTTTCTTTGGAGATTGCCCACATTCATAAGCAGAGAGAATTGGGAAAAAAAAATAAAAAAAAATAAAGGGGGGCGCCTGGGTGGCTTAGTCAGTTAAGCGTCCAACTTTCGCTTGGGTCATGATCTCGCGGTTCGTGGGTTCGAGCCCCGCGTCGGGCTCTGTGCTGACTGCCAGCTCAGAGCCTGGAGCCTGTTTCAGTCTGTGACTCCCTCTCTCTCTGACCTGCTCCCCTGCTCTCTCTCTCTCTCCTAGAAGTAAATGGAACATTGAAAAAAAAAAAAAAAAAGCAGAGAGAATTGGGCCAGTAAGGAAGCAGAGATGTGAGATTTGCGGGAGAGGGAGTGAGTGGCAAAGTGAAGTGTGAGAGATTTTGCAGAAGACACAATGGAAGCAGCCATTGAACTACAGAAAAGCAAGGCATTCGTTGCTGGAAAATATGAGGGAAAGGAAGGGAAGAAGGGCTCTTGAGTTGATTTCGTTTTGGATCGTTAGAAAAACTGGAAGTGTTCCTTCTTGGTGACGTGTGTTTCCCTCTGCACAGGAAGTTATCTGCTAGAAGAAAGAATAGTGGAAATAGACAGGAAACTTACGAGGAGGGAAAAATGTGAATAGCCGTGTGATCAGGGAAAGGAGAATTGACCCGAAAGAAGGAAAACATGACTGAGTTGTGTGACATGAGTCTCAGAACTTCCAGCATGCATCCAGTCACCTGGAGAACTTGGCAAAACAGGTTGCTGGAAGCCACCAAAGAGATTCTAGTGCAGTAGGCTTGGAACGGGGTCTGAGAATGTGCACTTCTAGAAGGCTCCCAGTTGACACTGATCCTGATGGACTACGTACCACATTTTGAGAACCACTCTTATTTAAAAAAAGAAAGGAGGGGTAAAAAGAGACTGTTTCTAACTCAGAAAATGTCTCTGCAGTTTTTTAAAGTATGTGATTTGATCAGACTTATAAGGCAAAACTTCATGATATTTACATTTTATTGTATGCATTTTCAGAATCTTTTGCCTATGTTTGGGCTCTCTCCTTGGCCTCGAATGCCCTTTCCTCTGTAACCCAACATGATCCTCCACATCCTTTTCAGTGCCTTCTCAAGTGGCACCTTCCCAGAACACAGTGTTTCTGCATCTGTCTTTGCACTTGTCTGAGCCCTGCTTTTCAGTACCCACACGCCCTGCTTGCACCCAGACATCATTCTGCCTAGTATTTTTGTGGTCCAGATTCCTGGCTCTCCTCACCCCTAAACTGTCAGCTGCCTGTGGACAGAGACCGTCTCATCACCTTCCCCCCTCTCCCCCTGCAATATCAAGTGCTATGTCTGGCATAGGAAGTTTCTCAATATTATCTCTGGGACTGAATAACAAGCTTGCCATCCTATTAGACTGCTTCATAGGCTTTGAAATAGCCAGTGGAACAGGTGGGGGGACATTAATTCAGAGAACATCAGAGCAAACTTTCGCTTTAAATGATTTGCCTTCTCCCCCTTGACGGCAGCTCTTATTAAAATAACATTAGCTAAAAATATTTCTATGCCAAAAGTAATTATGATAATGTTTCTCTGCATTCATATGGTTCTTTTTATTCTCAAAATTCATAGTACACAGGCCTCGGCTCAGGAGGAAAGGAAAGCACTGAACTGGACTTGAACTTCTCCTTCCCTTCACTGGGCAATCTCTTTATGTCCTAACTCATCCCTAAGGCATTAGTATTGCTGATGTCTGAGTCCGGGTTTCTGTGTTTGACGTCCTCACCCAACCTACTCGGGCATGGATTCAAAAGAGAAATTTCAATTAGTTCCCCTCAAAGGATTAAATTCCGTTGTCCCTCACTGAATGCTCTCATCTTTAACAGGTAATTAAGGTCCTAATGGGCTCATACAGTTTTTCAATCTTTTCCAACCAATTACGGTACTGAAGAAAATGCCAAAAAAGAAACAAAAAGGAAAAATGGAAAAGAAGGGGAAAACAGGAAGCGGGAAGAGGGTGCTTATACAGGGATGCTGTCAGCCTTTCTCAAGGTGAAAGCTTCTATTCATTTAAATGCTTGCCAGGGAGGTCCCAAAGTTTATACCTTGGGTGTGCTTTACCCCAGAGGACTCTCCAACCTCCTTACCATCAATCTTGTTTCTGTTTCCAGACTCCAGCAGGACATACAGTGTGCACTGAAGCATACACACACATCTATGCCTTTCACAACTGTGATAAAAGAAATAATATATCTGGTCTCTGTCCTCAAATCCTGGCAAAACCTGTTAGAATTTCCAGAACGATTGGAGTGTCTTTCCCATGCCAGTGGTGACTCCCATAGGCCCCTACACAGCTTCAGAATGGGTGCTGGTTACCAGGAAGACCAACCATATGATTAGGACATTGAGACTTCTGGCCAGCCCTACTTCTAGGGAGGAAAGGGGGATAGAAATGGAGTTCAGTCCCATAATCAATGATTTAACTGATCATGCCTACAAAACGGAACACCCTCCTCCAAAAATCTCTGGACACCAGAACTCAAAGGAGCTTCTTGATTGGTGAACACATCAATGTGTTGGGAGGGTGATATTCCCTGATTCCAGGGAAAGGATATGGAGGGTAAAGATTCCAATTCCAATTCCAATGTGTGTGGGAGCTTCCCACACCAAACAATTCCCTGACACCAGCTGGTGTCCTACAGCTCAGTTCAATTCTGACACTATTTACCTGGAAATAGTGTCAGACCCCAGAGGTTAAAGGTTCACTTCCAAAAGTCTGCACCTCCCACCCCCCATTCAGAGATCAATCGCAAGCAAGGCTAGGTTGTTATTTGTGTTTCTGGTTGACTGGCTATAAATCGGAGGTTCTCATGACCCCCAGCTTGGCTTAGGTTACTTTGCTAGAGGTGGCTCACAAAACTCAAGAGAATTTACTTACTAGATTATTGTAAAAGGATAAAATTCAGGAACGGTCAGATGGAAAAGATGCACAAGGCACTTGGCAGAGAACACAGACCTCTTCCAAGTTCTCTAGGGGCGCCATCCCCCCAAAATCTTCACAGGTTCACCAACTGAAAGCTCTCCAAATGCCTTCCTTTCAAATTTTTATGGAGGTTTCATTACACAGTCATGGTTGATTAAATCTTGGACCACTGGCAATGGATTTAACTTCTGGACCCTCCTTCCTCCCCAGAGGTCAGAGGCAGGACTGAAAGTTCCAACCCTCTGATCACCCTGTTGGTTTCCCTGGCAACCAGTCTTCATCTGTAGGTTACCCAGGTGCTTTCCAAATTCACCTTATTAACATAACAAAGGATACCTTTATCACTTTTGTCGCAAGGATTCCAAAGGTTTTAGAAGCTCTGTACCACAAATAGGGAAAAAAGCCAAATGTGTATTATTATAAATCATAATGCCACAGAACGTCTGTTTCCCAGATCCTTCCAGATTGCACCCTATATGTCTCCATTATAACAAAACTGTAATAGTAAGCGAACACTTTCCATGGGTTTTGTGAGGCATTCTAAAGAATTATCAAGCCTAAAGTGGTTGTAGGTACTGAATTGTATCCAATTAATTAGAAGCACAGATAGGGGTGGGGGACCTGGGGGCTCCACGTGTAGCTGGCATCCAAAGTGAGGACAGTCTTGTAGAAGACCGAGTCTTTAACTTGTGGGGTCTGCCCTGACTCCAAGTGGCTGGCATCGGAAGTAGATTGTAGTAACGTCCAGACAGGGTTGAAACAGAGAAAGGACACAGTGAAATCTGGCCAACTTCTTCCTCAAGCTTCCTCTCCTCTCTGCAGAGCGGAGGACGGATGCCCATTTGTTCTGTGCCACACAGCCTAGAACAGTTAGAAGCTGAAAAACTCAGGATAAAGTCCTGCTCCCTATAAATCACACTTCTCATAAATGATCAGACAATTCTTTGAGTGCCTCTCTCTTGCTCATTTTCTCACCAACCAGAAAGGGGTTCTCAGTTTGTCCAGTGGATGACCTGCTGCATAATCATCCACAGCACTTGTGGAAAACACAGGTTCCAGAGACCCAAGAATTGTTGAATCTTAAGCAATTAAGATTGGCAGGAAGCAAGTGTGGGGGAGAAATAGCCTTTAAAAAGAAACTCGAGTAGATCCTTGTATACACCAAGGTTTGAAATCTTCTCTGTGTGCCTGATCATTTCAATAAGGCTGCCAGTTAAAAATTTTCCCCTTGTTTCTATTAGATACTGAGTCCTGAACCATGTGGTACCATTTTTTTCCTCTCTTTCTCTCTCTCTCTCTCTCTCTCTCATCTAGATCTTGGTCTTTACATTAGGAATATTAGCAGGAAGGAAATTTAATTTCAACTGTCTGAAAGAACAAAATGTTGATGTTAGTATAGGATAGTTTGCCAATAACCTATGCTTAGTGAAATTTGCAGTTGAGTCCCGTTGAGTCCGGCATGGGTGTTTCAGGTTTTAAGGACACTGTACATGCAGGCTTGGGGTGAGGAACCAAAAGGGTAATAATTTAGGATACAACCTCAGGGAAGCACAAGAGACATTCTTCAAGAACGGTAAGTCACAAGAAGGAGTACATGTGTATCTGCATAGCCTCAGCTTACAACTTTGCTCATCTGTGAATTTCAAATGTAGGGAGAAGGTGACGTAGGTGTGAAGTAAATATGGCTGACCCCCGAACAATGCTTAGGAGCACCAACAGTTGAAAATCCACATATGGCTTTGACCTACTAAAAACTTAACTGCTAATAGCCTACTGTTGATTGGGATACCTTTCTGATAACATAAACAGTCAATTAATATATATGTGTATATTATATGTATTCCATACTGTATTCCTACAATAAAGTAAGCAAGAGAAAAGAATATATTATTAAGAAAATCATAAGAAAGAAAAAAAATACATTTTTAGCCCTGTCCTGTATTTATTGAAAAAGATTAGTATATATGTGGACATGTGCATTTCAATCCTGTGTTGTTCAAGGATCAACTGTATTCATTAATAAAAAATGTCTTAAGGCTGCAAAATTTGGTGGGAGGGTTAATGGGGAACGTGTCTTAATCCAAAGGCACCTGAAAAAGGGTCATCAGAAAAAGGAAGAGACTGTAAGAGGATGGACAAACAGAACAAACAAAAAAGAGGGTAATTCAGATTTTGCACAGAAGTGTCTGGGCTAGCTTGTATGTGGGGCAGAGATGGAGTTAACCCCAAGATCTTGTAAAATTGGACGAGAGGAAAGGGATCTAAGAAAATTAGGAGAAGCACTACTGAAGCCAAACTCACAAGGGCACCTGGGCCTTGCAGGACTCCTCAGTAAGGACAGAGGGGTCCATGGTTGAGCTGAATGTCTGGGTCAGTGGCCAAGGGTGCCTCTGATAGACTTAGGTCCACAGCAATGGTAAAGGAAGAGAAGTAAGTGGCCAAGAACAAGGTATCTCTATTTGATTTCAAAAAGCATTCATTTTTGTCCAGGTCATCATTTAGTTCAGCATGTAGGTAGAGATGGGATCTGAAACAGAGTCCATTTGCAGTTTTTAATTTAAAAACATGAACTGGAGTAAGATGATTTCAACTACAAAGTCACACATAGAGTATGGATGCCATATGTATTGTCCTTGTAACATACGCACCATTTTTATTGAATTAAAACCATATGTAGCTTTCTTACTAGAATTGCTGATTGAAGAGACCCTGAGCAGAGAATGCGGTGCCGGGCCTCAGGGTGACCTGAATGCCTTCTAAGTTTCTGGCACAGGTCCAGTGTCCTAACACAACTCAATACCAGACAACTTTACAAATACTGTAGTAATTAGGGAGGGTGAGAGAAGGTACTGATATGGGAGTAGAGGAAGTAGAGAAATAGAGCTATCTGCCAACAATTAGAATATGAAGCTTAGTATAATATAGGTATTTGGGGAGGGTACTCTAAAGTAAAACCAAATTGATAAAGAAGAAAACAACCAAAATCCAACACTTATTCTTTTTTAATTATTGTATCCATCCTCTATTTCTAGTTATCTATGTGGTTGGGGCTGACACATTTATGTTGACACCAGTTTTACCTAGAGATTTCTGTTGTCAATATCCCCACATCATGTTAGCTCATAATTTTACCTGTTACTGTCTTAGACTTAGGGTATAAGAAAAATACCAAATGGGATGGAAAGAGCATGAGAAGCGTAAGAAGAGTAAATCAAGTCCCAACACACAAGATGAGATTTGCCATAATCTTGAAGCCAAAACCTGATAAAGGCAAGGAAAATTAATAGGTAAATCTCATACCATGAACAGAAATGCAAAAATCCTGAAGAAAACATTGGCAGGATGGATTTATTCCAAGAATGCAAGATCATTTAAAATTTGAAAGCCAATTATTAATATCATGTAGTATATATATTAGTAGTAGTAATCATATCAGATGAGAGCAGAAAAATCAAATGACCATCAACTGATACAATGTATTGGACAAAGCCAACATCTCCATGTGGCAGGATAATGAAATACAAGCATCCTTGCAAGTGTACCAGATGCTGTTGGTGCCCATGTGCCATTGCACTCGCTTCAGCACACTCAGGGTGGACTTATACTTGGCAACATCTGTCTAAGACATTGTTCTTGCTTTGGGACCTATGTGGCCAGCCAGAGTGCCAGAGAATCAACCCCTACTCCTTCCCTGGCAGCCAACAAAGAACTTCCAGATCCCTAATCTCTCAGTTTCAGTTACTCTGGTTTTGGATTTGTTTTTATTTGAGAGAGAGAATCTTAAGGAGGCTCCATGTCCAGTGCAGGGCCCCATGTGGGACTCGATCCTACAACCCTGGGATCATGACCTGAGCCAAAATCAGGCGCCACCCAGATGCCCCATTGGTTTGAGCTACTCTAAGGAATGGGTTCTACAATGACAAAGCCAATAGTATTAGGCTTTGTAAAGCATCTTTTATTGGTTTCCTGCTTGATTCTAATTCAGGTAGCACCCCCTTTATGGGGTTTCCAGAGATCACTTCCCAAATAAGATATCGCATTCAAATAATTACTTCAAAATCTGTTTCCAGAGCAAACTAAAGCAGCAAGCTAGCTGGAAGAAAACTTCTTTAACTCGATACAGGATGGGCTTTTTTGTTTTTTTGTTTTTTGTTTTTAATCACAGCAAACATCCTACTCAATGGTGACATGTTGAATTATCCAAAACAGGTCAGGTGTGTCCACTATTACAATTTCAGCTCAGCATCATATTAAAGGTCCAATAAGGCAAAAGAAATAGTAAAAGGTGTAAGAAGTATAATAATGTGAAAGGAACAAAATCTGTCTTTATTTGCAGATAACATGGTTGTAGAAAAAAGCAAATTATCTGAATGGTTAAAAGATTGTAGCCAGGTAGCTGGATGTAAAGTCACTGTATATTTTAAAAAGTCCATTGCAAACTCAGTGCCTAGGAGGAATAAAAGAGGCCATAATGATGGTTTATGTCAAAGGAAAACAGTAGTCAATTGAAAGAGCTTCCAGTGGCCAAAGATGGACAATCTTAACAACAGTATAAATAAAGTAGTATCAGCCTATAACAGAGTATCACTTAAGTATCCATGACTTTATGCTGATACAAAAAATTATTTAACAAATAAATAAATGAGAGAGAAGAGACAGACTCTTGTACAGAAGAATTACAAATAATTTATTCAGATATTCAGGAAGGTAGAACATGACTTTCTACTCCTTAGGCTTGGGCTGGACCTAGTGACTTCCTTCTACAGAGTACAGTATAATAAGGGGGTATAAGAGAGCATCTTTATGGTGGTGAAATCTGACAAAGAGTACCTCAGCCAGGCAATCAAGGTCAACTTCCATGCTATGTACTCTTGATAAAATGGACTAAAAATGGCACTTCACTTCGATAGTTTTCTCCCCCCAAACCCATAATCCTGAGGAAAACATCAGACAAATCCCAAAAGAGAGTTCTACAGAACATGTAATCAGTACTTTTCAAAATTGTCAAGGTCATCAAATTAAGGAAATTTAGGAACTATCAGAGCCAATTGGAGCCAGAGACATGGGAACTAAATGTAAGGTGGTATCCTGGTGAGATCCCAGAACAAAGTATATGAGGTAAAAACTAAGGAAGTGGGAATAAAGGATGTACATAATAATGTATCAATATTGGTTCATTAATTACAACAAATGCATTATACTAATATAAGTAAGTAATAATAGAGGAAACTGGGTGCAAGATTCACAGGAACTCTCTGCATTATTTTCCCAATTTTTCTGTACATCTCAAACTGTTCTAAAACATAAAGCTTATTAAAAGAGTATAACAAAATCAGTTGCACTTTGACACAGGTTCAAAAAGTGTATAAACGGTAATTATTAAAAGGTAGCTTTTATATTGGCTTCAAATAAAAAGAAAGTTACATGCCAAGGAATTAATCAAGCAATACCTGTATAAAATTTGTACGGAGAAAATTATATTGAAGAAACATTTTTCAAAGACTTAAATGAATAGAAAACCATACTGCAGGCATGGGCTGCAAATTAAGAAGAAAAAGACATTCTAAAGATGTAAATTCTCCCCAAATTGCTCTAATGAGGAGATTCAATTTTAGTCAACGATACCAATGGATCTGCAGGGATCTGACGAGCCTATTTTAAAAGTTATGGGTAAGATCAAAGGTAGAAGAAGAGTAAGACATTGGCCATAAGCAAAGTAATTGGATTTGCCTTACCAGATATCAACTATTACTGTAAACTATAAAAAATGAAGACAGTTTAGAACTATCATGGAAATGAGTGAACTGGCAAAACAGACTGGAGACCTATCCACACGTAGATGGGAAGTACATTTATACACACTTTGCATTGCAGAGCCATGAAGGTTGAGAATAAATAGGTTTGAAACAGCTGGTTATCTCCACAGAAAAATAGGAATTAATTGGACTCCTGAATAACACCATAAGCAAAAATCAACTTTAGCTGGATTAAATATGAACGTGTAAAAGGCAAAAACTGTGAGACTTCGAGCAAAATCTTTCGCTACTTTGGATTAATGAAGATGGCCTTTGTGAACCCAGTATAAAGGCAAAGATTGACAAATATACATACATTAACATTCAGAATTTATGTTCATCAAAAGTCCACAATAAATAAGTGAAATCACTATGGAAGCCAGAAGAAGTTCTTTGCAATAGATTAAGTTACAGTACTTAATATCCAGAATGTATAAAAAGGCCTACACGTTGATAAGAAAAAAAACAAATTACCCAGTAGAAAAAGTGGGCAAAAAATTAACAAAAAATGAGCTGGCACTTCACAGAAGAGGAAAGGTCAACAAAACTAATCAAAAAGATACTCAGCCTTATTAATAATAAGGGAAATTAAAATTAAAACTACAAGGTGAGATAGAATCTCAAACCAATCATATGAGTAAAAATCAAAAGTGTAAAAATATCAAATATTGGGGAGGAAATGTAGGGGAAGCTGAATAATCGTACAGTGTTAGAAATTGCTCTGTAATCTTGGGGAAACAATGTGGTATTAGCTAACGAACCAAAAATGTGTAGACCTTATGACTCAGATATACTCTGAACATGTGTTTTACATGTTCTTATCAGCACTTTTGGAAATCACAGAAACACACACACACACGACATGCACAGAAATGTTCATCAAAAGTAGAATGGAGAAGCAAATTACGACAGGGTTTTATGATGGAATATTCTACAATAACGAAGAGAAATTAGATACAGCTTTATCAGTGCCACGGATGAACCTCAGGAACAATGTCAAGCAAAGGGAATAAGTAAGACAAATCACATATTGTTTGATTCAATTGATTTAAAGTTCAAGAGCACATACATCTAAACAATGTGTTGTTTAGGAATATAAACACATATGAAACTATCAAAAAACCCTCTGACAGAGGCATCTGGGTGGCTCAGTCGGTTAAGCATCCAACTTTGGCTCAGGTCATGATCTCACGGATTGTGGGTTTGAGCCCAGCATCAGGCTCTGTGCTGACAGCTAGCTCAGAGCCTAGAGCCTGCTTCACATTCTGTGTCTCCCTCACTCTCTCTCCCCCTCCCCCGCTCGCTCTCTGTCTCTCAAAAATAAAGACATTAAAAAATTAAAAAAAAAAAAAAGAAACCCTCTGACATAGAAAAGCGATGAAATATAGAAACAGAAATTTCAAGGAGATTTAAACTTTAAGGTGATATTTTATTTATAAATTGGGGACATGGGGATTTGGGTGCTATTATATGATTGTTCTGTCCTCCTTACAGATATTTCTAAACTAATCTTTTGTATCTAAATATTTCTTAAACATTTTTAAAGAGAAACTTAAACAGGGATGGAATATATCAAACAGTACGGTCAAAGGTCCTTAGGCCTATTTCCAACTGTCTCATTGACTAGCTGAAACTCAGAGCAATCCGTTTAACCTATCCAACCCCCAACCCCCAATCACTCATTCTTAACTACAGCGATTTAAAAAAAATTGCCACTTAAATGCAGAACTTTGATGGGAAGAACGTAAAATCAAAATATGAAATCACCTTTCACAGCCCCTACTGCCTGCTAGAAATTCAGTAGATGTTACATTGTCTCATTTGCTTACCTATTCATTCATTCAGTTTTCATGCATTCAGGTATTAAAGAATGAAAAGCAAGTCAATCAACTAGTAAAGGTAACCTAGGTTAGCAAGATAGATTGCCATCTTCCCCTCAGGGAATTTGTGTCTTTTTCTTCACGTTTTCTGGAGACAATACTTCTTTGTTTGTTGTTGTTGTTGTTGTTTTATTTGAGAGAGTGAGAGAGAGTGTGTGTGTGTGTGTGTGTGTGTGTGTGTGTGTGTGTGTATGTGACAGAAAGAGCAGGAGAGGGGGGAATAGGGAGATAGGATCTTAAACAGACTATACACTCAGCGTGGAGCCCAAAGCAGGGCTCGAACCCATGACCATGAGATCATGACCTGAGCAGAGATCAAGCGTTGGACACTCAACTGACTGAGCCACTCAGGCACTCCCGGAGACAATACTTCTAATACTTCTATCTCATTAACAATTTCAGTAGCCGGTAAAGTCAAGGACTAAAAGAGAGATTTGGCCCCTAGTCACTTGGGGTAAAATTAAAGCTATACCCTAAGCAAAACTTGAAAAAAAAAAAATAAAATAAAATAAAAAAAGAACCAGCATGACAACATGGAAAAAACTGATGGTCTGCAATCATGCACACTTGGGCTCTTTCCCCAACTCCGTCTGGTGCTGAAATATAACCCTGGGCAAAAAATTACAAAATCTCTAGGCTTCCTTCACTCATGTATAAGATGCGGACAGTAGTTTTTTCACTGACAGGTCTGTGCTGAGGAATGGAGACAGTATATGCACATTGCCTAGCAGAGTGCTGAACACACAGTAGGAGCTCAGCCGAGGGTAGTTCTTCTGCCTTCCTGGTGATACAGTTCGTAGATTTTTAAATAACTTACACGCATTTCATGATTCTGTTTTGTATAGAATATCTTGTATATTCTATCTTGCACATAGATTTTTAAAAATTTCTTATTAAAAAATTTTATTTTTGAGAGAGAGAGGCTCCAAGCCATCTAAGCCATCAGCACAAAGCCCCAAAGCAGAACTTGAACTCATGAACCACAGGGTCACAATTTGATCTGAAGTGTGATGCTTAACTGACTGTGCCACCCAGGTGCCCCTACATAGATTTTAAATGATAGTGTAGAAACACAGAAGAAGCCAGTCCAGTGTCCGAACTCGGACACTGGCGTCCCATTGTAACTCTACCAATTACAAACTATGTGACTTAAACTCTGTTTCCTCATCAGTCAAGTAGAATTAAATAAAAGGCATAATGACTAGAAAGTGCATAGTACTTACATACATGGTTCAATAAATGTTAGTGATGTTATTATTAATGATATAATCGTGAGTATCATTTGGTTGCTTTTGGGAACTTCCCGTTCTGTGAAACTCCACAATGTATTACTGGGTTTGATTTTATTATTATTTTAATTAAAGTGAATTCATGATCTTTTCTAGTTTGCTGACTTTCTTAACACCTTTATCCAAAAGAGAACCCTTAAAGCGATCACCCAAAACCAGAGTTTCAGAAGCCTCACCAATAAAAATAAGCAAAGAATTTAGGGATCGTGTGTCCTGCTGGGACTTGATTTTATTATTTTAGTTCCATCATGGGGAAATTCCTTCTTTTGCAAACTTCCCTTTGCAAACTTCCCTTTTTTTTTATCAGTAGGTGGAAATAATTCTTATTTTCCCTCACTGTTCCTATAGGAATTCTAAAAAGGGATCTCTTTATTTCCTTCTTGGTTGAAACAAGCCTATGGAGTTCTTCGTGTGTTCAAAACTTTGTGATAAAGGGTCAGACGGAGTCAGTGTGTGACCACTGAAAGTTGCTTGGTAATGAAAGACCAAGACCCTAGTCACCTTAAATAATCCACTTTGCAAATACCCTTAGGATAGGTCTGTGCTATTGATAAAACTGAATAAACATCACTTCAGTACAAATTGGATTCTAAGATAACCATATTTATTTTCCAGAAGCTTTCTGCTGAAGCACAACTATCCAAGTTCGTTCAAAAGCTTGTCTTTTAAACAACAACAAGAAACAAAAAGCTACAATTGGTTAAACCAATTGTAACCAGCAATTCAGGGTTGTGAAATTGCCATTAGGGCACGTGTACCTCCAGCAGAGGAGACAGAGGACTGGAGTAGGTCCTATTGCTACTCCCCGGAAGCCTGGGGTGGGGGTGGGGGGGAATGTTCTGTTGCCATGACTACAGAAGCCAGAAGGCAGCCTGCTTCCCCATGAGACCAAAGTTCATGGTCTCTCTTCATGGGTAGGTTTTCCTGAGAGCCTGCACAATAGACCAGTGGCCACAGTTGCTACTTTTAAGCATCTGCCTCTTTCCAGCCTGTACTTTAACATATAACTTTGTTTTCCTTTCTCTTTTATATTTTTGTTCTTTTTTTGTTTTCTTTTCAGTGGTGTAAAAACTTGGGATTTTTTCCCCCCTCTTTTTCTCAAACAGTTCCTCCTCTGTAGATAACAAAGTCCAGGTCCCTCCCCATTGTAATTATTAGCATATTCCTGGAGGAAATTGCAACAGTCTACATTAAAGGGCTCCCCGCAGAAATTTACACAGTAGGTATCCAATTTCTCTTTAAATAAAAGGCACTCAGAACAGTGAGGGGTTTAAAACAAGAGAAGAAATGGGGAACAAACAGAGCTTTGAGGAACAGCAGGAGGATTTGCAGTGGTCAAGAGCAGATAGTCAGCCTGAATTATTTGGATAATTAGCCGTCGTTAGTAAATTGGAGAAAATTACAATGCCACTGTAAGGTGTCATAATGTGCCCACGGACTGGCAGTAGTAAGGATCAAGTCTGACTCCATTCCAAAAGGTTTGGCCCTTTATTCTGAATACTGTTTAGTAGAAAATAAGACTAAGCCTGTGAGCTCTCTTCAAACTGTTTCCAAAAGTAACACCTGCGTTAAGCCTACGTGACCTTGATATCCCTGTGGTCCTTGGCATCGGAGGAGAAACTTTAAGGATCTCTCTGACTCTCAGGAAAACTTTCAAGATGAAAGCAAGAAAACAACATGTAAAATGGAAGAATTAATTTTAATGTTCCCTTTCCTCGAAATGATAGAAAATACTGAAAGTTAGGTTTCTTTACTCTTTTATGATCCAGAAGTCCTGTCAAGGAATGTAACTGACTTCAATAAAAAAGGAACTTAGATCTAAACATTTAAAAACAAACAAGCTGCAAAGGTCTCCAAGGAAACCCACCCCTGATATACACCTGGGAGAGGCCCTTCCTTCTATTGTAGATTTCTAAGCACCTGCGTAAAAGTGCCCAGTGAAGGGCAATGGAGAGCATTCCCTTAAGGGTGTCCAAGAGCAACGATTTGATTACAATGTGGCTACTTCTTCAGGAACCGGACAAGGATGGCAGAGGCAAAGAGGGTCCTAGAAAAAGAAAATTCATTAAGGCTACCTCTGAGCACCAGCATAGCTTAGTTTCTGAGAAGCAAATTCATCTTTTTAAAGGAGATCAACAATCTGTCATGTTGCAGATGCAATGCTAGACTTGCCAAGCCACATGCATGGGCGCGTGCACGTGTGTACATGTACACGGGGATGGCACTGGGAAGGAGGAAACACGGGCTTGTCGCCATCACCTGCGTGTCGTTGTCACAGCTGCCCCAGGCCAGGCTGCTTTGAGATTATTACCACCACTTGATTATAAGAAAAACTGTTTAAAGCCTGGGGATCCGGTAAAAAGGTATGCAGCGTGCTTTCAGTGTTATCTGGAGGCATTGTTTAACAGACCCGCCCGATGATTATTTATTCTAGGGAAATGTACTTGGCTTGGGTCCGTGTTAATTACTGAAAAAAGACTCAGTAAAATCTGTGTAAACTACAGATTGTGGTCCAATAGAAATGCAAATAGTTTGTCAGGTAGAAAAGATTACCCTTATGAATAGTTGCCTGTGGGATACCAGTCAGGTTTGCATTTAACATACCTTCTAATGGAGAAGGTTCTCCTCTCTCCCTGTTTCAAAATGCCTGTAAAAATCCAAAGCTTCAAAATGCTTTTTTTTTAAAGTTTATTTATTTTGAGTGTTATGCCCAAATTGTGAGTTCCCAGAGACCTCCAAGGAGCCGGCACCGATGCAAGAACAAAAGGGTCTTTATTATAAGCTCGAGCAGGGGCTCCCTGTCTCCCAGCGCAGCGGCAGCAAGGTGAAGCCCGGGACAGTGGCGAGCAGGGTTTTTATGGGGGAAGGGTGGGGGTGTTACCGTGCACACGTTGTACGTTTTGCATCATTACATAAGCACCAGTCATAATTGTACAATGCCCATAGTAACAGTATAGTAACAGTTTTGACCATTCAGTATCTGCGAGGCGTCCATTACATTTGGCGGGACTCAATCATGACCTTTGAGAGTCTTTTAAAATGATCAATTATGAGGTGGACTCAGAGAATCTACGTGGGCCTCGTGCAAGCTGGGGCTCCTGCAAGCCGTGATTGATTGGCAAGTTTGTACAAAGTAACTACCTGCAGTTCCCAGCCCTGACTCGTCTCCAAGACTATAGGAATGTTACACATTTCTTTTGATTGGCAGATCCGAGGCGGTCCGAGGGGGGCTTCAGCTGACGCTTTTCCTGGAACTGGGACTACGTGCAGCCTGAGGTTGTTTCAAATGGAGGACTTGATTTCAGGCTCCTCAGAGAGAGAGAGAGAGAGAGAAAGAGAGCAGGCAGGTGTGAGCAGGGAAGAGGATGAGAGAGAGAGAGGGAGAGAGAATCGCAAACAGACTCTGCACTTACTGTCAGTACAGTACAGAGCCAGAAAAGAGGGCTTGAGCTGGGCTTGACCTCAGGTGGGGTTGGACCTCATGAGCTGTGAAGTCATTACCTGAGCTGAAAATCAAGAGCCAGAGGCTTAAGGGCCTGAGCCACACCGGCGCCCCTCGAAATGATTTTTGCATCAGCCTTTACCTTATTACTGGTTTCCTTGTTCATTAATTAGTTGAATAAACTCCTTGAAATTGGTCCATATTATATTTATATGAGACTCAACTTTATAAAGTTTTTGGAAATTAGGCTTTGAATTGAAAAAGCCACAAATACACCCACACACCATTCACAGGAAGGTGAAAACAAGCCAGCTGAATTCTTAAATTTATGAACTGCAACTAAAAATACCTCGTGGTGATCTGGTTGGGTAGCAAGTTCTTTTCTCCCTATAAAAAATTACACTTTGATGAATCATTTTCTTGTCTTATACATAATGGTAAATGTCATGTCCCTGGACTGCTTGCTTATCTCACTGAAAGATACTAACAGAATTAAAGTAAAAAACATCTGGCCTCATTAAAGAAAGAGATAGAGGGGTTGATCTTGGATAAGCAATCTAAGAATGTAAAGCTCTCTGATTCCCAGAACAAAGCCAAGTTCTAAAAATATAAAATAACCACAGCAATCAAAAGTAAATTGGCGGAAAAAAGGAAGTTGGTCAATCATTCTAACTGGAAATGCTGTGGGGGAGGGGTGTGCTTTTACCCAAGTTTCTTCTGGATACCTCTAAGGACATGAGAAATAAAATGTGGTGACCAGGAAGATGTCAAAGAGATTGGAGGCATGACAAGATATTTTTAGGGTTTCTTTTCCTTTCCTAGGGTTTCTTTTCTGAGGGCAGCTCTGTTTTAATATATCAGGCAATTAAGTTAAATGAATGAGCCATTTAAAAAGAAGAACACAAAGGGTGCCTGGGTGGCTCAGTTGGTTAAGTGTCTGACTTTGGCTCAGGTCATGATCTCACAACTCATGAGTTCAGTCCCTGTGACAGGCTCTGTGCTGGTTGCTCAGAGCCTGCAGCCTGCTTCCAACTCTATGTCTTCCTCTTTCTCTGCCCCTGCCCCATTTGTGCTTTGTCTCTCTCAGTCTCTTAGAAATAAATAAATGTTTAAAGATGTTTTTTGAAAAAAAGAACATTCCAGCCTGGTTGGCCTGTGACTTCTATGATTTCAGAATCAAAAACTGTTAGGAAGCACTTTCATCTTCAGCAAAATGACACAGAGAAGAAAACCAAACATCGTAACTAACAATGAATATTTTTTCTGTGTGGGATTTACTGAAAGGTCTTCATGTAGAACCAAAAATCTAAGCAACCATTTTTCTACTTCTCCATATCATAGAAGAATATATCTTTTGGGGGGGGTGGTTGGCAGGGGAATAAAATAAATATTTTTCAGTGCTTTTGCCTTTGATAGCCCATCAGGTTTATTTACAGAACTTAAAAATAAAACCCCTCATTGCATTAGCTTCATCTCATACTTACAGTACCATGATCTTTCCAGGGAGGGCCTGCTCAGACTTCTCTATTTCTTAGAAGTTTCTTGGGCAATTCTGAACCATAACTAGAATGAGAGTCTCCAAACTAAATGATAAGCTATTCAATGGTCATCTGAATTTATATTTGTCGCAGGAGTTTGATTTTCCAATAAGATACAATTTATAGAGAAATGGGGATGTCTTATTGTTAATCGTTATGCCACTTATCGTATATCGTAACACCTTCTCCTTCAGGGGGGTGTATGGAAGCAACGTGCTTTTAAAGCAGAGAGATGCTCATGACACCTACAGTGGCGAGGGAGTCTCTTTCATCTTTTCCGAAGGTGCTGGGTCCCTCGCCTGGGTAACTGGATCAAGCACTGGGCAAGTGACCTCTGAAGCACTATGCGGTCATTCTGGAAGTGAGCTTTGGATCTCCACTGACAAGATATCTTCCAGAAGTGTGGTAGGAACCCCTCCCTAAGGAGAGAGAAAAAAACGAAGAAGAGAGGAGAGAAGACTTCAAGGTCACCTAGATATGGGTCCAGGTGCCTACATCCCCCATGTTCTTGTAAACTGAGACAACTTAATCAGACTGCATGTTTATGTGTGTTACCATATATGGGAGACAAAGAAATAGAAAATGCATAAAAAAAAAAAACTATGCCATGTAATGTGGACCGCTCAGCTCTTTTGGGTACGAACCCAACTGAGCAGTGCCAGTGAAGAGCCAAAAATTAAGTCCTCCATTAAGAGAAACCTCGGGCTGCATGTAGCCCCAGTCCTAGATAGACTAAACCTAAAACTTAACCAGCTTTTCCACTTCTGAACAAATGCCTGCGCTACGGGAAGCTAATACCTAACCAGCTCTTTCTGCTTCTGTAACAATGCTTAAGGCTTGCTTCCCAGCCGCCGAATTGCCCAAGCGACTAGCTTCATGTTCCCCCTGTCACCCCATCACCCCACCTTGGCGGAAGCCAATCCGAAAAGGCCAGTGGATGCCCCCCACCTTGCTGAGGGAAGGGCCTGGAGAGAGAGACGTTAACCTGTTAGTCACCAAACAAGACTTCAAACTCGCTCTATGATAGGCTGAATTCAAAGGTACCCCAAATATTATAATTGGATCCCGCCAAAAACCTGATGGCGGGAACCAATCAGATGCGGTATATGTTCACATTTTAATGTTAACCAATGGCAAACTTGTAACCATGGAAATCTCCTGTCCCTCCCCATGACTTGTTTACTTCTGTCTATAAAAAGGCTGCAAAGGCTTTGTTCAGGGCCTCTTAGCGTCACCGGCAACGAGTGCGCGGAGGTCCAGGTTCGAACCTGCAAATAAACAACCCTTGCCGCTTGGCTTTGACTCTGGTCTCTGGTGGTTTGATTTTGGGGGTCTTCCGATCTCTGGGCGTTTCACCAGCACGAATAAAGTTGCTTCCTGGAAAGAAAAGCCTCGGTGTCACGACTCTCTGAGCGAGAATCCTGCAACAGAAGGAATGGCTCATTTCTTCATCCCCAGTGTCTAGAATAGTGCCTGGCATATAAAAGGTGGCTAATTAATGCTGCTCAAACAATGATTATGTGAATAAATGTTTAATTCAAATGGGTTATATATCCTCTGCTAATGTGAATACATTCCTACTCCAATTCTCTCACTTCATTGGACTTTCTCTTCTCCAGGCTCAGACCAACATTCCTCACTCAATGAGGAAGAAAAGCACTAGTGTTTCTCTGGGAAATTAGATATTATTACATCCTCACACTTTGCCCTTGGTCTGCCCCACATCCCCAAATCTCTTTACCCGCTTTCATATCCTGCTGTTGGTGGTGGTTTTTCTAAGTTTCTATTGATTCTGAAGAGGCAAGCAAGAGAATCTGGAAGAGAATTGAGTTGACTCTAAATAGGAACAAAAAACAAACAAACAAACAAAAAAAAACCAACAAAAAAGGAAAGTTTCCACTGCAATGCACCTTATAAAGTCCAAATGAGCAAGAAAAACGCAGGGCTCATAATTAACGACTAGAAGGCTCTGGTAAAAATCAAGGGAGACTTTGAGATTCTAGACTTCATTAGCAGTTAAAGGAGGAAAAAAAAATCCCCCTGGCCAGCAGGTTAGAAGTTAATTAGGAGAAGTGCTAAGGGACTTGCTGTCTTACAGAGAGGCTTATGAGGTAGTTTCAGGCTCTTTATTGGCGCTATAAAAGTCTCCACGTTAGCAAGCTCCCAGGAAGCAGAGCAAATCCCCGAGGTTGTTCAGAATAGTCAAGCCCTGTGTCTCCAACACTCAGGGGTCCTCTGCCCTGCCCTGTAATGGGTGCTTTGGGACTTTTTGTCCAGTTGTTCTCAAACCAAACTTTTTCTTGGATTAAAAAGATACACTTGGCTGGAGAAGCAAAATCACTTAACTTAAATTCAATTTAGGGACACCTGGGTGGTACAGTCGTTGAGTGTCTGACTCTTTTATTTTTTAAATGTTTTTATTTATTTCTGAGAGAGAGATAGAGACAACGTGAGCAGGGGAGGGTCAGAGAGAGGGAGACACAGATTCCAAACAGGCTTCAGGCTCTGAGCTAGCTGTCAGCACAGAACTTGACATGGAGCTCGAACCTACGAACCACGAGAACATGACCTGAGCCGAGGTTGGACGCTTTACCGACTGAGCCACCCAGGCGCCCTGAGCGTCTGAGTCTTGATCTCAGCTCAGGTCATGATGTCCTGGTTTGTCAGTTTGAGCCCTCATAGGACCCTGCACTGATGGCACAGAGCCTGCTTGGATTCTCTCTCTCCTTCTCTCTGCCCTTCCCTGCTTGTGCTTTCTCTCTCTCACTCTCTCTCTAAATAAATAAATTGTAAAAAAGAAAAATTCAATTAAGATGCATAAGCAGATAAAGGAGAAAAGAGGGAGGGGACTGGGAGAGAGCAAAGGTGAGCATTCTCTTTGGTCAATAAAAGTTCTTAAAGGATCCTGGGACTTCTATATTTGGGTGAGTTGGTGGTTCCTTACACTGAAGCCTATGCATACCATTGCTTCCTTCTCTGAGAACTTTCTGATTTTCTGCTATAGACTATTAAAACGAATGTTCCATTTGAGATTCGTAAGTGAACATATCAGATATCAAAATGGATTATGAGACAGACCACCCTATAGAACTGGAAAATGGTAAGTAACAAAGAATATATTGTTCAGTGATTGAAATTCCCCATCAATATGCAGGTTGTAGAAATGGTCGGCAGAAGAGAGATGTGGGGAAGATAGCTGGTGGTTTATCGTTGCCTGCTTATCCCCTTCCACCATCTCTAGGATTAGGAAGGTCTTTCCCCTTCACTTTAATCAGCAGAGAAGGCCTTCAGCCTCTACCCCTCAGGAAGCTTGATATGAGCCTTTGCAGTCAGTGGTGACTGACTGCTGTCAAGAACATCTACAAGGCTGGCTCTCTACCTACCCTCCGTTTCAGTGGTAGTGGAAAACAGCACAGCTAGAGAGTGAGAGAGGAGACTCTATATTTGCTTCCCTTTCCAGGCCACCTATTTTCTGCCTGAAATAGGCCCTAGGCTGGGGACAACGATGGTGGTGGTGGTGGGGGGGGGGTTGCTATCTTTGGATGGGTTGCATGATTGATTATTCTATGGGACTAAACAGCCTAATTTCCAAAACAATCAAAATCTGAGCTTTTGGACTAAGTGACTTTGCGATTTGAGAATGTGGGTGTTAGACTTTGTATTTTTTGTGCAACAACAAAAAAGTCATGTATTTTCATGGGGGCTGCCCTCCTAACTAAATTCAAATAGTTAGTGAAGGGCTAATTAAATTTCCTTTGCGATTCTATCCTATGAGTAAAGCTTATGCAATGTATAGTTCTAAACCTTTGCTATTCATAAGAATCTGACCTGTCCATGGTAGAGAGTTGGCAGAAGATGAAATAAGGCAAAGATAAATTCAAAATAGCCTAAAGTCTAATACAGTATAATTTATACAAGTATGTTTGAGCTATGCCTTGCGTTTGTACACATTCTATTATTAAAGTGACCTGAGATTCCCTCCAGATTTCTAAGGAATATTATTATGATTAAAAACTCAAATTTCAACTTAATTTAATTCTCATGCCATGTGAAACCTCTGACTTCCACAGAATCCCTCATATCTAGAATTTCAGAGAATGCCATTTTTCTTCTTTTGCCCTTATTGGTTGGTTCTGGTGACACAAGAAGCCATTTCAGATTGGCTTCTAACAGATAGCATTGCCATTGTCCTCCAGAATGCCAGAGACCTTGCATCTGGTGATCCTCTGAGTATTTCAGAGAGGCCGGAGAGGAGGTGTGTTGGAGGGTGTGAGGGACGGGATATGAGTTAGGGAAGTAGAGACTGATCATAAAAGACTTAAGATCTTAGCTTTTTCCAATTGTAACTTGGAAGGATGGCAAGGACACATTTGCCACAACAGAACAGAGAGAGAAAGAGGGTTTCAGCTCTGAGGATGGATCCTCTTATATTGGAGTTCTCTAAAATAAAGGATTGTTTCTCCAGGACAACAAGTAATGGAACTGGAATTCTCCAAGTTCTTTCTATAGGACAAGTGACTTTGATGTGGTCTAGTCCAACTATTTCTTTTCATCCATCAGGAAGGTGAAATATCCAACCCAAGGTCCTTAACTAGTTAGTGGCAGATGAGGAATTGGACCCTTATCTCTGTAATGCCCAGCCTGGTATTGTCCTTTTTACGACGTTATATTTCTTCTCAAGTTTAGAAATCACCAGGAAATAAATTTTGGTCAAAACTGTTTTCTTCTGAAGCAGATCAGAATTTTAAAATAACAGAGAAAATAAACAGGTTCTTTTAAAGTTAAGAACTAGAGTGCTTGCAAGTTAGATACGAAGAGAAATAAATTCAGACACCTAAATTTACCTGGACGAGACAGTTATAAGTAGGATATTCATTCTGGAGACTTAGAAAGACCTAGATAGTGGCTTCAATAAAGGGAAATTGATCCAGAAACAGAAATTATGTATGTGTAACATATTTATATAATGTATATATGTATATATATATAGGTAATCAGAATTTTCAAGAGTGAAAATTAATTCACTGTGCTCTAAAATCCCTTTCTGTAATGATGTTCTAAGAATTATAGCTATTTTGTGGCGATTGGCTTCTGAATTCTAAAATGTATTGAAATTCGATATCCTTCTAGAAAAACATAAACAACCACGGCAGTATTACCAGGAATCTGTAGTCGATAGAGTATTGTCCCCACCTGTCCCTCAAAAGTCCATAATCTAATCTGAAGAAGGTGTGAACATGTCACCTTACATGGACAAAGGGATTTCACAGGTGTGATTAAGGTTGAGAACTTCAGTGAAAGGACAGGCTTAAAAACAAAAATCTTCCCACCAGTAAATGGAGAAGAAAAAAATAAATCTGCCTTAGCCTTGGCTCCTGGTGGAAAGTAACTATAAAAACAGAAATAAACTCTCCTTATAATCCATAACCATAGGCCAATATTAGTTTCAGAGAGGTCTGAGAATAGAAAACAAACTGCAGTGAGTTGTACAGGGAGTGAACAAAGCCAAAACCGTGGAGTTGAATCTTTCCCCACTGAAGCATCCTCTGTGTAGCAATCCAGATTTTCTGATCCTCTGTTTCTGGCACACTCTGACATGTGCCGCTTTCCAGGTTACCCAAGGTAGTTCATGTAAAACTTAACAGATCATTGATTAAAATGTTCTCTATGCTCTGAAATCTTCCTCATAGTTTCTACCTATTGGTCTTAATTTTGCCTTCTAAGTCACTAAGCATTAACCCTCTTCCATGGTTAACTCTAAACATTTGGAGGCTGGGATTATGTCATTCTAGGCAAATATGTCTGACTTCTTAGCTGTATCTTGCTGCTTATGAAAAATGGAGGCTCAAATAGACCTCAGTTGGAAACTTGTGAATAGCCTTTAAAAAGGAGAATATAGTTTCATAAATTAGGTGCTACCTTTGTTTCCTTGCCAAAAATAATTGGAAATGTCACTTTTTAGTGTGAGAACAGGTGATATTTCTAAATATTTAAACATACTCACACGCCAAATCTGGATGCTTCTTTCATCTTCCTGCACAGCATATTTGCCAGGGATTGGTGCATCTGGATGGGGAGGTGATTTAAGAGCACATCCAGGCTTACTGCAATTCAGGAACCAGAGGCATTTTTCATTTTTGTTTTTCCTGTTATTTATTTTCTTCACCTCAGGTTTCTGAAAACCAGAAACAGATGGACTAATCCAAGCCCCTCCGAGCAGACGGCATATCAAACTCCCCGCATTGAGGAATAGGGCTCTCCTGCAGAGCACTGCGTCCACAGAATAATTTACTCAAACTCTGCTTCCTAATGAACACTCACAGAACTTTAAACAATTAGCCTTTCCATTGGCCCCATTATCAACAACTATTGGAAAGATGTGTCCTTGTCTGATCCTTAGGGGTGCGAGCTTCACCCAACTGCTGGACACCAGATTGTCATTGGGAACAGCGAAGTCCACAGACATATACAAAAACAAACAGGAAAAGTAAAATGGATAAGCTTATAAATGGGTGGCTGGGTATCAGGCTTTTGGAGAAAATTAGACATGAAGGAAAATGTTGGATGGAAGAACAATGTATAGTGGAATAAAACCCCTTATATATATTTTACATGTTTTTTTAAAATGTTTATTTATTTTTGAGAGAGAGACAGAGGGGAGAGAAAGCATGCACAAGCAGGGGAGTGGCAGAGAGAGAGGGAGACACAAAATCTGAAGCAGGCTCCAGGCTCCGAGCTGTCATTGGAGAGCCCAATGTGGGGCTCAAACCAATAAACCATGAGATCATGACCTGAGCCAAAGTCAGATGCTCAAATGACTGAGCCACCCAGGCGTTGCTAAAATTCCTTACATTAAAGCAACTTGCCTCTGCTTTAGTGTAACATACTGTTTCACCTGTATGTTCTCAGTTAGGCTCTTTCTTTTCTTCCCATCATAACCCAATTTGAGCAAAGCTGTTTTAACATAAAGAAATAATGGTAGGTAAATATAGTTCTATTCTTCCCCCTTACACGATGGTAGTATTACAGTAGAATCTGGCAAACCATAGAAGTCAGTTTGTTAATATGTGTGGGGAGGAGGTTGCCAAGGGAGTTTAAAGGCTCTATTGTCCCACTATGGATGTAGCATCTTTTTTTTTTTCAATTTAGCAGAGATGTCAATATCTACCTCTTCCTTTCCATAACATAAGACACAGAGAAGTCAATGGTGCATCTAAAAACTGGATAGAGATAGATCAGAGCTCTACAAATTGTAGACCCTGGTTCTCAGGTCAAAACTTGGACAAATATCTACTGGCTATATCAACAAGAGATTTATGTTCCATTGTGAATACCTGAAGTCAAACAGATCGCAATAATGAAAAGGGGGGTTAAACAAACTGGGGATTTTATTTGTCCCATAGAATCAGGTAGGTGTATGCTAGCAGGTATTAGATCAACAAATTATAATGATTATGGTGAGGTCCCTGAAATTCTACAGGTCTCATGGTCTCGTAGGCTCTTTTTTTTTTTTCTTTTAAAGCAGGACAGAGACCTTCTATAGAGGACAAACTTGCCAGCACTGGAGGAAAGCAGTGGCCAGCTGAGCATAGGAGAAGCGAGGAGTGACTAGTGACTTCCTGAAAAGACTTTCAACCAAAATTCTTATTTCCAGCCCACTTTTATCTCCACTTCCAGCATTTGCCAGCATCTGTAATTCGGGAGCCCTTTGCAGGTCTCATGGTATAAATCAGTTGGCTTCTTTGCTTTCTCCCCTATGTAATTAGGACTCTGCATTCTGGGATCTGCTAAGTCAGTTATAATTCTTCTATCTTTCGGCTTCCAGTGTTTCATTACTGACCTCTCCTCTTCTCTCTCATTGTCCTTATCTTGTGTAGATTTTGGTGTCTACACAAACCAAAGGTTTGTGAAGGGTGATAAGGTCTTCTGCAATGGCTGTTTTCTTAACCCAAGGATTCTTCCACTGAATAAATGAGTGGCGTACCTACAGAGGAGAAGCCAAAAAACAAACCAACCACAGCAGAGAGGAACCACGCTGGTTCCTCCAAATCTGTGTCCATATTGCAAAGAAGAATAAAGAAGGGGTAAAGGTCAAAAGCTGGGGTTTGCTGCTTCCAAGCTTTCCTGAAAATCACATCTAATGATTTCTGCTTACATCGCTTGAACCAAAACGGTGTCCTTGGCCTGGTCTAGCTTCTATGAAGACGGAGGAATTAATGTTTACAAAGTAGGTCCCTTACTAGTCTTTCCCCAAAATTGCAGATATGAAGGTAAAGATTAAGGAGGGGCGCCTGGGTGGCTTAGTCGGTTAAGCGTCCGACTTTCACTTAGGTCATGATCTCACGGTTTGTGGGTTCGAGCCCCGCGATGGGCTCTGTGCTGACTGCCAGCTCAGAGCCTGGAGCCTGTTTCAGTCTGACTCCCTCTCTCTCTGACCCTCCCCTGCTCACGCTGTCTCTCTCTCTCCTAGAAATAAATAAAACATTTAAAAAAAAAAAAAGAAAGAAAGTAAAGATTAAGGAGAAACCAGCTACCAATTCCTGTCTTACTGGTTTTAAGGGCAGATGGTACATTCTAATCTGAAAATATAGTAACAATTTAATCTGATTATCTTAATAAGATTGTTTGAGGGCAACATTGAGAATAAGTAAGGAGCTTTTGATAATAAAATAACTTATTTTTGAAGACTAGATTAAACAAACAAGCTGTAAATTACAGACTAAATCTTAGGGTCAATACAACTTCAACCCAGTCTCATGCTGACTAACCCACATCTATGCTTTTATGCCCTGAGAATCAGTATTCAGACTGATGGCCACTTTACTCTCGTACTTAGAATACCGAACATTTCAGAATTGAAAATAAAATTTTAAACCATTCTTAGGATGCTGTACTGTTTAGACGCCTCTTGTCTCCTGTCACCTGCACCTGAGAATGAAGAGCCCAAGGGCTCAGCAGCCACTGAAAAGGGCAGGGAGTGGCAGTTGGCACCACCAAGCTGGGAGCATGTACCCATGAATCTGAGTCCTACAGCATCAGGAGCACCTTGTACACTCCAGCATCAGCAGCAAGGGTACCAAGTCCACAGATTTGCAGAAGCTCTGAGTCTTTTGAAGCTTCTTCCATAAGATTCCATTTCTGATGTGAAATGGGTAGTCGATCCTCTTAAGTAACTAGGACAGAGAAGCCAGGAATCATCGTATTGATAATAAGACCAAATAGTTTTTGGTTACTTTCAGTAACCAACAAAATTAAAATGAGGGAGAGAGTAGAATCCTTACTGGAGGGTAACATATGACCGTTTCACAGTGTCTTACCTAGTGGTTATCCTGATAGGAAGAGCATATCATGGATAGCAATGGCATTGACTCATTCCTTGGCCCTTCCAATCCAGTACAATATGTGATTGTCACCAACTGAAAAGAGCATTTCAAACCCAGAAATAAAGCTTCTCAAAATCAGCTTTGCACAAGAACACAAGTAGTTTCTAGTCATCATGTTAGGGGATTGAGATATATTTAAAGAACATTTTACCTGTACATAATTCACCTGAGTAAGCTTGAACTTCTCTTTTTGATGAGGTCGTTCTTCCCCTATTTTGATCTTGATGAACTAAAATAGCTCTCAATACAGTGTGGAGCTAATTAAAAACATAGTGAATATAAATGGGCCCAATTATTTCCAGTTTCTGTTCTCTTATAAGGTGAGGAAGAGGAAGTAAAACATGAGGACACACAGAGGGGTTTAAAGAAGTGATATTTAGATGCAAAGGCACCTTATGGTTTTGTTATTCATTTTGGACCTTAATTTGGGAAATAAATGTAAAAAAGAATTGACAGAGGACAATTATCATTACCCGGAGAGATGGTTAGAAGTTAGAAATAACTAAAGAAATGATTGTTGTGTTGACTAATTTACTAGTCAGAGAAACAATATTTTAATATAAATCTAGAAGATTTCAGTTATAAGAAGCTTTAGCTGATTTGGAAATGAGGAAATTTTATTTTTAAAAATCCCATTTTAAGAATACCATTCCTAGAGAAATAAGAATATATGTCCAACAAAAGACTTGCATATAAATATCCATAGCAGCTTTATTCAAAATGGCCCACATGTTAATAATCTAACTGCCCATCAACAGGTGAATGGATACATTGGCTATATCCATAAAATAGAATAGTACTCAGCAATATAAAAAAAATAAACTGATATATTTAAGAGTACAAATGAATCTCAAAATGACCCTGCTGTACAACAGATTTCAGATACAAAAGACTCCCTACTGTATTGATCCAAATACAGTAAAACCTTGGATTGCCAGTAACTTCTGCCGATGATCAAACATTTCCAATAAATTTTAACTTGATAAAGGAGCTACGTCTTGCAATACCAGTTGTATGTGACACTGAATGACACATGATCACAACTCAGTCAGTGGTTCTTGCAATTCGCTTTGATATACAAATACTTTGGATTACATGCATTCTTCTGGAATGAATTATGCTGCCACACCAAGGTTTTACTGTGCCTGACATTCTAAAGAAGGCTGATCAAACCTAGAGAGACAGAAGCCCAACAGAAGTTGACTAGACCAAAGTAGTAGGAAGAATTACCACAAAGGGGCACAAGGAGCCTCTGGGGTGTTGGAAACACTCCACATCTTGATTGAGGTGTATACTTTTACTGAAACTCCTCCAACCATACATTTGAAGCTGTTCCATCTTTTTTTCTGTTTTGTAGTCAGACACATTATCCATTGTGTCGTGAATAATGGTACAAAATGGGTCCGTTTTTTAAATATGTAAATTATACTTCAATAAAATTGATTTGCAAAATCCTGAGCCTGACATAGGCAATCAAAAAACCACATCCATAATACAGTACTCTTGAACGAGGGTGCGCTGTGAGGCATTTCATCTGGGCAGATCATACAGAACATAAATAAGAACCTTTACTACTTAGTGTTACCATCAGACTGAATATTTCACCCTTGATTTTCAGCTATTTTACTATTGATAGACTTTCTTCGTTTAATACTTTCAGTATGCTTTTATGCAAATATCTATTTAGATACCAAATTTAAAATCTTTAGCTTCTATATATATTAACTGAGTCAGAGAATGACTTTATCGCATTGAACTTGCTATCTTAATTGAAGCTTCACAAAGAGCAAATCTGGTGTAAGGCTAACCCTTGAACAAAGGGGGCCAATCCCCCACACGGTTGAAAATCTGTGTATAACTTTTGACTTCCACAAATCTAACTACTAACTACCTACTGTGGACCAGAAGCCTTACGGGTAACACAAACGGTTGATTAACACAGATTTTGTGTAAGTGTTATATACTGTATTCTTACAATAAAGTAAACTAAAGAAAATGCTATCAAGAACATCGTAAGGAAGAGAAAATATATTTGGAGTACTGTACTGTATTTATTGAAAAAAATCTGTGTATGAGCAGAGCTGTGTGGTTCAAACTTGTATTGTTCAAGGATCAACTGCAAATAGACAAGGATATTTCATCAGAGAGATGACATTTAAATTCTTACTCAGTGCAAGGAGAGGAAACAATCCCAGATGATTTGCAGCTTTGTCTAAAGTTCACAAAAACCAGTCTTTAAAAAGACAGTCATTATTATAATTCACTTAGATATATATGTGTCCATTCTCATAACCTTAAATCGTGTGTGGAAATAATGATGATCTTTCTGAGCCCAAAACATCCTTGGAAATTTAGGAAGTACAAAATAAAATGGCTTTTCATAAAATATAAATTTAACATTTGTATTCCAATCTTATACCAATATTAAATTGTTTTGTACCTTGTGATAAAATGTGAGAAGATTATATTACTAAATTTTAAACCAAAATTATCACACCCATCTAATTTATCAAGGGATTGACCTTGATTAATAGGCATATTAGATAAATGAGTACCTTCTAATAATTCATCATTTATCTACCATATGTCAAAAGGGTATCAGAAGGTTTTATTAGCACTTTTTTATAACTATTTGTTGTGAATTGTGTTCATTTGCATTTCTTTGTTTCTTACCTAGTAATCTGCCATTGCCAGCACAGCTTGACTTTTTCTGAGCTGGTAAAGAAGTTTGTCTCAAAAGGCCAGTGCATTTAGAGCATTAAAAGTTCAATTTCTTCCTTCTCTCCTTTAAATTTAAAATATTCTAATTTGTTTATCTCCTCCAGAGTTAGACAAAGCCATGAGAGCTATGCTTACAAGATATTGCAAATTACATGCCTAAAGAATCTTATCAAAATGTTGGAGAAACTGAGACATTTTGAGTGTATTCTTTCTCTCTGGGAAACAAGCCCTTTTGCCTGGGTTTGAGCCCCAGCTAGGAATATCTGTTTGGAGACCAAGTTACTGTGGGAAGTAATTTTGGAGTTTATCCTCAGAAGGTATGACTCATGACACTTTATTTATTTGTCTGTTTAAAACAAATTTTTATTTTTTAATTTTTATTTATTTTTATTATGTTTTATTTATTTTTAAAGGAGCAAGAGAGACATCGTGAGCAGGGGAGGGTCAGAGAGAGAGGGGGAGATACAGAATCCGAAGACAGGCTCCAGGCTCTGAGCTAGCTGTCAGCACAGAGCCCAAGGTGGGGCTCGAACCCATGAACCATGAGATCATGACCTGAGCCGAAGTCCGATGTTTAACCGACTGAGCCACCTAGGTGCCCCAATTTTAAACAAATTTTTTAAAGTTTATTTATTTATTTTGAGAAAGAGTGTGAGTGGGAGAGGAGCAGATGGGCAGGGTGGGAGTGGGGTGGGGGAGAGATTGAGAATCCCAAGAGGGCTCTGCGCTGCCAGCCCAGAGCCCAACATGGGGCTCAAACCCACTGGCTGCAAGATCATGATCGGTGCCAAAACTAAGAGTGGGACACTTAAGCAACTGAACCACCCTGGAGCACCACATGACACTTTTAAAGGAAAAAGCAAGAAAAAGCCAGATTATACAGACAAGCTTCAACTTCTCAGGAAGACCGATGTGCATTAACAAGAGCTCTGTGGGCAGCAGATAGGCCATCCCAATTCCATGAGCATCTGCATTCCATTCCTCTTTCAGGTTCATCCACACAGTTGATGGATAAGCCATGCCAGGTGCTCTGCTGTCCCAGACATGCCATACCCTTTCAGATTTTTTTAAAATTTATTTAAATATTTGCATATGCTTTCTCCCCTTTAATGGTAGATGTGTGTGTCTGTCTTGGGTAGCCATAGAGTATAGAAATAAGACAGATTTCCATGGTCCATGAATGTCCAAGCATGTCTCCTAAAATAGTCTGAGTACAGATGGAAAGGGGCTAAAATTATAAACAGGCAGTTTATTATCATTCTCTTTCCCCAGTAAAGAAGCTTTTCTCTCTTTTTATTAACATTTTTTAACGTTTTTATTTATTATCAAGAGACAAAACATGAGCATGGGAGGGGCAGAGAGGGGGAGATACAGAATCTGGAGGAGGCTCCAGACACAGGGCTCAAACTCACAAACTGTGAGATCACGACCTGAGCTGAAGTTGGGCTCTTAACCAACTGAGCCACTCAGGAGCCCAAAGAAGATTTTCTTTTATGGACACCCAGAAAACTGAGGGCGTTTCCCAAAAAGGAAACATAATGGAGATTGTATGCAAGCAACCAGGCCAGAGAAGACTGACAGGCAACTTGAGGATTCTTTTGTGCTGCCCTACTCCACCCCGCCAGGCAAAAGATCAACTGGTTTATGATTTGACATGGGGCAATTTTCTCAACCACAAAGTTGAGCCTGGGCTACTAAGAGTTACTCCTTTGATCTATTGTGAGAAACGGGAAGGCGTGAGTCAACAGAAATTTTATGAAATCGTACAGACATACAACTCAGTATCAATCCATTAGCCCTTAACACTGGTGCAGAGAAACCAGATGGCCATTAGTTAGTGACAGAAATAATTCACATCAGTCATGAATCAGAAATAAACCAGACAACCACACAGTTACCAACCAGAAATAATCCAGAAATAGTCTCAGCAAGATTCTGCCATTCACTATATGTGGCAGCTCATTCTGGGAGCCAAGAAGAGTGGGACCAACACAGACACCAGTGAAATCTATTTACTGAGACCTGCACATTGGCTACTCCAGTAGCTAAAAGTCCTCATGGATAGAAAACCGTTAACACCCATCAAAACCAAAATCCTATTACCGTTTTGGTCCCTGTGTAAGGTCCGTCCTACTCCTACCCCATAATAAAGAAAAACACAAGGCAGTGCCCTTGCCTTCACAACAACCAGGCTCCCAGAATATAGGCAAAGCTGCATTTATTGTTGAGATCATTTTAATAAATAAAAAAATAGGATCTTTCCATTGCTCTCGGCACATCTAGGACAGGGCTGTTAGCATGTAGTGCCATTCTGGCTCCAATATAACCAAGTGGGATGCATTAGAGATATTTGTGATTGTTATTTTCCGATGGGTTTCTATTACTATTGACCCATCTCAGAATGCAAGATCTTCAGAAACAGAAATCTCTTCCAGCCGTGTTATGGGACAGGCTTTTTGTCAACAGGGTTAGTCAGGCTGTTAAAGACAGTATGTCAGTTTCGCTTTGTCATGATTGCTTTGCTCTAGTATTTTTGTTACACTGCTATCATTTACACTGAATTTAGGATGCTCCTAAAACTCGTAATAAAACAGTTATGTCTATAAATTTCCCCACAAATCAAGGAAGCTGTTTATTTCCTTTTCAAAAAGGGAACAGGGGAAAAAAGAACGCTTCTTCCTTTTCCCTTCTCCTTTCTCTATTTCTGATCCTCCTCCAAAGTGCTCTTGGACAGGGGGTGTGCTGACGGGTAGGGCAGGTTGGTATGTTTTCCCACAATTCGTGATCACTATTCTGAGTTATATGGAATATGTATTTAAGGCTTTTTTTTAGGTGTAAAACTACCTGGTTCCTGGGCGATCTGTGCTAAAAGGGTTAATCTGCAGCGAGGAAGCTAACAGGGGACAGCCCATAAATGGTTCCAGCTGTGTATAATTAACTGTAATACTGCAGAGTAAATGACTTTTATTGGCAACCATGTCATAACTTCATTAAAAGTCATATTTACAGCTCCATCGTATGAAATGAGTCCTCCTGTATTCTGGAATTTAATGAGCATTCATTTTTACCTTGTTCAATTATCTTCCATCCCTTCCACATGCCACCCCCACCCCCCAACTCTTCCTCTCCCTAGTGTAGGACGTATGAAGCCAAAATACAATAGGAATCTAATTAGCACCTGGCAGAGGACCCCTTTTCTAGGGAGTAACTCCCAACCCACAATCAAACTATTTCTCCTTATTTTTAATTATAAATAGGTAATTTCCTTACACAAAAATATTAAGTAACAATCAGAAAAACATCAACTCGATTTGATGGAAGGCTTTTGAAAGTTAGGTCTCCAGAAAGCCGACATGTCCAAAAACAATCAGGTTCTACACAGTGGATCATGATTACAGAGAAGAAAAGGGATGCTAATAATTGGTTTTGAATCCAGCCTTGCTGTTATCTGAAAGTACCTATCCTACATTTTTTCCCTCCTTCAGTGGTGTATCTAATTAAATCTTTCTTTCTCCCCCATGGTACCCTACTTTCCTTCTCTTCTCTCCACTCTTTTCATCTTCTTCACTCAAGTCCCAAAGGAAATACCTTGCCTGACCCATCAAGGGATCTGAAAACTCAATCTCATGATCTCAAGCTCAGCTTTCATTCTGTCAACAATGTCTCCTTGGAGTCTACAGATGTGTAGGGAAATTTTGAGTGTGGAAATACAATATCAAGAGTGAATTTTTGTTGTTGAAGCTCCAGTTGATACTCTGTGGTTCAAAGTGAGAATGTAGGGTCCCTATAGAAAGACACTTTTATTTATTATTTCTTTTTCCAGCTTTATTGAGTAAAATTGACACTAACGCTGTGTAAGTTTAAGGTGTGCAACACGGTGATTTGATACTTACAAATTGAAAAATGATCACCACCAGAATATTAGGTATTATCTCTATCTTACCACACTGTTACCATTTCTTTTGTGCTGAGAACATTTAAGAACTACTCTCTTAGTAATATTTAAAGTATTATGTCATGATGGTATGATGTCATATGATTACTTATAATCCCACCATGCTGTGTGTTAGATCCCCAAACTTGTTAATCTTATAGCTAATTGACCAATAGCTCCCCATTTTCTTCACACCCCATACCCCTGGTAACAACCATTCTACTCTGTTTCTTAGAGTTTGTCCTTTTTAGATCCCACACATAAGTGATATCATACAGTATATGTCCTTCATCTGACTTATTTCATTTAGCCTAATGCCCTCTAGGTCCATTCAAGTTTTCCCAAAAGCCAGAAATTCCTTCCTTCACAGGGCTGAAAAATATTCCATTGTCACTATACTCTCTCTATGTGGATATAAATCACATCTTCTTTATCCATTCATGCCTTGATGGACACTTGTGCTGTTTCCAGATCTTGGCTATCCTGAACAATAGGCAGACCTATAGTTTAATCTTATCACTTACTAGCTACATGACATTGGAAAACTTAGCTCAACCTTTCTGAAGATAATTTTCCAATAAGTAGGATTAATTGCCATCATTTTAATGGGGTTATTGGTATTAAACAAAGTGTCTTTGCATTGTGTCTCAAAGAGAAGGCATTCAATCAATATTTTCTCTATTCTTTCTTCCTCTGCCACTTCCCATCTCTTCTTTTCTCTCAAGGAGTTTATAATTTCCCTACAGTCTCTCTTAGTTAAGTTAGGCTGTCTGGCATTAATGTTTTGGGTTCTAGATTAACTGAGGGCTCCTCTTGACAAAGGATGTATCTTGATCAACATGCCAGAATCTATCTGTAAAGTAGGTGTGTCTACTATAAAAAGAATATTATGAAAGATAATGACACCAAACTCAGTAGGGAAGGCAGTGAGAAAAATGATAGCCATGGCTGGCACTGGACATGGGGTTGCCTCACCTCACAAGAGCCCCGGTGGTCTAACGGTCTGAGCAGGGGTGATGGAGAGAGGGAGTCATGGCTAAGAACCATTCAAGCACAGCTAGCACTTCCATTTGTGAACATAAAATGCCCTTGGAAGCTGGCATCCTTTTAAACACAATGCCAACACACCAGGGGACACTTTCTGCTGCCAGGCATGCGGTCGTCAGCAAATTGCACGGCACACTTGTGCTGTTTTCCTCAGTCCTGCTGCTTTATCTGATGTTAGGCTGACCCTTTATAATTAGCACTTTGGGCTGGCCGTATTGTTTAGGAACACTGTTTCCATCATTCATTCGGGGATTTAATAAAGCTTAGAAATGCTGTGAGCAGGAGCACCATCTAATGCAATTTTTTTCCTTTCTTCTTTCTTTCCCTTTTCCTTTATTTTTTAAACTGAGGATCAAGACTCCTTATTGGGCTGTAAAATATATTAGCTGGGTTGCAACTGGCATTTAATAAGCATTTTTAAAAAATAGAATGGAGAAGCATAAAATAGAAAATGGAGTATAATAATAAGGACAGGTGTAAGTTCATGAAATTTTATATATATATATATAAACTATATATAGAAATTTTATATATAAATAAAATAATTTTATTTATAATAAATTAAGACTTTTTATTTATAAATTTTATATATAAATAAAATTATTTAAATAGATAAATTATATATATATAACATAGTAGTAGAATATTTACATATATAACATATATAATTACATACATATGTGTATATACATATATATATAATGTGGGTGTAATGCTATGAAATATGGTCCAAAGCTGGATAATCATCGATAGAATACTTAACCCCCTGACTGAACAAACACCATTGTTGGGTCAAGTGGGCCCAACCCGCCATGGTATTGCTTTATTGCCATCTGTTCCTCAAAGTGCTATTTATCCTCATCTTCCTCATCAACAAAATGAGCATAGCCACACAAGAAGGGAAATAAAATTCCAGGAAAAGAAACACAACAGGGGGAGGGAAATCTATTCTAAAGGAAACAAGGAATATATATCTCATTGTTGCTCATCGGGGCTCCCACAGTTAAATCAGCTCCAATCGCTTTCCATATAAAATAACAATCATTTGACTTCTCAAATCTAATAAAAATCTCAAATATAAAAATTTGCATTTAGATGCAATGACCTCTAGTGTGTCCCTAACAAGATAATTAAGCATGAGCATGCAGGGTGGCATTTAATTGCTCTTTGCCGAGTGTTCTTGGACAACTATTTCCAAATGTTTTGAAAGGAGGGGCCTCTGGAGAGGTCTACAGTCAATGTCACTAGATATATTCTGGGTCAATATCTAGTTCAAGTAAGGGGACCAGCAGTGGGTAATGCTGAGGAAAGGGGAAGATGTTAGGGATCTTCCTGGCTGCCTCCTGGGAGGAATTATTACTTTGTGGGGCCCTTGCCCAGACATGTGAATGGTTAAAAACGATGCTTTCTTTCTGGCGTCTCTGAACTGCTCTCCAGCTTCTAGCATCCCCTATTCCAGAGGCTGAATTT